>CADCWY010000004.1:3302900-3963481 GCA_902806535.1 Hypoxylon rickii | reverse complement strand
AAACCCTAACCCTAACCCTAACCCTAACCCTAACCCTAACCCTAACCCTAACCCTAACCCTAACCCTAACCCTAAACCTAACCCTAACCCTAACCCTAACCCTAACCCTAACCCCTAACCCTAACCCTAACCCTAACCCTAACCCTAACCCTAACCCTAACCCTAACCCTTTTTATCGCTTTTTACCGCTTTTTTACCACGATTAGCTTTTTATTTTTATTAATTTTATTTTTTCTTATTTAAACTGCTTATGTGGTGTGGTTTTACGTAGCCGTACGTGGTTATACGTGGCTGGTATAGCTGGTGTGGCCGTACGTCTCACCGGGTTTTAACATTAATGCTACGTTAATCCACGTTAATAGCTTTAACATACCTTATTAAATCTAAATACCCTTAATTAACATCTTTAAAAAATCTATGATATTATCGAATTACGATTAAATAATTAATACCGTTAAAAAGCTTTAATTAAAAAATCTAAATGATCATTTTTCCGATCGTAAAACCCTCGTTTTCGTATTAAAACCTACGATTAAATTTAAAAAACTTACGTTACCAGTTTAAAATGGGTTTAAAAACACCATATAAATTAAAAGAAACGTACGTAAGTTTCGTTTATATTAAAAGATAAATTTATCGGTATAATTATTTTTATTATTTTAAATTTTTTAAAATAACCGATAATAATTAAAAATATATTTTATTAAAAATTTATATTAAAAAATATTATAATAATTATTATTTAAATAATTACCGATAAATATCGAAATTTATTATTAATAATTATTTATTAATATAAGTAATTAAATTATTTAAAAAAATTATAATTTTTATTAAATTAATTTTATTTTTTAATATAACGTTTAAAAATATCGTTTAAATTATATATAAATTATTTATTAATAATTTAAAAATTTAATAACGTTTTTTAATACGGCGGATTAAAGTATTTATTTTTATTATTTAATTAAAAGTTATATTTTTAATTATTATTTTATAAATTTATAAAAATGAAAAGTTATATTAATTAAAAATGGTTAAAAAATAAAAAAATATTAATAATTTTAAAAAATCGAAAAGAAAAAAAAAGTTATTTATTAATATTATTTTTAATTAATCGGTAGTTAAAAAAGGAAAAAATCCGAAAAAGCTAATTAATTAAGTTTTACGATTAATTTAAAAGCGATAAATAAAACGATAAAATAAATTATTAAAAATAAGTAAAATAAATGATAAAAATATTAAACGTTTAAACGATAAAAATAATTATTAATTAAAAAAATTTAATCGAAATAATAAATGGGTTAAAATTATAACCTTAATTTATTAAAATTAAAAATTTATAAAAAACGGCTACGTATTATTATTTATATTTATTTTATTATTTATAATTTAAAGTAAATTAAATTTAATTTTATATAATATATAAATATTTTTTATATTAACGTATTAAATTATTTACATTAAACTTTTATTAATTTATTAAAATTTTATTATAACGAAATATATATTTAAAAAATTTAATAAGTTTTTAAAATAATTAAAATTATATCGTTTTATATAAATGTTTTATTATATTAATATATTTTATAACGCCGATTATAATAATTTTAATATTTAAAAAAATTTAATAACTTAAATTTTATAAAATGCTTTAAATATATATCGAATGTTTTTTTATTATATAAACGTAATTAATATTTTTATCGGTTATTTTAAAGTTTATTAATTTAATAAACGTTTAAATATTTTTTATTTTTAAGTTATTTATTTAATATTAAAAATTAATTTTTATTTTATAACCGTAAAATTAAATTATTATTTAAAAATAATAAATTAATTAAAAATATATAAAAATAAATCATTTAATTCGTTTATATTTTCTTAAATAATAAGGTTATTATCGAAATTATAACCTTAAAATTACGTTAAAAACCTATTTATATTATTATAAAAAGCTAAAAAATGGGAAAAATAATAAAAAAATTTAAATTTCGTCGGAAAAATTTAAATAAGTTATAAAAGTGAAAAATTAAGTTTCGTTATTAATAAAATAATGGAAAATTAATTATTAATATTATATATATTATTACGATAAAATTTTCCGAATTATTATAATAATAATTTTTTAATTTTATTAATTTATGTTATTAATTTTAATAATATTAATTAATATTAATAAATATATACGTTTAATAAAAATAATAAATAAAATAAAAATAATAAATAATAAAACGATAATATTATTATATTTAAAAAAAAAGAAAAATTAATTTAAAAATAAACGAAAAACTTTATTTTTATATGCTTTAAATATATAAATATTTTTTTAATTAAATACGTACCGTATAAATATATATTATTATTATATAACCATTATTATTTAAATAAAATTAATATAAAAAAAGTTAATATAATTTTAAATAATTAGCTTTTTTTTAAAAAATAAATTTTTAATTAAAATAAAAAATTATTATTTTTATAAATTATTTATAAATTAATGTAAAATTATTATTATTATATTATTATTTTAATTTTTAAATATATAATTTAATTATAAATTTATTTTTAAAATATATTAAATTAATAAATAATTTTTATTATTTTTATTTAAATTTAATCCGTTTATAATATATTAATAATATATTTTTATATTTTAATATATATATTTTTATTTTATTATTAATTTTAAAATTAAATTTTAAATATTATAATTACGGTTATAATTTATAATTATATTAATTTATTATTTATTATAAAATTTAAACTTAAATTTAAAAATTTAATACATTAAAAATTAAAAATTAAAAATTTAAAAATTTAAAAACTTAAAAACTTAAAAATTAAAAAATTAAAAATTTAAAAACTAAAAATTATAAAATTATTAATTTAATAATAATATAAAAAAATAATATAATTATATATATAATGATTCGGAAAATATAAGAAAAACTTAGCTTTATTATTATTTAAAAAGTTATATTATATAAAAATAAAGGGAAAAAAGGAAAAAATCTACGATTTTTTTAATCTATTTTTATCCTTTATTTTAAGCATAGATTATTAAAGATAATTTATGTATTTTTTAAAGCCGTAATAATATAAAAATATTTAAACATTATTTTTTTAAAAAATAAGGAAAAATAATATAATATATTATTTTATTAAATTATATTATTAACGTTACGTTAACGATTTATTTATAATTTATTAATATTTTTAATATATTTTATTAAATTTAAATATTTTTAATTAATTTTTAAAAAACTTATAATATTATTAAATTACGATTAAATAATTAATACCGTTAAAAACTTTAATTAAAAAATTTAAATAATTATTTTTTCGATTATAAAACTTTTATTTTCGTATTAAAAATTTACGATTAAATATAAAAAACTTACGTTATTAATATAAAAATAAGTTTAAAAACATTATATAAATTAAAAAACGTACGTAAATTTCATTTATATTAAAAATAAGTTTTAACATTAATATTATATTAGTTTATATTAATTTACATTAATTTACGTTAATTTACATTAATAAAATAACGTTAAAAAATCCGATATTTTTTTATTTTATTTATTATATTATTAAACGATAATAAATTAATTATATATAAAAATTAAATAATATATATAAATAAATATTAAATATATTTATTTAATTAAAAAATAAAATAATATTTAAAATATTATTAATAATTTTAATTATTATATATAATAAAAAAATATCGGATTTTTTAACGTTATTTTAATTAATTTACGTTAATTTATATTAATTTACGTTAATTTACGTTAATTTACGTTAATAATTTTAATATATTTTATTAAATTTAAATATTTTTAATTAATATTTTAAAAAACTTATAATATTATTAAATTACGATTAAATAATTAATACCGTTAAAAACTTTAATTAAAAAATTTTAATAATCGTTTTTTAATCGTAAAAACTTTTATTTTTATATTAAAACTTACGATTAAATTTAAAAATAAATTTAAAAATATTATATAAATTAAAAAACGTACGTAAATTTCGTTTATATTAAAAATAAATATATTTAATTTTATTATTTTATTACTTTTTATTAAATTTAAATATAATAAAACCGAAATATAATAATTATATATAATACCGATATTTTTATAATAACGATAATTTTTCGTAAATATATAATTTTAATATAATTATAACGATATTTTTCGATTTAACGTAATATCGTTAATTTTTTTCGGTTATTTTATATATATCGTTATATTACGAATAAAACTTTTCTTTTTTATTTATAATTTTAATATAATTAATTTTATTATGTTTAAATTAATTAATTTTTAATAACATTTTATTATTTTAAATAATTAATGAGTTTTTATAATAAAAATATTTTTATAATAACGATATAAAATTAATAAACGCCTCGCATCGTTTTAACCAAGCTTTACTATACCTTTAATTAACACCTTTTAAAAAATCTATGATATCATCGAGCTATGATTAAATAATTGACACCGTTGGAAAGCACTAATTGAGGAGATCCAAATAATCACTTTTCCGACCGTAGAAGCGGATTTAGAGAACTACTTGTTTAAAAATTTCCTATATCATTTGGTAAGGACAAAAACTGCCAGACATGCCGCATCCAACCCTTGCCACTGGATCTCCGAATTGAAGATCTAAAACTCGGGTCTCGAAGTTTCCCGAGTGACTCCTAGATGTATCAAAATACGAGTATACATTTGCTTCCTAGTTTGTTCATTACGAGGGGGATCGCCTTCTTCCCTGTTTGCGTTGGGGATGTTGCCGAGTTCATAGAATTGGATTACATGTTCCAACCGAGCATCTATGAGACCGAAGGTTAGATATTATGCGAAATTATAATATATGATTAAAGCTTACTTGATAGGTCCTTGATATATTTGATAGACAGCCCATGTCGTCGATCGAGTTCTCGAGGAATCGCTCCTCCGCGTTTGACAACTTCAATAGTGTCGCTGTCGTGAATAGCTGTACTATTGCGTCTTCGTATGCCGTCGTTGGTCTCCCTGTACATAATGAATAACGGAAAACTAACAGAATATGTGGATACGTACATCAAGTCTATTCTTGTAGATAATCCGTTAATAGATTCCCTGACTTCATCAAGTCCACCAAGGACTGTGGTGTTTATGTTGTCAATGCGAGCGTTCATGTTGTCAATGCGAGTTCCCAGGCCTTCAATGGCAGCTAAAAGGGCGTTTCCTTCCTGGATACCAGGCATATTAGGCAGTTTTGCAAATTGGGTTGCTAGAGTGTGTTGACTGGCTGCAATAACGGCAAAGTCAGGTTGATCGACTGCATTACCGGCGATATTAGGTTGGAGTGCGTTCGGGGACTGTGCCATGTTAAGATTTAAAATAGGTAAGGTCAAACAAAAAAGTTCAAATAGTGGAACGTAACGGTTGGCAAGGTAACTGTAAATTATGGTTTAAAGAAAGAGATAGGCTAGGTAGAAAGGAAGGTGGAAAAGAGGGGACATTATTATATGAATTATTATATTATGTAAGTACCTACTTACCAGGTAAGGGGAAACAACCAAAAGCAAAAGCAACGGCTAGGTTGCAAAGGCTAGTACTAGTAGGTCCTATTAATCACAGCTTGACAAGGCCAGCTACAAGGCCTGCCTGCCCTGCATCATAATTCTGCACCCCAATATACAAAAATCCAAGTAGATTGATCATCCTTCACTCGGACCTAATAAATGCCGGGCACAATCTTGTACTTGACGATACGCTTGTACTTCTCCCAGTCCTCTCCGTACTTCTTGGCGCACTTTTCGTCGTCACGACCGTCGCGGTGGATTAAAAGAACAGCAAAGTAGACGACGTAGAAGTAGGTAAAGAGCATACCCCAGTATTTAGCAGGGCCCTGCACAACCTCTCTTCCGTCAAGCATCTTCACAGCCCCCTCAGCATGACTGCCAGCGGAGAGAATCACGTAGCCGGCGAAACCAGTCGGGAGCGCGTAGGGCCAGGCTTGCAGCCAGTCTCCTAGATAGTTAATATGTCTTGCGACCCCCCACCAGCCCGACGTCATCAGGCGTGACCCGGTCCTAGTCTCGATGTAGGTGATGTGGGCGACGCGAGGATCGTTGGGATTGGTGCGGAAGATGTTCTTCTGAAGGTTACTGAGGCGGAAGATGGCGAAACCGGCAACGAGGAGAATGGATACACCAGAGAGGCCCAGCCACCCCAAGACGATCGGATGGGTCGAGAGATACCGAGTTTGCTGAGAATAGATGAAGGGTACCCACACAAGATCACCAAAGGAAAGCATGAAGCCAAAGCCGTCGTTGATGATGTCGATGGTAGTCAGAATGGCGGGCTCCATGAACACAGAGTCCAAACAGTACACAGCCTGCACTACCGTGATGAAGACGATGCTGTCGCTGACAAATCCGTAGGTCCGGTATTGTTTTGCGATAAAGGAACAGTTCAGGAGAATCCAGCCAAGGATGCCTGGACGCAACTCCATCCATTGCTTGATGTCGATCTCACCGATGATTGGAAGCGCGACACGGGGATTCAGCTCGCGGCCCATGTAGAAGTCGTAGACAATATTGCCGGAGCAACCGCCCTCCGCAAGCAGGCGATGCTGGGGGTTGCCAGGCTTCACGGAGAAGCTCCGGACGTAAACAAAGACGGCAAGTCCATAAGCGATGAGGATGTTGGCGGTTAGGATTTGCACATAATTGTCAGCAATGAAGGTCCACAACGGAAAGTCGGCGCCTTGCGTAACAGTGCCGGCGAGGCAGGCGACGAGCGTGAAGATGGCAGAAGAGAATGCTTGCGTGGTGGGTCAGCTACAGCGTAACACGACGCGGGTATTGAGCATGCTCACCATTGAACCGATACTTAAGTCTCCCTCCGTCTGCCAATTCAGTGCCCTCGACCTCGGTGGCGGGAAGGAGGCGATATAAGATAGCGCTGAATAAGTAGTAGGCTAGGGTCCATCCTGTCGCTTCCCAACTAGCGAGGCCGAGAACACCATCTTCGGGCCATCCCACCTCGGTCTTCAGTTGGTCGACGGAGAGCGTCTTCGGGCTGAGGAGTGACGGCGCAGGGCAGCCGGAGACGTCGTTACAGGCGAAGGTGAAAATGTAGCAGAGCAAAGGGAGACCAAACGTAATAGCAGCGGCACCGAACCTAGACAAGGCAATTTCAGTCAGCTTCACCCACTTAGTGGATGTATTGAACGGCGCAACGCGAGTACAGACGCCAGTGCCGGTGTGGGTAGGTAAACACTTACGGGCCGCCGAATTCATAACTGCGAGGGCCTTGTGGCGTCGGCTTAGACTGTTTCGACTTGGGCGCCATTTCGAGAGAGTTGGTTCCAAGGATCGTTGGAAGAATGCGCGTTACTAATCTGTCCTCGTAAATAGGAGCAACGGTCCCTTTTATAATTTGGACTGATCCTCCGCCGTGTCGGGATCTGCAACGGATGAAAGTCGATTCCACGCGAGGAAATTCGGGTTCCAAGTATTCCGAATGGTACGATTGGAGTTAAACCTACCTAACCTAGTAGGTAGACACCCCTCATGTAACGGTGCAAGCAAAGAAACCTGACATCAACACAAATTCAATGTTTCCTCCCGGCAGTCTTGGCTTCCGGGTGACACCACTCTTGATCTACTATGCGCAGTAGGTGCTAAAATGAATTAAAAGAGTTCGTGTGGAGGCAACCTTGGAATGGATAATGGATGAATGATCCAATGCAATCAATGCACAAGACGGGGGTAATAACTGCCTACTAGTAGGTACCTACACGTACTAGGAGGTACAGTGGCTCTACGGATAAGGCAATCAAAAATGTTGTCCATAGGTCTAGTCGAGCGCCAGCTGCAACAAGGCTCTACAGCTGACGCCAATAATTACGGCTGTCAAAGCCAAGAGCTGGTATCAGTTTTACAGCGGCTCGGTAGTGCAGCTGTAGAACAGTTGATTGAGCTGGTATCAGTTTTACAGCGGCTCGGTAGTGCAGCTGTAGAACAGTTGATTCTGTGGACAAGACTTTTGATTGCCTTATCCGTAAAGGTACTACCTACTAGGTAGGTACTAGAGCTACATCTTTGATGTAAGTAGTACTAAGCTTAAGTATTAACCGAAAGCCTATGCACCTAAGCTTCAAAGTTACTTATGGTGCAGCTAAGGCAAGGCAGTGTTACTACAGAGTTAGGTACCTAGACAGCTATGTACATAAGTACCCAGTACTACTAGGTACCTACGGTAGGTACAATTAGTGACAATTCGTAGGGCTCGAGCCAGATGGATCAATTCTCTAGGTAGGTAATAGATATGTACCATATAATCATCGGATTGATCATAATAGCTGAAGGTACAAACAAGTATAGGTAGGCAGGACCGGTCCATTTATTCAGTTAATCGTTAAACCATCAATTTTATCTATCACGGCGGCATTGTAGGAATTGCACTAAGAATACATCACACGGCAAAAGGCAAAGGCGAGCAAAGGCAAAGTCAGCAACTTGGCATTAACTTTTGGACAGGCTCCACGAGTGATACCAAGGGAAGACCCAAATTGCACTGTGACGCCATCAAACGATCAAACGTTTCTATTCCAACTTGGCTCGTTGGTACTCCAGACTTCCTATGCCCGCACAGCTTGACAAGCGCATTGCTACCACCCCCAAGTTCAATATAGATCCAAGACGACACGGCGCAACGCCGCCACAGCACGTAGCTCGCAATGCGCCTTCCTCTCAATCCAGCGCCGGCTTGTTCGGCCTTGCTATGCCTTTTATATCTCGGTTCTCCATCACTCGCCGCTGATGCCGATAAAACAACCACATCCACCGCGTGCACAGCCTCGTCTACTTCGGGCGCCTTCTTCGATCTGCGACCTGATATAGCCATTAAGCCAAGCCCGGACGGGAAAAAGCCTCCGCACAACAACGGTGCGCCCACAGGAAACTACCACGCCAGAGGCTACGACTACGGCTCCAACTTTACCCTCAACATCTGCAGCGCTGTCGTTGAGCCCGTCGAGAACGTCGTCGGCGTCGAGGAGAGCAAGTGGCAAAATATCAGCGCGTACTACACCCTGAAGGGAGATGTGTACAGCCTGGGTCTGCAGTCCGGCGCTCTGATATCGAGGGGTAAGGAGCTCGTTCTACAATACTCCGGGGGTTCACCGTGCGGGAGAGGCAAGAAAAGGAAGGCCGAAGCGGAGCTCGACGACAGGAGCACGATACACGACAGCGCGGCGTACAGAGGATTAGACTACGAGCGCGATAGCGACAACAGACCACTGCCTACGAGAACCGCCGCGGCGAAGAAACCTCAAGACACGGACGAGCCGAAGAGGAGGAAGTCGGCCACCATATTTTTCAGCTGCGACAGAGATCCAGGTGCCGGCGCGGCGCAGGTCTCCTTCATCGCGACGGACCCGGACGAGTGCTCGTACATGTTCAAAGTCAAGTCGCAGCACGCTTGCGCAGGCGTCGAACCACACAAGCCCGGTAGCGTGGGTCCGGGGTCCGTGTTCCTCATCATCCTCGCCATCGCGGTTTTGGTCTACTTGCTAGGTGGCATCTTCTATCAGCGCACGGTGGCGCATGCTAGGGGTTGGAAGCAGTTGCCCAACTATGCGCTCTGGGCTAGCGTGTGGAGCTTTATCTGTGTAAGTGTCTTCTAAGTCTAGATCTCCCCTCCTCATTTACTCAGCTCGCCAGCGGAGGAGCTGGCCTCTTAATTCCACGGTTTGTTCTTGAAGATGGGGCCGCGAAGCTGACCCGAACGAGCAGGACTTCTTCGTGATGGCCACTTCGTCCTGCGCGCGGCTACTTCCAAAACGGAGGGGCTACCACTACGTCTCTGGATCGCCGGCCGGAAGAGGTAGGAGTAGCCGAGACGATGAGAACCGGCTGATAGACCAGTACGACGAGGAGTGGGAAGACTGATGGATGCATTTGTTCGGAGGTATTTAGATATTCCCATCCTTTCTTCCCTTCTAGCTAGCTTGTATTTATTTATTCATCCATATCAGATTAGAGTCCAGACAAGACATCTAGGTTAAACGTTTGTCGGACATTTTAGATCGAATATGCTTATTTTACACAGCATGGAATGCGTACCGTGTATGAACATGGGATGAGAGGCTACCGCAGCAACCAGATATGTGGTCGCAGGGCGTGTTTGCCTCGGATATACTGTACTTGGCTGTTGTGGTTTTGGGTTGATGCGGTAAGGCGGCGTAAAGTGCATGTCTTGGGAAGCTGGGAATTTTTAGCATGTTTCAGAGACAAACTTCTGGACTAAGAAAAGGCTTAGTCGTCATCACCATTCGATCCATGCTGTGACCTACGTGCGGATCCCTCTACCGCTTGGTGACCACCTATGATTAGATACCTACCTATATACATACCTACTTTGTTGAAATATCGACGGGCTATTGGGATTTTCGCGGTAGGAAATAGTAGGTTAGTTCGGCGGGTGCATACCAGGTAGGTATGTAGGTACCTACCCAAGCACCTATCCCCAGATACCTGATGAGATAGCCTGGAGGAAAATGAAAGCTGCGCTGAAAGTTGTGCTGAGCCGTCAGGGGCGTAAAATGGATTTGTTAGGTGTTGCGGACTTGTTATAGTCGAGTCTTTGGGGAGGCGCCTACGCTATATCCTACCCCTTTCGTTTCTTGCGATCTCTTTCGGCGTGTTCGCTTAGGTGTGGTTGTGCTGTAAATCCGAGACACCATATGTTTGAACCTCCTGAAATCCCACACAAGATCACGGCCGCGGGTGGGCTCGTTGCTTAGCTCTGGTAGACTAGTTGTTAAGTACTAGGTAGGTAGGTATCTGGCTTCCTTTCTTAAAAAAGACCGACCTTGGTGATACAAAACCACACACAGCATCGTCGGTGTGATGGATTGTTTCCTCTTTTTGTTTGCCTGAACCACAAACACAACTCTCGTTTTATCCTTCCGCTCTCTTGCTCTTACCTTCGTCCGTCGGCCGGACCCTCACTTCTTTTTGTCTTTGTCTTCCATATCTCAAATATTTGATTTATGCTCTTTTACTTTCGATTCATAGGTGGTTGTATTGAACATGTATTTTAAGGCATTACTACTTCTGGTTTCTGCATCTACTGCGCTTGCCAATGTTCAGTTTCTCGTGCGTCAAAACCCCTCTCTGTTGGCAACAGCCGCATTATACTGACATGACGTCGAAAGGGGGTCGCTATAGCAGGAGGGGACTTCGGGTGTGAGATCGACGTAAGGATAAGTTGGGATCGCGATGAAGGGGATCGGCAATCGACAGCTAAAGCTAACAAGGAGCAAGGGTACATGTCCCACAAGCTCGACACAACTCCCGCTGAGCAACGATGGGGTTGCGCAAATGAAACACTTTGTCCAAGAAGACGGACTCAATATATTAAGATTACGTAGGAGAGTATCATGTCGCCTTCCCTTACTCTTGCTGATGAACACGCGCAGCAATATCATGGCAGTTCCTTGGCAACAACCAATTAGGCGGGAACCTCAACAGCAATAACCTAGCCAAATACGACCAACTCATGCGAGCCTGTCTTTCTACCGGCGCTCATTGCATCATCGACATCCACAACTTCGCGCGATGGAACGGTGGCATCGTCGGGCAAGGCGGTCCGACGGACGACGACTTCGCTAGCCTCTGGCGACAATTGGCTTCGAAGTATGTCGACGACGAAAGGGTCGTATTCGAGCTCATGAATGAGCCTCATGACCTCGATGTCGGTGTGTGGGCGACTACCTGCCAAAAAGCAGTGGACGCGATCAGGGGGGCGGGTGCAACGAAGCAGATGATCTTGCTCCCTGGGGCCAACTTCGACAGCGCGGCGACATTGCCCACCGACGGGGGCGCGGAACAATTGCTAAAAATCAGGAATCCCGACGGGTCGACCGATAACCTATTACTTGACATCCATCAGTACCTGGACGATGACAATTCTGGAACACATGCTGAGTGCACGACGGACAACGGCGATGCGTTCGCCGCCCTTGCACAGTTTCTAAGGGAAAAGGAGAGAAAAGGTTTCATCAGTGAGACGGGGGCATCAAGAGATGCATCTGTAAGTGCTCGTCTGGCCATCCCACCACTGGTTCCCTCCATCTGATGGGGTTTAACGTAGTGCCTGGCTGCGTTCTGTGCGCAAAATACGTTGATCAACAATAACTCGGACGTCTTTGTTGGCTTAGTCGGCTGGGGTGCCGGGAGCTTTGATACTTCCTATGTCTTGAGCATGACGCCACATAAGCAAAGCGGAGGCTTGGTGGATAGTGAGCTGGTGTCGAGGTGTCTCATCGCGACGTGGAAGGACGCCAACGATACAGACGCGAAAGATCCTGGATCATCCGCCGTGCCGCCATCCGCATCGCTGCCGTCTTTTCCAACCTCCTCCACCAGTTCTTCCAGCAGTGTCTCGCTCACGGAGACAGCATCCACGATAACCGCTTCCCCCGGGATGATGAATACGGCCAAAGTCGACGAACCGGTTATCACGTTCCAGATCGTTTCCGACACAAGCGTGATCGGGACTCCATCGGATCTACCAAGCCTGACCACGCTAATTACCGCCGCCGGCACCCCGGGGGATGAATCGTACAGCATCGCCCTCGCGAAGCCAACTAGTACGCATGCTCCGACGCGAACGCCGAGTGCAAGGCCGAGTCCGACACCGACAGGCGGTGCTGCCTCGATGAAGGCCACAATGCTACTATTGTGGAGCTGCGCGGGGCTCTCGTCGTTATTATGACCATATCAAGCATATAGGTTAATGAGTTGATGATATGGTAACTATCTTCAAGGCAGTAATTTCGGTAGATGGTGGTCGAAACGTGATGAATTCCTCGGACGACTGTTTGCAACCTAGGTACCCAGGTAACCTGATGCATGTGCAAATGCGTGGCATATATGTAGGTTATTTAACATTAATCATCATGACATTGCGAATAGTTTGCTGTCCGACCATTGATGCCAACAGCTTTAGTGTGAGTTGTGACGGGGTTTCCAAGTTCATTGCCATGGCTTTGTGGTTATGGAAGCAATAGCCATAGCGTGTCCCCGCCGTTCCGCTCCGTAGAGGTAGAACATCCATGAGGATATCATCAATAGATATTTTTATATTTTGGTAGCTACGTACCTACTAGGTAGGTAAGTTCCGAATTTTTTGGTGTGAACTATCGAAATAGATAAATGTTATTCATCGGTATACTTCTCTCTCTTAAGATATTCTGGATACTAGGCATTCTTGGGTTATATCGATATGGGGTGGTTTGTGCTAAGTCGGACTCCTCTTCACCCCGCCTTCCCAGGATGTACATTTTTTATTAACCTTCAAGTTTTGTTTTTGTTTTTCACTTCTTCTCATTTTATTAAGCTTATATAAGCCAAAAAATAACGATCCCCAGTATCCCAGAGTCCCTAAAGCTATTCCATTTAAAGCATCATGATCAATGATACCTGCCCTAGTAGGTACATATGTAACTTGGGTACCTAATATTAGTGTCCATATAGATGGTCTTGGCCTACATACATGTACCTAGTAGGTACCGTTTATTTCAAACCGTGCACACTGTAAGCTGTACCCATCTGACTCTGGCGACTCTGGCCCCCTCACCGAAGCTACAAAACGTCATTGCACAGCTCCAGGGCTAGCTGCAAGGCACCGCGACGCGGGTCCCGATCGTAGACCGCAGACCATCAAACCATCAACCATTCAACCGTCAACGTCAATCCTCATCAGTACCACCTTTCATTCCCAAGCGCGGTGCTCAAGGTGCTCAAGTGCCACTTTTTCATAATAAACCAACCCCTCTCCCCCTTTTCTTATCCAAAATATTGTGTGCTGTCCTAGCGGAGTCGTCCTGCCGAGATGCCTGAATTATCCGAGTCCATCACGGCCATAAGGGAGGGGGCCAAGGAGGACCGCTTCACTTATCTCACCATCCTCCAATACCACGTCACAACGCCCGAGGTTTTGCCCACGTTGGACGAAGTCCTCCAAGATGCCGAGCTCACGCAGGAGATCGGCTGGGATCTTGTGCAGATGCTCTTGAATGTGCAGGGCTCGGACACTTGCCTGGAAACGGTGGCCCGCCTAGGGAATCCCCGAGAAGTCGTCATCAAGGTAATGGAGGCATTGGAGGCACTCGCCGTCGCCTGGAACGATGAAGTCATAGTTGACGTTGACGAACCGGGTGTGGTTCCCGACGCAAAGATACCAGGGAAGTTCATTACGCTCCTTGGCATGCTGGCCATTCTGCACCGTCGAATCAAGACCAAATATCCCTCGAGGTTCCTAGGACCATCGCTGGTCAAGGTGTTCGAGGCTTATCAGCCCACCCCAGAGATGACGGCGTCGGTGATCAACCTGGTCTACTCTCTCTCGGGTCGAAAGAGGCCGCCTTTACCGTCCCGCAAGTCTAGCATCAACGTGGCCAACCCTGATCAGGATGGCGACGTGTCTAAGAACGCGCCCGATCCGGAGGCCGAACAGGAAGACCCTAAGGAGGAGGCCATGCAACAGAAGCTTCTGCGGGCTTTTGTCACGTGCATCCTCCAGCGATATGTAAATGCGCACGACATGCTATGGTCTCCGCGGCTGCTCGAGGTCTACAGCCCGAAGAAGACAGTACCTGGCAAGAAGACCACAACCGAGGAGTTTCGAGACAATGAGGTGCTGCAGAAACGAGATGCAGTGGTTGGTCATTTGGTGGTGAGGACCCCCCCCCCCCCCCCCTTTTTTTTCGCCTCATCTCGTCCGGGCTATGCCCTAGTACTAACATAACGAAGGCCCTACTACGTGACCTTGGCCTGGGCGAATGTCGAGCAGAATTCGTGAAGGGCATTTTTGAAGGCCCAATACATGTAGACCCCCTCGCGGCTTTCAACGACTTTTCCTCCGTCGAAGACATTCACCTGTCTCCCGGTGGAGCGGTATGCCTCATCGCCTACTGGATCTTCTCAAAGGATGTCTTCGGATCGGATAGCCCACGACCCGAAATGCGCATCTTTCCTGAGCACGCTTCAATCATTGGACGATTCCTCGGTAGGGACGTACAGTCAGAGATCGTTTCGAGCCCCGGAATAGCCGATGCTCTACTAGCCATCGGGCTCGGGCTGGAGAACCGCAGTTTAGTAAAACCAACGGCAGGGGAGGCGAACCTGATGGCTTACCACCACAACCTTACCCTCATCTCGGTATTCCATCCCGACATCAAAGTTAGGAACGCCGCGACTTCCTACGCCGGCTCGCTTCTCCACGCCGAGCCCGATGACCACGTGCGACTCGATATTCTTGAGGACTTACTAGAGAATTGCATGTTCGCTTCCCTAAAAGCTTGCGCGATCACGTGGTTAAAGGAGGAGATCGTCGCTGCCAAGCAACGAAGTTTACCGAATCAGTTCTCCTCACCCGACGTCGTCGAGAGGCTGCAGTACTTCTTATTCCCAGACATGCTGTCGTTAAATGAGACAAGCGCGGAAGCTTTGCTAGAGTTTTGGGCGCAGAACAACCTGTTTCTCTTGCAGGTCGCCAACTTCGCATACCTCCTATTCACCGGCTTCAGGGAGCTCGTGCCTGCAGGCATGGGCGCCGCTGTCGGACAAAGATTCGTGGAACCCCTTCTCGCTGCCACGGAGAAGCTGCAGAAAGAGGTGGGGTTAGATGGAGAAGACAGCATGCAGGTCAGCATATTGACAGACAGGCTTCATAGCCTTGGGTTACAATAGGTCCAATGTCATGAAGAGCGTACGCAAATTGAGGGAAATGAGTAAAGCCTGCTGAGAAGCTAGGTAGGCTAAACGTGGAAGAACTATGACGTGTAGATAGTTATGACCCTACGACGAACAAAAAGAACTTGACGGATGATAATTGTGATTTTTCCATATCATAGAAGATGAGAATATCCACCGGTATGAATTTACTTGTTCTATTGTCGTTCACTCTATTCTAGTAGCTAACGACAAATGATAGTTGTAATAGGTAGGTACACTACAACTCTCGACGACCATGTACCTAGTTTGATAAACCGATTAGATCACTAAAGCCTACAGAGATTCCTATTTCTAGAAGTATACACGCGGAAATTGACGCTTTATACACTGAACCTCAGTGTATCGGTCCGAAGATTGGAGATGCGAACCGGTGACACCCTTCCAGATGAAAGTTAATATTCGGAGTAAAGCTACCTTTTCGCAAGGGGGCTTTATCCTTGTTTAACCAGGAATTTAATGAAGTATCGCAGTTGTCGGCGGTAGATATCCGAATCCGTACTTTCACTTTCGTTATTATTTGCCTCTCTAAGTCGACTGTAAGAAAAAAACGGACGTCACTGGGACCGTGCCGCAGTCTGGCAGGCTCAGGACATACTTCCCACCCCTTGCAGACCACGAGAAAATCGCTATAGATGGGTGAGAGTGGAGGAAGCTTACGAAAACGCAACGCATTCATTGGATCTCACCCGCTGATGAAACCAACGTATTTCTATCATGCAGATAACACGCGTAATTCCAGTATCGCTACGATACCTACCTGGGTAGTATATAAGCCCATGCGACCGGAGCTTTGGGTATTGGCATAGTTGCTGCGTTGTAAACCAGCACTACTCTCCTTTTCTCCTAAATTCAAGTCGACGGACGCGTATCCCACTTTAATTGGTATCGGTCACCATGGGCCTCTACACGAACCTACCGGATAACATAAAGGAGGTGGATGTGGTCATTGCTGGAGGTGAGCCATACATTTACTAGTAGTAAGGTTGCGTCATCGTGGTAGCTGGTTTGATAACATCATTAATGTCCCGAAGGCGGTGCTGCCGGCTGCGTTGTTGCATCGAGGCTTTCAGATGCAGACCCCACACTCTCCATCCTCGTAATTGAAAGCGGCGTCAACAATTATCATGACCCGATGGTCATTCATCCGGCCTTCATCTATAGCCACTTGGTTCCGGGAGCGAAGTATACCAAGACTTTTAGGGGTCCTAAGTCAGAGCATCTTGCTGGTCGGCAAGCATCATTACCAACCGGCCATATTTTAGGAGGCGGGTCATCTATAAACATGGCGATCTATAGCCGGGCCCAGCGGTCGGACTACGACGCCTGGCAAACACCAGGATGGTCAGCGGACGAGATGCTACCGTATATGAATAAGGTAGGTATAGCCAGACGGCCTTGTCCTGCCCATCTCCTCCAACGCTCCCATTCGACCAGCTGGTATGCTAACATCTGTGCAGCTGGAAACTTACAATGGATCTGACCCAGAAGGTCTCCATGGGCATGACGGCCCCATTCACATTTCACGCTGCAACTTCAGCAGCCCAAGGCTCGCAGACGATTTTATGACGGTCCTCAATAGAGCCGGGTGGCCAGAGATCCAGGATTTGAATAAGATGGGGCCGACTAATGGTGCCATGCGCCTCATGAGCTATATTGATAAACACGGTAGACGACAAGATGCGGCTCATACATATTTACATCCTAGGCTCCAGGACGGCCAACACCCAAACCTACACGTTCTTGTAGAGTCGCAAGTGGATCATGTTCTGTTCCGAGACAAAAGGGCCGTTGGCGTTGTTTATAGGCCGAATCCTGAATACCAACCTACTAGCAACAACCGAGTTGTCCAAGCAAAGAGGATGGTGATTCTGACTTGCGGCACATTGGGGACCCCACTGGTACTAGAGCGTTCTGGTATTGGAAACCCCGAGATTCTCCATCATGTCGGCATTCCACTGGTGGCAGACGTTCCTGGGGTCGGCGTTGATTACGAAGACCACCAATCCGTGATGTATCCGTACAAGTCAAGTCTTACACCGGAAGAGACGCTAGACGATTTCAACGCCGGACGACTTGATCTAGACGGTCTAATCTCCAAAGGAGACACGATCTTAGGCTGGAATAGTGTGGATATCCAAGGAAAAGTTAGGCCAAGCGAGGCTGAAGTGTCCAGCCTGGGGCCCGAGTTCCAGAATGCTTGGAATAAGGAGTTCAAGAATGTACCAGATAAACCGATGATGATTATTTCGCCTGTTGCAAGGTAAGACATCGACGGTCGCCTAGGTAATCAAGAGTTGATCTTTACTAACGTGATAACCTTCCAGCTTCACCGGAGACCCTGGACAAATTACCAGTCCCCACTTTGCTATCGTCACCTTCAGTCTGTATCCGTTTTCGCGTGGTTATATACACATTACGGGGCCCGGTATCGACGACCCGTGTGACTTTGACCCAGGCATCCTCTCGGATCCCCAGGGGCTCGACGTCAAGAAACATGTGTGGATGTATAAGAAGCAATTGGAGATAGCACGGCGTATGAAGGTGTTCCGAGGTGTGGCTTTCGATGTTCCTCCCTTTCCTCCAGGCTCGAAAGCTACAGCTATCGAAACCTACGACCCCTTAACAAATATTGAGGATCTTCAATACACGAAAGAAGACGACAGTGTCCTTGAGCAATGGGTACGGGAGCACGCTGATTCCACATGGCATCCCATAGGGACGTGCAAAATGAAGCCGAGGGGAAATATGGGCGTTGTAGATCCCACGCTTAGCGTCTACGGTGTTCAGGGGCTCAAGATAGCTGATCTTAGCATCGCGCCAAGTAACATCGGCTGCAACATCTGCAATACGGCAATGGCGATTGCCGAGAAGGCGGCGGATATGTTCATTGAGGAGCTCCACCTTCCAAGATGACCCCATCGCTGTCGATGGCGACATAATCACCTTCGACACACCAGGCACCTTGGCCCCAACAAGTGACAGCCCGGCTTTCGGTTGGACAAGGGACGACTTTAGTTATAGTACGTAGCATAAGTTAGGATTCTCTATAGCCACACCCGTAATAGTGCGCTTTATTCCATCACCTTTCCTTAGGCTTCTTTCGTGTTATTGATACCCATACCTACCTAGGTATACCTGCCCATGATCCTCTTTGATACATTCATAATATCCGTTTCCACCACCTCCAAGAATGACCTGCTCTACTCTCAGTCCTCTGCTCGTATCACTTGCTTGGTCGCCCCGTCTGGGCTCCCAATTACTTAGAGCAACTCCAGGAACTTTACAAGCTTTGTGGCGGGAACCCCCAACACGCTGAGATCGTACTCTTGGCTAGGAACTGTTGGCAAGGCTATACTGTAGCTTTCTCGAAGAGAATTCGCGGCTAAGGGGTCCGTTTCCGGTGGGCACTCCGAGAGAATATCTTGAACATCTATAGATAGCTCATTTTATTCTCCATTACAACACCCTGCTGATTTAGATCGTCTTCAGAATCCCGCTCGCCCCGAGGTAAGCACATGAAAAAAATGGGGAATCGCAATCAATGTAGCACTTCTTCCACCGATTCCGCTTGATTCGGAAAAGCCGCCGGAGGAAATCGGTGCCATCCTTACCACTGACAGCAATAAGCTAACCTCTATGGGGTCCCCAAGTGCCCGAGTAGACACGATGTGCGCCGGCTCTTGAGAAGTTGGGAGAATATCGAGGAGCAGGGTTGCGTGTCAACAGACAAACTGCACGTATAAAGGCGTTCTCGTCAATATATGGTACTGTTGGGTTACTATGTGGTACCGGGAAGGGGAAAAAAACGTGCCATTCGGGGATATCATACAACAACGTCAGACTAATCGAAGGGTTGGCAAGTTCGGATTCGGGTATCAACTCCGCGACTCGGCGGCTGAACTTATCTGATGAGAGATCTTGAATCGTTAGTCTTCATACTACAAAGCTATCTCATTATATAGGTAGTCAATAACCTACATCCGGATTCCAGGTTGCATAGTTGGCCAAACGATCACCCAATGCTCTCGAACCCCAGAGGTCCTTCATATCCAGTGACCAATAAGTTTTCCAAGAGCGACTGCATATACCTTTTATACACAGTGTCTGTTATCAGTTAGGTCGGTATTGAAAATCTGCACTGGTGAAGCCCAACCCTTGCTCATGAGATCACGGTCTAGGAACTCTTGCACCCTTTCGTTCGAGATGCGGCGTCTGTTGGTAAGCCTAAACTTATTATAGCTATTGGAAATTATGATACGACCTGATTCAAGTTCCATAGCAGTGGCAATTTCGAATTTCGGTCGGGGATAGAGATAATTTAGCGTCAAGAGCACCTAGCAGCATGGGCTTCAGTGTTGCTGCCCTGGTTTTGCTTGTATTCCCGAGAAAAATAAAGAGGAAAGAAGGCGGGTAATAATAACTGGAAATAGTGATGATCGGCGTGGGATACATTCGCACGCCAAGACCTCAAAAGCACTGGTATCCCTAAGCAGTGTTATCGTGTTATCTAGTATCAAGCCCCTTATTGTGAAGACTAGCACCCACGCTGCCATGATGGCGTAACACACTGCTTCCATGATATCCCATCATACGCCACATGGAATATATCGAGTAATTCCTGAAGGGGTCCCGACCAAAGCCCTGTACACTGTCACGCAGTCTCAAGTCGAATATCCTTGAGGCCATAGTCTACCCTAGTAGATACCACGTCCTGGGAGTAATGTGCTTTGGACTTCCCCTACATACCTACCTAGTACCCAGGTACATCTACCTTGTACATAGATACCTACCTACCTAGGTAGTACGTATGCCCCCGTGAATCAGAATCTGGAGTGTTTCTACCTATCGGATTGATGCCTTGTTTTCAGGGCCTCTTGGCTCGATGCTGATGCGGGAAGGCAATATGAACCCTAGTTTGGCACAACAACTTTGCTTTCAACTATACGACGTCTGAGTATACTAGCATACGCGATTGGTCAGCTCTCTGTGGCTCTCGCTTGAATTTCAAGGCCCAACAGATCGGGTCAGGGAAGCTTGGACCAGCATACCGTGGGGGTTGAGGTGATATCCGACCCGCTGGCTCCCCTTTTCCCGTACTTGGGTATGCACCCTGGGGCCAATTACCTAGTTATTATTTCTCCGCTTCTTTTCTCCGCAATCTGGACTACCTAGTAGATAGGTGCCTAACAAGCAGTTGATGACCGGATGCTCTGGGAACCGGTACAGCTCTCAGCGTCTATCTAAAGACTTCTCGCCCAACATGGACAAGCTGGTAATTCGCAGAATGATCTTAAACAGCCTTTAAAATTGACCCATACCAATCGGAACTTTGCTTACTAGGTACCTACTTAATTATCACCCCTATTCTAATGTGGTCAATAGCTCTCCTTTGAAAAGCCGTTATTATTATCGGCAATTTCGGGTACTATACCTGGTAAACATTAAAACACCAAAATGACCTTTTGGGTTCCTGATTGGTTCCTATTAATGCGACTCATACCTGTGGAATGGGCCTCTTAATCAGGAGAGGGGGGTTCCCGTAGCCCTAGCTCCGTCTCCAGGACTTATCTTGGAGGTTGAGATACTTAATGGTAGGCCATCATGGTTCACCGAGGCGTTTTTCTAGAATTATCAGTCTGAAACCGTACCTACCTAGGTACCTATATATAACGAAGTACTTGCTGTAAAGTTATTATTACAGATACGAATATTCCTTAAGAGAAAAGACTAAGGCATTTAGATTTTTTGATGTGTCCGTCTTACAAAGACAACCAATTTTTTTTTTTTTTTCATGGCCCAATGGAGCGGTAGGTGCTCTTACAGTTTACCATTACAGGATAAATTTTGATATATTCTGGAATTTAATTTTCCTATGTTGATATATAACGGTAAGTACTAAGTACCTATGGACGACGTTGATTAGATAAATTCTAAATTCTAAAAATACAAGGAAGGAAATCATGATAAGAAAGTAATGTTTTGAGCGCCTTTGAAGCATCGACTTTTATTGAACGGAAATGTCCCCATCCTACGGGGCCCAGCCCGTCTCCGGGGTTTTGTATAAGGAACGACATGCTCCATGCATCTATTTCCATCCTAACCCTCTGGCATCAGAGCAGAAAGCCATTAACTAGGTAGGTATACATAAGTTAGCAAAATCCGGTCATGTGTATGAAACGTGTGTATGCTAAGTCTCTTTTTTGCGCGAGACAACTTACTGACAAATTCGACTCTACCTCCCAATCCAATAAGTTGGCAGTACACCTTGCCTCACGATGGCCTCCGCAATCTGGCCGTCCGTCATACTTTCTTGTCCGTTGATCGCATACCACGGAGAATCGTGAATCAAGTAGTATGCCTGGCCTACAGGCACGTCCGCGCTGGAAGCCACGACAATGCCAGGCTCGTCACTCCGCATTCCTCCGAGCTGCACCCATAGCGCGGCGCGATGCGAGGAGTCGAGCCCGTGGGACAGATAAAAGACGGGTGTGTACGAGCGGTCCGACCGTGCCGTGAACTTGGCGCGGAAAGCCGGCGTTTCATCTTGCGGCCGCAGCTGTTTACCTGCGAGCGTGAAGTATCCGGCACAGTTACTGCAGGGTTCGCCGCGCCGCAGAAGCATCGCGTCGACGATCGGATAAGATCCCGGCGAGTCGAAGGCCTGGAAGTATGACAGCAGCATGTTCTCTTCGGCATGCGGCTCGCGCGAGCCGGCTCCATTTCCAGCAATCGCCGTCCAGAGATCCGCCTCCCCGTCCGCGAAAAGCAGCGAGGTTGATAGGTCAACCCGGTCGCTGGTGCGGATGCCGCCACGCACGTATTGATACAACGCGTTCACAAGCCCAAGCTGCTCATAGTTAAGGCGTACCGTATGGCCATTGGCGTTCTTAACGCGAAAGCTAGGTAACTCGACGAAGACGAACTGAGGCATGATGCGGAGTGTGCTGTTAGTTTTCCTAGTGGAACCAGAATACGCCGATGTACAGGAAATAGAAACACAACGAAAAAGTTCGGAGGGGGTATTGCAGTATATAACCCAGGTGGATGAAGTCGGTGGTAGTAGGTGGTAGACGCAGAATGCTAAGCGTTGGAGTTGAGCGGTCTTTGACGACGTAGAACTTGGTGATAGATATATTCCAATCATTCTATGCGGGACGGGTAGCCTCTGAGTAATAGGCGACTCACTTCATCATCAAAAAAACAGTCTGTCTAGTTGGTGTGGTTCCCTACAATGCTCACACCTTGAGGTGAATCGGGTCACAGAGCATGGCTTGTCTTTGATGACTGGCTTGCATCTGACCTCGTGCGGATACGAAGGAGGAATAGTCCTATGGAAGACAAACTCTGCGATGAGAAGGCTCGGGAGGGAGGGGGAGGATTCGGAGATAAAGTCGTCCAAAGGGGCCGATGTCTGGGTTGCTTTGGGTTATAGGCTACTCCGGGATAGAGTATATGTAGTCTGCAGGAGAGGCTCCTCAGATCTCCCAGATCTTCAGAAGGTTTCATGAGAACGCTACTTTGTGCATACCCGACCCGTTTCAGCTTCTTTGGTAGCCGGGGTATTCTCAGGGGTAAGCTGACCAGCGTCATCGTAACCATTCATCAGACAGCACTAGTGAGGCTCATAGAACTCGAGAAGCACGCTATGCAGTATGTAGGCCATAGGGCTGACCCGACAATCCGGTAATGGGCCTCCGGCCGCCGCCCTACGGTTTTCTTCTCACTCACACCTACCTAGTACCTACCTAGTATCTACGATAGCAATGCTATGCCCTGTGCGAAGAGTCGATTCAACGCTTCAACCCTCGCCCGACGGACTTGAAATTCGTCGATTGCAATCCTCACTGAATGTGACCTGAGATAGCATGTACTAGGAAGCGCCATCGTAAGGAGCTTGATGCTACCTAGCAGGCACGGCATCCGGTACGGCATACCCCAACACGAGGTTATGCGGGGTGGATACGCGACCATCGATGGATCCCCTATAGACTATTCGGCTTCTACTGAAATGCTCCACAGTCTCGTTGTTTACTAGGCGGTCCCCCCCATCCGTACCGGAATGCTAGCTGCTGTCTACCGAAGTCCTAAGTTGAGAGTTCGTGCCATCCATGGTTCTCGGCCTACGAACTCGGCGGGAAATTCGGTGAAACAGCGGTACGGAAAATAACGTAACCATCTCGTGTCTAAATTTGGGATGGGGATTTTCGACGAACTAGTCTTGGCACCGTCCTGTTCGGTTGTGGAAGATAGATCTGCGACCATGTGCAGCGGGTACACATGGGCGTTTGAAGATCCAAAGGCGTCAGGACCTGGTCCAATCTGCGTTCTGCGTTCTGCATTCTGCACTTTGCATCTTTGCATGGGCCTTCCCGAATCGTTGGTGCACAGGCTCCTAACGTTCCTAAAGTTCCTAAAGAGACCGTATAGCCTCAGCTTGCATGAACCCTAGTATACCTGAATCGTACATATACTAGGTAGTCTAAGCACTTTATAGCCTCGTCATTGGCCCCCACCTCTCTTAGCCGTACGAGAACGACGTTTTGACATGATTGGGGGAGGGGGATAGGATCTTACCTAATAGTTGTTGTATTTAGTACTAGGTACTATTTAAATACTTCAAGTTCCTACTAGGTACTAAATATAATTGAGATCAATGATATTAAATGTAGGTGGTACTAGGTATTAGGTACTATGTACTGTATATAGATGTACTAGTACATACCTAGTAGTAGGTGGGTGGTAGGTACCTACTAGGTAGGTACGCACCGGAGCTAAGCCACGTAGGTTGTCACAAACAGGCAAGTTGGTAGGCGGCTTGAGGCATAACAGGAGGCAATGAAGCGAACTCGAGGTTGAGGCCTCTCGCTTAGATGATAATGGTTGAATCCCGGGTCTCTATAAGCCAACGTTACGAAATCAAACAATCCAATTGACAAAAGAAGGTGGTATGCGGTAAGTAAA
Organism: Hypoxylon rickii; assembly: GCA_902806535.1. NCBI lineage: Eukaryota > Fungi > Ascomycota > Sordariomycetes > Xylariales > Hypoxylaceae > Hypoxylon > Hypoxylon rickii. Next base: position 3,938,706 of record CADCWY010000004.1, on the reverse strand, counting down.
CGTACCTAGTAAACGTAAACGTACTAGGTAATCCGTACATAGTAATGACAATGAGATTTTGATCCATTGATGGGGGTGTCTATCTAGGGGGTCTTCGTATTATTATTCACTACCTAGTACCTAGTACCTAGTATCTAGTACCTAGTACCTACTAGTACTATGTAGGTAGTGGCCCTAGAGCTAACCGCCAACCGCCAACCGCTAACCGCTCCAGTACCTACTACGTACAGTACCTAGTAGCTAACCTCAGCCCCAGCCCCAATCCATTAGCGATCCCATCCGGGCCAGCCTCAATCTTGGTCTTATTAGTTCAATTTCTATAGGTACCCATCTTTCCTCGTGATTGGATAATCCACGAAGTCGATCCGTGCTAAAGTTATTAAGATTCGTGGATGGAATTCATTTGATTGGTCGCTGCCACGAGGAAGGGTATGCATCCCCCTGTGACGCACTTCCGGTGCAGCCACCTCATGCAGTTAGAACGTTCGCATTGGAATAACCTCTTTTTATTTTCCGTATACCTACCTACTTACCTAGCTACCTACCTAGTACCTAGTAGTAGGTAGTAATTGATGATACTACTAGGACACATTGGTAATTTTGTACATCGTATGCCTCACCTTGTGATGTACCAATCAGATTAGCCTCTCATCTATTGTCATTCCTTTTACCTCTCTTCTCATCGTCCATGTTCCGTCATCCAACCTAATCTTCTTCTTCTCTCCTCATACTTGTCGATATCCACAACAACCAAAACACGGAATAGAAACCCCAACATCCTATGGCGGTGTCTGCTAGGTAGGTACATAGGTAGGTAGGTAGAGTATCAATATCTTATATCCTATATCCAGTCTCCATAAGTTCAATACCAAGAATCCTAGGTGGACCCCCTATGCATGCTGTCAGGCCTCCAACCAACGTCCGTGCTCCCGCCAAGCCAAGGCTTGTATACTGGTTGGTGAGCCTATATGAACGAGCTCCTTGACGGCATGCTCGCTGACAGATATCATGCCTTTCCGGTTTCTTTCTTGACGAAACAGAAATCGTAAGCTAAGCTGATGGTCCCGTGAATTGACCGAAGCCCCAAAGCAAATTGAAATGGAGTTTCGAAAAGCTACCTAGCACATGATTGTCGAATGTGCAGGTCGTTGATCAACACCGCGAGCCTAGAGAATGTAGCAAGAGCCATATCCGCTATCCCAGGACAGAGAAGAGGATATGAGTACTTCACCGGTTGCCTCAATGCAGTTCAGGTTTTGTCGATCCGAGGTCGAATCGACTCTTGACAAACTAGGCACCTAGTAGGTACTTGATGCCTCAAAGGAGATAGGAAATCTGAGGTGATCAGAGAACAACACGGATAAAACCCGTATATATATTAGGGTGTATCCCTTCCTGCGACACACATCGTATCTGGTGATAATCCATCGAGAAGCGACTCTTTCTGGCGTTATCAGCACCCACTCATCAGGCAGCCCAACGCTGTTAACTAGGTATGCTGGCTTTATCTAATCGTCGGCAGCACGAGCCATATACCTAAGTCCAATCGTAGGAGGACAGCAATGGGTTGTATGTATACGCCGCTCCATGCACTAGCCTCCTCAAATCTACTAGATACCTATTAGGTACTACAGTAGTAGGTACCTAGTAGTTAGCCTCAACATTTCTATTTATCTTGATTTCTACCTGATTTAAGATACATGCCCCTTGGGTCAATTAGGTACTTCACTCGCGATGTGTACGGCCTTTCTGGTATCTAGGAATAACGTGAGCCGATTGGTGGTCTGCCTATCACGAAAGTGGAAACACCCGAACCAAACGAAAAGTAAAGCTTTAGCAATCGGCTGCCTCGAGCGCCTTGGATGTAGCCGAGATGAAGATTCAACTTCCCCTCGAAATATCAAGAAAGCCAGGCCGTGGGACATGACGTCTCTTGTCTTAGACTTGCTAATCTGGTGTGTTCACACCGTTGGCCCACCTTGTGCAGTGGTCCTGTCACCCTGCAGATATTCCACGGTATACTGCACAGTTTTCTGTATCTGCAGGCCCTTATCATCGCTCACTCCGGACTCTCTTGAAGGAACTCCGTCAGTACGAACGTTGGATCGGCCCGAACAGCCCTGCTCAGTGCCGGCACTGCCCATACGCGCCCACCTGCCTTCCTCTGGCATACAGTAACGCCTGCTGTTGTTTAGCAGGTATGGCCTCGAAAATTCACTACCATGGCAACCTGCTGGTTTATCCGAGTGTTCGCTAGAGTGGGCATAGTAACTGGGCATCATTCTTGGGAACCATGTGACGATCAGTGGACGAATCTGCGGGAGGCAGGCACAAACGATGGCCACATTCATCTCTATGATAGTCCACATGGTAGAAGCGATGTCATAGGTCGGATCAGGAGTCCTGGCTTGAAGATCGATGGTCGTAACCCTCAAGCAGGAAGTAATCACCACACTAAGCCTTTCGTCAGCAAAATACAACCCACACTTTACTGCGGCTACAGGGGACTCTTACAAGACACCGAGAGCAAATACCATTATGAGGGCGAACTTTTGAATCTTGGGAATTTGCAGCGCGTAGACGAGGGGCATCGGAAGAGTGAGAATGATGATGTCGGTCGCGATGGAAAATCCAGCATTGGCGTACCAGAAATGTCCATTGTCGATGCAGGTGCCTCTTAAAGACTTATCAAACGCCTTAGTGACTGGGGTACACTGGAAAATAGTAGCCGTAACCGATGCTATGCAGTACATGACCACCACCGTTAACATGAAGCAACATGCCCACCTCAACCATTTAGTATTGCTGAATATCCTGAGATACAGAAGCAGGATGGATGCCTTGGTTAGGTTGATGCAAGCCTTGTAAGTGACCTGGCAGAGATAGAAGTACTAAGGTCGAGAAAGATTCTGTTAGCGAGGCGAAGCTTCAAGATTTTCAGAAAACGTTCCCGAATACTGGTGACTGCTAGGTACCTATTTACCGACCTTGAATGCTTCGTACTTGTCATTAGGCGATAGGACGTTGATATGTCTACCGTAGCCGAAGTGGCAGGCGGCAAGCATAATCCCATCCGATGCCAGCGCACACCCCTGGCGGTGAGGCGTTAGTATGATGAAGCGGCTCCAGACTCGTCTCTAGGGAGCCTCGACTCACCAGAGATACCAGAACCGTGTAGTCATCGGCGCCAAGCTTCCCGCCGTTGCCCATCCGCGCCCATATTCTGATAAAGACAGCAATGGGGCAGATGGCGAGGAAGACACCAACTGGGACATAAATCATCTCGGCATTGGTCTCAGAGTACACAAGATCCTCGTTTGACGGGCCGGTACTCGCAATACTCGACATGATGTTGGCCATATGTTCATGTGTTCTTGTATTTACGTGTGAGCGATCGATGCTTGTGTTGAGCCGATAAAAACGGCCTTCCTAAATCGGCGTGCCAAAGCAAGATTGTATCAAGTGATCGGACAACATCGGGCGTTCTCTGCTGGGCAATATGGTCTCTGGAACGATGATTTGTGTATATTTAATAGAGTTCAACAGATATCACGTCTCATCTACCTACCTAGTACCTACTGGGCAGGTACTCGGTACCCAGCAGTATTAAGGGAGTGTCTGGATGATGGGGATAGTGTTAGTGGTCGGTCAGCAGTGGAAATGCGTGCAGCCACTTGTAAGTGCGAGACACAAGGAACGTGAATATGAACGGGGAGAAGGGGGTCGGAGACGGAAAAGGTTGGGATGGGCAAGTCGAATGGTCCGCAGGTAGGTAATTTACTCAGTTGGGTAGACACCAAGTTCTAACTTTTCGAATACTACTAGATACCTATCTACCTAGTAAGTAGTAGGTAAGGAAGAAGCAACAGGGAATTGTGTTTCCGTACATACCTACATACTAGGTATGCATTGTGTAGTGTAAGTGGCAGTCGACATTCGAGATTTCATTTTCGCAGTTGCCAGCGACAATCCCCTCCATGCTAAGTAGGTAGGTACTTGAAGAAGGCAACTTGAAGTCTGCACAGCAGGCATTTGACGTCGGCCAACCCAAGTAGCAGTTGTCACCCCGGAGGTGACAACGATAGGAGCTTTTATCACTGGGAAAGTGCTTGTAGTATAACTCACCCATAATCGTGAGTCGGTGCCGGCGGAAGTCACCTTTAGGGCTTCCCATAGATGAATACCACATGCAGGTACGCACCTAGCAAGCAATGCAGTTAAAAGTGGATGTACATATAGATCTATGTATCTAATGATACCTACAAGCACCTACCTACATATACCTAGTAGGCACATGCATGTAATGGGCATATTAGCAGGTACTGGGCACTACGGTATGTAGGTAGGTAGGCCAATACTTACCTCCAGGGCTAATAGTATAGCATTGCCCCTTCTGAACGGGTATTGAATGTCTCCAGTTCAACTCACTTCTGAGGTTTTTTCTATTCTTTCTCGCGCGTTTGGTAAGTACATCCATACATACATACTACCGTACCTGTGTGCATAAGTACATGTAGCAGCCCTAGGAGCCTGCTGAATACCATATAGGTACCTACTAGGTAGTCTATACTAGGTACTACCGTACGCATGTGGTATATTGAAGAACTTGCCGGCCCTAGCAGCAGGGAAATGGGACTTGTGGCTTGTGACAGTGAGTACGTCACCCCTTCGGCAGACGAAGTACCTAGGTAGGTACATAATATACCTAGGTACCTACCTAGTAGTAGATATCATAATATTTGTTGCAGTACTCTACAATTACAGCAAGCTCTGATTTACCACATACTAGGGAGGTAGGTACAACCATTCGATAGAAGCCGATCCCACAATTCCCCTAATTGAGACAGATATCGCAACTAGTGAAACATGGCACCTGTGGCCATTTTGTTTGTGATACATCCCAAAGACTCTCAATTACCAAAGAAGGAATGGAAGAAGAAAAAGGGGGGGGTGAAGACTGGATGGATTTAGCTATCAGGCTAAGGTGAATAGGCCGTTGGAGCCCATTGTATAGGAGGCTCCTTACTCTCCGCTTCGATAGTAACTACTAGGTATCCAGTACCTACCGAGCATCCATGGTTCGTCGGGTCTGAAGGATTCACTACGTGAGTCGTTCGTTCGTATATTCGTAATGCTGTTTCTTCACCACAACCGCTGTGAAATTGTGCAATCTAGCTTCGGTTCTGGATGGTCTGTTCTACCATTTGAAATTTGGATTTGCGGGGTTCAAGCCTTTACCGTCGTTATATTGTGTGGCGGGTCGTCAAAAGCCGCTATTGATAAGACAAGCCCGGAAAGGTGAGACAAAATCTCGCAATCGCGTACGATCTCCCAATGCGATGACAATGCAAAATGCAACGCATATCGTCTATAGGTTGGCTTGCGTCGGCCTGTGCCTCTGATTTTCCGCTGTCCAAGATCTTACTTCTCCGTCGCGCCTCTCCTAAGCCAAGACCGGACGTACACATTTGCTTCTGCGTGGCTTGCTATCACATTCGCAATTCCTCATTTTCATCGGCACATGGGATAGTGACAATGACGGTGGAGAGCTGAAGTTACCGAGTAGGTAGATTTTCCAATCAGATGTGGTACAAGATGAGTAGGGGGGGAAATTCCCAAGCGAAGGGAGTGCGTCGCTCACGTATGTACCTACCTACTATGTACATACCTAGGTACCTACCCAGTGGTATTCAGGTTGTCGAGAGCTGATGCTTTTTTCCCAAGTACGTACCTATCGGTGATACTACCGTCCTGCCGATTAAGCTTATGTCGTGTAAGTTGACACCAGAAGCTATCGAGCGCCCTTCACGTATTCATACAAGACTGATATGGTGATACAACATACCTAGCATGCTCTACATGGCGTGTGCCGTCTTGATTCGGATGCCGGAGACTTGAATCACATGCATTATCCCCCACGGCTAACTGCTTAACTGCCGTCGTATTGCGCATATCCTTTTCTTGTGCAGGTTACGGACTAGGCACGGTTGGCTCTCCAATCCACCGACACCAGTCCATCGTTTTCTACAGAACTGATAAAGCCGGTCTTCCTTAACCTGAAGGCTGGTGGATGGTATGGCGGCATGTTTAAGAGCGTTCGGCGCATTCCTAGCCACAGCACTGATGAGGTTGCTGTCGCTCAATTGCCGGGGCGGTGGCCGTTCTTGTGCTCCGGCAAGGTTTAGGAATGTGTGGTCACCATGAGAGGCAATGTCTCGCGATCTAGCTCTGAGAAAAGAAAGGGATTCAAGGAGGTAAGGCCATTTACTGTTTACCACCACCTCCTGCCTGCCTAGGACAGCACCAGTCGCAACAGGCCCCCCTCGAGGGGTACAACGCGATATCAAAAGGGGAAATATTTTGACCACTATCGGCCACCCTCGCCATTTCTTAGATTCCCCGTTATTTCTCGTGTACGCGTTAAGATCACATTGCCATAGGAGAGACTAGATGAAACTCAGCTACCCAAGATAAATTATTCCTTTTGTATCTTTTTGCTGTGAGTTTCTTGGTTGATCTTCACTCCCCAACCCTCAACGAGCATCCTTCTGATCTGCGTCAATGTCACTCTTCTTTATCCACCCTCCCTTTTCCCCTATCTGCAACCCTACTCTCTCCGACTCGGGGCCGACAAAACATTTCTATCCTTCAAAATCCAATCTCGCTTAATTTCCAGCGGATTGGGTCGATCTCCGGATGTGCCGTCTAACAATTCGGAAGAACGTACTCATCACATCATGCCTACACACACCATCGTCGTTCTCGAGGGTAAGGAGCCCGAATCAGGCGGCACCGGTCCGGGAATGGTCGACGCCGAAGCAGAGCAACGACTCGTTCGGAAAATAGACCTTCACGTCTGGCCTATCCTGTTTGTCATCTACATGCTGTCGTTTCTCGATCGCATCAACATCAGCAACGCCCGCATTCAGGGCATGGCCGAAGACCTAGACTTGCATGGCAACCGATTTAACATCGCTCTTTTCGTACGCCACTTATGCCCAATCCTTCCTCGCCTTCATTACTTATACTAAATAGGTTTATTTCATCCCGTACATCCTCCTCGAAGTCCCGAGCAACATGGTTTTTCGCAAACTCAACCCGGCGTACTATCTGTCATTTCTGATGTTAAGCTGGGCCGTCGTAAACATGGGCATGGGCTTCGTGACGACGTACGAAGGTCTCGTGGTCCTACGCTTTTTCCTCGGTGCATTTGAAGCTGGCGTCATGCCTGGCATCGTCTATCTCACCTCCATGTACTACAAACGTCACGAGTTTCAGACACGCATGAGCTTCTTCTTTTGTTCTACTGTGATTGGCGGTGCCTTTGGCGGAGTACGTACTTTGCTTGCCTGCCCCATAGAGATACCTATGGGACTGTCTCTTACCCTTTTCCCCACCTACTTTCCCTTTGCCCATTCACGATATCTGCGTTAGGGGGTAAGCGACATATGATACTAACTCTGAAGCAGCTTCTGGCTTACGCGATCGCCTCTCTTGACGGACATAGTCACCTCTCGGGCTGGCGTTGGATCTTCATCATCGAGGGTGCCGCAACCGCCGTTGTCGCCCTCGTCTCCGTGTTTCTAATCGCCGACTGGCCGGAGAATAGCCGCTTCCTAACGTCGACAGAGAAAAGACTGCTGGAGCTTCGCCTTGCGGACGATGGTGTCAGTTTCGGGTCCGGGTCTGCGACATGCATGGATACGCTGAATGCGTACGCGTACCGTCGTATCCTGACTGATTGGAAGGTCTGGCTGGGCGCCCTCGTCTACATGGGCGTGGGCATCACCGGATACAGCGTGACATTCTTCATGCCTACTATTCTGCGTGAGTTCGGCTGGACCGCCCGGGCGGCCCAGATTCACACTATCCCTGTATATGCCGCAGCCGCCGTCGGAATGGTAGCCTCTGCGTACCTTTCGGATCAGTTGAGACACCGATACGGGTTCGTGGTGGTTGGGGCCGTCGTTTCCACTATCGGTTATGGAATACTACTCAGTCAAGGTCGGGGAGGTGACTCCTTCTCGAGCTCCGCCAAGTATACCGCCATTTTTTTCGTGACAGTCGGTGGCTTCGTGAGCACACCCATAGCTCTAGCATGGCTTGCGAATAACATCGCAGGCCACTGGAAGCGGTCATTCTCTTCAGCCATCCAGGTTGCGATTGGTAATGTAGCGGGCATCGTAGCGGCCGTTATATTCCGCCAAGATGAAGCGCCGCTGTATCCGACTGGCTACGGCACTTGTCTTGCTATGGTATGGCTCGGAGCGATCGCGGCAACGCTGCTGTTCGCCGGTATGCTCATAGAGAATAGAATGCGCGACGCTGGAAAGCGGGACGAGCGACTAAGTCGCCCAAAGGAGGAAGTCGATAATATGGGTGATTACCACCCTTCATTCCGGTTCACTCTGTAAATTATAAAAAGAGTGTGCCCTGGTTGATTTCATCTCTCTGTGTTCTCATACGAGTCGTGGACTGTGAGCGTCAGATAGTTAGGTGCCAACCGGGCGCTCAACACGCGAGAAGCTGTCCATAGATGACGAGTGGTGGACGGCAAGACAATGTAGCCTTAGGAGGCCTGGTTTTCGCTACGGGATGAAGATAATGAATGAATGTTTGCTTCTCGCTCTACGGGATCCTACCCTGTGCAAAGCAGCCCTGGAGATGGGCACCTGATGTTCATACCAACCTAGGTGTACCTACTAGGTAGGTATGCAACCCCTCAACCGTTAACCTCATCCGTATTGACGGTGCCTATATCTAGGCCGGGGGGAATAAGGCAAACACTACAAGATCCAGGGATATGGCGTACATGCTAGATATTACTCCTTGAGTTTACTCACAATTCCGAATCTGTCGTAGAGTACATGTACCTATTCATACATCCAATATATCCGACTAGACGCCCTTCCTCCTCCCATGTACATTTAGTTTTCCGCCTCATGCTCTGCTCAGGGGTCACTGACCAGCCAGCACCATCTCTGCGCCAAAGTCATCTAATCGTTATCCCTAATCATAGGGAGCCTCGAGTTAATCCCGTCAATTACCAGGCATGCTGGCGAGAAACATACCACCACCAACCCCGTCGGTTCTCTATAACTCTCCGTTAGTGAGGCTAGCCGCAAGCAACAGGCCGTAAAGGAGTAGCGTGTCATCGAAAACGAAAAGCGCTTTGTAATTAAACGTGATTACCCATAAGCCCAAACACTCCGGGTAAATGCCATGTGTCACGAGTAGAAATCAAAGATGGACTTGGATCACGTCAATTAGACGCCGAGTAATTTGGTATTCTGCCATTTGAATAGCGATTGCCAATTACCTCTACTCAGCATTCACTTGACGTATTTTCCGTGGGTGTCCGAGGATCAAGAATCCTAATGAGGCCCAGGATAGCGGCAGAAATCCCTAAAGCTCATCCTTCATATGCTGAACTGATTCTTTCGCCTTCTCGGTGGCGGCGTCGGCGACGGAGCTTGCCGTGTGGCTGGCTTCACTGGCAGCGCTGAGAACCGTCGCGGATGCGACGCTGGCGAAACTCGATGCTGATGAGCTACCGCTCGAGTATGCCACAGCAAGTCGCGAATAGACGGATTCTGTAAAGGATGGCTCTTTGCTGACAATGAGCTCCGACACAAGGGAGCTGACGATGGAGAATTGAGATGCCGCGGCATCATTTGCTGAAGAAGCGTAGTCACCAGCCAGTGCCGTTGCAGACGAAACTTGCTCACCTGCCACACTGGTGGCTGACGCGGCGTAACCGGTAGCAGCAGTATAAAGATCCTCATACCATGGAGTGGGTGTGGGAGCACCGTAGACCTGCGAACTGACACGGGCGACTAGAGCGTCCCAGTTCTCCTCGATATAGTCGTTTGCATCCGAAGCCAAGTCGCCGATCGAAGAGACAATCGATTCGGCACCCTCGCTAGCGATAGAAGCAGCCGAGACCGCCGATTCGCCGGCTGCTGATGCGACGGACGATGCGGATTCCTGGATATTTGTAGGAGTAGGCGTCGCAGTTAACGAGCGCGCTGCTGTTGACGCGGCAGACAGGAACTCCGAGTACCGGGCGTGCGCTAAACCTACACCTGCGTAGTAGTTATGCCTGGCTTGGTCCAGAAGCTTCTCGGCCTTTTTCTCCACGTCTTCGAGATATGTGCTGGGGGTTGGCTCGGAAGCACCTATCGCTATCTTGACGGATTCGTACTGTCGCGATGCCCATTTACGAGAGTCGTCCAGATTTTGTTGCGCGACGGATTGAACCTTTTGCCAATCTACAACTGGTACGGTCGGCATACCGGGAATGATATTAGTGGTGGGAGTGCTATAAATACCCTCTGAGGCAGCGGCCATCGCATTACTGAGCCTAGAGTTGGCTGATGCCACGGCGCCAAAGTACGCGTTGGACACGGAGCTGAACATCTCTTCATGAATCGGCTTCGGCTCACCGTAGATCTGAGCCGAGACGACAGACATAGCACGCGAGTAGTGATCCGCAGCTCCCGCAATGGCGGCGGTATATGCAGACTGTGCGGCTGAAGTGATGCTAGCGGGGACATCGGACCGCTTTGCAGAAGCCCCGCTAGATGCAGACGAGGCGACTTCCTCATCAATAATGGGTTGTCGTGAGGGTACAGATTGAGCTGCCGCTCCGAATAGAGCCGGTTTAACCGTAGCGGAAGCCGCTCCGTCAGCAGGTGCGATGGGGTCATCAGGTTCCTCGATGAGTGTCTCTTGAGCCTGCTCTGGCCCGTCGGCAGGATCCGATGAAGAGAGCGGCTTGACAGAGCTGACCATATCGGTAGCCTCCTTATTCTCGGGGTGAGAAGATTCTGTGATTGGGTCGCCAGCGACTTTGGTGATCGAGGAGGCAAGGCTTTCCGGAGGGGGGGGTGCCGAAGTCTCAGATTCCTCCGCATCGGCTTCGGAGAGGGAGACAGTCACTGTCTCAGCGTGTTCGAGGGAGTCTTGTCCACCATCTGCTTCGCCAACAGACCCAACGCTACTTTTGACTAACTGGGCGGGCGGTGAAACTGTCGAACTCGCATCTTGAGCAGCGTTGACGGCCTCCCTAGCGACCGCAATAGCTGCCATCTCGGCCGTTTCGGTATCAAAATTATCACTGAAGTCCCCGGCGATCGCTTTCCACGTGGCAACTTGCTTTAATCGCCCCAGCTCTTCGGCAGCCGCCTGCGCGATGCTCATGCCTTCATCCTCGATCTCAGCACCGGCTGCCTGCGCTTCAAGCAGCCCGGGATGAGTTGTAATCAAGTTTTTGAATTCGTCGGTCCACTCGTCGAAACGCGCCTTAAGCTCGTGATACTTTTTCCAATCTTTGTAAGTAACGCCGTCCATCCACGCCCACTTCATGCCAATCTTCGTGAGAGCAAGATCGCGAGTCTGCTGAAGAATGGTGTAGTGTTCCTGGGCGGCCTTGGTGACGGCAATCTCGGCTTCTTGTTCGTATGCCTGGCGCCAAGTACGAATGTCCTGGGCTTTGTCCCTGATTGCAAGACCTGCGGCCCGAATCGCAGAAGCCAAAGCCTCATCTCTCTTCTCCGCATCGTTGCCGTGCTTTTCAATAATGGCCAGGACGGACCTCTTCAAATCCTGTAGCTCGGAAGTGGCAGTTTCGTTTAGTTGTTTTAATAGCGACTTGCCCATTCCGTTGGCATGTCTCTGGGTCATACGAGCAGCGATCTCATCAACTCGTTCTTCGATCTCTGTCGCGCCCTCTTCTGCAGCTTTGGTAAATTTCCCTTCCCACATATCAAGATCCTCAGCTACAGTTTTGGCAGCAAGCTCACGAACTTCCTGTGGTGTGCGTGATTTTTGTTCCACCTTGATTTCAGGTGCGGAGTCTGCGGACCCGGGTAACTTTATTTCGCTCGCTAATGGATCAGACGCGTGTTCGATGGTAGCTTGGACTGCCGTTGCGGTGGATGAAGAGATCGGAGTTGTCGGCTTCACAAAGGTAGACCTGGGAATGGAACTATGTGATGGTTAGCGCGCCATACTGAAAAAGGAGCAGGAGCGGGACGAGAGTATAAAGCAGTAAGTGACTCACTAATTCGCCTCCTCGGCGGCCGCCTTCGGCTTCTTTCCCTTATATCTACCTAGTCGTTCGCCAATGCGCAGAAGCTGTGGCTCAACTTTCATGACGTAAACATCTCGTAGGTGAGGCCAAACAGTAGAATCAAGGAAGACATAGGTCTTATTCCAAGCCCACACAACCGCGGGAACGACCGTATCAGTTGTAAACGAGTATGCGACACCATAGCCTTGTACGGCATAGGGCTGGACGAAGACGTAAGCCGGAAGAACAAACTCGTGGTATGTTTGTAGCGCGTTGGTTCGTGCGACACGGTAATACGGAGAAACAGCGGCCGATACGGTTTCGATGTGAGGTGCAACGGTTCGATCGTACTGGGCCTTGGCTAATCCCTGATACTTATTCAACCGAGGCTGGACATTTTTCTCCCATTTAGTCCTGGTAAAAGTCTGGGCTTGAATAAGTCGCGGGCCGCCATGTTTCACGGCATAGGTACGAGTAGGAGTGATGAGAATGCGATCAGTCTTCTCGTAGTAAGGCTTCGCGATCTCGATATACGGGGCAGCATAGCTATCGTAGTAAGGGCCTATGTGGGGTGACACGGCCGACTTGACCCGAAAATACGGTTTGCAAATCTTAGGAGACAAGTCGTCGTCACATTCTTCGATCGTAGAGGGGCAGCGAAAGAGAAGAGTAAAGATGGAATACCACGTCAATAGCCTAAAGTGCGATGTTAATTGATTAGTAGGCCGTAAATTGGCATAGCATTTCCAAAGCCGGGTTTCTCTATACTCACCTTGCGACGATATTCAAAGACCGAGAAAGGAAGCTCTTCTTTTCAGGTCGAGCAGTCCTCCGCCTGGGAGAAGTAGTATGACCGTTTATGCTCTTGATCCCGTTCACTCCGTTGATTCCCTTCGATCCTTTCAGAGGTCCATTTGTCGCCGACTTAGGCTTTCCGTCCGCCAAGGCGGCCATGATGGTATGCTGCTGAGAGCTTGATGGCAATAACCAATACTGTTCGCATCAAGCCTTGGTTTTCGAAGGTGGAAGTGAAACTAGAAGCAGGAGGGAAACGTAGAGTAACTTGACACGTTGTCCACCGAAGTAATGAAGAGCACGAACAAACGAGGTGAGTGGGACGGGATGATAGGTGAAACCGACCAGGGTACGAGCTGCAAGGGTTCGAGTCCAGTAACGAAGCTTAAAGCTGTCTTTTTACGCCTCGGTCAGCATCAGGTCAGCTCCAGCTGCATTTATTAAGAGACCATGTGTAGGTAGAGATGAAATTCAGATCAATACCAACCAACCGTTTTTGTACCTAGATAGGTGCTAGGTAGCTACTAGGTACCTACCTAGTAGGTTAAAAATAACGATAAGTAGGTATGGAATTGACTAAGTAAGCCCAGAGGTTGATTAATTTAATAGAGAATAATTACTAGGTACCTAGTATCCATGGTCCTCAAATGTTATCAAGGGAAAGAGGGAAAGAGTCTTTTAGAACGCCGTCGAAATGAAATGAAACCGATTGGATCGGAAAATTGAGTGAGTACCTACCTAGGTACATGTAGGTGGATGCCCTAGAGAAAGCGGGTACTGCATGAGGTATACTGCTGTAAGCTTTGACAATTTGACGATGGGCTGGGCTTTGATGGTTTGTGGTTTGGTTTCGCAGTGGCAGTGAGCTGTGGGGAGCTAGGACAACCGTTTCATACCAAAGCTGAGCCCTGGAAACGAGTACCCAATGTTGTAGCCCGAGGGTTATAATTTCAATGACAACTATGTCAGAAAATTTCTTTTCCAGTTGTCGGGGTGGTACCCAATATAATTCTATATCATTGAAATCCAAAATAGAAGCGGGTGAACCTCAAAAGAATCGAGAAAAAAGATAGGTGGTGGTAAACGACGAGAAGATAATCGATGAACTGTTTGAATGAAATAGCGCTTGTACAAGTCGAACTGGTATGACGACATTAACATATAGCACGTGAAAAGTACCTACCTGCCTAGGTACTTTATATTGCCACATCCGGCATATACAGCACTGAGTACTACATAGTAGGTAGTTGACTTGAATCCAATAGATTGATCTAGGACGGTGTGGAGGAGTTGGTTAATCAAGACGGCAATCTTGGAAGCCACATGCAGCTATCAGACTACTACTAGGTAGGTAATACTACACACTACCTAGTACATATGTAGGTACATACACACCTCCCAGAGCAAGGTTATAGGTTAATTAATAGATCTCACCCCGTAGATGTGTCGGTTTCCAGCCACGTCAATGCCCAGACTACCAGATAATGTAGAAAGAGCATCGAAGCTCAATATCCGAGTCTTCATAACATCGGTCTAGTATTGTGGCTAATGAAAAGCAGGATATTGATGTCCTCTGCTTATGATGCCTTGTTCTCGATTCCTGACTGTACTCTTTAGGACATTACATCATTTGGTGTATGCTATAACCGTCTTAAGACGTCATAGGCTTGTGAATTCTGCAGCTAAGGAAACCGAACAAAGCTGCGTAGGAAAATGATATATTCAGATAGTAAGCCAACCATACTACCTACTAGGCATTTCTATATAGCTGATTTTAATAGATCGCCGATTGTAGATGGATGGATAGCAAGGTCAGAGAAGCCCTAATTACTATGACGACGCTATTCCCACGAGGTATATGCATGCAGGTTCCCCACCTGTTTCCCTCACTTAGTACATGTAAGTGGGATTGCTCCAAGTTGTTGGGGACTGATGCCCTACGCCCTCTGGCCCTACAGCAGGACGGTAAGTACTAGGTATGGATTAGGTACGTCCATATGTAGTCTGCATACATAGCTTACTACCTAGGTATACTACATGCAGATAAGTACCTAGTAGAGATAGAAATTGATATGATCTATATCAATGATAGATATAGTTAAACGGATTATTGGCTTTATTGTTTCCAAACTCTTATCTCCTAAAATTTACCACCTCCTCAGCCTGGAGGTTATAGTATGTATCTAGGTATATATCCTTACAACATTAATTTATCCTCTTTTTCGACAACCATTAGGTACCTACCTAGTAGTATCTTCTAGATGCTACGTATAAGCTTTTTTTTTGGCCGACCCCCCCCCCAACAGTTTATGGTACGGATCCGTACCTCATGCAAGAGACTCACAGCGCTAAGTACATGCCTGGGTACACCTAATATACCTACTGTAGATACCTTACATAGGTAGGTACCTAGTAATATATACTACCTACCTATGTATGTAATTGATGTAATTCTGTAGGTTGCACTTAAGCCGAATTAGGCAAATCAGTTGCCACTGCAGCCGCAAAGGCCTAAGTTCCAGTGTTCCAGTGTTCCAATCCAATGCTCGACGTTAATTCGCGACCTCCTCAATCTTTTATCGCCTTGCCGAACCACTTGAGCCATAACGGTCCAAGTTAGTTTATCATCAACCACCACTTTCTGACCCAAGCCAAATTGTTTATCGGTGTTTCAATCTCTTAATTTTTTTTCTGAGAACACCGTTGATCCCTTCTGTTGACTAGGTACCCTCCATTCATCCCGACTAGCGTGCGGCGCCCCGTAATAGCACATACCGTACCGACCACCTATCATCCATACTGCATATCTGGTTTCCTGCGACAATATTCTCATGGTCTAAGTAGAACAAGAACGAGCCCTTTGGGCGACGACATCTACTCTTACCAACTTGGTCTCCCACTCCTCGACGGCGACACGCTCTACTCCGTCTTGCAACCATGGAAGACTGGCTACCGAACTTCGCCGAATTTCCCAATACCATCGAACGGCAACGACAGTCCGCGGCAGCAAGGTCAGACACCATGGCCGAGCAATCCGTGCCGAGTCTCAAACCTGCCGGCAACGACAATTCCGTCGATCCCGATACCTGTCGAATATGCCGAGGGGAAGGTACTGCCGAAGAGCCGCTCTTTTACCCTTGCAAATGCAGTGGTAGCATTAAATACGTTCACCAAGATTGTTTGATGGAATGGCTGTCTCACTCTCAGAAGAAACATTGTGAGCTTTGCAAGACGCCCTTCCGCTTCACGAAGCTTTATTCTCCAGATATGCCCAAGAGGTTACCCTTCCACGTCTTTGTCACCCACATGGCTAAATACCTGTTTCGCAATATGCTCGTATGGCTGAGAGCCCTTCTCGTCGTTAGTGTCTGGCTGGGCTGGCTCCCCTACCTCATGCGTTCGGTCTGGTCTTTCTTATTCTGGGTCAGCGACGAAGGTTTTGGTTCTGGTCCACCGCTCTTCGATGGTCGAAACGCTACCTCCATAGGGCGCGGGGACCTATCCTCGCTCTCTGTCACGGGCACAACAACTTGCGAATCTACTCCTCTATTAGCCGCTACCACCACTGCCGCGAGCATCGGGGCCGTGATTGACCAGATCCCTGTGTCTAATTTACTAAGGGCTATCTCCAAGCCCCTTAGCACGCCTCCCCCGTCCTGGCTCGCTGCACTCTTAGGCGTATCCACCACCCCCGAGAAGTCAGCCCCCGCCACTAGAGACCTATTGAACGTAACACGTATTAGCCAATCAACCGCCTCACCAGCTGGTGGTCGCCCATCGTCATTGCTTGGTGACGTTGCTGTGCTGAAGAATTTCACCCGACACCCCGCCATCAACCGAACTATTATCGCGGTGCTTGAGGGCCAGATCATCACATTACTTGTCATTGTGTGCTTCATCTTGATCATCTTAGTTAGAGACTATGTCGTGCAGCAGCAACCGGAGATTAACATGCGTGCTGCCTTTGCCGCCGCAGAGAACGACGCACCCCCTCCTGCCGCGCCTATGAACCCCGTTCTTCCTCGCAACGTAGACCTAGGAGACGATGACGATGTGGACTCAGATGACGATTCTAGTATCGACCAAGATGAGTTACTGGGAGTCCACAATATCGAGCGGGACGAGGCGGTTCGAGCTCCTAGCGCACAGGTCGCCATCGACGCCCCAAACCAGCGGCAACGTCCCATTGCGGAATTCCGACGACGAAGAGGGGCACGGTTTGATGGCGGGGTTCGACGGGATCTGGGTGAAATGGACCGTGGTCACCCTGGACCTTCCACGCATCCCGGTACTACTCTTGATCTCGAGGCCCCCGGGGGCTCTGAAGGTCCCCAGGCGGTTGATCACACTTTTTCAACAAGGTTCAACGAGGACGTTAACGGAGATGGCGATGACGCCAGGTCACGGAGTACGGTAAAGGAATATTTACGCATCTACAGGGAGGCTGGTGGGGACCAGGAAAGAATTCTGCAAACTATCAGAGACGAAGGACTCGAAGATCGAATGCGATCTTGGATCCGCGTCACACAAACTATGGGGGCGACCGGAAATCACGCCACCTTGGCCAACCTGGATACAGAAGACGAAACCGGACGCTCGGCAATCATTCAAAACGAATCTTGTGCAAACTCATCCCCCACGAGATCAGACTTGGTCGTACCTGATAGGACCAGCAGTGGTGCCTCGAGTTGGGAATGGGCCGAACCCGAAGATGGGGATGACAGGACTGGCCATGGCTATCGCGATAAGGGAAAGGGGAAAGCTGCGGTAGCTCCCGTGGAGGACCTCTCCTGGCAATCTTGGGGAGACGAGTTTGGCGACGCTCGCCCCTATTCGTCAAGTAGCGAATATGACGAGCACGGCAGTGATGGTCTTCGGTCATCGCCCTTGCCAGCCTCTACAAGACTTCGATCTGCTTCGGATGGGCCCCGAGCACCGAAAGCTGTTCACCCACTTGCGAACAATAACTGGTCGTTCTCCAACCAGCCCCTTGATACCCCAGTCGCGCCTCCAGAGGCAATACCTCTGTCACAGCAGCCTCCTGCCTATTCAAGTTTCCAGTTCAGCAGCCCCAGCGGCTCCCGCAAAGATCCAGATGATTTTGTAGCAACACTCCCAGATACGTCGTCCAGTATTGGAGTGCAAAGCTTTGACCTGCCAGGCGGGACTTTAGAAACGAACCTCGTTGCCCCGCTACCTCCCGCAGAGGAAAGCGTAGGTGGTGAGGATGAGGGACGTGGTGCTGTGGAGGAGGTGCTCGCCGAAGGCCCAGCTATTCTCATCGGACCCGGCCACGGCGCCGATCCCGACGCCATTCCACGACCACCAGGCGGCATCGTGGGTCGCGTAGCTGACTTCATGTGGGGCGACGTCGAAGTCGGGCAACCGGACAACATAGAACCCGACGAAGCCGTAGATATATTTGGTGGCAACCAGAACGCCCCCTTCTTTGACAACGACCGCGACGTCGACGAAGAGGAAGAAGAAGAGGTCGAGATAGCCCCGGACGTCGTCGAAGCTGCTGTTGCCGCCGGACTCGATCCTGAAGCCGTAGAGGATGCCGAAGATTTTGAAGGGATCATGGAGCTAATTGGCATGCGCGGCCCAGTCGCAGGCCTGTTCCAGAACGCCATCTTCTGCGCATTTCTCGTGTCCATTTCCATCTTCATCTGCATCTTCGTTCCGTACAATGCTGGCCGCGTGTCCGTCTGGGTTATCGCGAACCCCACCCGCCTACTCCGTATAGTCTTCAGCATCTCCAAATTTGTGCAAGATGCCGTTCTGTTGATGGTAGGCTACACCTCTAGTTTTACCTTTACCTTGGCCGAAGCCTTCCGAATGCTTCTTCGCATCGATCGCGGTAGGCAATTGATGCACACGTTGAGGGTTGATACTAGGCACCTTGCCACCAGCGCCCTCGACAGGATTCTAACTAGCTTCTTGTCTGAGATGCCCCTCATCTCAGTCACTGAAGTGCGGAACTTCTCGGCTATCAGTCACGAGGCACTTGTCTCCGTAAAGAGCGACACCCGCTACTTCTTTACGTCTATCTGGCACATGTTCTCCTATCTTTTTGGAGGGGACTATCGGAATAAATGGGCGACAGCCAAGTCTTTCATCTCTGTTGCGGGGCCGGCTACTTTTCAGTTCGTGAAGTCGATTCCTACCTTGGCGGCCCAACCGGGGTCCTGGATGCTGAGCCTAAATCTTTCCGAATCGCCTTCCTCGCCAAATCCAGGGCTTGCTTATTGGGATGCGAACGACAGAACTTGGGCTATCCTCTTTGGATACGTGTCACTATGCGTCATAGCCGGGCTCTACCTCGCCAGGGGAACCCCCTTTTCCACGGGCCAGATAGCCCAAGAGTGGGAGACTTCAATTATCGATGGTTTGACCCAGGCTAGCGGTGTCATGAAGGTAATCCTCATCATCAGCATAGAAATGCTAATTTTCCCGCTATACTGCGGTCTACTACTCGATTTTGCATTACTCCCCTTATTTGAAGGCACAAGCGTAAGGTCTCGCTTGCTATTCACTTACAATTTCCCACTCACCTCCATCTTCGTACACTGGTTTGTTGGCACGGGCTACATGTTCCACTTCGCCTTATTTGTCTCCATGTGTCGTAAGATTATGCGAAAGGGCGTGCTATGTAAGAAAAGTCCCTCCTGCAGCAAATTCCGCCGTAGATATTCACCTGCTAACTTATATATAGACTTTATCAGAGACCCAGACGATCCTGAGTTCCACCCCGTGCGTGATGTCCTCGAGCGCAACGTCGCCACCCAGCTCCGTAAGATATTGTTTTCGGCTTTTGTATACGGTGCGCTCGTTGTGGTCTGTCTCGGAGGAGTCGTGTGGGGCTTGTCTCTAGTCCTCCCTAACGTTCTACCGATCCACTACTCGTCTAACGAACCCGTCCTCGAATTTCCTATCGACCTCCTCTTCTATAACTTCTTGATGCCGCTGGCTGTTCGGTTCTTCAAACCAAGCGACGGCCTCCATGCCATGTACACGTGGTGGTTCCGTAAGTGTGCCAGAGCTCTGCGGCTAACGTGGTTTCTATTCGGAGAACGACGCGTGGATGAGGAAGGCACGCTATTCCTGCGCAAAGATTCGCCGTATCAGAACTCTCCCTGGTGGTGTCGGGTATTTCTCGAAGTCGATAAGGATGGCGAGGTCGTCCCAAAAACATGGAAGGATACCTTGAAAGGTGGCAGGGCGAAACCTGCTTCACGGATTCCTCTCGACGAGATGGACGCTCACAACGCCAAAAAGAAGGGACTCGTTGAGTCCGGTCAGCTGGCTCCTAACGGTCGCTACGTGCGGTCGCCGGCGTCTGATCAGGTTAAGATCCCTAAGGGGCAACCGGTGTTTCTAGACGTGTCGGAACACAATGTTAGGAACGACGGAAAACACGATGGGCCAGAGACGGACCTGTATTCCGGGAATCATTATCAGTTCGTATATGTCCCACCATGGTTTCGGCTTCGTATATTCCTATTCATCCTCTTCATATGGATGTTCGCCGCTGTCACGGGGGTTGGCTTCACCATTGTTCCGCTTGTATTTGGACGCCGCATGTTCAAGGTTGTTATTCCCTCACACATACGAACGAACGACATATATGCTTTCAGCATCGGTATCTATCTTCTCGGCTCACTTGGCTACTTCCTATTCCACCTGCAACCCATGTTAGGTAAGCTGAGACACCGATTGGCATCCGTCAGGGATTTGATGTTGGATCGTCGCGCAATCCAACGCACCTTTCATTTTGCGATTCGAGCATGCCGACTGGCATACACTTACGTGGTCCTGCTTATCGTTTTCCCTCTTCTCATCACACTCTTGGTCGAACTCTACCTGCTCATGCCGCTGCACACATACATGTATCCTCTCGGCGTTGATACCACGAGAAAATTTGACGGCCTAGGAGAAGGTCATACCATCCGAGTTATCCAAGCCTGGACCCTTGGCATACTCTACCTAAAACTCGGTTCTCGGGCTCTAACGTTGTACGGTGGTAGGCCCGCGCACGCCGTGCGAGCCGTTCTCCGTCGCGGCTGGCTAGAGCCTGATGTCGGTGTATTAACTCGTGCTTTCGTAATCCCCGGGGTCACCGCATCGTTGCTCATGATCGCCGCGCCACCCATGATAGCCGGGTCGATCCTGCACCGCGTTGTTGAAGCCAGTGCCGAGATCACGCACGAGAAACGTGTGCTCATGTTCCGTCTTGCCTACCCGCTTATGGCAATGTTCTGGGCTGGCCTTCTTATGACACGGCGAATGCTAGGCGTGTTTGAGGGCTGGCAGGTTCGCATTCGTGATGAGGCGTACCTCATGGGGGAACGTCTTCACAACTTCGGCGGAACGACCGCCAAAGTTTCGAACTGGAAGGGTGGCTCGAGACTTTAAACAGGTATCGACCTACACATGCATACCTACCTATCCAGTACATGAAAATGGTTCCGCGAAATAGGACAAAATATAGTTTTAAGCCCCCAGAACCCACACCAGCTCAATCTTTAGCAATCGAGAGTGAGTGTTCATACTTACCTACTACCTACTACCTACTACCTACTACTAAGGGTACCTACTAGGTAGTACCTACAGTACCTGGGTATATGATATGTACCTATTCCATCACGTGAGATTGTGCAAGATACACATGTGAAAACATTATCGTACGATACCAACAGTGAATGGGGTGGAGATGTACGGGGTGTGCGCCATGTGTTCTTCGTAGCATCTAGCGATTGCATTAAGTACCTACATAGGTATGTACATATCCATAGGCACGTTCAACTACACCGTGGTAATTTTAAATGCCTCTTAATAATACTTGGCCAACCAAGACCGGTATTCCACCACCCATCTCAATTCTTCCAATTTCATCTTCATCTTGTAGTCATTTATACCTGGGTCCGTCTATACCGCATTTATTTATCGCAAAGCTGTCAAGGAGTTTGACATAGCTCCAATCCTCCCGAAGCACATTCCACGCAAGAACAACTGCGCATCGAGCCAGTCGAGCACGAAGAGCTCCTCATGACGGACTAGAGGCGACGTTGCATTGCAGACGTGGGACTCAGTCAATAGTTGTGACACTCGGCGTACATGCAGCCGAGGGAGTCAGTCGCGAATGAGCAGGTAGGCTACAAAAGACGTACTTATGTTTTATGATGGCTCTTCGTTTGTTTCCTCAATATAATGGTATGGAGTTATGGATGGGAATTCCCTGATGCCTATTCTCTATTATTCGTGCCCCCCACCCCCAATTCTACCAATCAGAAACAGCGGAAGCCAGGCCTGTTCACCGCAAGATGATGATGGCTATGATGGGGAATGATAGCAGGAGGAAGTGAAAAAGAGAAACGTATAAATAACGCCCAATGGAATATCGTCCCGACGTTTCAGTTCCGGCAGAGGCTGCAAAGATTTCACGAAATCTCGTGGAGAAATGAGCGCAGGAGACAATCCTTTCCCTTCATTCGACCCTTTAGCCCCGCCCAGCAACCACCAATGTGCGTCCCCTGGGCTTCTGCGCTCCTCTGACTATGCTATCCGTGTATAGGTTTTATGTTTATGCTTGGGTATATATATGTACAAGTTCGTCATTCCCTTTGTCGTTCAGTTCCTGCTACGCAGGTTTCTGAGGGATTGCCTCTCCCAGGTAGCTTCCGATGAGAAGTAGTTAACGCGTTACGATCACATCGGCCAACAACTTCGTCCTACTTGTGTTGCTGAGAAGATGGAGGGGGTGGGTTTGGCATCGAGGCGATCGTGTTTAGGTTCTGGAGACGGTGGTGAAGGTGGTAGTGGGAAACGCCCTCCTCGCTGTCGCTTGCCTCTTCCATGGATTTCCGGGTACGGTCAATACTGTTCCGTCGGCTTGCATTGCGGCTAGCCTGTCGGCTCTGACGTCGACTCGCGGCCTGCTGACTCGAATAGTACGAGTTGTGACGCGACGCAGACATGCGGTCACCAGGCCGCTTCTGCATGATTTCCGCTGTCGGGGTAGGCGCGGTCGGGGGCCGCGAATGGGTGTTCGCCGTCGCTGGGCGCTGTTCACCTCCCGCCGTCGAGGGGCGATGAGAGTGGACGTGGCTCAGGTGGAGACCGCCAAATTCGGTGGCACCTTGGGCCAGGCTCTGAGCGAACGGCGATCGCTTACGCAGCACAGGACCCTTCCAGTAGATGACGTACACAGCGATTACAAGGACGAAGGCGATGCAGAATAGAATGGTTGACGCATACTCAAGGTTCTTGCCCTTCTCGGCGCCAATATTAGTGTAGAATGGAGTTGCCGGAATGGTAAGGACACCAGCCAGGAAGTCACGAGCCCAACCGTTGCCTCCAGTTGCCGAGGCCGAGTACGGACCGTAAGCGCAGATCATGTAGTCAATGGTGGCCATGTAGATGGCGTAGTTGGCAATGCCGATGATACCAGTGCCAAACATGGAGCCAATCCAGTGTAGCGGTGGGCCGCTGCTCGTCCACGCGAAGATGATAAGGCCGATTGGCAGGCAAGGCGCCAACCACAGAAGCAGGGACATTCGGGATTCGTACTGGGCGTGCTCGTCTTCGGGGTGCTTCTCGCGACGCTTTTGGTTGCGCTTGAAGGCGGGCAAAAACAGTAGCCAGGCCAAGACGTAGCCGATACCGATGGGCACAAACGCAAGACCGATCTGCCATGAATTGAAGCCCCACTGGTTGTAGACGAGCGCAAGAGACTGGATTTGCATGAAGATAAGGGCGTCCGAGAAACCAGAGAGCAGAGACAGCGTGAGGACGATGGGCTCCGTGAGGAACATGCGGAAGGGACGAAGCCATGTGTGCATCAGCTCCTTGAAAGTGAAGCGGCTCCAGAAAGATTCAATCTCGTCAGGTCCGTAAATATTGGGGTCTACGCCAGTCTTTCTGCGCTTCTTGGCAATTTTGTTTAGCATGATGGTGGTGCGCGTCTCCGGAACAGTAAACAGGTGTAGGATTTGCACGGCGCCGCCGAAGATCAGCTGGATCCAGGTACACCACCTCCACGCATCGTGAGGGGGGAGAGTTTCGACGAAACCGCCAACGATCGGGCCGAGAATGGAGCCACCGACGGACGAGAATACACTGGGAGCAAAATGATGTTAGGTTCGGAGATCACTTTTGCCTAATGCTCGAAGTCCCATGAAATGGGAACAAGAAAGTCCATAGAGAAGGATGCGGGGACTCACATATACGCCACAGCATATTGCTGCCTGTCGCTTTCAAACATGTCGGCAATCATGCCGAGTGTCACACTTCCTCCAGCCGTAGAAAGACCTCCTAGGGCCCTACCGGCGAGCAGGCAGCCGAAGTTGGGGGCCAAAGCGACGGGGAGGGTGAATATGTTCACCAGAAATAGGGAAGCCTGTAGAACCGGTTTGCGGCCGATTTCTTCGGACCAGGGAGCCCAGAGTTCGCAGCCGAAAGCGTAAGTAACGAGGAAGATGGCGGCACCAAGACGGGCCGCCTGCTCGCTGACGTTGAATTCTTCCGAGATACCTTTAAGACCATTCGAGTAGAGGGAGGTGTTGAAGTTCATGGAGGTCTGGACGAGGAAGATAACGGTGAGAATCCACCACTTCTTCCCCGAGGAGAAGGCGAAGCCCAGTTCATCTTCGCAGTCCTCTTCCTTAAGCTCTCGCTTGCCGGTCTCGGCCTTGATCTTTTCCTTCTCGGCCGCTTTGGCAGCAAGAGTTTGGTCGACAGTGGGGCCCACGGCGGTGTGGCCGCCGTTCACGTGGCCGACTGTCTCCTCGGAGCTATAAGTCGGACGTTCCTCGTTACGCCCGAAGGTGCTGGGCCATTCTTTGGAAGCCCCGTCCATGGCTGCTTAACTGACGGGGATGGCGTAGTAAAGTCTCAAAGGGTAGATGGAACCACGAGTGGTACTATCGTCATGAATTGGTCTCTAGGATGATCTCAAGGACGACACACCCGACTGAGACCGCCCAGTCCAAGAGGAAGGGAGAAGGAGAAGAGGGGCGGAGAAGAGATATAATAAACAAAAAGGTTGAGGGGAGCCCGAGGTATGGGGTACCTGGGGTAAGATGATGTGGGTGGCTTATGTGGGAGACGGTTAGCCCGAGACAAAAGACTGGAGGTAACAAAGTTGGGAATAACGGTTGTTTGCACTCCGGTCTGGGGATAGTCTCCAGTTTATATACCACGAGACGATGAACGTTGGACTGGAGATTATTAATGGGAACAAGCAGAGAGAGAGGATCGGTACCAGGTACGGTCCAAGGTACAAACGACAAACATTAAACCAAAAAAATTAAAAAATAAAAAAATAAAATAAAAGGAAGCTAATGACTTGGGAGGAGGCGAAGAGACAGAGAGCGCGACCGAGCCGCAGACAAAAAAAAGTGGGAAGCCATCAGGGACTTCGGAAGTAGTCCAGTGACAACTTGAAGCCAACCATGGGATGTCAGCTAGTCGGTCAGTCCACACTACCTAGTATACTACATACATAGTACTACCTAGTAGGTATGTAGTAGAAATAGACCTACCTACATAGTAGCTGGGGGTATCAATAGGTGTATCCAGGTAGTATGGATGTATCTTGATGCATGTAGATGCTGATGTAGATGCTGATGCTGATGTTGATGTAGGTACCACAAATCATCGATGTAAGTACATACCTAGTAGGTATGTAGGTAGTACTATGTAGTACGTTAGGTATGTCGGACAAGATACCTTACAGACCAGGTACTACATGTCCATAGATGCAGGTAGGTCTACGTAGTATCAATAGATAGAAAATACATCAATGATGTATAAGATACCCTGGTACCTAGCAGAAAACAGCATAGAAATGTGGAAAGTATCATTGACGCGCTCGCATGCAACTGGATTTTTGGTAAGTGGGAGGAAAAGTAGAATGTACTTCCCCTTGTCTCCGTCTCCGTCTCCATTCTCCATTCCCCATCCGCATTCTCCATATTGAACTCCATATTCATGGGTACTACCCAGTACTATGCAGTAGGCACTACGGATTACGGGTTACGGGCTATGGGCTGCGAGCCACGGGCTACAGGCTACAGGCTACGGGCTACGGGCTACGGGCTACGGGCTATTACTTGATATTACACCTATTGATCATAGATGTATGTCAGGCAGTACCTGGGTACTAGGTACTTGGCAGATTGATCGATTAATCCATTGCTAAACAAGAATATTGCACCGGTTTTTTGCTTGCCATGGACTATGAAGGCCTACTACCTACTATCTACTATAGTAATAGATAGTTCCAATTCGACTCTTGTCGTGTCGTGTCGTGTCGTGTCGTATCCCATCTCCTTATTTGGCTGACCTGTTCGTCTTGCCCAAGACGGGGACCCTACATGTCTCGTCCCGCATGCACGCTACTAAAACACACCAGGTACATATTGGTCACGTCCGGGAACTACCCAGTACCCAGTGCCCAGTACCCAGTACCCAGTACCCAGTACCCTACGGATCAGAACAAGGGTCCTTTTTTCTATTTTTCGAATTTGAAGAGCTTGAATTGGTCGAAATGACGGATTGGCATGCAATCTGCGGCGCGCAATCGGGTGGAAGGGGAATGGAATTAGGCTTCTGAGAAGGAAGAGGCAGTTCAAAACGGACCTTCAACCCGCGCTCGCAGGTATGACGACAGTATGGTTGCAGGTTGGGCTTTCGGTGGCTGCTTCGGCCAACAGGGCTATTTGCTGAAATCGGGTGAGATCCGACAAGCACGACGACATATCTGTAACATTTCTATGTGGTCGGTCGATGTCGATGGATGGTAATGAAGGTCTGGGAGGATCTGGCAAATCCGGGGCTCCCCTTGGGGTGAACCGGATGCAGGATTTCTCGTCAGACGACCCCCATGTAACATGCAGGCTGCTCATGGGCCATGGCACACGATATTTTTTCTCTCGCTCAAATTTTTTTTAATTCTGGGGAATGCGGGAAATAATTCATTGACCCATCTGTGTTTTATTTTTATTTTTACTTTTACTTTTGTTTCTTTTATGTTTCTGGTTATGAAATTCCTCCTACCTCGTCTCCAGACCTTTTGTTCCTTTGTGGAAAGAGTGGAACGCGTAACTGGCTAGAGCACTAGTGCGGGCATCGATGTTGCGGGCATCGATGTATCGATGCAAGGTTTTTCGATGCAAGGTAAAAACGCAGTCAATTCATGGAAACATCAACGATTTGATAAAAATGAATCAAATATAAAATGTAATATATATATAAAAGAGACATCCTGGATGAGAGAAACCACATATTGATGTACCTATGTAAGTAAGTAAGTACCTACCTAGTAGTAATATGTAAGTTAGCTGGTATCACGATATCGATACAGGCCAACTTATTACTTACCTAATCCCTCACCCTCCACCACGTGGTTTTCTACTCAGGTGACAAGACTTATGAAAGAAAAAGTAAAAAGATTCGAGCGCGTTGTGCGAGGTGAGAATATCAAACTACCCTACCTTTTGCTCATCAACCTATCCACAACTAGGTTACGTAGTAAGATAGGGACAAACCCCAAACCCCCTCCAAAGGAATAAAGCCGAAGATGACGGTGATGACGAACGAGACTCGACTTGAAGCGAGTCGAGACGTGAGCGGACGTGAGCCTCCTTCAGCAAGCATGATATGAGATGATGTCATAAAGAGGGGCGCGCTTGTATGGAGGTTTTGTGAAATTTATGGACTCTGCTGCACACATTGTAGTAGTATGGGGGAGTTTCAATGATGAACTAGACCCTCTCTCGCTTGCCCCAGGTGATACCCTCCAGCACTCCAGCACTCCAGCACTCCAGCACTCCAGTGCTTCTATCTATGGATCCCATACTGTCCCTTACCGTCCCCAGCTAATTCGCCTACAACTCGCCTACAACTCGCCTACAACCTCTTGCAACCTCATGATGCCCATGATGTAGCTTTACCTCAGTATCTGCTCTGCTATAGTAGTACTTGAGCTTTTTCCTCAGCTCAGCTTAGCTACCTTATACTACCTTATGCTACCCTACCTTAAGGCAGTACCCCCAACTTTCCCAACTTCCCGACTTTTCTCACAGATAGATCCCGACCTTTGGCCTACTGGGTATGCACTATGGCGCATACTACCACTTACCACCCAGGACGACCACTTGGGTTAAACTAGGATAAACGACATAACGTGTTCTCCTCCCTTCGCCTTGTCTTGTCTTGTCTTGTCTCGTCTCGTTTTGTTTCAATTACTGCCCTACCACGCATACATACACCACCACATCCACGGTAGCTTCGGGCCTGTCTAGTCTAGGCTATGGGTTGTCGACTACCGCGCATAGGCCCATAAAAGCCACCAGCGCCAGCAAGGAAGCAGGGGTTGGTTGGGTTGCACACCACACTTCTCGCTCGACGACTTGGTCGCACACGACCGCCCAAAAAAAAAAAACACCGCAAAATTCCGCGATACCGCCCCGGTCTATCGTGGTGGGACAGGCAGGAAATACCCTACATGTCAGCCTGTCTACATAGGTACTTGTGCAGACGCAGGCGCAGGAGCAGTAGACGCACACACTAAACATGCACCGGGCTAGCTACGAGAATGCTACGATGGTGCCATCTGAGCTGTCTGCGGAGCTCGCTACCGTAGCTCGGTAACCAATTCGAACGCGAGAGACGCATTGTACTCATGTAGATGTTGTAGCTGGGACGACATGTTTGCTACCCAACCGCAAACTGCCGATTTATTAACGTGGGGTTCGGGATGGGGTTTCCATGGGGTGAGATGGGCTTGGATGGGTTTAGTATCCCAGTATTAACGGGATGCTCTTTTCCTACCCTACGTCTACCGAAGCATGGACCCTCTTGACCCTCTTGACCCTCTTGACCCTCGCAGCCCTCGGGATACGATTAGATAATTACCTAGTTATTAAAACAGAGAGTGAGGTGAGCCCGCGGTGAGAGAAAAGAGAAGCATTTGTGGAGCTTATAAGATGACTGCAATCCAAGCACAGTCGTATGGTTTGTACGCAGTACTTTCTGTTCTGGAAACTCAAGATAATACGATCGATCCAACAAGACTGACGATACCTACCAGCATAACTGACGACGACGAAAAAGTAGATTGCGGCGAAAAAGAAAAGGCTCGAAACCACGGCGCTAAGCACGTTTATAACCTAGCGTTTGTCAAGCATTTCCAGATACGTCATTGCCGACAGGCATCGACGGACAATACACGGGCACGAACAAGGATGGACATGGGCATGAGAGCATGGGAGAGCATGGGAGAGCAGAAGATCCAGGGGCTAAACATCCTTCCTGGCCCTCTTAATCTTCTCTGGCTGCTTGTTACGCCAACCTCCTAACCGCATTCTAACTTAGCTGGTCTGGGCGAAAGACACACCCGGCGCTTGGTTGCTTGGTATGCGTATGTGACTACGGTTCTGCCGGCGCGGCATCTTGTTCTATTTTTTTTGTCCCCTTCCTACGAGGTTCCACGTTCCTTGCTCGGAACCAACGCCACAAATACCCTGGACGAGCGTGAGGCACAGGATCGAGTAGACATCGTGTCATCGAGGCAAAGGAATCGGTCGGTAGTCGCGCCGCCGCCGCAGCCCCACGGCAACGGAGAACGACGGAGAGTAACGGGTGTCGACTCTGCGTCATATTCGTCGTGTTGGGCTTCTGAAAACTAGCGCATACGGAAAACCGAGTCGGGCCATCGAGTCAAGCTAAGCTTTTGTCTTTTGTCGTGGCGTCCTAGAGGATGCTTGGCACGCACCACCCCTGGCATCCATACATGGATCGCAATCATGCTTCCTTGTTGATATTCAGGGCGCTCGGTAGTAGAGAAAAGTTAAGACTTTTCCATCGCTCGTCTAAATCCCACCAGAAGCTTGCTTCCATAAAAAGATGTATTGATAATTAATGATATGTACCGCTCATGCCGAACGAACGGACCTCCCCTAACCTAACAGCATGGATCATCTTTACCTTTTAAGCATATCGGTCTTTTATAATTAGATGCGCTGGATCGCGTGCCCCATCTATGGATGCTTTTCGGCCCGGGTTACTGTACTAGTCTTGCCAATC
Source organism: Hypoxylon rickii (assembly GCA_902806535.1). Lineage (NCBI taxonomy): Eukaryota > Fungi > Ascomycota > Sordariomycetes > Xylariales > Hypoxylaceae > Hypoxylon > Hypoxylon rickii. The sequence continues at coordinate 3,908,750 of CADCWY010000004.1, read as the reverse complement.
ATCGCACTACTAAGCGACAACAATCGAACACTGAAAAATTCCTGTACTTCCTATACTTAGTGGGCCTATCTCCGGATGTCTTGCACCTAGCGAGCAAGACCAGACCTTTCCTAGGAAATCCGACGCCATATCTATTCGGGGCTCCCTCACCAACACAATTTTTCCATTTCTTTGGGGAGGGGGGGGGAGGGTTTGGTTCGGCCTTCCCAACACACTCATCCACATTGTTCTGCGCATACTAGGTGTAAGTACATACACCTTAGATTCCGCAATCCGTTCACAGCGGCGAACGAAGGAACGAGCACAGTCACGAGATCGTGAGAATCGCAGAACGAATAGCTCGTAATGCGTAATGCGTAATCCGCAACCCCCATATCCCCACTCTCAGTCTAGGACACAATAGTTACCTAGGTACTTGCCAGGTAGATTACATAGCACCTGGGTAACTCAGCGACGGCGGCACGATTACTACGCAGTACTACATACCTAGGTAGTAAGGTGAGTTTAGCACTTGGTGGGCATTTGGTTGGCGTGCGTGCTGTACTGTACAGTTCGAGCGAATTGATTGGCAAATGCCCCTATGGAGAATGGACTGCTGGGTCTTCAAATTCGAAATTTATAACATTTGTCCATTTTGGCTTTAGCCGCTCGCAAGAGCAGACGAATAACGCATTGCGACGACTAAGGGCATCCACCCCGTGCCATGTAAGTAAGAGCTTACCGCCACTCGAATACTCCATATGAGTTCACCTTGGCAGTTCCTCCCATTTCGCTTGTGAAAACGCATCGATTCATCGGCGACGCGTGGGGGTCCTTGATGCATTCCGGTGCTGGTCACATTACTAGCATTACTACAATCATGAACCAGACGACAGCAGTTGCATACCTACCTACCTACATACATACATACATGCCTACCTAGGTACCTGGGAGGAGATGGCATTTCCGTGTGTATTTGATTTTCGGCATTCGAGGACGTAGTTGGCGGCCCAGTTGGCAATGCCGCTACCGGCCAAACCCTTAAGTCATAGACTTGAACACAAGTGCCAGATGGGGCGTTGCAGCCGAAGACATACCTGCTAGGTAGCTAAGGGGGGGGCCAGACCACCGACGACCCAAACTCCAAACAACAACGTGGGATTGATGTCCATCAAATTCACCCCGTCTTCAGCTTCTCCAGTGGTCCTCCCCACGACCACGGCCAACACCACGGTCACTTTGTGGGGACCATTCCAGGCAAGCTCTCCTCACGTGAAACAGTTTGCAAAAATAGCATACCTAGGGCAAACACACCTAAGTTAATCGACTCCGTTGTCTGTGTTCGGCGACTCGGAGAATCCCTAGGCTTCCTGCCCATGCCGCAACGTCTCGATCCATTTCATCATCATTCGTGATGCGCTCCCTTAGTCTGTCCAATTAACTCATATCGCATTGATATCTCCGTGTCTTTAGCCTGTTCAACGTCCGGCCGCTAATGACCAATACGCGCTCCAGAGCACACCGTCTTCCTGCCAAGTTCAATTTGGGCCGCCTTCTTCGGAGAGTAGACGACCGGTTCTAGCCACCCCAGGTAGAATAGGCGGCCGTTCTAGCCTCCAAAATGCTACAGCGCTCCGAAGGTTTGCTCTACCGTTCGCAGGAACTTAAGGCGGAATCCAGGTCTAGTCCGGCCGGCAAACAAACAAGATATTTTTTCAGCCGCAGCCGAATCATCATACCGACCCTCGCCCTTTCCGCTATCAGTTATCACGAACATACTATGTACGCACGGCATACGTACGTCCAGGGATGTGCACATACACACGTATACATACCTACCTACCTAGTACATATCCACCACAAGTCGATGACCCCTGACAGCCGGTCAACAAAAGAAGATGCTTTCTTTTCGAAGCTAGTGTGATGCAGAACATGTATGCAGTATGCGGGAAGCTTATTGTCAGCAGGGACGAGGGTTGCAAGGCTGCGGCTGTCATAGGGTCGCGTAAGCGGATCGCTGACATTGCGATATCCCCTCTCTTCTAGCCCGCACAGGAACTGAGATCTATCAAGTGTATTGCTCGCCACATGGTTTGGGACGGTTGTCTTGGAAGATCGTCTTCTTAGTCTACTTTGTCGCTGTTACCCTGGATTTAATGTCGGCCGAGACATCCCCGGTCATTCTCGACGGGAATAGCTGCCCTGTTTATACGAAATGCTACGCCCGAGCTGCTGCCCAACGGCCGAGACCACAGCAGCTCGAACGTGCAATATCAAAGGTCGGCCGGCACCGATGAAAGATTCTAATCAGATGCTGCGAGGTGGCGATATACAAGAAAGCGCAAGCTTGGTTTAACAGTCTAGACCGCAACGCGGCAAAATAGCTACTTCGTCTTATTATTACGCAGAACTTGTTCACCCGCTTGAGCTGAAGTCGCACAAAAGTGAGTAAGCTGATTTACTAAATCATAGGGACCCGAATCGAAGTGAGATTTGACTGCATACACCGCATACGATTCCCGTCAGGTACAGATGAGCAACGACTACGCGACTGCTCATGATCAGATAACATGTCAAAGTTGAGGGGAAATTTCACCATCAAATTGTGCCGCAGTCTTGCTTGCTGCACCAACGTTTTTCCACCCTCGGCAATCTACCCGATTGGGACGGTCTCAGCATCTATATCGATAGGTACCGAATTTTAATGTGTGGAGGTAGATACCTGGCTATCATGTTTCATTGTCGCTGCTCCTATTTACTCGAGTGGTACGTCGAGCGATTGCATTGAGGGGTCGCCTGCCTCTCGCCTTGTTACCCACTAGGTTGGTAGGTACTAGGTACCTATACCTACCTAGGTATCTAGGTAGGTAGGTATGTTATCGAAGAGCCTAATGGCCATCCTCACAGATTTGCCTCTATACCTACCTGGCACTTGTTAGGGAAACACTCATGCCTAAGACTTCAACAGGATATATGAGTTACACTGTTTCAAGTGTAGGCTCAGGACTAATGGTAATCGATATTGAGTGTCAATGCGTATGAGACTCGCCCTAACGTCGCTCACGACAACGAACTAGCTTCGGCACGTCGCTGCAAACACATGATAAGCCTTTGCCAAGGAGACGCAACACATGTTCAAGAGCTTTTTGGCTTATGGCGACGGGGTAGACGGCCGACATACTAGGATCTACATGAAATATATCCATTCGGAGGATTTTCAACTACAAGACAAGTAAAAGGTATACAATAGCCAGTCGTCGTAATAGATCGTATTCAAGGGTCTCCTTGACTGCAATAGCATCCTTCTCATATACCCCAACCAGAAAGCAACCCCTCCGTGATCAAGCAAGGGACAAGCAAGGAAAATCCTCGACTTTCAAGGTTATCTGCATGCTTTCCGTATGACATGCAGCTTGATCCAGTGAGGTGAGACTTGAGGACTGTGATTCGGATTATTTCGGAGGCGTTCCGTCGAGGCTGGAATCTGGGCAGGCCTTCTGCGCATCTCGGACCAGATCACCCCAAGCCGCTTGTACTTCCTAAGTATGTTGAGAGTCGCAAATGTTTTCTTGGATATCAGCCAATGCCCAGGTCGATATATTGTGACCAGGGTAGTTAAGCGCCTCCCAGCTTTACACGCCAGTCTTGGCAATCATAAATGCCTCGTGCCCAAGCCCAAGTCTAGTCTCGCTACCCGAGAATCGGAACAATTTGAATCCCAACGCCTCCTAGCCCTGCATAGTAGAGTGTGTTGCCATTATAGGCTAGTTGCACGGCAGTACCACAGTCAAATAGAGGTAACGACGTCGAGTGAACGGGAGAATGGAATCCCAACAAGGTACCTTAGGCGTCAAGAAGCTCGATATATCAAGGTAAATGGCAATGCCCTCGCCACCGCCACCAGTCATGATACGAATAGGCATGTTCGGAGTTTCGAAGGATTCTGCCAAGACGATTGACGAGCCTCATAACCCGTGGGAATGGAGGCGGAGGGGTAAGACGCTCAAAGTGACACCAACGTGAGTCGCCATTATTGAGTAACCGAACTCCAAGATTTGTGTGTGTTGAAATCTGTGCAGCTGGCTTTGGCCGTAGTCTCCTGACCCCCTCCTCATCCTTTCCGCATCTCCCTGCTCCAGCATTCACAAATTATTAACCACGCCATTTCTGGTCGACGCAGTCAAAAAGCTCCGGCCGCACTGGTCTACCAACTGTCATGGTACATGTCATTGAAACATTTGTTACCAGAAGTTCCAGATTCCGCAAGCCCAAGGTCCTCTAGGTCAATGGGCTTCTGGACTTTATTTTCACCGGCAGTGCAATCCGGCCGTTCCTCAGATTCTTGGTAATCCCTCGAAGACAGAACGCTACCTACTGGCTTCTTACCAACAGCCCATTGTTGGTGCGGACTTCCGCACTCTGCAAATGGAAGATTGCCCTCGGGTATTTCAACAAGTTTTCCGTCAGGCCCTGGGATAAAATGGCGGGCAGGAAGAAACTCTACTTCGAAAATCGGTTGGATCCGGTGATATACATCGTGGTTATGTATCTCCCGGTAAATCCTCTCTTCTATAATTTCATGCTCATGCGGACGAACCACTTCGTGGATAACAGCTAGGTAAGATTCTCTTTAGCTGGATTTTTCCAAATATGTAGGAACAACAACACCAACCTGGAACGTAGGATACAGTCTCATCAGCGACTACAGTATTGGCAAGATTCTGTGTGAAGTTTTCTGCTGCCGACGAACTATATTCTTCGTTGCTGAATTTGCTCGTTTTCTTGACCGGAGTATCGCCATTCTTACTTTCATATGCCTCCTTCTTGCGCCTCTCTGAATTTGTCTGTATTGCATCACCCGGCAAAGTTGAAGGATCTTTTGATCGATCTGCCCGCATCGAGTGGAACTTTGGGAGGGACTTCGTGAGAGCATCTTTCTCTCGTGTTTGTGACATACTTTCGTGAGACTCGGTTGTTTTCAGGAACTCTTTCGTTACTCGGCCATTTTGCGTGTCAACATCGGCTATAGTAGCTTGGCGAGGACCAGAACGTTTTGTCAAAACCTTTTGGCCCGAACCATTGGTATGCTTCGTGTTAGCTTCGTCGGGCCTTGACCTTCTTAATTCGGCGCGGCTACTGTGTCCCTCCGCGAACTTATTATGTTGTCTGGAATTATCCAAGCTTTTTCGGTTTGGTAATGACCGGGCTTCTCTATGTTCCTCCTCGTAACTTCGTCGTCGAAGGAGAGCCTTAAGTTTATGCATATTTCAGGAGAGATGGTTGCATGAAACTCGTTGCTGGTTACAGAAGCAAGCGGTTCTGATCAAACCACGAGCCTTTTGTATACCAGTTGGTGTGTGATGTGTATAAACCTAGATGAATTTATTATCAACCACGAGGTAAGAGTGAGCTCGAATGTAATGATAATGATAATACTGGGCGCCGCTAGAAGCTCAGGTTCGATGCTGCGGAGTTCTTCTCTAGCACATAGTAGCGTCTGTAGATCAGTTAACACATGACGTTAACACTCGGAGCAACGCATCCAGACTTGTCATTGTAATCTATTTTCTACAGGTACGTCATCACGATTGCATTTCCTGGATGGTTTGGGTAATGGGTTAAAAGCTGCGGGGCCTTTCCAAAGATCAATAGATGCGACCCAGCTGCTACTAGAAGAAATCCTTGGAATGTAGGGGCTTCAGGAATTCGAGACGCGACCGAAAGTCCGCGTCTGGTTAGGGGCTACCAGATTTCGACTCACTTTTGCACTCTAGTTCTCCTATAGGTGCGCTGTGAGGCCTAGGGGACACGGTCTACCATCATTACAACGTGCTCGAGTCAATCCAAGCCCTTCCCCAGTTATTCGTAGTTTCTAGAGTTTGACTCTTGTCTCGCGTTAATACAGCGACCGCGACATCATTGGGCTTGGTTTAGTACCTACTAGGTACCTACTAAGTAGGTAGGCATGCTAAGCAATGATGAAAGAGCAAGGCTTCATGAAGATACTCCCGGAACCATATGTCATTCCTGCTAGATGCATCTTTTCCTGTTGCGGCACGTCTTGCGGGCAACACTAAAGTCCTTGACGTATACACCTCCACTGCAAGGATGGACCAGTCGTTTGGTCCGAATCAGCCGCATCCTTTTGATTGGACGTCGTGTAAAATATTAGCCCAATTCGGCAATGTCCTATCAACGGTGTTGGAGGACAAGCACATCAGAAACTGATATCCATTACGTGGACTCCTCCATCGACTTCCGACTTCGATGTATATAAGAACCCTCCGATTCAGTGATATTATTTGTTTTGCTCGTTTTGCTTTACAACTAGTGGAAATAGATGTTACGTTTACCTAATTCCTTCTACGTCCTGATAACGCTTGCTGCTACCAACCAATAGTTCCCTATCAACCTTGGGTTCAAGATGAATAAGACGAAGGAAGCAATCCGTGACTTTGTTGGCAAGTCTGGCCATCACGATACCACAGTCCATGAATCGGTTGAGCCGGCTATTAAAAAGGAGACTGTCAAGCCAACACAGCACGAAGATATCAACACAGCCGTGAATAAAGAGATTCACCAGGACCACTACCACCGTACTGTACAGCCCGTACAAGACCGAGAGGTTCTCCCTGAGCAACATCAACATAAGGTGGGCCAGATTCAGCATCGAGATTACGACCATCGCGATCATGAGACCACCAAGAAAGCGCTAGCAGCCGAGAACGCGAAGTTTAAAGACGAGCGTGTCGTCCAAGAAACAACCCATACACAAAGCCGAGCCCCGACAGTCCAGGGGGAGCATGTACACCAGTAAGTCCTGTAGTAAATGATTTTCATCATCGTACCTAACAGTAGTATCAGTCACGTTCACGAGACCGTCCAGCCGGTCATTCACAAAGAGACAATCCAGCCCAACGTTGTTCATACCACCGTTCCCATCCATGAGACACATCACAATCAAGCTCAGCACCACTCAACATCTGCCCTGCCTCCCGTCAGCATGGAGGACTATAAGCGTAGCGGTGGCACATTAAGCGGGCAAAAGGAACGCTTCGACGCTTTTGAGGGTGAACCTAGGACCATTCGTGGCACCCTCTCGAATTTGCACGATAAGAAGAACGGTGGCCTGAAGAACCCTCCTGATGGGGTGTACCATGGAGATTACGATCCCTTGGATGGGGGCCAAGATCATCATGTCTCCGGTGGAATCCAGACTGGCAAGGTCTCTGGAGTCGGGGTAAGACAAGGCATGCCCAGCCAGTCTCCCACCCAGAGGGAGCATCGTGATACTGGCGGTGTTAGTACGACTCAGCCTGGACGCGGTTCTATTCATTCAGAGGTTGCTAGCACTACCAGCACGAGCACGAAGAAAGAGCACCCGAGTTTGCTTAACAAGTTGAATCCTATGACGGACTCGAATGGTGATGGAAAAGCTGGATTTATGAAATGAGTGGATAATTCTTTCGGATTTAGGTTGTGCTGGAGTATTCTGTTTACTATGCTTAATAATGATGTTTTACAATAGTATTCTCGCAGTCTTTACCTCTTGGCATCCCAAATTCAGTATTTCCTGGAGAATCATTAATATTAGGAATAATTCTTAGAAGTTGTGACACGGGTACTTGTCCTAGGTACCTAGTAAGTACCTCCAGTAGGTATGGAATTTGGCGTTGTAAATCGTTGAGAGTATTTGCCGTCATGTTTCAACACCCAGTCCGAATCCAAAAAAAAAAAAAGGATTTTAACAACGGCTCAAATTGACGGTTACGATGAAATTCGCCACAGAAAAGCTGCTTAATCAAAATTCGTCCCAAAATCTATTGAACTGTTTAGGTTACGTAGATCAATCCTGCCCCGGCACCTTATTTTACATTACAGAAGTTATCGTACTGCGGTGGATACCTAGGTAGGTGGGTATCTAATCATTGTTGATAGGTCTCGGCCGTCTTGTCAAGAACAGACGATCTCAAACTGAGAACGGCTCATCCCACCCCACGACGCCCCTCCCTACCTAGTACACTACTACTACCCAGTAGGTACCTACCCATGTTTTATATCGTGGTCTCGACTCGGCTTACCATGCTGACATCGACTACATAGTACATACCCTGCCACCTAAGACTGCTAGGTATCTACTACATATGTGGACGTCTATATACCTATGGTATATCATGTACTATGTACGAACGCTCGCAACAAATGAAGCTTACCCAGGGGCCCTGTTGGATGTTTCAACAATCGACGGAGCACTCATTAGCGTAGCGCCACTGTAGCTCTTCCGCGGCGCGGTACGGTCCTTTTGGGCCCGCTACAGGGGCGGGTATGCAATTTTCACCACCGTGCGGGCTTGGCGAACGGAACAGATCCCTGATGATCGTCAAGCAGGTAGTGCTGTGTAGTACTAGGTAGGCTATCATAGATGTGTGCAAAATACAATATGTACCTACTTACCTACCCAGGTACCTACCTACTATGTAGATACCTACCTAGTAGTAGTTTAGGTAGGCAAGCCCAGCAAGTAAGTGAGCAACATGGAAGCGAGTAATATGGCAGGATGGTAATTACCTTGACAGTGTGCCGGCCCCTAGCAGACTGCACTCTCGCTGCACTCTCGCTGCACTCTCGCGAGTTCATCGGAAGCGTTCAGAAGAAATCATCTTTGCACAACCCACACCGTTGAAGCCGACGGGTACTACAGGTAGGTAGGTAATACATAGACGTATTCTAATTCTCGTAACCGGGTATCTCATTTTTATCTAACCTTTATCTTACAATTCAACTCGTATTCTCATGAACTTCCTTTTGGCCAACTCCTGATTGGTCCTTTTGGGGCTCGCTCAGAAGCGAATGCTGACTATCATTATCCTCGGGGCCACCAGGACCTGGTGGAAGTCGATTCGGCTCTCTCGGTTGATCTTCTAGCTGGATGTGAGACCGTGGTCGCGAAGATTGGGAATTGATCGTGCTTTTTAATTTCGTAATCCACAGGCCCGGTGCCTTGCGCAAAGGCGGGAGCGATGCTGCGATGAAAGCAAGAGCACCTTCAATAATACACCAGAGCAAAATGTTCGCCTCGCCCCCTACAAGTCAATGGTGGTTAGCGAAGTCGGGCAGCACGTAGAAAAGGACAAGGTTCCAAGGTTCCCCTCACAAAGACGATCTACTTGGGCATTGTAGTATTTCAGGTACGGCATACGCCCGATGCTAGCCAAGCTGGCAAATATTCCCAAGCCGAGGGTGATGGTGAGTGGTAGCTTGTGATGGGGTGGTATGTTGAGTTTCCGAATGAGGAGAAACGGGATGATGGCGCAAGTCCAATCAGTGACGACGGTGATGACGGACACAACGTAACTAAGCGTGGTGATGATCGTATAATCGCCACAGGTCCCCAGCGACGGATCCCACTGAGCTGCAAGAGGCTTGCAAAGCGTGACGACTACCACGCCGGGAACGACGCATCCTACGATTGTCGCAATTATGACAAACCAGAGGGGGTAGTGGTATCGCTTCTGGGTTGTGAGCCGTATCATGAAAACAGCAATGGACGCTTTAACCAGTATCGTGAAGGCCGCCTCACTCAGTTGGAAGAAAAATACCATCTCCAGGGCAAGCGACTTTTGTTCGGCGTTGAGTCTCGAGTCGTGAGTTCCGACGCCGTAACGCGCCCCTACGATGGTGAAGGCACATGCTGCGATGAAAGCTAACTGTTGCATCGGATCGAGTCTGGTCAGCCAACACTTGCCCGTCTTCTGTTGATTGTTGATTGACGGCGGATGAGGGCGAAACGTACCAATCCAAAGCCGATCAACCAATCGTCCCATCCCCAGCTGTTAACTTCTATTCTTGTTATCTTCAACCAGTACCGAAACCATACTCGAAGACCGACTATGATAGTCGTGATAATCCCGAGAACCCAGGTGAAGGCAATCAAGATCTTTGCCAACCCCTCGGGTTCGACCGTCGTAGGTGCCATGCTGCTCATCAAGCATGCTTGGAAAGTAGAAACTGAATGGAGAACTTATTTGCTCTTATTATGCACCGCAAGTTGTCATTTCAACGCCTCGCCCCTTTGCCAAGAACACTCGTTGGTTGGGACGGTAATGTGCGCCGGCTTTCCGGGTCTGGGGTAAGACTGCAAAACACCTACAAGCACCTACGGCTGTGTTGCTGTCCACCTACCTACCTGCTCCAATAGGCATCCTACGCGATGATAGAAGATCCCAGCACAGGGGGGCTTGACCCGCAACCCTTGTATCGGGACAGACATGACCCAATCAAACAATATCCTATGTAATGTGCAGATCTGCACGATCCTATTGCCCAGGGGAAAGCTAAATATCGCGTACCAGACTACCAACCGAAATGTAGGTGGTTGTGTCTTATACTCAGGGGCCCAGGTTTGGATTGAAATAGGGGGCTTTAAGACCTCTTTCTTGTGGCGCGGGATCTTCTTGCCGGCACTCGAGAGTCAGATAACTCTTTTTTTGATCAATCGCATTAGGCTGCCGAGCATCTAGAGGCTATGGACGCCTTCATTTGTGCTAGCCTTGCCGCCGTCGAGTGGCTGGCCCTTCTCGTTCTTAGGGACCCTATTCCTCTTGGCCACACACAGAGCGCAACAAGGACAGTGTTGTTCCTATTCCTAGTCCAATATGGCTTGGTCAAGTTTTACCGGATCTTCCTCTACCATCGTTACTTTTCCCCGTTCCGCCACCTGCCTGGCCCGACTGTAAGCTCTTCCTGGACGTTCGTGGGGAAGTTGGTGTTGTGACTGACAACAGCAAATGGCTCGTAGGATAACCATTTCCTTTTCGGCCAAGCCATCAATTTTATTAGGTCCAAGTCCCCACCGGAGTTGTACGTGAAATGGATGAAGGAGTTTCCGGATGCACCTGTCATCAGATACCTGACCTTTGCGAACACGGAGGTGCTGGTGAGTAGATTGCTTTTTGTTTGAAAGCCTCCCCTCCCTCGTTACCCCGCAGCCAACAAAGAGGCCCTTTGCACCTCGGACTAAGAGGATCGCTGACCCCAAGTTACAGGTGTGCAATAGCCTCAACTCATTCAGGGATGTATTGCAGACGAATTGTTACTCGTTCCACAAGCCGTACAGATGGCGACGCATGATGGTGGAAATCACTGGCAAAGGCGTCCTCTCCCTGGAGGGTGAAGAACACCGCCAGCATCGAAAAATGCTAGCAGGTGCATTCTCGACGCCCAACGTCAGAAAGCTCGAGCCCGTTTTCCGATCAAAGACTAAGGAACTCGTCGATGTCCTCGATAAGGCCATCAATGCGGATAGTCGAAATGGCAGAGGCTCTGGAGTTATCGACTGCACGGACGTGTTTTCCAAGGCTACCCTGGACATTATCGGGGTCACGGCCCTAGGCGTTGAACTCTCAAATCTGAAGTCAGTCGATCCCGGAGAGGTTCATAGCAAGGGGAAGCAAGCCGACACAAAGAAGGATTATACCTTCCATGACGCCTACGAAATCATATTTGCGCAGAGATGGGTGGGGAAAGTTTTGTTCTTCGCCAATGCCTTCGTCCCAACCCGTTGGTTACCCGTGGAGGCGAACCGCGAATTCGCCCATGCCACCAGTTGGCTAAGAGGAGTCCTCAAGGAGCTGATTCGAGAACGACACAACCATGTCGACGAAGCTAGGAAGTCCGGAAAGTATGAAAGTGTCAAGAAGGATTCGCGGGATCTGTTGAGCTATATTGTCGAGGAGAGCATGCCTGGAGGTCCTGCCGAAGGGATTGCCGAGGACAATTTTTTGGGTCACGTACGCACCTATACTTGGCTTGTTTAAGGAATTTGAAAAGCTAATGGACGTGAAAAACACAGTTGCTTCAATTTATGGCTGCTGGTCATGCCACGAGTGCTGACACGCTCACATGGAGCTTGTACACGATGGCAATGCATCAGGAAGTTCAGGGAAGGCTACGCGATGAAATTACCGAACTTGCTTCTAGAAAGCCAGATATGCCCTTCTCGGACGTCGACTCTCTTCCTTATCTCAACAACTTCGTTAAGGAAGTCCTTCGTCTTTATGCTCCTTGTAGGTCCATTTTCACGCAACTTTATCACAATCACATTCTGTCGCTTCCGTTACTAACCTTGGCAGCGACTTCTCATCACCGCCAAGCAGGTGTAGACATGACCATTGATGGCGTGTTTGTGCCCAAGGGGACGACCTTCGACATAATCCCAGCCATGCCAATGCTCAACCCAGCAGTCTGGGGCGACAATGCAGAGACAGCCGATCCCACACGATGGGAACATTTAACTCCAGACCAAGCATCCCCATATGCCTTCGAGGCATTTTCTAATGGGCCTCGGATGTGTATTGGGAAGATCTATGCTATGATGGAACTCAAAATCATCCTCGTGGAACTAGTTCGTGGGTTCCGTTTCTTCACGGTCGATAAACCATTTACTATCGAGAATCCGGGATTCGCCCTACGGCCTAACGGGTTGGAAGTTCGTTTAGAAAGGGTTGCGATGTAATTATTATCTAATTCTCTATCAACGGTGCCCTAGCCAGCTGGGGCATCGCTACCTGCGGCCAACCAGTACCCGTATATTCTCTACAGGTAGGAATATCCCAGCAGCAGAAGGGGCTCATAAGGCCGAGCTAATAAATCTTCATTCGCGAAATCATTGTGGCTAGAGTTGCGAGATCGTATGATGAAATGAATGAGCTCCAGAGAATAAGCGATATACGCAGACAACAATTATGGTAATGATGGCAGCTTTGCTCTTATTAAGAAAGGTCTAAGTTAATAGAATAAATCATCCATCCGATAAATGACTACCTACCTATATACGTCTACCGTCGGTAAGATACGAATATCGAATATGAGTAATGAGGAAAGCGAGGCGTACCCAGACTCCACATTCCCAATAACAACCCACCCAGGAGAAATAGAAAAGAAGAAGGGGGCGTTACTTAGCTTATCATAGACCTGCCAGTGACTACAATCTGTTTCCTCTCGTATGGTCTTTCTAGGTGCCTACCTGCGGAGTAATGGCCTGCTCTTCAGTTCCCTCCATTAGCTCTAGTCCTCACCTTTAGGATAACAATTACCCGAATACTATAGGTAGCTATATTACTCGAGTCCATACTACAGTTATAAGCCTCCCTACCATAGGATGATGAGAGATATCGTCTCCCAGTTCCTTCAAATCCGGTAATTTATCCTTAGACTAGTACGTCGCGTCATACCACACACCAACAAGTCTCAAGCGCGTGGTAAAAGTCGCAAAGACTAAAATGGAAATACGAATTTAAGTTATCTACAGCACAGGACACACGCTCCTCTTGATTTCAACACCAATCGCCTATCTACTTCGGCGGGTCGCTACTTAACTGTTATCCTTCAACCGTTAAATCGACTCCTTCCGGCTTCCAACGTCCTCATAGGCTGATTTGGCTGGGCATTCACTACACCCAGCTCTTGACTTGGCAAACGACATGCTAATCAACTTCGATTTAGGAATTCAAAGCTATCGAGTTTCTTAACTAAGGGGGGCAAAGCGATTTGAAGCTTTACGGTGGAGAGGTAGCTTAGAAATAACTGGCAGGTAAAACATATGCCCGGCTATTAAGTACCTAGTACCTAGGTACCTAACGGCCACTACGAGAATTCATTACTACCTTCATCCATCCCGTGAGTAGAGGGTTCTTATTTATTCTGGAATTCAGGACTCCAAATTAGGAGGAATACTAATGAAAATGCACAAAGGTAGATAAACTGACGATGTTCCTTTATCTATAGTACCTACCTAGTAGGTAGGTACCTAGTTACCTAGTGGTTTATAGAAGTAATTCTAATTGGTTTAACAGAATTGTAAGTGTGTTCTTTAATAAATGAACGTAGAGAAATCAGCCTGAAATTATACAACTGTGGCGTTAGACTATTACGTGTAGTTCCCCGCCTCTTGGCCAGCTACCATGTCGGCGACACTGCAAGCATTCGCCACTATTTCCATTTTATGCTCTAATTTGGTACGGACGTAGCACGTAGCACGTAGCACTGACCCATAGGTACCTACCCAGAATAGCGTCAGAAAAGTCCGACACCCCCCTCCTCCCATTATATACCGTAATTAAAATTATTAATAATACCTTAAATACTATATTATTTCCTTAATTAAATAATTATGTTCAATATTTGCTTATATATTTTATTTAATTTTTATATATAATTAAGCTTATTATCGCCTGGTAATATGGTAAATAAAAGGGGGGTGTCGGACTTTTCTGACGCTATTCTGCCTAGGTACTCTTAAAGGCTTTACTCAGGAGGTTAGCCGAGGTATGGCAGTCGGAGCTGCGGTCCCATTGCTATTGACGTTACGTATCAGAGGCAGCAACAGAGATCATGAACCGAGAGACCCAGGAAAGCGTCTTGCGGATAGTGGGACGATGACTTGCTGGTTATCGAAGAGTATAGGTATCATGGTGATTCGACAGGCCAATCGGCTCGCTTCTAATCTACCTAGTAGGTACTAGGTACCTAGTACCCGATACGTTAAGGGTTCTGGTCTGCCTCGGTCGCTGGGAAAGCAGCCGTGATTCATAACCAACTCAGTATCCTTGGCAACCATGCCCTTCCTGTAACCATCGTCACATCTCAAGAGGACTTCTTTGATCAATTGCTTAGTATGTAGGTAGAACCAACTAGATCGTGGCTTGGAAGTTATAAACATTGGGGATATGAAAACCTACACGGTATCTCAGGGCATAAAGAGTGCTATAATACAATAGATACCTATACATATGGATTTGACATTTCAGCTATCTAGGCACCTAGTAGGTACCTAAGGGTAAAGGTACCTACATAAGGTACTAGGTAGGTAAGTGGGGTACCAACAGCCCTGGAGGTTTGGGGGATCTACTACTACGTAGTATGTACATCTATGATATTAGCAAAGAGTTAATTGTCGGTAACCAATCAAGCCATTCTCCGACATCCGATCATAAACTGGTGGAGAATTGACATCTGCCTTCAGAAATTCCACAGCTCAGAGTCAGAGTATTGTTATAAAGCACTGAGAACCTTGGAAGTTTGGGAACCCTAGGCACTACTATGTAGTATGTAGGTAGGTAGGCACATATATAAATACCTAGGTACCTACTAGATACCCAAGCGTTCTCGATTCCTAGAATATTGTCGCTGTTAGTGCTTTGCATCATGATATATCCGTGACCCCGAGCCTAGTCTTAAAGAATAGGAAGCTGTGGGTTTAAGAGGAAAAAAAAATACATCATTGTTCGAATGAACCGAATGTTCCGGAGCATGATAGTACCTCGAAGTACCTCGATTATGACTGGATCGATTCTCCGGATTGACCGCTATTTAGGTGTCTTCAAGGTTGGTATCGGGCCAACCGCCAACGCTTCATGCCTGCCGCGTTTGTCCACATCAATACAAAATGCATTTCACAAACAATTCTGGGATTACTTGGTATGACAAGAAAAAATGAGGCTGTGGAATCGCGTCTGACTGTATCACGCATTTCGCATCCAGTCACCTGGCTGGGGTTCTCTGCGGAGCACCTGTCGTGATTCGTGACGTGAGACATCATGATATGTAGATTTGTGTCAGTAGGTACCTAGCCATGTGGCGTCGGCCGGCAAACGAATCATGGGACTCATTCCACCCCGCACTCTAAAATGAAGCCGAAGAAGCCGGAGTAGTCGATCCGGAGGTGGATACACGCCGCGATCTGCCAGGGAGAACACGGAACACAATCTAAGGACTTGCTAAGGCGTGTTCTGCAGGCTCGAACGGGACGGAGAATAGGGTCCTGGGGACTAGGTTCCATAAAGAGCCCTTTGAAGATCCATCTGCGGACTTACACAGGCGTTAGTTCCCTGGTCCGCCGATATACATACGACATACCTACATGTAGGTAGGTAGGTACCTACTAAATGCCTACATGGGAAGGGTGTGGAGGGGGAGCGAGCAAAGAGAAGTTTATTATCTACAGTTACACCACGTCGGATTTTTTCTTAATAGTGTTCCTGGTCTTGGGGCCTTGCTGGGTATGTGGATCTGGTGTTAACGGCAACAGTTTCGGGGGAACATGCGGGGAGACCGCACGGAGGCTTTGATATCATATCCGGCTGTTCAATAGCGGCGCGGGAACACAGGTAAAAAATGTAAGGAACTATAAGGTTGTTACCTGCTATGTAGTGATGTTGGCTTTTATGGTATTGCAATATCGCCCGTCTGACGAGAACTTATGGCCTCCGGGGCTAGGAAAATCGACAGCTAATTTGATTCTTTCTGAGTCTCTCGGTCGTCGTTTGCCGTCGTCACTTAACTACAAGGTCAGCTGACCATGGCCATAGGCTCCGCGGAGATGCATTTGGGCTACCGAAACTTGAAAGCCATCACGCCCTAATAACTCGTATCGTGGCCAGCGACCTGTTATATTGTATTGTTTAAGGCTAAGGACCAGTTGGAATTAGGTTAGTCGCGTTAGTGACTCGCTTCTTGAATATGAGGGCTGCAAGAGTCCCAGGATTTTTGGCGCCTATTAGAAGGTCGATCTCTCAGCTAAAACCTCGATGGCTACCAGGTATGTTACCTACCTACATAGTAGGTCCGTCAGGGGAGATATCTTCTCATCCTGATGTTTGGGGTTAGGGCTAATACCATGTCATCGCTATTTGGCGTCTGTGCCCAGCAGTAAAGGAAAAAGGAATCACAGGAGGCAATTGGCATTTCAAAGATATCTCGCTGCTATGTGGTACGATCTTTTTCGATAGTAGGCCTCTGCTCCTAGTCAAACCAGAGCTATCCGAATTCGGTGTTGCATTAGTGACATGGGATCTGAAGAGGATTGGTATGAAATTGGAATATTGGAATAGCTTCAAGAGATAGTAAAAGTACATATGTAGCTCGTTGATGAATCGATATCGGACCCATTAGCTGTATGCTAAATCTACTACGTCGCACATGTACCCATGGATACCGGTACGTATATGGATACCTACTAGGTAGGTGACCAGGTACCTTGGGTACCTAGTAGTAAGTGCTATGCACGTACCCTTGTCTACTACTACATAGGTACCTAGTAGTACGTCCATACTGTAGTACTAATCCCCTCCAGGGCTGTCTCAGGTACCTCCACTACTACCTACTACACCAAATACTACTAGGTAGGTAGGTAGGCACTTACTGTACCTACTAGCCGTGAATGGTGGATATTAATACCCAGGTAAGTACCTACTAACCAACGCTGCGATGCCTCATAGGTATCGGATGTATGTACATAGTAGGTGCACAACTACACGAGTATGAAGATGCGGCGCAATCTACCAACAGTAAAGCAATCATCGATGCATTTCGCGATTAAACAGGGCTGGATTTTGCAAAATACCTATATGTACCTAGGTATGAGTAGGTAGGTACATAGGTACCTACCTAGGCATGTTGATAAGAAGTTGTCCCCCCTTGAAGACCGTAACGCACAATCACATGTTTCCTACAGTATAGCTGCACGACATATAACATTCTCCTAATGATACATACCTCTAGGCTATATTTGACATCTACCTGGTAGTATCTTGATAGTGTCAACTACCTAGTACCTACCTACATGGTAGGTACCTATCTATTGATATCATGGATAGTAGGTAGATTTTGGTTGTCCCATAGACCGCCTGCCTCCTTTGGGATTGACTACATAGCATCGTTTCAATCAGACCTTGCGTCCTCCTTAAGCTTCAATATAAATCTCGGGCCTACTTAAGGAGTATGCAGATGGCTAGTTTGTTCCCACGGGGAGTGGAGTTTGTAGTTTCATTCCCCGAGATCTGTTGTCTTCACTGGGGAGCTGGGGAACTAGGGAGCATTGCGTGAACAGGTGGAATGAACACCATAAAAGCGATAAAAGGCACAACGAAGAGGCATCAATGCTTATTAGCTACCTACCTAGTAGGTAGCCTTCGAATTTAATGCTTCAAAGGTTCCAAGCTGATCTGGTGGTTTGAACGGCTTGCTTCAGGGCTGCTATGCTCTTGATACGCTACGCGCCAAGTTTAATTTGGATCCGAAAGTTGATTTTGCTGTGGTATGCTGCCGCCACTGCCTTTTTGTCAACCAGCTAAGCCACATGATTGTCTTCCCTTGCAGCTGCATCTATCTCTTGTCACATACTAGGTAGACTTCACCATCCGCAAACACTGCGCCATTCTCAGCCTTATAGCAACGACGAATGGGTTTCAACGACACGAAGAATAACCCTAGGAGGATCATCGCTTGCCCAAGCTACCTATTATCAGATAGGAGGATTCGGGGTGTTGTACCTGGTCTTGCTACTATAGGTACCCTGTTATGTCTTGGCTTGCTTTTGTGACTACCTACCTACAGACGACGCTAGTCTAAATCTTGCGGTTTTCCCGGTGACCCCGCCGGCGAACCGCTGCGAATCTTTGCTGTTATTCCTCGCCAGGTATTTGAATACTACAAGTACCTACACTTTACGTACAACTTTCCCTGAATTATGCGACAGCGAGCTATCCCTATCACCGGCGTGCCCACAGGACATAGACATCGGTCAATCACCGCTCTCCCCGCCTCTCTGAAAAGCCACTCCCCCATGGATGAAGAACGGGGAATGCTGTCCCGGGATTTTGCGATTTATCAATACCTATTTATAAGTAGCCGCATACATCAAATAAGTACCTACTTACGGACTGCCTTGGTAGCACGGAGTACATATCAATGGATGTACATTGATGTATGTAGGCACTTCGGTCGTTGGCCCTAGGTACCCACCAAACTAGAGACCTCCGGGCTTTGGTTCTTTGGCTATCTTGGTGCTAGAATTGAGTCCAGCTCTTCTATTTGATGTCGCTATCAAACGGGTCCTCATTATTGCTGTTGCTGTATTACGTTGTACCCTTAATGAAGCGAGAGATTTAGATATCGTCGGCTGCGGATGTCGTCATAGCTGAGGCTTCCACTCAGTAGTTTGACGCCGACTCGCGTATTTGCATAAGATGTAGTAAGAGATGCTTTAATGCTCTCCGAAGCTCGTGGCCGGATCCCGAGGGCATCGTCAGAAGCTGTGTACATTGCGATGGAAAGAGGTTGGCTAGATGCGCGCCAACGGCGCTTTCGTATGTGGTATGGTTCCAGGATTGACATGTTGGTCGTTGATTGTGTTATGGGTTAAAGGCAATGGAGGTAGAGAGCGTCAACGGGAAGGGTGAAGCGTGGCCCTCCGGCCCCTCCAGCAATAGGAATGGGCATTTCCAAAGGTGTTTCGACCGAGACGTTGAATCCTAGGATGCCCCTCTTTGCTACGATGTAGGAACCTTTGGATGAAGAGCGTTGTCGGATGAAACTAAGTTACTACGTAGACAGTTGGTAAGAGAAGAAACACTCTAAAGCTATATATACGCAGTACAAAACTGCTATCTGGGTACCTAGGTACATAGTAGGCACTCATATCATGATGTTTCAGGATAGTAGATTCGGGGGGCATACTGCCTGGAAACGATCTGAAAATCACCACCAGAAGTTGGATATTACCTACAACCGATATTGCGTCTTAATTGGCCGATAACCGATGTGTCTAGACTTCGAGGATCGCCGCGAGGATTGTTCTTAATTTGACAGCTATTATCCCTGCCTTAGAAGATACGGTCCCATTTGATTTGTACCAAGATCAGCACTGAGCCGCTTCCGAACATCTGAGTTGAACGGGCGGCTAGACCCGGCGGCGTCTGGGATACAGCGTAATACTCTCGGACTTGTTTCATTATCTAAATCATGGATGCTTAGAAAATAAAAAGCCGCCGTAAACACCGGCCGGTTATCGGGATATATGAATCGGATATGGCGAGTTTTGGAAGTTCAGTGTGGTATCATCTTGAATATATTGTTTGACGGACGGGGTGTTGAGGCACGAGAAAGCAGTCGAACCATCTGACGCAACAGAGAGAAGAAAACACATGATGATCTACAAAAACCCGGTCCTTGATACGTTCCCCCAAAGGTTGTGTGGTCGGATAGCTTTGTTTCCCGTCACGTCTATCATGACCGCGCCTGGATGAGCATATAACTGGCGTAGCTTACCAAGAGGAACGGCGGCTTAGACGACGATGGCATTTGGTAAATGGGACCTGGCCCTCTGGAAGGCCAAGGCAAGCAAGATATGGATAGGATCCTCGGGCTGTCTTGGCAACTCTTCTCTCATAGCACAGTGTTATACAACATCAAGAACTGTACATGTGTATCGTGAAAACGCTAAGATCGACAAAGTTGCAGACACCCTAGCCGGCGTTAAGGCCAAGGACGGAGACGGGCATTGCCCCGAGCTCAGATGCGAAAGCATAGCCGGAATAGCGACATTTCTCGGATTTAGCACGCTTGCGGTAATTTTCTTGTTATTTTATATACCTAGCTGACACCGCAGCTACTCCTAGCTTGCTTCATGCCTAGGTACATATTTACCTACCTACCTACTCTTTTGCTGGCCTTGCATTCATATGGATTCCAGCATTATGGCAAAAGAGGGGGAAAAAAGTAGCTCTGGAAGGCAGGCATACACAAACCCTCCCCCAAGCTCTGGAATACGATGCCTGGGAAAAAGAGTAGACAAGTTTTGCTCTAACACACCTCCGTTTGGCATCGGGCGAAGACGGGAAGAGTACCTACCTAGTACCCAGTCGGCACCCGGGCATATGCTAGCGGGGTAGTTGATTCTCAATACTTACTGCGTGCTTTGAAGAATTAGTGGGAGTCTAGCATGCTCCCGGAATAGATTGTATGCCAACGAACCAGGGTACAAAGACAGGACGATGCGATACAATATACTGTAGGTTGATGGGGTTGCCTTCATGCACATTTGTTTTTGGAAAGGGAAAAAATGAATGCTGATCGTAACACTAAGGAGGCGAGAAGCGTCGAACGATTGTTGCGCGACAAGTCAAAGGAATCCTTTGAAAGGGGAAGAGGAAGAAGACCAACAGGGCCTGGGGCATCGGTTCCGGTGAGGGAGTACGTAGTAAGTAATTGAGAGAGAATGCGATCGAGAGGCAACGGATTTGTCTCATTGACGAAGATCAAGTGGCATGGCGGCCGTTCGTAAAGGGGGGCCGTTGTCGGAGTTCTTATCTATCTGGATTCGCACAAAGAGGTGTATTGAACCATATGTAGAAGGCTACTTACGCATCTCATGCATAGAAAGAGAACCCGGGGCTTCCTATCGACGATGTTGAGGATATTCTAAAAGTTCGGCACCATACGCCATACGCCATACGCCATACGCCATACACCAAGCAACCTACACCATACACCCATACGATACGAGGCGAATGCAGCCGCAAATAACCAACGGTGAGACTGTTGCATGGATGAAAAAATGTGTCTGGGAATCGGCATTCGCGAAAGCACTTCCAAGCCTTTAAAGGATGTCGAAGCGCGAGATCTAGACTAAAACTGTGGCTGGGCGTGCAGATCAGATTGGATCAGTGTGGTAACCAACCAGCAGTCAATGAGAAGCCTGATGGCCAAGGTTCACGGACCTACGGGTCTGTTCTGGCCGTATCGGGATCTTGATGCCACAGGCTTGGCCCAAGCTGACGCACAAAAAAATTCCTCCTTCGCCTCCGAAATCACCACGAAGTAAGCAGAGCAACGTATGTGGCTTATTTGAAGTTTCTTCGTTTTGCACCCGGATTTGTGCACGCAGGGATAGGCTGGTAGGTCCAGAGCGCCGTCCATATCCCCCCTTATTCAACTTCAACTTCTCCATACCCCATCTTATTTTTTTATTTTTTATTTTTTTTATTTTCTTACAGTCGGGGAAGAGAAAATTTTCGTTTTATCTTTCCCTCGCTTACCAATGGGTCGAGGCCCCACCATGAAGGGGGCTATGAATCTCAGCTCTCTACCTAGTATAGGTAGTATATACTACTAGGTACTGTACTATACGTAGTATGTTGGTGAACCAAGGAGATACCCCAGCAGCCCAGCTACATGCTAGGTACCTATCTAGCAAGGACCTTCGGCTAGGAATGCAAAGCTCAGACCAACTAGAAGCTATCAAGCCCTGTCTGATGTGAACAAGGATGAGAACATGGGTGGGTAGCATCGAC
Source organism: Hypoxylon rickii (assembly GCA_902806535.1). Taxonomy (NCBI): domain Eukaryota; kingdom Fungi; phylum Ascomycota; class Sordariomycetes; order Xylariales; family Hypoxylaceae; genus Hypoxylon; species Hypoxylon rickii. Next base: position 3,886,641 of record CADCWY010000004.1, on the reverse strand, counting down.
GGGATGGAGCTACTGCAGCTCGGTAGAAGCCAAGAGGATGCGCCAGTGACGAATCAGATGATAAACTCACCTTGCTGGACTTATATGGCTATCCGTGCTGTACCATGTATGCTTCACACACATTTCGCTGACCGGGAGATAACAAAATGCCTGGGGGAATAACGAGATTGCCAAAACCATGCAACAATATCCCCCTAGTAGACTGCACCTCCAAAGCCGCGTAATCGTTACCCCTACTAGATTCTACTTGACGTCCCCGAAGTAATCGATTCTCACCTCGCCTAGCGACTCGTATAAGTCGAGTTCAGGAATATCAAAGTAGGTAGTAGGTAGGTAGGTATACATAGTACTACATACTATGTAGGCCAGGCAGTGTTACGTCTCGGAAATAAAATGAAGTAACAAGGCTCTGCCATACAAGAGGCAACTTTGTCGGTTCTCTGTTTAGTGCTGGGTAAGTTATGTAGTTGCTACAGTCTGGAAGGCCTTGTAGGTGCTACTACATATTGTATAAGACCGACCAAACAGGGTGTGGGCGACGAGGGAGGAAAAAAACCACCAGACCACAAACCTGCCGGTGCTTCTTTCCCGACCGTTTAACATGCAGATGGTATGTATGCATATGCCAGGAGGGTGGCGTATGTGTGATGTGCACATTTCCAACAGCCTTCGTCGATATCAATAGGTAATGAGTGCGTCGCCATCAAAGCCTCGTACCTGGATGTCTGTCTTCCCGAGCTAACCGTGTCGCCGGTGAGAAGGGAAAGGGGTATCCTTCATTTTCATCCCGATGCAGGGACTACATGGAGACCATCATTATACTACGTACGAAACCATTGACTAGCAACATCAAAGGTTTAGCGACTAGCGTGATGCTAATAGTCGGAATTACTATGTATTTGAGAGCTCAATTCGTTAGTGGGTTTGCCATTGACAGTGGTTCCCAGGCAGTCTATAATGGCACACAGCATGTCATGTAGGTGGAGGTTTTAACTATTTGCTGACTCTTATATACCTACTAGGTACATATATGTACCTACCTACCTGGGTAGCTACCTCTATAAGCTCATTCTCTATCTAGGTAGATAGCATCGATGCGAATCGTGGATGTGCCATATCCATATGCTCTATGCCATATGTCTGTTTGGCATTACTTTACGTACGATATATAATACCCAACCCGTGCACTCTGCAGCTTCTTCCTAACTTTTCTGACTATGGGGGGCAATAGCATCTTGATACACATAAACATAAACATGAGACTAAAGAGATCCCATACTACCTAGTACATATGTAGGTAGATGTTTATTGTTGTCGAGATATCAATGCGGGGCAGGTTGATTTTAGGTAAGGTTGGTAACCTGTGAGATGAACTATAAAGGGGAATCTAGCCGTGATGGGTGGGACAGGACGGAGGCAGGGGATGGTTTTACGACGTAAGTATCTGTGCTACTGTACTGCTACTGTACTACACAGCACTGGGTCTGGGTGTGGTACACGTCCGTGGGTGTTGTACATTGATACCTACCTAGGTAGTACATGGGACATGAGACGTAGTATTCAGGACGGTAGGATGGCGTGAAGCTTAACACATGTAATTGATAATACTACTGCATTATGTAGGTATGTAGTAGGTATGTAGTAGATGTCGTTGCCAACCGGATATTTTATTTCGACATTGGTTGCCCCATAGACCCAGGACTTCCATGATATTCAACGTAGTCGGGTATATCCCTTTGACGTTTAACGCTTGCATTAGGTAATAACCAGACCAGGACCAGTCAGTTGTAGCTTGGGGACCTAGTTGGGGCTAATCTCAAGCTAATGATTCACTCATCGTAATACTACGTACACACAGACGCCAAATCTCCGATGAAACAACTTGGTTTCTTTAACTGGGTACTGGCCTTGTGATTAAGAGAGCGAGAGAGAGAGAAGAAAAAAAAAAACACCTCTCGTGGCCGTCACCCAAAGGAATAAGGGAATAGATACTAGGTACCTAGTAGAAGAGGCAAATTTGTTGAAGAATAAGAAAAAGTTCATGTGTAACAGTGTTCCCATTGACCAATTCGTGATGAATTCCCCCCATTGGCTCTAAACTCATTGCCATTTAATCAACATTGAACAAAGTGCGTGATCCTGCTGCAAGCCCGCAAGCCCGCAAGCCCGCAAGCGCCTCCCTCTCATGCACCATGCACTGATACCTACACTACCTATCTACCTCTAGTGCTACCTATATTCTTGAATACCTCTAGTGCTACATGCCCTCCATCCTTCCATTGGAATAAGCTCTGTAATACAGTATGGTTGCTCTGCATGTAGTATTACCGTAGCATGTATGCTGGTGCTTACGCATATGCGCGTTCGCATCGTCTCGTCGCAAGATGGGCTTTCCTAAGTACCTACCTAGGTACCTAGTAGGTATACTACTCTGACCGATGTTGAAAAGATGCAAGGAGATAACCAAGGATACACACCCTACATGTTACCTATACCTATAATGTCAGGCCAAGGATCAACGGATCAATACCATGATAGCAAAGTGCACGATAAGTAATCCGTGCTACTAGGTGTATGGATGTACATTATGTGTCTACCTACATACCATTGACGCGCTAGGTAACTAGTAGTTAGCGTGATGGGGTCCCCTGCCTCCATACCCTGTTCGACTTCTTCTACCTACCTAGTAGTACCTTACGTCATTGTGATACCTTACAGTCAACAATTCGATGGTCATGGTCGCAGAGTCCAGAGTCGTAAAAGGTCCTTTGTCCTAAATAACATCTTGATACAACAATGCTTGGTATCCTTAGCACCCTCTCCAGCTTACCTATATCATGATGTATAGCATTAACCAATGAGCACTTGTTTTCTAGGAACACTAAGGTTGTTTTAGCAGCCTATCTAGTACCCAGCGATCTAGCTGATATTTGATGTAATATCCAGTTAAGACTTGTGCGAGGAATCTTTCTTAACTACCTACCTGCCATAGTCTATGTAGGTAGGTATACATATAATTGCTTGGTCCTCGCTCTGCAGATCCTGGATGTTCGTAACCCTGGGTTGCGTATCGATGCATTAGTACCTAGGTAGACAGGTACCTATGGTATCGTGTCCTTACCTAGTAGTTTTTGAGTACTCAGCCCTTCGGATAATGGTTCTCTGTACTACTACCTACCTAGTAGGTAGGCAGATAACATTGATGTACGTTGTATGCAGTATTTCTTGCCTATGGATGGGTCTATCATCGTCTGATGCGTGTTTACTATAATATTGAAGAAGAGTATCGAACTACCTACGAAGTTGTCATCCAATTTGTAGTGGAAGAACCAGATGTATCACCGATCACTGGGCAGGTACCTAGTTAGGTAGGCTACTGCATATGGAAAATGCCATATCTTTGGACTCGGTACATACCTACCTACTAGGTAGGTAGGTATCAATATAATAAAGTCAAGACCCAAAGAAATTTCATCGTGAGTAGGTAGGTACTGTATGCCCTCGGATGGTTCTGAAACGGTCAAGTTGCGGCAAATATCCTTATCCACACCAACTAGATGGGGATTACATATAGGTATGTAGGTATGTATGTGACATTTGTTCAGGTTGATGCAATTCTACGATAGTATATACAGCATTTTTTACGTGATAGATGGCCTATCGAGTACCTGCTACCGATCCCCAAAGCAGGATCAAGAGAACGACTGGGTATCTTGTACCTAATACGGCACAGTATTAATGCAAGTTATCTGTATGGGAATCTGTAGGTGTATGGATGTGTGTATCATGAAATGGCGTGTGTAATCGTTATATTTCCTTGTATGATGGTGTTATCAACTGCATCGGAACCCGCCCTGGGTGTGTTATGTTTGATTGGTTCAGAGTAAGAGAGAGCCACTCCCCCCTCTATTTTCAGGTTGCTTCATAGCCATCAATCAATTAATGGCCCATACTCTTTCTCCATCGTCGGTCATCGCCCCATGGATTGAGTGGGCTTACCTCGTCTGTCTCGACTGGCTCGACTGGCTCGACTGGCTCGACTGGCTCGACTGGCTCGACTGGCTTGAGTGCTGGGTTAGCGGGCTGCGCGGCTACTACGTAGTAGGTAGGCGGCGCATAGCGAAGCGACAAAAGCTTGCCTAGACCCTCACATCCTACCACGCTACCCCTAGTCTAGTGGGCTTTTTAGTGGTCTTCCCAAGAGTCAAGCCCGGTAGGCCCGGTGGGTACTACTAGGCACCTGGGCACTGGCATTCTGGCATTCTGGCACTCTGGGCACTTTGCGTGCAGGCATTGTACGTTGCTCTAGGTAGTTAGTTAGGTACCTAGATAAATCATTGATACCTCAAGCTCCCTGGCTCCACGGGTCGGGTATAACACGTTGATACTACTTAGGCGGGTTAGGTGCCTACATGTAATAATACCTAACATAAACCATCAAGATCAGATAGGGCTTCAATCAAGCCTGAAGCCCTCGCTTCAAATGGTCCAGAAGGGCCTCAGATAGCACTAGAGCCCTTGCGGTACGCCGGACACCTAGGTGTTCGGGTGGCCTGTAGCTCGAGCTCTAGGTGTAGACAGGTATAGAACAGTTGATGTGTGCTGAAGAAATTTCATCTCGCCTCCAGGGCTGCTAAGCCAACCCGCGCTAAACCCCGTATATACCCTATATCTTGCCCTCGCCTACCTACCTAGGTAAGCTACATACGGTACGCTACGGTACGCTATGGTACCAATCAGAGTACCTAGGAGCATGGCAAACGTGGTGTAGCATCACTAGTGATGAACCCATAAGTCCCAACATTGGCCACTTGATGGCTTGATTCACAACCTGTGGGAATTAAACCTTAAGCTAGAGCCAACCCACATTTCCGTCCATCACGGCTAATTTTATTCCAAGGTTGTTTTTTTTTTTTTTTGGTCTTACCCTTTACCCTCAAAGAATCCCTAACCTTTTTATCACTCTTCACCACCACCACTCTTCCCACTTCCTACAGTTCAAAGGCGGGCCTGGGATTGTAGATTGCCTCGTCCTCAGCTCCCTTAGTCCTTTCTCTATTGCTTTTCGTCTCGCCGAACAAGAGAAGTAGAAGACAGTCTTCACTTTACCTCCCTGTGGATGTGGATTTGGATTTTGGATTTTGGAAGTTGGGTTTTGGTAGTCGGTATCGTTTAATACTGGTCTGAAAGAGAAGACACACCACACCACACCACGAAAACCTGTCTGGAAAATCTCACATCGACACATCGACACATCGACAAGATCCGTCCCCCAGCTGTCGCCTCGATTCCGTCATATTTGCATTTGATCTCTGCAGCCTCGACTAGTGATCGTCCCCTCCTACCACCGCCGTATGCCTTAGGCTCAACCCAACCACTACATACCTGGTTCGTGAGAGGATAGTCCGTATTCGATAAGAGTCGAGGTATGCACCATGTTATATTACCACGATCTGGTCTGATCTAACCTATCCTGACCTAACCTACTAGGTAGATATCTAGGTCATCTAAATCCTTTGCTCAGCGACAAAGCCCGTGATCTTCGACAAAGAACCGTCTGCAAAAGTTCCGGTCTTCCCTCTGGATCCTATGCTTTGGACGGAACTCGATCTTGCCTAACAAACATCAGAGCGTACCAATCTTTGTATTTTGAGGTGTCTCGCCCTCCTGTCGTAACACTTTCGGCCCCCCGGCAATCGAAGCGTCCTTTTTTCCAGCTTAGGTTGGTCGTTTATAACATTCCTCGTCTCCCTCGTTCGTTGGAGTTCCCAGCATTCTGGGATTCTTCCAGCTCACGACGTACTCAGTTGATCGACTCTTTCTCGGAGTTGGCAGAAGAAAAGAGAGGTCAGCATTGTTGCTGGAATATTGCCTTTGCGTCTCTTTCCTCTCTTCCTGCCTCAAACATCCGTCCTGTACGATAGATCCATGGGCCTTTCCTGAGTAGCCTGATCCTGCATTCCCCACTAGTGTAAGTTGAAATCGTTTCTTTTGTACCTTCTTGCTCTGATTTTACCACGGCCATACCACGGCCACATATCGACTTCACTTATAAGGGCTCACCCCTCTTCATCTACCATGCCTCTCCCTAGAAACCACGTGAGTGCGTGTCTTAGATGCCAAGGAGAAAGAAAAGAGAAAGATGGGTTAGGTGTGCAGGCTTGCGAGATGTCATTTCCCAGCGTTCCCCAGACCTCATCACCCCCGCAACGCCACACGATTAGGATTCCCTTTCGTTTGCTGCGAGCTATGGCACATTCCACCTAAAATGTTTTTGCTTGCTACGATGTGTGGTATTAAAACCAATCCTGCTCCATTGCTGCAGGCAGTTTGGAAAATCTAAGCTTGCTTTCGTGAGCTGTGAAGAGTCACTACAATCAACGAGACTCACCTTCTCTTATCATGGAAACCCGTACCGAGTTGAACAATGACAATGCTGACAGAATGTTCTTCCTTTCCAGGTTTTTGCGAGTTTCCTGTCGCTCCTGCAGGATCTGCTGCTACTGCAACTCCTTCTGGGCTTGCTTCATGGTTTGGGGTTTCGTGGAAAAGGATATTTCCCTGCCTACCTCACCTGCAAACCATATCCCCTAAGTCTAGCAGCGTTCAGCCCGTGGACGTCCGCGTCGCTACTTTCTTTACGTCTTCGCCCCCTTCGTGGCGGCCCAAATCCCTGGGTATGCCTTACACACCTCCATCCCGCTCCCCCGCCTCCTCGGCTCCACCCTCGCCCGAAGCTAGTCGAAGATCATCATTCACCTCCCCGGGCAGCACTTCGTCGAGACCCGCCCTGCCTCGGTCTGCCTCTTATCTTTCTAGACATCGGCGGACGCCGTCGGCTGGGAGCGCAACTTCGGCCACGTCGCCCTTGACCGTGGATGGCCCGACCCCTGATGTAACTCCTCCAGGAACCTCGGATAATTTGAAGGGTATGGTTGCCTCTCACGCAACTCCTGTTAGACAATCCCCCCCGCCCGTCGCTGATGCGCAGGCCATGCCTCCAGGGGCTATCATCTCGCCCCCGGAATCGTCTAGTGAAGATGAAGGGGCAGCCGAGTTGGAGACCCGGGGCAGGGAGATCGAGAATATGAAAGAGTTAAAAGAGGCCATCAGTGGATTGCCCCAACACCGCGCTCCCTCGCCAGTCCGACAGTCGCCTGGCGATATGCTCTTATTGCCATCGCAGGTTAAGGACCTAGTGGGGGAATCACGGCAGTCCATGCTTACTGCCGGCCTGCCTGCGCTCAACACTGGGGCCCGCAAGATCTCACACTCAAGGTCGCACACAGATTCTCATATATACATGTCCAAATCGGCGGAAGCATCTGTAACAGCCTCCGAGGACGGATCCGAGCAAGATGAGCCTCTGATAAAACCGCCGATGGTGAGGAAGAAGTCAGGCGAGCTTGTCCGGCCAGCACTACGGGCGCACAGGAGGCCGTCCAGTATGCCTGGGACCCCTACATTCTCCAAAGCCGTCCACTTCGATTCGCACCTAGAGCATGTTCGTCACTTCTTGCAAGTCGACCGACCACTCGCCGTCAGCGCCGGTACATCTCCGGCGGAAAACTACGAAAGCGATACCGAATACCCCTTCGGTTTTGATGAGAAGCCTGCTACGCGAGCGTCGTCGTACGAATGGGAACTGGTTGTGCACAACCCACCTGCGGAAACGCCGATCCGCAAGGTGCTCCCCGTGCGGCTGGAAAGGGTATGGATGTCACCCGACCAGAAGTCCCTCATAGGCTCGGTGGCTGTAGCCAATTTGGCATTCCAGAAAACTGTGGTGTGTCGATTCACGTTTGACTACTGGAAGACGACTTCTGAGGTGGCTGCTGAATACCACCACGAAATTCGACCTCGTGAAACCGAGACCAGCCATGATCGATTCCAGTTCAGTATCAAATTGTCCGACCTGGCTAACCTCGAGCATAAGACGCTTTTCTTCTGCATTCGGTATAATGTCAATAGTCGTGAATACTGGGACAACAACGACGGCGTGAATTTCCAAGTTGCATTCCGCAAGAAGACTTTGGCTGCAGACGGTAAAACGCCTGTCCAAGGCTCGTCCCCTCGGGCTGCTGGCAGTCTGCCTCGCAGCACCCGACGGGCAAATCCATCGACGGCCCCACGCCCTAAATCTATGCCCGTTGGTACGTTGGATGATTTTGGACATGACTCGAAATTCGCTGCGTTTGACCAGTCTCTCCACGAAGTCCTAGGGGAATCTGAGCCTAATGGTTTACGCCTTAAGAGCTCTAAATCGACGAGTAATATCCCGAGCGACAGCCTATCGGGTCGGCTGGCGGCTCCGAGTGGGCAGGCTTTCTCCAACCGGTATGATTTCGGCGCTTCCCTCAACGCCGCTAAACAAGCCCGCCGAGATTCCAGCCAACGAGATGACGGGTTATACATGAAGCCGAATAAGAGAGCTTCTTTTGGCGTTGCTCCGGCTGCTCGCGCATCAGAGGGCACCCAAGATAACCTTCCCGAATCGGCTTCGCTGCCACTGCCCAGTTCGGAGCGTTTCAACTCTACGAAACCCGCGACAAGTTCCCCTTCGGCCAGCATAGCATCGGCCTCGTACGAAGAGATCCTCAACAAATATTGCTTTGTACGTGCATCCGGTGAAAACGTGGCCTCGAACCGAAGCGTGGACCACACCTGAAAACATCAATTTTCATGGGACCTTTAACTAACTTAATCTGTTCACTGTAGTTCAACGGTTCGAAGCAATCAAGCCCCCAAATGAAAGATGGATCCATGCGTAATGGCCGATATGACGGTGTGGACGAGATGTTGACCCACGGAAGTAACAGCACCAACTCGAGCTCCAACGGTAGTCCGAACATTAGCAACCCGTCTTATCACCACCACAGCACCGCTATGCATCATTCACTACGGCAAGATCTTAATCCGTATTTCAACAATAGCTATATAGCGGCCATTGGTGGCTCGCCTGCGGAGTCCCCGCTATCACAGCAGAGTCTCACCCCGAGCAACTCTGGTACCCCCACAGGCAAAACAACGTCTCCTGGTTCAATGACTGGTTTTTTCCCTCTGACTGGTACGTCACCGATCGGGCCCCCCGCCAACGCAGCTGCGTTTCACCTCCGTTTCCCTTCGCATCAGACGCTCATAGTATGACAGCGATTAGAGGTTGAAGTTCCTAACACTTTTCCAACGACCTATATATCGCCACCAACGGGGAAACCCCAAAACCTCGGAGGCCGCGATATATGGTAAATTCACATCGCAGCCTTCGAACCACCTTGAATTATCACATTAGTTTCCCGACCTTTCTTGTCCCGACCTTTTTTTTTTTTTCCCATTCAGTACATACAATGCATATTATTGTTACGGCGTTGCGGAACTTGCATCAAGGCGCCCTGGAGATTCTATGATACCACCGAGTATACGAACGTTGGTAGGGGAAAAAGTGTCTTGCGAGTCGGTGCCCACGGATGACGAATCGAGTTAAGAGTGTCGCAGCATACGAGGCTGGAGCTGGAGAGCAGGCTGGGGTTTAATGCATAATGATTCTTTGCCGCCCACCTTACGCGCCAGGGCCAATCTCGACTCAGCGGCGTCTCGGAAACGATTCGACGAGTGCGTACAGTGCCGGGTAGCACTTGAGACTCCGCGGAACGAAGTATCCTCATGACACGGTGTCTGGTCACGAATAAAATGATGTTAGCGACAGGAAAGAGGCTTCAAACATGCTACCTAGTATGGGTTAAAAGTATGTTGCTATGAGATAGCAGTTAAAATACTTTGGACCTGGTTTCTTAGCCCACTTGTTCTATATGAGGCGTTTTGCCAAGTACGTCTTAGCTCTGGCGTTCAGCAGTTGATGGAGCTTATGCGCTGGAATACGTGCTGCGAAGCTATCCATGTGGCTCGGGTTGCCGGAATCGTGCTGGCTTGTATCATCTCATTATGGAAGAGGAGTGGCGAAGAACTAAAAGGAACAGGTAAAAGTAAAATGGATACACGAATATGATAGGCGTTCGGATCAGTTGGACGCCTTGGCGGGTTCAGGGAATAAGCTAGGATACCTACTTCGAATTGAGTATTGATGACGAGTACCTCAACTTAACATCCTGCTGCATTGTGCCTTTTGTGTGGGAAGAAGTCCAGACTCCCTCAACAAAATTACCTGTGTAATTCATATAATGCACGGATATAGAGGTCTACTAACTACTACTAACTACCTAGTAGGTAGTAGGTGCCCATAAGATACATACCCAAGGTACTAAGACCTAGGCACCCAGTACCTACATGTACTTATTGATGTTATTAATGTAGACGCTGGGTCACTATTTACTTGAAGCATACCTACCTAGTATCCTGGGGGCGGGTGTTGCCCATCGGGAATCTCGAGGGCTGCAGTGTAGTACACGGGTGCTTTACTTCCTTCCCACGTTTCCTTAATACTCGGGAGCACGTTACGACCATGCAAGCCGCTTGCGTCTGATAGGTTAGGCGCTGGGTACCGCTTGTTCCCGCCATCGTCATCGTTCAATGGCCCCCCATACGAAAAATTGAAATACATGTTAGCAAGAGGCACATCGCCGACCCAGGTTCGCACAGTATCGCCTGTCTTATCAGCCACAACCTTGAATACGTTGGCGCCGACGTCCCAGCGTCCCAGCGTGTGCAGGTCCCAGTTGGCTTCTGCAGTCGCGATCTCGCTATAGTGGTTGTAGTATGTGTCATCCACGGTCCCGACGAGGTCAGACGGCACGACATCGCCAATGAGGATGGCCAGGATGCGATTCTGGATCGAATATGTCTCATTCTCATCAAACGTGACAAGCACAAGCGTGTTCTTAATGAAGCGCTCATCCGAGAGAAGAGGCTCCAGGAACGAGCGCGTCCATTCGCCCGAGACAGATACATCGGTGTCGTGGCCATCGCTTGTCATGTTTGGCGTGATGAACATCCATTGCGGAAGGCTTCCCGCTTCGAGGTCTCTGTAGAACACTGGTGCGTGAAGTTAGTTCCTTTCTCAGAGTCCCACGGTCTATTTAGCTGGGGTCGACTTGGCCCTGGATTGCGCGCGGGTGAGAGAACACATACACGTTAGGTTTTTTATAACAGCAAGCCGATCAATCAAACCAGCATTCGCATTGTACGAGACAGCTGGATTGTGCTTCCGCACATAGTCATTCTTGCCATTCTTTTGGTTGACGTAGGCGATGCCTTCAAAGCCGCTATACGGCATGTCCTCTTGGTACTCGCCCCAAGAGATTCCCCTATCCTCAAGCAGGTCCATGAGGGTAGAGACATTCTTATCTACCTGCGTAAACCCATCGTGCTGCATTCCCAGATAATCTCCCCCAATCGCAGCTATGTAGTTTGGCTGTGACGGGTGCGTCACCGCGTGGTAATTGGAGAGCGTTACGCCTCGTTCGGCTAGCCATGCTAGATTGGCTATCGACCATGCTCAGCGGTTGTATCTTAAAGTTGTTACGGGAAAGTTGACCTACGATCACCTATTGCCATGTCGTAGTCCGTGTTCTCGAGCCATATGATGGCCAACCTATCGAAGACCTTGCCTTTGACGTTGCTTGTGGGGCTTAGAGTCTTTGCTGTGGCCTTGGCCTTTTCTACATCACTTGTTGCTGTCGCAGTATAGGTATTTTCCGCCTGTGCGGCGGCCGTCGCCACGAAAACAAGAACAGGTAGGATTACGGAATGCATGACTCGAGTAAGATGGCCCGACATGGAATACGATACCTTCGAGACTATTATCTACTATAGAAGCGAGTTGGAGGAGATCCACGGAACGCAGGTGTAGGTAGAATACACCGGCCAGATAAATACCACCTCATCATCTTCACCGTTACGTACCAAGTTCTATCGAGCCGACATAACCATACTTGGTACACATGGGTAGGTCTTACGAGAGTTATTGGCTGGAGAGATTCAACGATTTCTGGTGGTATAGTGTTACATTTATCCCGCCTACTTAGGAAGGTGAGTTATATAAGAATCTAGAAATACGTATAACTGACTTCGCTGGCTACTTGGTAACCCACTAGGTACTACCTGGGCGTACTATGTATATTTCCTTGGTTCCCTACTACGTACCTAGGTACGTAATGGAGACGATGTCTGGGTACTTACCTCTAGTACCTACTAGGTACCTACTAGGTAGGTAGGCAGGTCTATTGGATAAGTGACAAAGAATCTGGGCATCAATACGATATTATAAGGTATGGCCGCTTTCCATGAGCGGGCAAGGTTCGCGAGACTATAATCCTGTATTGATACCTATGTAGGTAGGTAGGTATCTTTCCACTACCAAAAAGACAGAAAAGTCAACAACAGTCCCCCGCAGTAAGCCAGAAATGGTCCACTCTTGTGGAGTCCCGGTGTTTAGGATAGGTGAGCTGATCATCGCATCAAGAGGGAGGGGTCCAATAATCCATACTTCAGCTGGTCCATCAAGCCTGTGCCGTTCCGTTAGGTATTACATAGGTACCTTAATATTTGGGTACCTACCAGTAGATGTACTACGTACGGGTATAGCCAGCAGGTCAGGTCGCGTCATAGAGCGAGACTGATAGGCTCTCTCGGGTACGCATTGGAACATGAGGCGACCCCTCGTATTTTACTTAGTTGGCTGCTTACCTATACCTAGGTACTATGTACTATGTAGGTAGGTAGGTACTAAGGCGTAAGACGTGAGATGTAAGACAACAACAACACAAACATAAGAGACGATATCACTAGCATTGATTAATAAGGTCTAGCACGTGTGGGATTCAATGGCCAAGGGCCAAGCATTGGCATCTCGGACAGCAAGGGCAACGAAATGCTTGTTCAGATGAACCCCTGTCGATAGACTCTCCTTCAAAGGATTGCATATACTGGCTGGCTGGCTGGCTGGCTGGCATTTCGGTGAGGTTGACGGTTGCTTGCATCCTACCAGATCTGCTTTTGCGTTTACATCTAGATACTACCTTGGTACCACAAACGACGAAACTATCAGCAGGATCCCTAGCATTGAGAGATGCATCAGAATGGGAGTTAGCGGTTATCTCGCAACTCGGAGGGAACCAGACAGGGAGACCAGGGAGAGTGGTAGTCGTGATGCTGGCGAAAAGCTAGGAGGGGTTGAGCAAACCAGCATTCAGGAATATCTTGGCCCGCTAGAGATTTAACCAAAACTTCACCAAATTGTCACGTCACGGCTCACATCTACCGTAATCCTATCGCATTGCAGTGGATAGGTACCTAGTGCCTATATCATGCAACATGGCTTTGAATTCCGAATTGGAAGCCCCATCGAGTGCAGGCGGAGTCAGGGAGTTTCCTCCAGCAATTGTAAGCCTATCGATATCATTTAGGTACATGCTCGAGGGTTTGCTACCGCCATTCCCGTACTTTTTCGTCGACGAAGTAGGTGATGGCTTGCGATGGAGCTTCCCCGTCTGCGACTTGGCGTTGTTTATTTTCGGATTTGCCAAGGGCTATCTCCTCCACCCCGGATCCGTGAAGGGGAGTTGGCAACAGGTCAACGTCAGGGGAGAAACGGTTAGATGGAAAAGGATCAAGAGAGGTCGGCGGGAAGGCATGCGTATGGTTGTCATGGGGAGTCTTGCCGCCGTTGCAGCCGTCGTGTGTGTCAAGCTTTTTGAGGATGTCGTGTCGTAAAACAACGTGTACCTCTATCAACAAACTAACAAATTAGGCCCATTACGTCTCTATCCTAAAGACTCCCTGTGGAAAAGAGACCGCATCATAGATAATCTATTCTGCATCCATGGTAGCTTTTTAGATGACAATCGATGGTGCTCTCGAAGTGATACGGTCGCTCCACTTCCAGCGTAGTGCCTAACGGCCCAACGCGGAAATTTTGCCCCAGGCCTAGCCATGAGTAATATTCCATTTAGGTACTATACGGCTCCGGGAGGAAGCCCGCCACGACCCATCATCATTGGTCGTCCTCCCCGACCCAATGACGGACCTCCACGTGCCATCGGAGGCGGCGGCCCTCCTTGCCTTGGAGAGAAGCCCATGGCCTGCGGTTGTGGCGGTCCTGGACCTATTCCCGGGCCCTCCTGTGGAGCCGGCCACCCCCCGGCCACTGGTGGTGGCTCTCCGGGCATTGGGCCCTCAGGCATCAGTCCTGGCTGATCCCACTGTCCCTCACCTACCTCACTTGCTGCGGACCCAACACTAGCGTTGTTCGGCGATGAGCTGTTCGACATAGGTGAACCACTCGAGCCACCTTTGCTTGAATAGCTTGAGCCTCTTCGTCGGCCCGAGCGTCTTGAATTGTGACCTCTAGACTGACCTAGGTGGACGATCACAGTCAGAACGGTCAACGTCAAATAAGACGAACCCTCTCAACTTACGTCGCCGATAGTACACCCATATCACCAGCAGTAATACCACAAAGATCACGATGCCGCTAAGGATCGGACCAACACTTCGGTTGGCGGTCAAGGATGAATCGGACGCTGGAACAGCAATAGCTGGCGAGTCAGTTGGGCTAGAACCACCTCCGAGTGTCCAAATTGTGACGACCGTCGATGTAGGCCAAGCAATCGTCTGTGTACGGATCGATTGACCTGCCATGTCGCTCTAGAATGGTCCATCAAGTGTCGAATGATCCATAGCAGCGATGTGTTGCCCGTAACTCAGTAGGGATGTAGTTTCAAAGAAATACTGTTTCTTTTAGTCCAACAGAATTCCGCGTTGTTTGCTACGAGGTACGAAACCGGTATTAATGTTAATACGAGCCAGTGAAGGCACTTGTTCTTCGCCTGTTTCGCCTTCCCGAGACATACGCACATATCATGAAGACACTAGGCAAGGTACTGGGTACCTACCTAGGTACCTAAGGTATGTACCAGTGACTATCCGTATTCCAGCACATCGACCACAGGTGTGCTAAACCAAAGACGCCATTGACAGTAGCGATATCCCACAGTATATTCGCCAGTAGCCAAGTATCTCGTATTATACCTTCTCATCACTTCCCCGTTTGCCCTTAGGAAGTACTAGGCACTAGGTAGAGAAGTGAAGGCCATGTGAAACGTGACAGCCCTTAACCGCGGCAACGGGCTGGTACAAAAGTAGGCCCCCGTGGAAACACCCAAGCGCCCGTGCGACTTGAGCATCGCATACCAGCATATGTATATCGAGCTTCCTATAACCTCTGTTTGTCTTCATGATTAGCGAAGCTTATTATCGTGTTCTTGGGCCCGAAGCAGCTCACTGCATATTCCGAGGTGTGCATAAACCTTCACCTTGACATGATCATGCGGCTAGCCAGGTCTCGGAGAGATGGTCGTACCAGACAACCTATCCGATAGATCTTCCAAACCTACCCGCGAATTTATTCGCGTGATACAGCATTGATACCCGTGTTCGCGCTTCATGTTGAGCTAGGTAGTCACAAATTCAACTGCCAGGTGGAAAAGTCTTGCTCGTAGCCTACCATTCTGCCAGGTACCCAGTAGAGCAGAAAAACCAGTGTAACGAAGTGCCTGTTGGCTGCTTACCTACATACTTCCGTTCGAGTTCATGTCCTTCAACGTAGGATGCCTGTCCGTGGTTTGCAAGTGCGAGGTAGTTTGTACATTAACACATGAAGTTGGTGTCCTTTGATTTGGACTACATTGGAAAGTCGCGTTGTAATATCAGCCTCTCGAACCGGAAACATTGCTCGTAGCTTTAACTTCGATGGATTTAACAATATAACATGTTAATGGCAACAACAGGAATAACCAGTAGAAACCTCTTATGGGAATACTTGGTGTCGTTCTTCTTAGCACAATCTTTAGCAATACCCAGTTACATACCAGGTAGCTAGTAGCAAGAAAGGGCTATTAGTCTAATGTGATCACCTAGGTATGTTATTACGCCGAAAGGAAAGGATTACATAGGATAGTCAGATATACCTACCTAGTGCGCATAGAGGGGAAAACCAAAAGCCTCTTATGGTGGGTGGGTGCGACCGATTCGATCGTCACTGAATGATGACATCCTATGATTTGAACCTAGGTAAGTTTAATACTAGGTACCGTTTGTAATACTAGATCTTGTTCATCTATTAACTCAAGCAACGAGAAATAAGTATTGAAGACTAAGGCACCTGGGTGGGTAGGTAGGTGGATATACTTGGTACATATGATACCTATGTACCTATTTATCTGGGTTGCCATCACAGAAAGGGCCCCGGGGGGCTTCTATGTTACGGGGGCACCTTCAAAGTTGACACAGTGAGGCATTCTTACTCTCATTCTTCATTGTCGGTGATTCAATAATTATCCTCGTGGCCTATGCGGCGTATAAGCAACTCCCGTATGGACAAAGTAGGAATACTCAAAGCAGCGTCCGTGGCTGAGTAATAAGTTGTCCTATATGTCAGTAATCGTTGCGGTTGAAATGGGCACCTTAGAAATTTTGGGGGGGTGTCCGGTGTAGTGAGAAAGTAGCATTATCGAGATACTAGGTACTCTCTGGGAAGTTTACCTCAGCCTTGGGGCTGAATGTGAACACGAACTAATAGGTTAAGCTGCATTGTGGTCACCTATTCGGATAAGGGGCGGGTAGAAACTGCGCGGCCATTGCATGCAACAACGCTACAATAGGCAGCAAAATGAGAGGACGAAGCGATCTCCGATATCATAAGCAGCATTGCATGTTGGCAAAGGGTATTGTCATGAGATGATACAGTGATCGTAGGTTGAGGTTGCTTTTGGTAGTCTTACATGCATACATTAATTAGGCAGAAGCGTTGATGATTTCAACTGCCATCTTAAGAGTGGGAGGTTATGTGATATAGCCCGATCCCCAGAGGCGCCATGTTTCTTGGATGGACCATCAAAAAGGGACTAATGAGAAGCCGCGTCGGGAAACAAGAAACTTAGGTCAGTCTAGGCGAGGAGCTGATTTGCTTGCTTAAGGAGGCAGCTTTCGGTTACTCGCCAGCGCTTTGGTTCAGATTAGCATGAATATGCTTGGATGAATAGCATATATTATGACTGCCTACTAGGTAGGTATTGGAATTGATCAAGCTGATTTTATAACTCTAACATTTTGGCTTATACCAGTAGGTACCTACCCATATACTAGCTGTCATTGATGCTATCAATAGCCCTTTCTGATCGGGAGTAGAGCGGAATACTAGCGCATATCCCAGAGTCAGGCAAAAGGACAGGTACCTACCTAGTAAACATGCCGCAATGGAGGCCTATTCGGATTCAAATACAGTCTGAAATGGATTGGCCTTGGTGTTCGGAACGTTACCATTGCGGCCATTTCTGCTAGAGGAATATGTCTGCCTGCTCTGCTCCATCATCATGCGGATACTGCATTTTCTATGAGCGGGGTGGTTTAGGGCTGGATACCCTCGAAATTGATGTCCCACATGTCACACCGATGGCACTTTTGGGGTAGACAGTGGATTTGCCTTGCTACAATGCAATGCCGAATCCAACAAGGTCCGCTGTGGCCATTGTGCTTGACGTAAATAATCTTATCATGAACATGACTGTGAGAATGTTCGACGACGGGGTGCCCGCACGAATACACAATCTCGAATCGCCAACAATGTGGCCCATAAGTTTGTGGAATAGTAAGGACAATACCATCGACCGTAACCTGGGAAGCCATAACGAGAGTAAAAAGGAATTCCGGGTGATTTGCCGGGGGGGGGGGGGCACCGGCAGCGCGGAGTCGGAGAAAGCAAGGAAAGGGGCAAGAGTCAGAACAAATCGAATCTACCGGGACCGTGGAGATGGTGGATTTCTGACTGGCAGGATGAAGGAAGCCTAAATACTAGGTAGGTACTAGGTAGGCAAGCTAGATGTCGAGACTTGGATCTCATGGATGTGTCTACCCGAGACTGTTGTAATAGCAAACGATAAAGTTCCTGCCTAGCAGTTCACTGTTACCTGGGGTTTACCTAGCGGATACTAGGCATTCAGTAAGGGAATGATCGTGGTTAAAGAGATTAGCGACGGCGATCCCGACCCTGGTGGTTCTGCAGCAGATCTCAACCCCTTAAATACAAGGTGGGAAAGTTGGGGCTTTACGCAGATTGCATCGTGAAAGTACTACTAGGAAGACATTGATTAGAAAGAATACCTACTGCTAGATGTTAGGTTCTAAGTGACTATCTATAGGTAGAATAGTTAGGATAATGGATAATTGAGTCATGCTTTGATACTCGTTGTTCATATGCATTGTTCATGAACACTAGGTAGGTATACAATGGGCTAATTTCCCAGTCAGAACCGATGTCAATGACATTGTGATATATGATATGTGATATGTGATATGTGATATAGCATGTATGGATATAATAAAATGAATAAAGAGAAATAACCATAAAAAGCCTGCTATACAACAACATGTAATCTGGGCTGATTAAAGAAACCGTGGGACCTGAAAGAAATGGGGAAATAGGGGGAGAAAAGGGGAGTGGTTCAAGATGTGGCTGGTGCGATGACTTTCTTTCTCCGAAGCTAATGCCGGGCTGGCAATTGGGGGTTACAGAATTGGTTACAGGGTCGCAAGCAAGGCCGATTGCGTACACTGTCTTGAACCCATGAATTTTTGGCCAATCATATGCATTCAATGCGTTGCTTCTACGACCTTACCTATTCCTGCTAAGCGTGATACGTGACTTACGTGACTTTCATCCAGGCAGCAGCATTTTGAGCTTTTTCTGTGGTTTGAGCAATTTTGAACCTCGGACTTGTTTGCACATGGCAATCAATTTTCTATCAACGACGATACTTCGCTGGCTTTGATCACCTCACTGCTCTGGTCATTTGGATCATCTTGATCATCTTGATCGCCTTGATCACCTTGGCCTTTGGTCGCTGGTAACGTTTTAATGTTTGGCTACCCGCACGGTGAACCTTGGATCTGGAAAACCAAGGTATTCTTCGTCTAAATCAGACTAGCGGCATCATATGTCATATTCGTTGACGGCGTTGATGGATCCTCCCGCACTTATTCTTAGGCACCGAAATTACTCTCACCTTCTCACACACTCTGCTGCCGCTAAGCTCAAGGCAGCCGAATTATCCTCACTCACCTAGTACCAACTCTGTACTAGGGCGCCCGCTACCTGCTACTTGGTATTTGGTACTCTTTACCTAGTACTCTTCACGCTTTTCCCGGTACATAGGTACCTACCTACCTACCTAGTATACCTACCTAGGAGGTATCAATACATACCGTGCATAGCTAGAGCATTTGAAGTTGTATCATGCGAGGGACTTCTTGCTTTGCATGATAACCAGGTAGATGCCCCGTTCTAGGCGGTAGACTGTAGGCAGTAGACGGTTGACAGCTGGCGTGCCATTTCGAGCGGTCAGGTTCCGCGCCAGGATCAGAGTACTGATTGTTACCTACCTAGTACTAGGTAGATACGGCGCATTTGGTACCAGCTAGCCTCGGTGTCACCTACCACCCATCCACTTCGGGCATTCTCGATCTCACTTACACCTTCAAGGCTGTTGTAAATATCAGATATTTACTGGGCTCTGTTCCAACCTACTTACCGCACTAGCATATCAATTTTCAATATCCTAGGCTTTCGAATCCTGCCTGCCTCAGTGAGTAGAATCAAATATCAGTGTCCTCCCAAGGCCTCACCAGGGAAATCCAGGGAAATCCAAACTACCATTGGATATATCACCCCACTAACAGGATATTGGCCTTTCTTCCTGCCTTCGTTTATGGTCCAAAACATCGAATTGGCTAAATTGTTTAACCTTCTGGTTGAAATTGGCCCCTGAGGGTCAGGATCGAGCGCAAATCCGCTGGGCCACCCTGGCTGACTGGATCATCATGGAGTCCTTTATTCCTCGGGGTGGTTTCCAACTGCCCTTTCAACGCCGGCTCAGCAGACTGTATAATGATACCAAAAAGTCTTCAGATTTCGTCAAGGAATCCGCCCCTAGCCCGGACGACCCCGATATCAAAGTTTTGCACCGCAAACTACGAATTCAGAAAGACCGCTTGGTTAGCTGGGGGCTGGAATGGTCTGATCCGAGTCAAGCCGCTGAGATCGACGAGTCTCTATCCAAGGCGGGCTTAAGCGACCTCGTGGGAAGCATCATGGCCACCATCAAGGATATACTCGCCGAAGCCGAACCGTTGTGGCTTGCCTCGCGACAAGCTGTTGGAAGTGGAAAGACGTCAGAAAAGGCAACTGGAGATCGAAAGATTCCCTTGGTTGTCTGGGATAAAGGGCGGTTTGAGGATTTACTTCAGGACCTCACTGCATCTATCGACACCCTGTGCGAATTATCTCGGACGCGGTCGTCTGCTGCGATCTCCTCGAGGACTGCTTTAATAAGACCATCAAAGACTACCACCTCAGTCGAGGACCTGCGACTTTACAGCTCTACAAGAATTCGAGCTCCCCAGCAGATCGATATACAGACCCTCACAAGCTTAAGATCAACGCAAGCTACACCAATATCGGAAACAAGGGCGGCTCAAGATCGACCCCAAGAGATTTTCTTCGTGGGAAAACAAGCCTACGCCGAGCTGACTCTACGACAGGGGCCGCAGCCATGGACTCCCTTGCTCGTGGAATATGCGCCTTTCGACCCCATATACTCCGCTACTGGTATTATGCCCGACATGTCTCGGTTCGAGAAGTTGAGCGCCGGTCTTCAGACAGATTCGCAAAGGTCTCCTGGCTCCTGGATCGGTCTTCCCCTTCTACTAGGTTACCACGAAGATATGGCACAATCAAGGCTGGCTCTGGTCTATCAATTCCCTCCTGGTTTTAACCCAGTGACATTTGAGAACCTGACCCAAAACCCCCTCGACAACCTGTGCACGCTGAAAGAACTCCTTAACCGGCCGAACTTCGAACCGACGTTAGAGGCAAAGTTTCGCCTGGCTCATAACCTTGTTAATACTGTATTCGATCTGCATGCCCGAGGCATCACGCATGGAAATCTTAATACTTCTGCTATATCATTCTGCAATACTGTCGGGAACGACCCAGGCCTTCCCGTAGGCGAGATAGACGTTAGGAGGCCACTCATATCGTCCTTTGACCTGTTTCCAGAAGAATCCAAACCTGATGAGCCCTCACAAGAATTCCTACTTCATCGCCACCCACTCGATCCCCGTACTACCAGCCAGTCGCCTCTTGCCTCGAGTAACGACACCAGGACTCTAGACTTGTACTCTCTGGCCATGATGCTTGTTTCCATCGGCTTATGGACCCAGCTTGAGAACCTCGTTCCCAATCCATCTTCCCCTAGTGTTTCGGAGTCTGTGCTCCGACAGCTGGCAATACGCTGTGGTACGCCGTATATGAAGTCAGTGCAGGTGTGTTGGAACGCAGTCGACCAAGAATTGGCACACCCTGGTTCCACCGAAGAGATTCTCAGCCGAGCACAAATCAGAGTTAGCCGCTACCTAGAAGCCTGCTGTATCCTAGATGGAATAAGTGGACTTGACGATCGATTAGGTGATGACCACGATATATTCTCCCCTACCAGGGAGGTACAACCAGAGATCCCGGCCAGGTCCTTAGCCGGTCCATCCTTTCGAGCTCACGACAGCCGCGAATCTAGTTCACAGGGACAATCGACCAAAGGCCTACCCACAGCACCCGATACCAGTACTAAACAAGCTGTACCCTGTAAGACAGATCCTGATCCTTTCGCTTTGGTTTATCGGAAGATTAACAGAATAGCAGCTGGGAAACCCAAAGAGGCCACATCAGAGCCCCCCAAGGAGTCAAAGCGTAAGCTACGACTATATCCTCAAGTACCGCTTTCGACCGACGTTATCGCCCAATGGCATGAAACCATTATGCCCCAAGTCAACCTAGCTCTGCGACATTTCTACCGGAAACACCCCGAGTCCGTCGAAATATCGCTTGAATCGATCGGGGAATCGCCCCAGAAGACCCGACCGACCGTTTTGGTTATATGCACTTCGGTGAGCACCGTCCGGGCTATATTGAAGAAGAAGCTTGGCGCGTTCTTTGATGGAACAACGGGGTTCGCTTTGCAAGTCTGTCGTGGATCTATGGTGCGATCTCGGAAAGAGCCGATTAAGAGCCTGGCAAAGCATCAACCCGAAGCTACCGGTCACGACGATGACGGAAGCGTGGATGACGAAGCCGATGCCAAAGCTGCCAACCCCGACTTTCAAGAGAAACCGCAAAGCGGTGCCAGCCTCGGTGCATGGATAGGCGACAAGCATCTTCCACCCGTTAGTCTCGGAGGTCTTATCATCGTTGACAACAAACCCTATGGGATGACCGTTCACCATATGTTAGATGACCCAGAAACAGCTGTTCAGTCGGCCCCTCATGGCCATGATGGAGGGCCACAGAGGGCTAACGCACCTACCCGAAGCAGCGCAGCGGTGGAATATATGGCACATCTCCACGAAACAGAGTCGTCGGCGGAAGATAGCAGCGAGGAATTCATGGGGGAATTCTCCGACACGGAAACCGAACTGTCCCTCACAGATATTACTAGTGACGAAGAAGATGAAGAAGAGGACGAAGAATTCACCGAGCCGGGAGACATCCCAGGTGTAGAACCAGGCTGTGGAGACGGTATGTAGGGTTCCCTCCAATTGCGTGCATTGGTCCCAAGCAAAAGAAAAGAAAAAGTAGGAGTCATCCGTTTCCAACCTGTCACATTCAGCAGGTTCAGCAAAAGTCACAAACATAGTGTATCATCCTATCTT
This sequence comes from Hypoxylon rickii, assembly GCA_902806535.1. Classification (NCBI taxonomy): domain Eukaryota; kingdom Fungi; phylum Ascomycota; class Sordariomycetes; order Xylariales; family Hypoxylaceae; genus Hypoxylon; species Hypoxylon rickii. Next base: position 3,863,931 of record CADCWY010000004.1, on the reverse strand, counting down.
CGAAGACCAGTTAGCTAACGATGCATATATATAGGATACATCATCACACAACCCGCTCTTGACGATGTAGCCGAAGGATTTTATCCCTCGGAGGAGACCATGGACGAAGTAAGTTACTTCCCACAGCACACAACCATTAAATAGGTCTTAATACACTGCTTGTATCGCTGCCTGAATCAGACGAGGCGTGGCTGACGGCTATATAGGATCATATAGACACATATAGACTCGGTGAAATATATGCCTCGTCTGGTATACGGAGGCGCAGCGAAGACGACATAGTCCATGAAATTGATTGGGCATTGATTGAATTTCAGGATGAGAGGCTCCCGGAAACCAATTCAATACCCCGCGTTACGTCGGGTGGCACGCGCTCAACCACCTCTGTGGGAATAATAAAACCCACAGAGGTAGTTCCAGCAAAGTCCCTCCCGGGGTTAGAAGTTCAGTGTATGGCACGGACAAGTGGACTCCAGGTGAGTGTCGAGCCACAATTGCGTACTCTTGATAATTTTCGTGGAAATTGCTAACAATGCTCATCCCTTTCGCATAGATAGGACAGATTTTACCAGCTTTGACCACCGTGAAAATTTACGGCCGAACGTCACCAAGCCACACGTACCAGATCAGTGGTAGATGCGCTAGTCTCCGCGGACATGCTATACCAGCCTCAGAGGATCCACCTAGGGTCCATCCCCGATCTAAACTTCCTCTGGGTATTCCGGGAGACTCGGGGGCTTGGATAGTAGATCGACCCAACGGACGCTTATGCGGGCATGTTCTGGCTTGGAGTCAACGGAAGCAGGTGGCTTACATATGTCCGATGGAGATTCTGCTCCTAGATATTGCTGAAACGCTAGAAGCACACGATGTCCGACTCCCAGGTGGCGACACCATCATCACCGTTGCCGAGGACGAGACAGGCGATGAGGAGGTGGTCGAAATCTCCGACCTAGAAGATTGGAGCGAGCGGGGAAGCATCGTAGAAAAAGAGGAGGTTCCGGAGCTGCGAGAAATGCGGGAAAAGAGCAGTAGCCTTCGAAGACAAGGCACCAAAGATTCCAAAGCATCTTCCAAGAGGCTGTCCTTCGTCAAGCAGGAGCAGCAGCCTGGCAACGACCGCGGGAAGGGTCCATCTTTAGCCGCCGGTGTGGACAAGATGCATATTTGACACAAAAGGGGAGCTGTTGGCTCATGGGTGGAGTACGGATTGGATGAGATCGGTTGAAACGAAATGAAACGAAATGAAACGAGTTGAGATGTGATACCCTTAGATTTAGTTGACGGGCTACCCAAGTAGGTACCTAGGTACCTAGTACCTACATGTATTGGATAGGAGCCACCTAGCGTACACCAACTTTTTGCACCGAAATAAGAAGCGAATTACCTCAAATCATATCAACCATACCTAGTACTTCCAAGATTTCCTAAGATTTCGTACCTAGTAGGTGATTACCTAGTACTTGATGATCTTTGCATCGTGCATTACTGCACGTAGTCGCCCTCGATGCGCTAGGTCGTCGAGCTTGATGTACCAATAATGTCTCAGAGCCTGGAGCTAAGATGTGCCCCGGTCGTGTCAACCAAGAGATAATACAGCAGACGTGTTCAACATCGGACTTAGAATTGCAGCATACTATTTATTCTGGGTATCTACCTCATGCTAAAGGGACATTGGAGGGGATAGAAGCAAATTTTGTGCCCATTCTTGTTCCATGCCGTCGAGTGGTAATGGATCCATTGCACGACATTTTGGCCGTGTCGAAAAAAGAAACAAAGGCTGCGTGATTATCCCACCGCGAAAAGAAAAGCATGCGTCCCAAGCCACAAATTCAATCCCTCCCTTATAGCAACAGCATCGCACCCAAAGCACCCACCACGCCAACGGACATCACGGCGCCGAGGACTTGGGATGCGCCGTCCTTATTCGAGGCACCGGCACTAGGGGCACGAGCCGGGGACATGGGAGGAGGAGAAGGGGTGCCAAGCTGACTCTCCAAGGACGGGTCAGAAGCGTAGGCGGCCGAGACACCGGAGGCGTTCTTGCAGTCGTCGGGTACAGAAGTAGCTCCCTCGACGAAGTTAACACCAGCGCACTAGTATCATGATCAAGGTGGTTAGTAACTCGTAGGACAAGTAAACATAATCGCATCTATGGCGTACCTGGAATAGCAAGCCGTCCACGGCGGCGGAAACCATGCCAAGGAAACCCTGCTTGCCGATGTACTCGTGGGGAATGGTGACATGGGGGCTGCAGAACTGGCCGGCGCCGCTCTGTTTGAAGATGGGATAGACCTGGGTCCAGTTGGTCTTCAACTCGGGATCGGTGGTGATGCGGTACAGCCAGTTACCCTGGCTGTGGGTGAGAGTAGTGGCGATGATATCTCCGTCGACGTGGAAGTCGGTCACATGGACCTTGGGGAGCTCGGGCATGTAACCACCGCATGGTGGGGTACCCTCATCTTCGTCCTTGAACGCACCAACCGCCTCAGGGTGTTGGACGGTGAAGTGGGCACGAACACCGCTTGCAATGAGCGGCATTGCCACCAAGTAAGGCATCAGAGAAGGCATCGTGTTCAGTTGGACTTGGCTACTCGAGTAGGGTCAGAATCAGTACCTGAGGGTGTTGGGTAGAGGAAGTGCTATCAGAAGATACCGGGTAGCTTATAGAGGGGGTAGAGGAAGAGGAATAAAGCAAAAGAATATACCTCCGAGGAGCTAAGAATGGGGATCGTTGTGGAGTCATGAAGAAAAGGCGACGAAACATACCTGTCAGTTTGTCTTGCTTGCAACTGGAACAAATCTTCGGATTGCTGCGAGGTGGCAATAGGATCGCGTTAATCGTGTGTGTGTTGATCACAGAGAGGAAGGAGGATAACGAAAGGAATCCGAGCACGAAATGTTGTGTTACTAGTACTATAGGTTTGTTGATACCTTATGTACCTAGTTGGTAGGGTGCTAAGTAGGTTGGTCGGCGATGAAGCGCTTAGGTGATAAGCGGTCAGCGAAGAGTGCTTAGGTCTCAGGTGGTCAAGGTGAAGGATCAAGATGGTATGATTGAACGAAAGGACGGAGGAAAACAGTAGGTTGGAAGAGTGGGAGAGTGGAAGAGTGGAAGAGTGGAAGATTGGCGAGAAGTTGTCTCGACATACCGATATACTTGTATGTGGTACCAAGAATTTCCACATACCTTAGGTAGTACCTACCTACCTAATAGTAGCCCTAAAGGTACCTACCTGAAGACACTGAAAACACAACTAGGTACCTACATGTATGTACCTAGTAGTAAAATCTCAAGTGCTAACTTCGAAGGACCTACCTACCTACCTTACCTAGTAGGTACCTAGTAGCACCTAGTACTACGTGTAGGTACCTAGTTTGATTAATGAGGGAAACACCAGGACTGGTCAGGTTGGTTCACATGTGCGTTGGGGAACCCGTACCCAGGTAACCTACGGCCGTTGTTCATTTTCATTATGGATCTATGGATACATCTTGATGGTATCATATTGTTGATAGCCAGGTCCTTCACCTTTTCAAACTGGGGGTAAGCAGGTACCTACTTAGGTGCCTTATTATATGTATATCTATGGTATTGAGTATCTTTATATAAAATCCATACTTACTAGGTAGTATGCCCATGCCGGAAAGATGAGCTCATTATCAAAGTTATCAAAAGGAAACACGACCATCGTATACCTAGGTACATACCATACCATACGTCGATTATCAATCGTCAATCGTCAATCGAAACAAGGGTCCAAAAATTTGTACTACATATGCATGTACTAGGTATGTACATAGTAGGTGCGCAAGTACTACCAGGTACGTACCCAGCAACGAAACAAGCAATGATTGGTCGCTGTTCCCATCGTTAAATTCACCAACTAATCGAATTGATGTCATTTCGATCCTTTGTGGGGTGCATCTTGGTTCAAGGCTCTCGGGTTCAATTTCAGGGATCAACCCCACATCCCACGCAGGGACTCCCTGCGCCCATCATTGTTTCCCCAGTCTCGGGTCGCCTAGTCCCTACCTTGCAGCCCTAGGCGGGTGCCTGACGATGCTTGGCAGTTGGCGTTTGGCATTTGGCGTTTGGCAGGTTCCGACTGGTTGAGGCTATTTGAGCAAAATTGCTGTATATACATAATCTACATAGTACCTACCTATGTATACTATGTAGCACTACATACAGCACTAGAGGTAGCCTGGAGGCATTCTCAAGTTGTTGATGTAGGGAGGTGTACCTAAATCCTACCTAGGGGAAGATAGGTGCAATAGGTACCCAGATACCCACGTCGAAAAGCTACTAGGTATTCACCGAATATTACATGTACCTACAGATGTAGTATGTATAGATGTATCCACTAGTAGGTAGTACTAGGTACCTAGGCACTTGTGGTAGTGGGCGTGGTATATTTGGCAACAAGACCTCGCAACGGAGTACATAATCTTAAGTAGTTTGACAAAGCATCACAAAGGAGGAGGAGGAAGAGACAACTTGGAACATGGTATTACTTATGATACTACCTAGTACCTAGCAGGCACCCAGTGGTTTCAGGTTCTAGATGTCACGGTGCTACACGTACAGACCAGACCACAAGCACTCTTTAGAAATGGATGACCTCGTCTGAACTACCTACCTAGTAGTACTAGGTATGTAGGTACATACATACGGCGAAGCCCGTGTTGTGAGAGCAAACATTCTACGTCCTTTACCTACATCCATGGATACCTAAGGTACCTACCTACCTAGTACCTACCTAGTAGTAGGTACTAGGTATATAGTAGGTATCACGGATGCTATTTTTCGTCCATGCGAGCGGCTTCTACGACGTGAGGATTTCCTATTTCCTACTACTAGGTAGGTATGTATCTTTGATATATGTAATATTTCCTTCAGACGGGCACTAGGTATGTACATACGGAATGGGGGTACACCAGTCGCTAGTAGCTCGGATGATACCTAAGGTCGGATGCTTATAAAATACTACTAGGTACCTACCTAGTACCTACGCAAGCTTCGTCGCTTCCACATCGATAATACCTACCTACCTAGGTAGGTACTATGTAGGTACATATATAGGTATACTGCATGTGCACGTACATTCACGGAGAAGTGTCTTAAATAAAATAACAAAGCTCCAGAGCTTCATCCAGACCTTCACCCCAACCACAACCACAACCACAACCACAACCCACGCCGTTTGTTGCCATTCTCCTCTGTCACATTAATTCCCAGGCAACCACCTACCTGCCTGCCTACCTATACCTACACCTACCTAATACTATTGCATCCGACACCCAAAAATCGAAACACTTGTTGATCCTACCCATTACCTACTAGCCGGCGAGCATTTCCGCCTGCGAGGTTCCACCTGTTTGCGAGGCCGCCGATTCCCCAAGCTCACAAGAATATCAAACAGCCCCGGGGCCGTTCCAAGACGCCAACAGATTTCGCAACCATCCCGTTTCTCCCTATTGAGCCCGAATAAGTGACGAGTTGTGCTTGACGTGGCTATCAGTACTTGCGATGCTCGCACGTTTCTGGCGACAACCCTCCTTCATGCGTTTCCCACCTTCAACCGACCAAGGTGGCCTCACTCACTAGTTAAGACCACTCACTACAAGAATTTATTCATCGTGAACACGTCGTTCACGCTACGTGAATCAAAGGCCCCAAATTCACTAAACGTACTTAACGACAGATACGAACAACATGGCCGATATGAGCGATATGAGCGATATGGGCGATATGGACATGAGCGGGGACAACGGTGTCGCCAGCTTCACCCCCACCAATAAAGTTTATGCCAAAGGCTACTGGTACCTCATCACCGCAGTTGTCGCATTCTTGTTCGCCATTCGTATCGTCAACTCCGTCCAGAACTGGTCAAAGTAAGTCGATTCTTATCAACCAGCTATTGCACAATTGATAGCCATAGCCATGACCTCTGCCTACATAGTATTTAGTCCTAGGTCGTCTGACTGACTCGGCCAAAACAGATTGCGCACATCTAAGAAACACTCAGTTCAGTTCCCTACCAAGCCGACTAATCTGTTCACACAAACATGGGCATCTTTAACCGCCGTCGTCAGGGAGATCAGCTATCCCCAGTTCTACGTCCCCGTCCGATACCTGTCGTGGATGACACCCCCGCCTATGGGGCGTATCTTGGTCATCCTAGCCTACCTGGCAGTCATCATCTATATGATGGTTAAAGGCGCCATCATAAAGGACCTGAACTACTACGAAAGAATCGGATTTCGAAGTGCCTGGGTCACAGTCACTCAAGTGCCCCTGCTCTACTTACTAGCCTCTAGAACCAACGTCATCTCACGGGTCACCGGCACCAGCTACGAGAGGTTGAATTGGCTCCATCGTTGGGTCGCTCGCACCATGTTTATCAGTGCCACAGTTCATGGATATCACTTTTGGGCCGCCTGGGTTCAAGCTAACATGGTGGACGATGAACTCGCCATGATGTCCATGGTGAAGTATGGTCTAGGAGCCTGGGGTATCCTCTTGTGGATGAACATCACGTCTTTCAAGCCGTTTCGATTCATAGCGTACGAATTCTTCGTCATCCAACATATCTTGGCAGCCGTCATGTTCTTATGGGTTGTCTACGTTCACGTCCCTTCAAAGGCGAGCTACAACATCTGGTTTGCGATCACTGCCTTGTGCTTTGATCGTGCGTTCCGCCTTGGGCTTCTGTTTTGGCAGAATGTCAAGTTGCGCCCGGATCGTTCTCGCTGCGAGGGCGAGCAACGATTTGGCCACCAGACGCAGCTGTTTCCGGTAGGCAAGACCATGACGGTACTAACGATCAAGGATGTTCACTTCTCATGGAGGACCGGACAACACCTATACCTGTGGTTACCCGGCGTGGCACCGTTTGAAGCACACCCTTACACGATCGCTTCCTCTCACCAACTACGCGAGACCTGCATCTGCAATAGCATCCAACTTGTGGTTCGCTCTCACTCGGGCTTCTCGAAGCGACTAAATGAATTTGCCCGCAAGCAGCAGGCATCAGGCAAGGAGAAAGCTCTGACGGGATTCGTGGTGGGGCCCTATGGTCATCCACCCCGATGGGATGTGTTTGAAACACTCGTGCTCATTTCCGCATCTACCGGTGCATCCTTCACCCTCCCTATTTTAGAGAATGTGCTTCAATCCAAGTCAGCGTCATGTGTCAAACGGGTGGATTTTCTGCTAGCAGCAAAGCTAGGCGAGGAGATCAGCTTCTACCAGGAACGTCTGTACGAGGCTATCGAAAAGGCCAAGTCCACAGGCATCGAGTTGACCGTACACATCGCAGTGACCGGCGACGGCCAACTCCAAGCCCTAGGTTCCGTACCACTCGCGGCCTCGTCAGCATCGTCAACAATCCAAGACAAGAAGGTTCTGGAGGAAGAGGTCAAAGCCTCGGTAAACGCCGAAGGGGTTGGAGCCGTTCAGCCGCTCATGAGTTCATCCAGAGTCCGTTTCTCTGACACGGGCTCAGACTCCCCCGTGCACTATCTGGCGTCACGTCCTAGCATTTCCGACTTCATTCGAGAGGCAGTAGAGGCTACTGGGGGAGAGACTGGCGTTGTCGTATGTGGTGGACAATCGCTAGTTGCCAAAGTGAGGACGAGTGTCGCTAACCTAAGCGATGAACGAGCAGTCCATAAGGGTAGTGGTGCTCAGGGAATATCGTTGCACGTCGAGGAGTATGCGTTCTAATTGAGGAGCTTTGCGTTCTAACGAAGGGAGCTGCAAAGAAATATCTACATTAAGGGGGAGGAGTCAGCTGGAGAATCAATTGCGACTTGTGTGATTTCGCGATTTGACCACATCAGTTAGTACCTAGTAGGTACTCGTCCGGACTGCATTCTGCTATTAGTTGCATCATAGATGCAATCCTACATACGCATGTAGGTAGGTAGGTAGCTAGCTGCTTCTTAATAGGACGCCCATAATTTTACGAATACTTTGGTTTCATCATGAGAACGTCTTGGTTCTTATGATAGTATCGTAGGTGATGTGGTATTGCCCCCATCCGTTACCACCCCCCCTTCCCCCCCCATAGGGCTCACCCTGGGAAGCTCTTGGATATGATTAATACTTTATAATCTAAAGTTATTATTACCTAGTTGGGCTGTTGAGAACTTACCACTAGGCTCTAAACTACATATATTCCGTTGAAATTACAGATGGGATGGTGCGCGCGGATGGGTTGCGTGATCTGTCTGGCTGGACTCTTAAATCTATTGTCGTGGCTTCAAATACCTGGTCTCAGCGACGCGTTGCACGTCCTGGAATCCAAATTCACCTTTTTGGCATACCGATTTGTAGGAAACCATTGTTGGGCGGGGAGCCGGCGGGTGTGCGAAGAGAGACGGTAAGGGGGTTAGGGGGGGGGGGAGACTATTCTGAGCTTTTACCACATAGTATGAGTTTATATGTGTTACCACCCACCATCAGCTATCAGTTACCACCACGGAAGCTTTTGGTCCCATTGTCGGTAACATCGCCATTCGCCGTTGAAGTTGAAGTTGAAGGTAGAAGTATCGATTGAAGGCGTCTCGAGTATCACTCAGGATCGTTTCAGATAATAAAAAAGATCTCGGTCCCGAAAGGATTGGAATCCTTACCATCCATCATCTATTATTCACCATCCGTGCCGTCGTTCCCACCACTTTCAGCGGATAGGGCGGGACAAGGGTGGCCAAAGGCGGGAACCGTTGTTGATCCATTGTTGATCAATTGACTTGACCCCCGCGGTGCTACTGGTGCTACTGGTGCTACTGGTGCTACTGGTGCTACTGGTGCTACCCCGCCAGCCCGCTAAGAGCCCCAGGCCCTAGGTACATCCAGTATGGATATAGCAGCCTCGAGCCTTCTAGGGCTGCTACTGTTATACCTAGGTACATACGTAGTAGGTATAGCGATATGTACACCCATAGACAGTGGATTAATTGATCGGTCATCGTTGATCTTGAATCTGCCGGTTCTAGCCTCCTTCTACACCAAAATAAGGGGTACATCCCGTCTATGATCTATCTATCTCCTAATCCCATACATACATTAGCCCAATTCTATTCGATCTTCGCCGGCGCTAAACAGCCTCATTTGCCGACGCTTGCAGTTACACCTAAGAGTTCTGAGGGGTGTGTTCACCCAATGTCTACTCCATTCAAAATTTGAAACGGAATCTTGTAGACAGGCTGGCCTGGTATTCATACAAGAGATTCTCAGCCCTCATCATCCTACACGTTGATACTATCATTCAAAGAATCTCGGTTTACTGTTTGTTCGCCCCCCCCCCTCCCCTCCCTCTCTGAATAATCATCATACGTAAGGGGCGTGCTTGGGAGCCAAGGTTCTTGACGATGGTCAGATTGGACAGGGAATGGCCGAGACAGCTCCTCATCTCATGAGCTGAGCTTTGCTTCATCCCTGCTAGCCACAGATGAGGCCATTCTCTTCATGGCGAGGCCCGCCAAGTTTACCCTTTCCTCCACACGACACCGCACGACACCAGTTGAACTTTCCATGGTTCCGATTAAGGTGCTCCAACCGCTCAACTTCTAGGAGAAAACTTTTCCTGCTCTCTCCTTAGAAGCGCAGATTCCTCTTGGTGGATTCCCCACGGTAAGCCTTGTTTGATTGGCCTACCCAGGATTCGACCATGGCTGGATGGCTGTCCTGGGCATGTGTTATGTGTGCCAATCAGTCGGGCTCTGCGTCGTGAGACGTGCTAAACTGAGATCCTCCAAGGCTGTCCGAGATGCATTGCAACGCACCAATGACCATGCATATCAGATCATGTATGGGTTGGGCCAAGGATTCCGCCAGAATAGGGATAGCCTCTCTATGGCGTAGCATCGTGGAAAGGTGGGTTAGATAATATCCAGAGGGGTTTCAAGCTCGGCCATCTTATAAGGCCTTTGGGGAGGAGGATCGCCTCCTGCCTGCGTCTTACTTAAGCTTCGGAATCTCCTAGCGCCCACCTCTCTACCACCGTCGCCTTTGCCCTGGTCGTCCTCCTCGGCGACAGCAATGGCGTTCATCTGGATTGTCATTTCCCTTTCCATAATATGTCTATGGCTCTTAGCAAGAACAGCGCAGTATAGACGTAGGATCCCATCTGGTGCTCAGCCTTTGCCTGGTCCTAAGCGTCAGTCTTCGAGATCCTGGTTTTTGATCCACACAAATTACCATCACTAACTCACTACAGCTTTACCCCTGGTCGGTCGAGTCCATGACGTGCCGGCAGAAGCAACATGGCTGAAGTTCTACGAGTGGAGCAAGAAGTACGGTCCGATTTACCAAACAGAGATGTTCGGGGCAGTCCATGTCTGGATTTCGTCGGAGAAAATCGCACATGATTTGCTTTCTGGACGAGCGGTCAACTACTCGGATCGTCCACAAATCCCCAATCTTCCGGATAATCGAACGAGTGGACACTACCTGGCATTATTGGGACGGAACGGTAGGGCAGGAAAGGGATCGGAAACGGTTGTCCCTCGCTAACACGCTTCGTAGAAACCTGGAAACGCCAGCGGAGGCTCTGCCAGCAACTAATGAACGTCTCGACGAATGCCTCGCTCCACGGCTATCCGACAAGGGAGCGAGACCGGTTCCTGTACCTGCTTTCACAAAACCCCTCGCAGTATCGGGAGTATGTCGAGCAGTTCACGTCGCGCACTGTGTCCCGCCTCTGCTGGGGCAATCCCCACCCTGCTCAGCTCCTCCGAGTCACTACCTTTGGCCTGCTTCAAACCATTTCCCCTTCAGGTGCCCTCCCCAATGTTATTTCATGGCTGATGCACATCCCCACCTGTCTCAGCCCTTGGAAGCAGAAGGAGGAGACCCGGCATAAGCTGGAGGCGGGCCTATTAAAGGGTAGCGTGAAGTACGTACACGACCGTATCGACGAGGGAAATGCCGAGCCCAGCTTTGTGCGTACCTTTATCAGCACACTCAGTGGCCAAGATGATAAAAGTAAGAGCAATTGGGGTGACGAGGCCGAGGCCAAGTACGTTGTCGGTCAGATGGCTATCGCCGGCGCTTTGACGATCGGAAGTCCTATCCAAAGTTTCATGCTCGCCATGTTGCATTATCCCGATTGGCAGGAAAGACTCCAAGACGAGGTCGACACCGTATGCGAGGGCCGGTGCCCCGGATGGGATGACCGTGAAAAACTACCGTTGCTCAGAGCCGTTGTCAAGGAAGTCATTCGGTGGCGGCCGCCGGTTCCTACGGGTATGCTATCTCATGGGACACCTAGCTACCAAGACACAGGACTCCGGTATGACCAGGGCTTACTGACTCTTTGAAGGAATCCCGCATGCGATCGAACAAGACGATGTATACAACGGGTATTTCATCCCCGCGGGCGCCACTATTCACGCCTTAGAGTGGTAGGTCCTTCTACCTGATTATCGTTGAATCGAGTCTGACGGCTCACAGGGCCATTACTCGTGACGAGACCATTTACCCTGACCCGGAAACGTTCAACCCCGCTCGATGGCTAGAGCCAAAGTATCCCACATACAAGGAACCGCTGACCATATACCCAAATCTTAACGGCTTCAGCCAATTCGGGTTCGGTCGCCGAACGTGCCAGGGTGTCCCGATTGTCGACCAGGATCTATTCCTGACTATGGGCGGCATAGCCTGGTCGCTTCACCTCACGAAGAAACGCCGAGAAGACGGCACCGAGATCCCAGTCCACTGGAACGACTACACGCCGTTGCTTATCGCGAAGCCGGCACCGTTCGATTTCGATACCACCGTGCGCAGCAGGGAGAAAGAGGCGGCTCTGAGGCAGATGTGGGAAATTGGGAAAGGAGAAGATGACGAGGAGGAGGAGAGGAACGAGGTGCTCGAGCAGACACGCAAGGTTGCCGATATGATGGTGCCGGAAGTGCCTGAAGACGATGCTGTGAGTGACCGCGGCAGCGAGACAAGTTCTGCGGCCTGTTCGATGATGACAGAATCGGCGATGTCTATTAGCACGGTGTCGGAAAGCGATTGCGCCAATACAGAAAGTTCCTCAATAGCCAGGCTCGGTTCGAGATCAAAACGCAGGGCGTTTGCATCTACAGAGGAAATGAAGTAGGTGTACGATGTAGCATCTGTACTATGTTAAGAGTACCGGTCAAATGACGGAAGACTTACTGTGTGAGAGAAGGATTTCCATAACGCCATCTTGAAATGGCGACGGAACACCGGGATATCGCTCAATACGTGTAATATTACAACTTATGTATTAGGTATTAGGTATTAGGTATGCATTGGCATTCGCACCAAGGATCTATTGATATTACTGCTTTCCTCCCAATATGCCCTATATACCGAATTTGCTATGGGACATGTACGTCGGCTACGACGCGTTGAAGATGCAGATACCTCCCTAGTAGGTACCTAGAATGTAGGTACTAAGTAAGTAAGCAGATCGACGAAAGGGGATATAACATGAATTCCACTAGCCCTTTCTCTTCGTACTACATGTTATTCGACGAATGGGTTGACTTAGCTTCAAGGATGCTGTTATTTTTGGCACCAAAGTTGCGTTTGGGCATCGTTGTAGAAAAGCCTGAGCCTCGATTGATCATCGTCCCTGCACTATGCGGATTATTCGCAGCGGTAAGAACCTAACCCTACGGGAACAACAACCCTAGGGGTACCACATTGTCTGGCCTCCTCGGCGACTGGGTCGACAGAAAGGGATGTCTAGATGGTTGCCGAGATGGCCAGGTTAGCCCAGGGGAAAACATCTCCTAGCTTGATGGGGCGAAATGTCTTAACGGTGGGCTAGAACCATCTTGGTTCGGATAAACACGAGGATTGCACTTACACGACCTTAGTTCCACCTCATCTCGCTCCTTTCCAGCTCCTATCACAACATCAGCTACCTTCTAGGGTAGCTGAAGTAGCAATATAATAAGACTAAGCGTGATGACAATGCAGATGTCATATTGATTCGGTGTTTGCGTGAATACCCGAAGAGTCGAACAATTTCGTAGCATATCCCGCCTCGTACTGACACGGCTCCTCTCAGACGTTTACTGTACTTGGGTACTGGACGGCGAGGGTAGCCGGTTTACGACAGATGAAACGTCTCGGGGTCCATATGCCGCATGAATTCAAATGGGATGTGCCGTTTAATGAAATCTTCATGTTGATGCCTAACCTAGCATCTAAGACACTAGAGCGACGGCACTGCCAATGGCTGGAATGCCACGAAGCCCCATAGTGCGATGAACAGTGTCCCTTAAAGTCTTTCCTAATACTGTACGATAATAGGGGTAAACGCAACTTGAATCTGGGTACGTCATGCTACGTAGTAGACTATCTCCCCTTTGGAGATCGACGTCCTAGTACAAGTCCCCGTACGAAATGAGGCGAAGTGCTTCGTTGAATTGGCCTCGCTCACATTTTGAACCGAAACCCCTCAATGTGAGCCGGCTACGGCAGATGTCATGAGAAGCCTCATGTAGAGATCACGGCTCCCAACGGAAACTATTTCTAAATTGTCAAATTTGTTTCCTTTCATGATATAGCATGTTGAAGTCGAATTAAACTGTAGTTGAGCATTTATCTGGAAAACGGGTTGAATGGGCACGGCACGAACTTGTTGAGCTGAGAATAGGTATGGCACCTAGCCCCTATTATTCTAATAAGATCCTAGAAAATACGTCCCGGCATTATGTCGAAGGCAATAGAATTGGGTAGTAGCACTTCGGCCAATGCAGAGACATAGATTGGATGGTTATCCCTGAACAGCACGTAGCTGGCGAGGCTGGTTGGCGGGCGACGGACACGAAAGGAGGGTATAGACGGAGACTCTATGCGTGAGCCATCGGCGATCGGGATGGTGATCTTAAAGACTAAGAGCAGTGAGGAATGCTATACGTTGATGATCAAAAGACAGTTTGTTCAAACCTGGCCAACCCAGAGTGAATTTCGCAGAACCCTTTCCCCTATGGAACTAGGATTGGTCTACCGTTATTGCAGCCGAGCCGTAACATTGAATGCCTACCAGACGGAGAAGTGCAAAAAACTACGTCCATAAGGCCCTCGACTAGAAGATACAAATACCTAGGTAGGTACCTACTTGGATACCTAGTAGCTTAGGTACCTATATGTACCTAGTAGATAGAAAGGTAGGGCTTGACTACTGCGTAATGGGTTTGACGAGGATGTCGCGAAAGTTGTAAATATCGGAAAAGCGGTCGACTAAATTTCGATTCGTCACGCTTACATGCCGTACTCCTGCATTGGTTGTGACGAAGGTGTCACCAGAGATCTGAGACTTCAAGTAAGCATAATTGAGATCGTGTTCTCGGGCCGTTAATTAACCTACCTACCTAGTACCCAGTACCCACGCGGCGTGCTCTTCAATTGCATCAATGATATGTACCTATTAAGCATTGCGCTGTCAAATACACGGAAAATAGCCCGGGAACATGGGGACATGGTACTACTGTAGGTTGCACATAGATCCCCGAAGCTTTGACTCCCGAAGAAGGTAAGGTAGAGTCTCAAAAGTCAATAGAAACAGTAGGAATAGAGTCAATAGTAATTAAACAGGTCACCAAAAAAAAACCATAGACCACATACTGTATGATACCTACATGTAGGTAGGCAAGTAAGTACATGTAGTATCTGCCTACTGGCTTACACAGTAGGTAGATAGATCTACCTGCCAGATCCCTACTGAGTACCTAGGCTGCTACCTAGGAAACCAGTAATAGAACATTAAGTCTGTACGAAGTTGTTCCATCCATGGATCTCTTCATCGTCATTGTCAGAGGTGGGAAGCAAGATTCGCATGACCGTGGCCAGGGGCTGGAAATCGTTGCCAATGGATTAGGTAAGATGAGGCGGGATTGGGGGGGCGATTCTGCGACTTGAGTTGGCGCAAAAGGATCAGAATCCAAAGAACCGTAGACATTTTCGTCTCAATACCACTATGTAGGTAGGCATACCATAATAGGGGGTAAGGGGTACAAGCAGACAAGGTACCAAGCCGAGGTGACTAAAGATGCATGTCATAAGTTCATGGCTGTTATTACAGGTGGAACAAGGCAATGCTTGTCATTACCCGCCGTGCGGCACAGCGGGGTTGTATCCGAAATACGGGGGATCTGGATAGCGGAATATCGAATACGGATTCTGTTGATATTTGGGTTGGTAGATAGGGCTTGAGGTTATATTAACCTACATAGCAGCTGTAGCTTTATATCCATGGATCAAGTATAACAACTACTATGTACATAGGTGTAAGGGGGTCAAGGGGGTAAAAGAGCCTCGGTAAGATAAGTGAAAGCTTATCCACAAGCTGTCAGTACACAGTAGTTTACGAAGGCATGTAGCCAGGAGGTACGTAGCCAGGAGGTCACCAGGAGGTAGCTGTCGAGTATGGGGTAGTGATTCTCAATAGATGAGGAGACTAGCCGACACCTCGTAGCTACATATATGTACGAAGCCCCAGAGATACCTGAAGTACATGCTCTTCTTGGCGCGCCTCACTTTTCCATGGCTTCGCTTTCGTTCTTGTAATCTTTATCTGGTGCGTAACAATGTAACAACTCCACGGACCAGTCCCGAAAAAAATCGACAGGTCATTCTCGCTTTCTGCTCTGTCTTTGCTGGGTACACCAAACACTGGGGGAAGGCGACCTACCAAATTAACATGCCGCACATATCATTAATGTCAATAGGTAGTCGTAACGAACCACATGTGCACTTACCTAGTAGACACCCCATCTTGTTGTTCATAATCATGGAGGCTATGTCTACCTACATGTTTACCTAGGTACCTACCTAGTAGGCTCTGTGGTCGATATGGGCAGTAGGGACAGCCCTACTCGTACTGGTGGAACCTTTGTGAGGTGTGAGGATTCATCGGTTCATAACCAATCAATGTATCCCCGGTCCTCTCCCACTCTATGCTACGGTGCACGGGGGATAGATCAAATGTAATGAGCCGGACAACTCTGTGTCCGTTTGACCACCTGCGCAACCTACCTAGTACCTACCGGCTTGCCTACCATATGAGTAACACGAGACCTAAACATCATGAAGCTGAAGGCTTCATTATTACCTAGTAGATACCTACCTGGGTAGGTACCTAGTACATACACCTAGTACTCGAGTATTAGGTAGTAGGCAGGTAGGTATCAAGTATTGGATAATTGGGTATGAGGCATTCTCAGGCATTTTTAGGCATTTTCATAGCTGAACATCGGCTAACACACAGACCCAAACGCCAACCAGCTCGGCCAGCGGGAGCTATTGAAGACCCCTGTCTCGCCTGTATCCCTACAAAGTAATTTCCTGGTTTATTATGGGAACTTTGAAGTTTTCATAATTTGATGGATGGATCTAATGGTATCCATCCATTTCCTGGGTCCACGAGTGCCTGGCCTATCCATTTCATTTTTACTACGTAGTACATCTCTTGCCTTTCTGCCTCTCTTCTCTCTTGCCTTTCTGTTTTTTCTACATGGGTACCTGGTATTTAACGCAGTACTATGTAGAAGGGGGGGGGTAGCCATGGGGGTTGGACATGGCAAAACGCCATCACGAAATCTCAACCCCTCACCTCGAATGAATGGACATTAGCTTGTTCTGTAAATCCATTCGCCCAAACCTTTATTTCATCAATCAATCCCCTCATGTAAAAGAGGATGACGGAGGAAAGCTAAGCTGAAAAAAAAAAACAACAATACAAACAACACATCACGACAGTGAACTTGCCCAGATCCCCCAAATCTAACCCCTCTTAACAACCCTCCACCCATCCCCAGAATTCCCTGTCCGTGCTTGATTAGACCGTTGCAGGGTGTTGTTTTTTCACCTTGTTACCTACCCATCTTGTACAATTCATCCATGTCAAGTGCTTTGTATTTGTATCACTTTACCACCTAACCTACCCAGTACCTACCTACATAGTAGCAGTACTAACCAGCTAACCAACTGCCAACTCCCGAATTCCCTTTCAAAGCCCGCTGTTACCGGAATCTCTAGATCGGAACCTTCTTTACACGCATATCACTCGCTTCTTGATCGATGGATGGTACCAGTCTACATTAGGTCTTGCTGTCCGCGATATCTTTTAATAACCTGACCGATGAATAGGCCGCATGAGCCTCATTGTTTGGTATCGTCTTTGATTCCGAGACTCTGAACAAAGATTTCTATTCATATCACCCAACCCCTCCCCCAAAGGAGCAACCCCCAGTAGAAATTTTTGAGCACAGTGGAAGTGAGGTTGAGGAAAAGAGAATTATTCAATTTCATCGTGTCGTGTATCCCGGTTTCCGTGGCAGTACTTCAGTAACCAAGGAGTCGCCACTCATATCCAATTGGTATCGTCTCCATCAGCCTTCCGATGTCTTCTGCGATTGTCCTCCCACCCACACCACAACCCAGGACTCTCAACATTCTTCAACGATCAGATCTCGCCTACTCTCTTCCTCTCCTTTGTTAACTCCCGAATTGAGTGAGAGGTCGATTGTCATGTATTCTTACTCACACCCACCCAGTACCGTGCTCTCGATGTCGAATGGGTCTCCAAGCGAGTTATTTAATGGCATCGGCTCGGAGATGCCCAATCAGCCCACGCACGGAACGCCAATTCCCCCTTCCTCGGGGACACCCCCGAACACGGTGCAGGCGGCCTGTCTTGCTTGTGTGAGTGCACTCGGGCGTGCGCCCCTTGAAATCAAAGCCGTTTACTTTACTATGCTAACGACGATCTCACTACGTAAATTCAGAGAAGCAAGCATCTAAAGTGTGACGGCAAGAGTCCGTGTTCGCGATGCCAATCTTCTGATTCCGAGTGTGTCTATGTTGCATCACGCCGCGGTTACAAAGGGCCGCGGAGGAACCCGGCTCCGAATCCAAACAAGCGTCATGCTTCAGAGTCACCGTCCTCCGCCGGCGGGGATAGCTGCCCAATGTTGCTGGGTGCAACGGTCTCGACCACTGCAGCACCGACCCTGGCGAATTTTAATCCGGGTTTAGGAGTCATAGAATCCCCAGCTTTGTCCTTCACTTCTTCCAGCTTGAACGGCGGCCTTCAGCTATACAAGAATCCTTACCTGAACGGGACTACGGGGGCTCTGGTTGAGGCTCACGCGCGGCCGCAGACGATCCCGGAGCGCTGCATCGACTCGTTTTATTACTACTTCTATCCCGGACACCCTACCATCCTGCCCAAGGAGCAACTACTTAAGACGGCCGAGGAGAGAGATATAGACCATCTGCTAGCCGCAATGAGATGGGTTGGCTCGTTGTATATTGATGCTGGACCCGCTCGCGCCACCTTCTTCGAGGAGGCCATGCGCCTGACATACGCACCAGGCGTCTCCAAAGACGGCTATCTAGTCCAGGCCATGGTTATCCTTCTAATAGGGCTGGACGGCAGCTGCCAGCAAGAGAAAGCGCGTGAGATTCTGTCTGACGCTGAACGGATCGCAATAGATATCCAGCTCTACACGAGAGAGTTCGCTACGAAGAACGGGGGTGGGATCCCAAGATTGGAAGAGAGTTGGCGGCGGACGTGGTGGGATTTGTTTGTCGTGGATGGCATGGTTGCCGGAGTCCATCGCCAGACAAACTTCCTTCTGTTTGACATCGTGGCCGATGTTGGACTTCCGTGCGAAGAGCACGAATACTTATCGGGGGTGGGTAATGACACATGCGTGCAGCTCGATACGTGTCTCCAGACTCAGTAACTAACCCACCACTGCTGCTAGAGTATCCCGCGCCCGATGTACCTGGATGACTTCGATGATCAGTTGTTCTCTGGAGAGGAGAGAGAGTTTTCCTCGTTCGCTTATCGCGTTGCTTCTATCAGGAATCTCGGGCGCATGATGAGATTGCCGCACAACGGCTTCCCGAACGAGGATAACGTAAGTAAAATCGAATCGCTACTATCCAATTGGCGAATGCATTTACCACCGTCGAAACGAGACTGCTTGAACAAGGACTGCCAACTAGACGAGATGATGTTCCAAGCATATATGATCAATCATGCGTTAGTATCTTACCCCCCCCCATACTAGCTTTGCGTACCCGTGGACTGATAAGTAGGTAACGTCTAAGTTGCTCGATAATCCTGCACCAGCCTCTTTCGCAGCTAGATTCGTCGGCGACTCGCGATGTGACAGCCTGTGCACCGCACCGGTCGATCCAGAGTGGCGAGCACTTCAATCTCCACACAAGACACATCATCACAGCCGCATGCGAGATTAGCAAGATGGTTACGTACAACGTACCTATCACGAGCCACACGCACTTCTTCACGTGCGTCTTGACGCTGTCTTCCATTGTCCACCTCAGCAAATGGGCTCTCGAGTATCTCATCCAAGACGAGGACGACCTGCGCCAGCAAATCCGACTCAACATCGGGGCTCTGAACAAGCTCAGCAGTGTGTGGAAGGCCGCTAGCAGGGCCTCGGGGCAGGTCAAAGGTGTCGCGCAGGAGATTTACCGAGGCAAGAGGGCGCAGCAAAGCAACCCATCATACTGGGTTGGATTCACACAGGAGGAGATGATTAGCAGCATGGCTGCCGACGAAGGTATCATGTCCGAGATCGACGTAATGTTGACAAGTGCCCCAGCCAGCGCACCGTAGCCTGTGGTGGTCTCCTTGGATGGCACCATCGTATCGCTGCGGACCAGCCGTGGGAGGTCATAGGCATCGTTACGGGTTGATATTTTTGAAGGCATCTTTGTCTCTTTTCTTTCAGCTTGGAGTTAGGGTCGAGTCGAGTGTAAGTAGGTGAATTCGAAATCCTACGTAGGGGGTGAGCTGTATAGGTTGAAGGCATGATGGATCCACGAAGTTTTGGAAAGGAATTAATTGGTAGGGTGTAGGCTGAACAACATAAGGGAAAGGAAAAAAGCTCGGTCAATATGATCGGCTAGTCGGTCTCATGATGACGACTTGGATATAGATGTACCTACCTTTGGGGGGGTCTCTCTTTTTTCTCTCCTTCTCTCGTTGCGCATTTCATGTGAAGGAATAGGTGAACCAGAAGCGTATGGGCGTTGTTTATGTTGTTATATTATTTCACGTCGCCTTGTACGTAAGTGGCTATTTTGTTAGTAGTCATACCTGTGTTCAACGTACGATATGCTATTTGCCCAGCTACCTAGTAGTAGGTAGGTAGGTAGGTAGGTAGGTAGGTAGTACTTTGCCTAGGTGGGCACGCCGGTGTTAAATGAAATGCCTAGTATGTGGCCTGCTTACCTAGCAACCAGTAGACACTCTGTTTCTTGAAAGCTATCTTCCAACCGAGAGGTATGAGGAACAGAGCAAGAATTCAGGTCGCCGTCTACAGGTCGATCTTATGCGCGTTGGTCGGCGTGAACGATGTATTAAACCCAGCCAAGTTAGGTAGGAGCTGGAGTGTCTTATGGACCCCGAAAGATCCGACTCCTGTAGGACTTGGTAAACACATCAATGATCAAACCGACTTAGCCAAGTATGGAGGCTAGCTAGCTAGTTGGCTAGCAGCTCGTACAGCAGGTCCCAATGGAACGGTTGAAGGGCTTGGAGGAGGACGCCGAGTGGGGTCATCCAACTTGGGTAGACCTGGGATCGCCCATCTTCACAATAGATCTTCCCTATTCCCCGTTCCTCGCCAACCCCATGTGCGCAACGTTAACAACCAACCTATCGTTTCCACGGATCTCGATGCAGGTCTCTCATAGTGAGCGATGATTTGCTTCAAGAATGCTAGTTGGCACCTTCAAAGCTATTAGCCACTGGATGATATCGTCAATGTAAGAAAGCAGCGGTAAAAGGTCAATGTTTACCCGACCATCTGCGGGCATGTTTTGTATGGTCGGCCGTCAGCAGAGGATTCCTACCATCCTGAGGCAAACCTACACAAAGGTCGCCGAACGGATCCCCGGCGTATCGAGTAGGTAATCATTGGATTGCGAGTAGGAGTAGGTGGCTGATGCTTATCCGGAGTCTTATGGCTCGGCCCGACATCGCTATCACCCGTTGGGGCCAATCTACCTACTACAACTCATCGAAAGTTCTCCCCAATGACCGGCTTGTCAGCCAAGACACATAAGTTGTCATCTTCGGCGAAGTTTCATGTCCACGCCTTGTTGTCGCAGGCTTGCGTTCCAATTTCAACTTCTTTACTCTGCCTAGTATGTACCTAGTAGGTATGCAATTGAATGGCGAATTTGAAACAGTTCGGGTCTCTGTTAACTTGACCAAAGTGCCAAAGTGCCGGGTCCATCAACTGGCTTGGCAGGTACCCAGGTAGGCGGGCGAGACGGTAAAAATCACGTTCACCCCCAATGCCGTGACGGTCATTTTGCAGCATGCAGATTTATTCTTATTAGACACTGAGAATGACCTGTGTACCTATGTAGCTGAGGAGTCTAAACGTCATGCAAACTCTGCAGCTGGGCAAAGTACCAACCTGAACTCCAATTGGGCTCGCCGAGCTGGCCTTTCATCCAGCATTGAAAAGAGCCCCTATAAAAACCCCAACCGACGCCAACGCAGTTATCACGCTGGCCGCACGCATCTATGCATTCTGCCATGGTTGACTTTTCCATGTGAGCAATGTCCCGCGCGCCTCCCTTCGAGCTATAGTCACGCCCGCATTGGATGTTAAACGGCTTGGAGCTACCTTGCGAGACGTACACTGTATTGTTGTTCTGCGGGCAGTGAACGGGACCTGGTATCAGCGTTCCCGTGAAGCTCGGTGTTGGTGACACCTTGGTCGATGTCGATGTCGATGTCGATGAACTTGTGGAAGTTGGCGTGGTAGACAGCGGCAATGCCTGGGACGACGAGGAATCTCTATTGTTGCTAATTATCAGCCAACCCAATCACACTGAACAGGCGAGAAACCCCGCGAAAACATAGTCTTATGATCTCCAGGGTTTGCCTAGATACCCAGCTGGGTGCTGGGTATATGTTAGTCATGCTGATGACCTTAGGCGTGTGGCATAGTCTGAGCTACTGCAAGTCCGTTGAGTCCTGTCATCCACGGATGTTTTTCCTACGATGACAAACGCCAATGCGATACCATGCCACGTCCCCCTCAGCCTCCGACCTAGAGCGCGAAGCAACGCTCGCGCACGAGCAATTGCCCATCAAGAAAAGAATGCAACGTACCCAATATCTATCGCAGCGGTATCGACGATGTCGCCATTCGATTTGATGCCGAGCCCTACGCCTAAACCAACTGCTATAGCGACCACCACCAGCAGCAGGCCAACGGCTAGAGTGATGAAGAATGCGAACCGCTTGACGCCACATATTCTTACGTTGTTCTTCGCGGGCCTTGGTGGTAGCATCACAGAATGCCCTCCTGGAATGTGGTGATCAAAGCTTGGGTCTATTGATTCTTCGCCGAAGGTTTCTGGAGGTGTAGACATGCTCGACGGTTGGTGAGTCGCTGACGTATGCGTCCGCGCGAAACCGTCGTGGTGATACGTGGGCTGCGGTAGCCGCACTGGCGAGTAAGATTGTGATTGAGCATGCATCATATCATGATGCCACTGGAATTGAACGGGGCCTTGACCAAACTCACGCCCGTACACATCGTCGGCGTTGGGTCTGTCTTGTTTTGGTAGCTGCGGTTGCGCCGGATGCAACTGGTATGACATCTCTCGATGCTGGGTCATCAATGCTCTTCATGCAATCTCATGATGATAAAGCTCATTCCCTAGGTGCGTATCCAAGATCGCAGGGCAGTCAAGCAGATGCGATAATTGGCAAACCAAGTATACAGAAGACCTCAGAAGAGAGCAGATATTCTACACCTTACATACTGGGTACCTACCTAGGTATCTACCCAGTACTTATCCTCATCAATCACAAGAAAGCCCTTTCGCTTAGTATCTCTTACATGCAGTTGTAAAGCGTAGTAGCATGCCCTACAGGCTTTTTTTGGCTTGCTGACTGCAGACAAATGCGACTTACCGTCCTTTTGGGTAAGAAAGAGAGGGTGCCCCTGAAACTGATAGACGAACCATATGTGAATACTTGGAGATATATGTTCACTATTAATGTGGGAATGCATGAAAGAACCATTGATTGGTTGTGTTCTCGAATTAGAGTACCTAGTACCTATAGTAGGTACTAGGTACTACTAGGTGGTAGGGAGTTGAGGGTAATGGTGTCGTGAGAACGAAGTATGAGGAAGCCATCAATGATAGATCCTTGGAATTTATCAATTCCCCCCTGCTGAGCTGAGAGGCAACCGAAGACCAACCTTAGTAGTAGGTACCGGTAAGTGCCCATGAATTGAGGGCGCCGGCGCCTGGTGATCGTGCTATACCACCTACTGGATTGGATTGCCCTGGGGTCCTGGAGGACAGCAAGGACAGCAAGGACAGCAATTTCCCACCAATACGATCCCGGTCCTCCACGGCGTACCCGAACCTCAACGCATCTCGTATCGATATGATATCAGTTCAAGCAATTGGAACTTCAATTGCTCAAATTCAGCTCGCTTACTCAGATACTTTTTTTCCCTTAAAAAAACAAAAAAAACAAAAAAAACACGAGAATGCACCTGGTGTGCATGATAGCCAATAGACTGAGGAAGCAGAACCGTCTGCACGTGAAGTATTAAAAGGGAATGAAATGCGTGAGATCATTTCAGAACCGACCTTTGCTCTCCTAAGCACATCGCGGTTAGCAATCAAGTCTGTACAATACTAGGTACTAGGTAGGTAGCCACGAAGTAAAGTTCACCACTGTTATCGTCAACGAAATTTGAACAAATGAAAATCCTTTAATGGTGCGGTATTATACATTAAGGACTAATCCATAGGTGCTGTTGCCCCCAATTACTCTTACAGCGAACACATCCGTCATTGACGGAACCATGATGTATCAAGTGCCTCATTCTCATACAGAATTACTCAGTTGTATCCTATGATACCTTCTGCAATCGGATCTGTGGCGTGTTGCGACCACAGAGTGACCCTTCGACCGATGATTCCATCACCACCAACCTCAATTTTCATGGGATGGCTGAGAGGTACTTCTATCGATTGCTCTCGCTCGTCGTCTTTCGGGACTTGGCTGTCTTGCGCCATGCTGAACTTGTATAGAAACGGACTTATTATGGCAGACTTCGTTAAGTCGCCGGTCTCGCTGTTAAAAGTACGTTAATGCCCAATTCTCGTAGTTGGTCGAAGGGAAGAGCCTCGGGGGACGGGGACGGGGACGGGGACGGGGACGGCACTTACTGGATGCCCACGACGCACGAGTCTAGGTTAGTAATCCCGCTGCCGTTGGTCTCGTCTGGTGTGAAGGTGACGTGGGTAGCTGTTGGACCTCCTTTCCCACGGTCATGGAAAGTGAGCCTGCCAGCCATTGTCGGTGGCATCAGACGAGCACTCCGAAGTGGTAGGCTAAGAACGGCAAGAGCGCCGCCGCTTGACTGTCGTGAGTGGTCGCCACACATGTTGATTAAATTCAAGGAAATTTGGCTAGGGCAGTGTTCGGTTCGTGATCTGGTGTTGGCGATATTGCGGGCTATTAAAGATTATAGGATTCAAACATATACCTAGGTATGTTTCATTAATGTGTCAATATTAATGTGTCTTCGTCGTAGCGAGGGAACAGGAGTGGTCCAATGGTTCAATGGTTCAGCTAGAAGATAACTAGGTAGGCAAGCATACGAACGAAGTGTTGAACAGAGTTTGTAAGGTGAAGAGTGTAGAAATTACTAGGTACAGTCTTCCCAAAGATCAATCTATAAATGTACCTTGGTGGGCAGGTAGAAGCAGAGGCGCATAGATAGAAAAGGAGGTCGGTCCTCAGGGTTTCATATCTGGTAACGTACGCGCTTCTTGGTAGGTACTACGCAGGTACCTGGTAACCATATCAATGGCAGCATTTATCTTGATAGGTTCAATTGCATCTCATCGCTACACATGAGTTTGTCGCCTCGGTGCATATGTACTACATGTAGTATATCCATGTACTACTAAGAGGTACGTAAAGCACACACACGCACACACACGCGCGCGCGCATTAACGAGTGTAGAACAGTCAGAAAAGGTACATTAGGTAGATAGACAATTTGAGACGAATACTGGATGAATAAGGTGAGCGAGTTACCAGTGTTACTTGGTACGGATTTCTACGTAAGGTGAGCAAGTTTGCGCTCTTTGAGGCCGTTTCACGACCCACGATAGGAGATAAACGATAAACGACCCGCTTCCGGGAGCAGCCACCTAGCAGCACCCAACAGCACCCAATCACCGCCGAGAGCTGGCGTCAAAGTAGCTTCAGGATATCATGGATGGTGCGAAATGGCGAATGTCAATCGGCGGTAATTGCAAATTGCAAATTGCCATGGGAAGCGTAAAGAATACGCAATAATGCAGAAACGCGGGGAAGAGGAACCTTGATGGCCGTTGGGCTCTCGAAGTTTGGAACCTCTCTACCTCCTCCTCCTCCTCCTCCTCCTCCTCCTCCACGGCTACCTTTGTCATCCACCCAGTAGAAATTGTATTACACACAGATCCGAAACCTGATTGCTTTCTTCTCTTCCTTTCCTTTCATTTCCTTTAGTACTCCGGGACCATCGGCAAGCAATCGTCGAACACTGCAAGGCCTTTTGCGCACCCCTTCTATAGCCCACAACTTGCCTTTCTCTTCGACCTTCTTGTACACATCCTTCGTGACATCGATAGTATTGTTGTATCGTTTCTATCTACGTATCTCCCGCAAACACTGCTCAGAATGGCAGTCACTAGCTACTCTTTGCCCCCGCTACCATATGCCTATGATGTGAGTACCGCTACCTAGTAGTTTCATGACTCATGGTTCCCCTCTAAGCAAAGGAGATGGCATACACGCTGACCCCTATGGGAATGGAATAGGCTTTGGAGCCCAGCATCTCCAAGCAGATTATGGAACTGCATCATCAAAAGCACCATCAGACCTATATCACAAATCTCAACAAAGCCCTAGAGGTTTCCGCCAAAGCCCAGTCAGAGGGAAGACTCCAGGATGCGGCTGCCCAGCTGTCGGCTATCCGTTTCAACGGTGGTGGCCACATCAACCATTCCCTCTTCTGGGAGGGTCTGGCGCCTTCATCTTCTTCCGATTCCAAGTTAGATTCCGCCCCGAAGCTTGCTGGCGCCATCAAGGCCACCTGGGGCAGTTTCGATAAGTTCAAGGAGGTCTTCGGCACTGCCTTGCTTGGTATACAGGGGAGTGGCTGGGGTGTAAGTTACTTGGTTCCTTTTTGTTCTATCGCGGCCTCTTGATCTCCAATGTGGCCCATCGTCGGACATCTGCTTGTTCGTCTTGAAGTTATTCATTCATCCAATGCTTTGAATGGAAGAGAACCCCCCCAGGAAGGACACCTGGTTCTCAAGCCCGTCCACCGATGATAGCTAATCTTCGTTGTCATAGTGGCTCGTGAAGGAAGCTGTCACCGGGCAGCTGCGAATCGTGACTCTCGCGAATCAGGAGGCGGTAGTCGTAGGTGATACCCCTCTTTTTGGTGTGGACATGTGGGAACATGCATACTATCTGCAGTATCTGAACGGTAAGGCGGCCTACGTTGAGAACATCTGGAAGGTGATCAACTGGAAGACGGCCGAGGCCCGTTACGCTGGAAGCCGAGATGATGCCTTCAAGGTCCTCAAGGCTCATATGTAACTAAGGGTACAGCTGCCGAGAGCCGGGGCTGTTTTAACGTATGCCGTTGATCTCGGTCTGGATCTGGATTTGCGTGCGACATTCATCTAGGTATCTAGTACACATGACGATGGTGAGTTAGGCTCGCAATAACGATGAATGATTGCTCTAGTGGAATATAAATGAGTGATAACCTATCCCTGTGACGGATATTGTTGGTGAGAGATGATTTTCCATTATAATTGACACTTGGCATGAAAACCTTTTACCGTGTACATCATGATATTTGAACAGTTAAGCAGGTTAACGATGCCCATGCTGTACTTTCAATGTGATGATGGTTCAAAGTTGTAGATAATAGATCCATGTTGTGTGTCAAGACCCTATGTACATATGTATGTACCTAGTAGGTACCTAGGTGGCGGGGTTGGCGGGTAGCCCACCTGAGTGTTAGCTGGTTTCCGCTAGGTACCTAGTTAGTACTACTTTTAGTACCCAGCGCTGGGCATTAATGTAGTACCTACATGTAGCACCTAACAGTGTTGTTAGCGGGCCCCGTAGTGTGGATTTTATCCAGGGTTCGATCCTTTGTTTGCACCTCTACTACGCAATTCCATTAAAAACATCCATGCTTCGTCGCGTCCTCCCACCTTTATACGCGTCAAGCTTCGAACCAGACCCGAATCTGTATTAATCATGCCGCCAACTCATCAAGATCCAATATCTTCGCCCCTGTCTACCCCTGATTCATATGCAACTGCGACAGAGTCACCGCAACCCCGACTGAACGCCCCGGTTACTGATTCGGCTACTGACACCGGTGCCAACAGCACTGTCGAAATCAAGGACGGTACGAGACGACAATATCACAAAGCTAGCCAGCTACCCCATGATCTCAAGCAACACTGTCAAATTTATCTCGAGGAGAATCTTTGTGGGTTACTTTCTTTGGTTTTGCCGAATCTAATCACGATTGCTGTCACTGACTAGAGTGTTCCGACTCCTAGATCTGGTTACCCTTAGCTTTTTGAACAGCTTGTCGTCGACAAATCGCCATGGCTCAGATAATGCCAATTATTGTCCTCCCCCAAGCCAGCTCTCTCTCCTAAATACCGCCATCGTGCATCCCAAGTTCACTACGAGGCCAAGAGAGGATGGTTGGACCGAGATATCCGCCGAGTCTCTTGTCTATTTGCGCAGCCTTCTCTCCCGCTTCGGACCCATTAATGTCCAATTTAAAGAGGCCTTCCGCTTTATCCATATCTCACGGACTGGCACCCCGGAATCGTATTCCGGCGGCGAACTAGACATCAGTGACGAAAACGATGGCGATGACCTTTATGCACATATGAAGCGAGGTCACCACGACGATAGCCTTTGGCGAAGAGGGCAAGACTTCTTCCACGTCATTGGCTGGGCTTTCAATTGCAGCGTCCTCTATCCGAATCGCTGGCGACATTGGAGAAATTGGCTCGGGTTCATGATTGATCTACTGGAGCAGGATTTAATTGAGCGTCACAAGTTGGACGTCGGGAGTAATGACGCAGATTGTCCCATGCTTCGGAATTCGATCCTTGCTGGTTATGTGAACCAGCGTGCGAGTCGGTCTACTGGAGGATTGAAGTGGATCGTGGAAGCTATATTTGCGGACGGCAGTGTAGCCGCAAGCTCCCGTTTCCAGCAGGTTTGGGTAAAAGAGCAGAGAGAAAACTCCGAAAACACTGCGAAAAAGAGGAAACGAGAAGCGGTTAATCTAGAGAAGGGTGACTTTGGAGGTTGGTTGGATGACGAGTCCGTATACTCTTCTCAGGCGTCCGAGCCTCCAACACCTCAAAAGCGAATGACGACCTCTGGTGGTTCGGGTGACTCGGATTTTCAAGCTTTGGAGTCTACTTATGTGGAATCCATCCCTCTGCGACAACGCCTTTTCTCCCTCGTAGGTGTTTCCCCGCTCTCACCTTCTCTTGCCCTACTATGGAAGAGACCTGAGCTGACAACAGCGATAGCTTTCATATCTTTGCCAATATCTCCCTGGAGTGTCGTTGGATTTCTCGGATCTCTATCAGAGATACGAGACAACGGTAAAGTCTCTACCTCTGCCCATTTTCACCGCATTTGTCAACAGCCGCGCATCCGCTCTGAATACCGAATCAAAGATATCCACACTTCAGGGCATTCTACTGCTTTTCATGCCCGCCTCGGCTTTAAACCCCGCCAAGGTTGATCGTGCATGGCAGGATACTGATAGGATTACGCCCGAAATCCTCGAGCGTTGTTTCCTACCGTATCCCGCAAATACCATCGCTGCTGAAGACAATGCAAAGGTATCAGTGCTGCTAGAAAACCTGTTACAGATCATGTGGTGCCATGGGACAGACGAACTTGAGAAAGGCCTCAGGACCGCCGTCGAAAAGGGGATTGCTGCGAGAGAAGCCAAGGTCAAGAGGAAGAAGACCTCGGCGCGGGGAACCATCAATGCTGAAGACCCTGACGCGGAAGCCCGCGTAGTACTAGAGATGTCCGGTCAAAGGCTAATGACGCTCGTCGATTTCGTCGAAGCGGAGGACGAAGTCGCTGAGGTAATTGGGTATGAACCGATGGATGAGGACGAAGACGAAGGTGAGTGAAAGCCCGCAATGCAACGGTGGTAGTCGGTGTGGCATCGTAACGGGATGAACGACCTAACGTCTATAGGCGATGTTGACACAACGTTCATGACGGCGGTTGACGATACGGAAGATAAAGGGGGCGAGGGCCAAGACGGGAAACTATGCTGTTTATGCCAACGCGAGGAAGCAGGCCATATGGTCGCTTGCGATAATGGAGCCTGCCCGTTCGTATGGTTCCATCGGAAGTGTGTTGGGCTGAAGTCGAAACCGAGAGGGAGATGGTTGTGCCCGGAGTGCTCCAAGACCTCACGTGAGAGGCGCAAATAATCCCATTCGTTAGCATACTAGGAAACGAAGCATATGGTCGTATTCGGCTGAGCACAGAAATGCTGATATTGATGCTTCCGTACCCACGTTGGACTACGGGGGACGTTGCTATTAATCCAAGAGGAAGGGCCATAATAATATTCACAGCTTCCATTGTGCACAACTCCTTGCCGCTTATAGGGTATCCACTTAAATCATGGTAGTTCTACAGTCTTTGTACACAATATTTCAACGCAAAGCCGATTGTGGCGACCCTATAATTGGAGAGTCTTCACCGTTTCCTCGCCGGCGTCGGACTCCACGCTTCGGGTTGCCAGGTCTCACCCGGAGCGATTGCTCTTGCGCGTCTCCAAGGATCATCCTTCTGCTCCGTCACATTGCCTTGCTCGTTTCGTGTCGACGACTTCCGCGCCGCGCGCTCCCGTGGCTGCGTGCGACCGGTGTCTAGGGGCGGAACCGGCTGTCCCCGCTCGCGGCCGGGCACGTCGGCGAGGCTGGGCTTGGCCTCCCAGCGCGCGTCGGCCTCGGCGGCGAGCACCTTGATGCGCTCCTGGCGCGCCACTTCCGCGGCCTGCTCCTTGAGGGTTGGCGGGCGGTCGCGCTGGTACCGCAGCCATTGATGCCACGGGGGTGGTACCTTCACATCGCTGTAGTGGGTGGACCGTGGGTACTTGACTATGCGGCGGAACCGGGAGTCAGGTTGGGAGGGGTCGCCGCGGACGAGGCGGAATTCCCAATACGTATTACCTTGGAGGTCGAGGCCTGGGATCGGGGTGAGCAAGTTAGAATCGGAGGTCACTTCGTGATACTGGCATCAAGTGAAATGCTACCTAGTACTTACCAACGAGAAACCGCTTCCTCCACGGTAGCCGCAGAGCCTTCCATTGGTACCATGCTTTGAGTAGAGGACCTATTGGCTTCGCCGTTGACATTGGCCGAGCGTACACTTGGAAGTGAATGTGTGGTATGAAACTATTAATGTCACTGGAAGTGGTATGTGGTTTGGTATTGGCGTGTCTTTTTAGGGGCTGTGTGCTGTATAGAGTTCAGTATAAGAGTTCCGGGTTACCTCCAGTCAGTCTATACTGCCCAGGTGCTCATAAGAAGCATAGGGTTTACGGGAAAAATCGACGTCAGAATTACTGAAGAAGGCGATAAGAGGGCAGATAAGCTACACCGCCACATTCGCATACATAGAGATCCGGTCCATGGGCTTTAATTACATAGGTACTATAGGTAGGTATGTACTAGGTATATAAGCTAAGTACAACTAGGTAGGTACCTAGTACTCATGCATGTACATATCAGCGTGTCAGGCAGCATCTAGGATACATAGTACAATAGTATCTAATAGGCATCCACAAATGCGCTCTGCCCTGCCAAGCCGAGATGTACAAGATGCATAAGATGTACGCAAGCCGTCGAATTGGATTTCTATTGGTGCCCAATCTATGCCGCGCCCTTGTGTACATAGTAGCGTCACCCTATCACGCAACGCAGATTGCCCAGAGTGGCTCCCTATACCTCCACTGGGGCAGTCCCTCAGCGCTGTTCGCAATTGTGCGATGGCGGGCAGTGGGCAGTGGGCAGTGGGCAGTGGGGGGAGGGGGTTGATGATCGATTGGCCGGGGCCTGGGGGTAGAAAATGTACACTACTAGATAGAAGCCCTGGGAGCCCTGGAAGCCCTGCCATCTTCAATTCTTGGATTGACTCTGGACAAGATTCAATATTTTTTCCTTAACCTCCAGGACTACATACCTACTATATAGGTACCTAATACCTACATGTAGTAGTATCGCCTAGTGTCCATGGATGTACGATACCTATAAGGCCGTCAAGTATTCTGCTACTCTGGCATTCTATCAAACAATTAGTCATTGCTGTTATTTCACTTCTTGTTTCTTATTCCTTGTGAATTCAATTCAATTCAATTCAATTCCCAATTCTCTTCTGTCTTTCTCTGCGAGCTAATGCATACCTAGTATGCTTCGCAGAATTGGGAGTGTCGTCATCCAGATCACTGTCACGACGGCCCATACCATGCCTTTCAAATAATCCGATAATAGTAATCTTACCTGGTGACGTCGTCTCATCTTATCCCACGACAGAATCCTCTACTCCTCTGTCACTCCATTCCAGCCATACAACTTCGCAAATCTCTCCAAGTTCCAAAACCCAAACCCAAACCCAAACCCAAGTTCCCATATCACCCCACACCAGACGCCAGCTAGTTTTGCTTGCTACCGGAAAAACTACAAATTCCTATACTTGCAATAAGACGTCGACGTTCACCTGGATGCTGCGCTACATCGATACTACTACTGCTCATCTATCTATCCTAAAATATTACACAACCTATATCGTGGTACGCCAAGAGACCAGTGCGCATACGGCCAGCAATCATGGCGTCGGTTACTTCCCTAGACAAAGACTTGCGCAACTTGCGCCTTGAGAAATATACACCAGCCGCCGCCAACGAAGCTCGATCGTGGGTCGAGTCCGTTTTAGGCGACCGACTTTCGTCAAACGATCTACTCGATGGGCTGAGAGATGGTGTCGCCCTTTGCAAGTACGTACTTACCTACTAGGTACCATATCACACACGGGTATTCTAGAAGATGGATGATGCGGTCATCTTCATAATTTTGCTAATATTCCATCGCTCGCTACTCAGGCTCGTCAATTTAGCTGTTGCCCCCCCCGGCGTCAAGTTCAAACAATCTGCCATGCCATTCATACAGATGGAAAATATCTCTCACTTCCTTCGTGCCTGCCAATCGCCTCCTCTCAATTTGCAGGATCACGACATGTTCCTAACCGTCGACCTCTACGAGCGTAAAGATCCAGCCCAGGTACTTCAGTGCCTCGGCGCATTCTCTCGCGCCGCGCATGCTGTGAATCCATCCGCGTTCCCGTCACCCATCGGTCCCAAGGCGAGAGGCTCTACGATGAGCCCACAGAGTACGGGCCCGACGACGCCGCGGAACCGAGGCATATCAAACGTCAGTAATGCCTCCTCTTCATACGGCCGTTCCGGCATTGCCCCTGCGAGAACCGGAGACTCGGGTTCGGGACGTTGGAGCCCCACCAAAAGCCCGACACCTACTAGCGAACGCGTAGGGTCACCAACTGTGTCCAGCTGGAGCAAGAGAGACCACGAAGGTGTTACGAGCCCAGCCTGGAACATCGCACAGTATGGTTACATGGGTGGCGCAAGCCAGGGAAATTTGGGAATATCATTCGGGGGTCGAAGGCAGATTACTAGCGTGAGCCCGAAGGTTCCTAGCCTAGCTGACAAGGAGCGGAGGCGCAAAGAACAGGAAGCCGAGACCGAACGCCAGAGACTACAAACGGAAGAAGACGAACGTGTCCGTAAGGCGGAGCTGGAAGCCGAGGAGGAACGGGTGCGCTTAGAAGAGGAACGTAGGTGGGAACAAGAAACTAATCGGCTTAGAGCTGAAGAGAAGCGCAAGGCCGAGGAAGAGAAACGTAGGTGGGAGGAAGAAGAACGTCAATGGAGGTTGACGGAAGAAAAGCGTCGTAGAGAAGAAGAAGAGGCCGAGGCAAAATTAGCTGAGGAGCGCC
The DNA here is from genome assembly GCA_902806535.1 of Hypoxylon rickii. Taxonomy (NCBI): domain Eukaryota; kingdom Fungi; phylum Ascomycota; class Sordariomycetes; order Xylariales; family Hypoxylaceae; genus Hypoxylon; species Hypoxylon rickii. The sequence continues at coordinate 3,830,749 of CADCWY010000004.1, read as the reverse complement.
GTCGCGCGAAAGCCCACAACGATAGTCGGTTACAGGGACAATTCCTCAGTCAATATCAGGCGGAGCAAGGTATTATGCCGCAGAAGAGCGGTGGAAGTGGCTACGGCGATCGCATTAAGCAATTGGAACAAGAATTGGAGCTGGCGAGAAAGCGCGAGCAAGAATACGAGGAAGAGCGACAGAAACGGTCGCATCTCCGAGCGCGGTCCCGTAGTCGACCTCGGAAAGCAGAACCGAGGCCACCCAGTCGTCAAGACTCTTGGCGGCCGCGGGATGAGCACAATTTTCAAAGCGCGCAATGGAATCGGCATCAAGAACAACAGCCGAGGGAACCGGGGCAACAGGACGTCGGCCCTCCGCCCCCTTCACGACCACTTCCCGTGCCCGGAGCGACAGCAGCCCCTGTTAAGCCTCACCGCACGGGGGAGAAAGGTCCAGCACCTCCGGTCCCCATGAAACCCCAAAGAACTGGCGAGTCTAGGCCCCTCCCCATTCCTGATCGGGTTAAAAACCAGGTGACCGGCGGTTCCGGATCAACCCTGCCGTCACGACCTCTCCCTATTCCCTCGGCGAACCCCAACGGCAACCGTACGGACCGCTTTCTCGCTTCCAATCCAGCTCCGACCCCGGCAGCCCCGCAGCAGACGTATGCCCGCGAGCTTGGAGCCACGGCGGAGAGAGATTCCGAAGACCGGCGGCGCGCTGAGTCACAAATCAAGACCAAGGCAGGTGGCTGGGCCAGCAAGTCGCTATTGGAACGAGAAATGGAAATGGAGCGCCAACGCCAGCGGGAATGGGAGGAATCTCAGAAAGAAACGGCGAAAGCTGCACGTACAGGTGACGGCGTAGACGGGATCGGCGGAGGTGTTGGGGGCCGCTGGGATGTTAGCCAATGGAGCGGGTACACAGGTGGTGACAGCCAAAACAAGGGTTCTGCAGGCATCGGCGCTGGTAGGAGACAGATCGTGGGACCAAGGCCCTTACCTAACCGGCCTGGGGCGTAAGGCTCAGTGGAATGCGAGTCTGTATTGAAGGATGGCGAAGAGGGTGCCCTGCTCAGGCCCTCTCTTTTCTAGAGTAGTGTACCTAAGCTTTAGGCTATCAAGACATTGTGAGGAATAGAAAGGAAATACCCCCGCATCCTGTGCCCCGTCGAATAATAAAATAAATACTGCTTCTGATAGTGTACCAAGCTTTCCGTTCAGGGGGTTCTCTGATTACATCCATATGGATAGATTGATCACTTAGGTACTTATACCTACTAGGTACATGTATACATACCATAAAGGGTGGACGATGGCTACACATGACTTTGACACGATCGTACATACCGGAAACCGTTCTATACCTAAGCTATGTCTTTTGAGGTTTACAATAGGGAGACACCATAGTTGAAGTTTCTTTCGGCCTCTTATTAGGTGTGGTCTCCGTTAATACCCCACGGCCATGGATAAAGGGGATGGGTATACGAGATATCTGTAATCAGTGTCCATCTTAACCATTGGGGATACCTAGGTCCCGGTATTCCTAGTATGCAACCCCTTGAGTCATATCCGCACCACTGACTGGGCATCTGGCGTGAATCGAATGTCGCTATCATCCATCTCGCTTTTCAGCCAACAGTAATTCAGATCTGTGCCTTGTGGGCCGACGTTATACCAGATTGCGCCCTTGCAAAAGCTGTTATTTGCACACATAGACACACAGTCCTGCATAGTCTCGGCTTTCAAGTTCTCGATATCTCGGCCCTGGTGTGCCACGTTACACTCGATCCTATATTGGGTTTTGGTTTTCGGATCGGTGTAGGTACTTCCGTCGTCACCTAAACATGCTCTAGACTCAGTCGAACTCGGGCTGGGACCTGATTGGTTACGGGTAGTTGTGGTTGTAGGTTTGGATGAGGACGAGGGCGGAGGTGAAGGAGAAGTCGTGGGTACGATTGTCAAAAGATTCGAAGGCGATGACTTTGCCATGTTAGTGAAAGGTGATCCTTCGGTTTGCAAGATCGTCACGGTGACTTTATCTACAGGCGTGGTAACCTTTTCGGCTAGGGAAGTAGATGATGGTGTTGTGGCTACCCCCCCGCTAATACTAGCTGAGGGAATGTTCATGATCGCTGTCACGGTTTCTGTCCTAGTCGGGTGTGATGATGAGAAAGCACCACCTACTGGATGACCACCCCCGGACGCCGAAGTAGGAATCGTTGACCTGCTCGAATGATTCTATGTTAGTGCCTATTGTTCCCCAAGACTAGAGTGTCGGGCGTGTCTTACGAAGCCTTATTAGACCGGTTCCTTCGCGTAGCCCCAACTCCTGCGCCAACTGCTGCCCCTATAACGATCACCACAAGAAGTGGTACTATAATCAACCAGAATCTTCTCCTCGGAAGCCCACATATAGTATTGGCCTGGCTTTCTGTCGTCGTTCCCTTCTGTTCCGCTCCATAACCCCAACTCCGCTGTTCACTGTCGCGTATATCATTCGCCGAGTCTGTGCTTTGCGGCCCCGAGTAGACCTCAAGGCCAGACGGAATACTTCGTGGGTCAGGCGTGCCAAGTTCTAATCCTTCCGCTGGTAGATGTGACTCTGGTGATATGGACTGGCTGCTGGTAAACATACTTCTAGTACCTAGAAACTTGAGGTTCCGAATTCTGAAGCTCTTCGAAGTCTGAAGCTTTTCTACGCCAAAGGCTGGGTGGCCTCCCTCGGTACAATCCCAACAGACTGGTGTACCTTTCTCATATGAATGAGGACAGCCAATGATTATCTTCTCATGGTTGGGTGTATTTTGGGTCATGGTCTAGGCAGATGGCGATGTGGTTGTGCTGTAGGCAGCAACGTCAACTGTATGTGAGGTTGATACATCACCGAACTGTATGAGACAGATAGGTACAGAATGGATTTTGGGTGATTAAGGATGAGTTCGTCGCGGAAAGCCTGGCTGAATTACCGGCAACATCACCCCTTCCCGCTAAGAAGAAAACGGAACACCCCTCTTTGAAAAAGGATTATATTCTCGGTACCAGAAGCCAGGTTTCATCGGGCGCCGAGCGCTAAGCCTAGCCTTGACTACGGGCAGGTCTCGACACCTTCTGCTAATAGTCTGCTAAGAATCTTATTCTGAGGTCATTGGGCGCGAGAAATCGGTTAAAAAAAAGGTGAATATCTACCTACATAGCTTTTGAGGGTTGTATGTCGAGTAGGTACCTACTCAGGTGGTTATCGATTAGAATGTTCTTGATGACACAAAATGCTGTGTCTATGCCCAGGTTTCTTTGGGGCCCGACAACAACATGTCTACACATTTTCCGCGATGTAAAATACACTAGGTATATAGGCGCAGGTGGAAGATATCCTCCCCCCCGACGTTACACTCGCAATCCGTCGCCATATATGGACCTCCTATTCTACTTAGGGTTGACTCTCAGTGTCCACAAGTTAGCCCCTGGCTTCTACGCTAATCCGGTTGGATCTCTGAATGCTACCGCTGTGCATGTTAGGCGCCCAGCTACCTCTCGCAGTCCCTGTTGCTGACTGGAATCACGAGAACACTGAAGCATGCGGGCTTTGCCAGGGTGAAAGGGTCTCAGTCGTTTCAGTGCTACGTATTTCCCACTCGATTTCACTCAACTCTCATCCCAGGTACCTAGTATGCAGCCTATTTATTTCCGTGGGGTGGAAACAATCCCAGAAATGCGTCGTATTTTGGGTTTTTGTTAAGTACCTAAGTACCTAGTACCTAAGTACTGGGTAAATATGAGGCTTGAGTTAAGAAGTGTTCTAACCTTTATATGGAGCTTCGTTACCCCGGACGCAAGGAATCCGATAGGTGAGGAATTTGGGGAGAGCTTTCAAAGCCACCTGACCGAAGCCGACTTCTCCATTCTCAAGAAAGAAGCAGCTTAATAGACTTCCAAGTGTGACCGCGTCTTGGACCAGGTGAGCTTGTTCCTGTAGGATAACGCGAGTATCCGTAGGCATTCCACCGAACAGTTCATCCCAAAACGCTCGTTCCGCAACCTCAAACTCATCAGGCATCCAGAATTCACCGCCTGTGTATTCCCCCGCAAGCGTATGAATGCGACCAAGGCCAACACCAAATGGTAACGGCACGGATAATTCCCAGTCGACCAACCCGGAAACTTGGCAGTCCTCGTCCACCAGAACGTTCACCTCATTCAGATCGTAATGTGACACCCACAGCGGAAGCTTCTTGAGTTGCTCCAACTTCGCGAGGAAGTCCTGGAAAAGATGTCGATAGGGAAGAATTTCCTCCAATGGCGATGCCAAGATAGCCTCCAGGTGGGTTCGAATTCTGCCGTCGACAGCTTGGTCGCTGTTCCCGGCGAGATAGCCCTTGGAGAAAACGCGGCCGAGTGATTTGTTAATGGCGATTCGACCCTCAGCGCCCTTTCCGGCCACCCCATGAATCCACATCTTGCCATATAAGCGAGTAAGCGAATAGGCCCACACATGCTCGTTCAGAAGCTCTTCGTTCTCCAGGGTTGTGGCATCGGGAACAATAGAGCCCAGGGCTCCTCTCGCAACCTTGAACGCATCCACGTCAAGTGGCTCGGTGCGATACTGTAGTACTACCTCACGACCATCCGCCAATGTTAGGAACAGGGTTCTACTGAACATTCCCTGCATAGGAGGCTTATCAACACGCTTCACAACGCTGCTCAAATGCTCGGCGGCCAGTCTTTTTGCCCATTTCACTTGCTTTGTTGGAGTGTCAAGTAATTTGGGGAGGTCCTTATCAGAAGAAATTTCCGGCATTTTCTAAATGTGTGCGATTGAAGAGGCGGGTTCTGGGAACATACAAGCAGCGGGGTCTGAGAAGGGGAATGTGCATAATATCGTGTCATAGTAGCAAATGCCTACCTACCTACCTATTGATCCAGTGTCGATTTTAAGTAGACACTCTCGAATATCCCTTGCAGGTAAACTTGGATAGGGGGACGTAAGGGTGTGGGCGAGAAGGTAGATCGGGATTGCCACTTGTACCAAGGTGTTAATTCGAGAGTGCTAAGAAAATGAGGCCTCTGGATCAATCACACATTTGGAATATTTCGACGTAGTAGGAAAAATACATCCATAGGCTTTGGGGGGACTCAAAAGTTACAGATCTTTGATATACGCTATTTATCCTTCGCTCGTAGACTATTCCGCTGTTAATGTCACTTCCGAGGGTGCAAGGCCGGTTGCCGTGGCGCTGATAACTATCTGCCCAGTACTTTCGGCCTTGGGGCGAACTATGACAAGAGCGAGGCCATTGAAAGCCTTTCGCTCCTTAGACGGAAACGCGGTCATGTCGGCAGGATTGCCGTTGTCGGTTGCTACGATGACCCCAGAACCCGTGACGGAAAAGGCGATGTTGTTGTTCGCTTCCGGTACCACGTTTCCGTCACTATCAATGATCTCGGCGGTGATGAACGATAGGTCGTTCTTCCCTTTCAAGTTGGACCGATCGGCGGTCAGGCGTATCTGTGTGGCTTTACCCGCAGTCTGGACCGTACTATTTGCCCATGGCTCTCCGTCCTTGTAAGCGACCACGCGCAGCTCGCCTGGACTGTACACCACCTTGTCCCAGCGAAAGCGATAATTTGACGGCCCTTTCTTGATTCGACCTTGCGACTCATCGTTCAAAAATAACTCCGCTTCATCAGCTGCCGAGAATACGTGGACCGGCGTAACTTGTCCCACGCGATCGGGCCATGTCCAATGCGGAAGGATATGAGCAGTCTTGAGATCCGGTCGCCATCTTGCCTGGTATAGGAAAAAGCGGTCTTTCTTGAACCCGGCAAGGTCGATTATCCCGTAATATGAACTGCGTGCCGCGTCGTACGGCGTTGACTCGCCGATATAGTCCCATCCTGTCCAGACAAATTCTCCGGCGACAAATGAATTGTTGTCTTGGGTCGCAAATACTTTGTCCGGGGACGCGCCGAAAGGGGATGTGTATAACTCGTATGCACTCACTTGAAGCGCCTGGCGGTTTTTACCTCCACCGGAATTGTCGCTGATTGGCGCGCTATACTCTCCCGTGACGGGAAAGGTATAAGTTCCCCTTGTGCTGAGAGCCGCAGCGGTCTCGCTACCCCAGATCACCTTTTCAGGAAACTGTCTATGGAAGTCTGGATATATCGGTGGCGTCTTGGTACCCGGCAAACCAGTGTAGGGACCGCTATCTCTGATGCCCTCACCCTGGTAATTAAGGCTGATGATATCCAACGCCTGGGGGAAAGACATTTGAGGCTTGGCGACATTCATTGATGCTGTAGATGGCCTGGTCGGATCTTCTTCGAGGAATATCCGATGTAATTCATTAGCAATATCAGCTCTTGACTGTTGTTGCTCTCCTACTTCATTCCCAAAACTCCAGGCTATGACAGATGGGTGATTCCGATCTCTTTGAATAAATGACCGTGTAACCGGTTCATGCCAGTCGGAGAAGATCAGATGAAAGTCATTAGGGGTCTTCTGAAGCCCCCAGCAGTCGAAAACCTCATCTAAAACCAGGAAGCCCATTTGGTCTGTCAAGTCCAGCAATTCAGGGGCGGGCGGGTTGTGCGACATACGTATAGCGTTGCTGCCAAGGTCCCGTAGAATCTCTAGTTGTCTTTCGGCTGCGCGAAGGTTGAACGCAGCACCTAGAGCACCTAGGTCGTGATGCTGGTTCACACCTTGGATGCGTGTGTGCTCGCCATTGACCAGTATGCCCTTGGCGCCATCGTACGTGAGCGAGCGTATCCCAAATGTGGTTTCGTAGGTATCGATAGTCCGATTATCAACGTACAACTGTGTGGTCGCTACGTAGAGGTTGGGCTCTTGTGTTGGCGGGGGCCCCCAGAGTCGAGGATCTTTGATGGTGACAGATCCATTCACAGTCTTGGTCTGGTTCGCAGGGATGGTAATCGCTGCACGAGCCAATCCAGCCACTTTCTCCCCCTTTTTCTTACTCGCCGCATCGAAGATATGAATATCAGTAGCTACTTCGACCTGGCTTTCGTCTGAGGCTTTATTATCAGCCAATATGTTTATGTTGACAATTGCTGACTGTGCTGATACGTCTTCGGTTGTAATGAATGTGCCCCATTGAGCTACGTGTATCTTCGCGACCTTCGTGAGCCACACGTTTCGATAAATTCCACCGCCAGGGTACCAACGTGAGGATTCGACTGGGTTGTCTAGACGAATAGCTAGTTGGTTGTCTTCGCCGGACTTCAAATACGGTGTTAAATCCAGACGAAAGGAGCTGTAGCCCTCAGGCCAGCCACCGACGAGGTTTCCATTGAGCCAGACCATCGCATATGACATTGCGCCGTCGATGTCTAGATAGATAATTCTATCCTCATCTTCGGGACTGAGGGAGAGGCTTTTGCGATACCATCCAACGCCCTGGATTGGTAGCCGACCCATCCCCCCTTTGACAGGGGCATTGTTGCCTGTATAGAATGGCCCTTTGATGGCCCAGTCGTGAGGCAAATCAACAGTTTCCCACTCGCTATCGTCAAATGACCCTTTCGCAAATGGGATGTCGACATTGGGGGCACTCGAGGGATACTGGTGGCGATTTTCTGAATTTCCGATAAAATCATTTGCAGAAGGTAGTATCCATGGTTTCAGCACCGTCAGGCCATTTTGACGGGGAACATCTGGGCGATTATCATAAACGACCTTGTCAGGCCTATCTGTTGTGCGGGAGAATCGCCAACCGGTATTCAGATCGATACGCTCGCGACTGGTTTGAGCTATTGCATTCCCCCCAACTGGTTCCGGGCCATTCAAGAAACACAGGCCCAGGATGAACCCAAGGGCTCGTGACTGAACGGCATGAAAATGCATACTGGCTAGGTACTGAGTAAGGTACCTACCTGGGTAGTTGTTGGTAATCAACAAGTACGATTCATGATGAACCGCTGTTTACCCTGAAGTATTTATTAATGATCTACCCCTCTTTTGAGAATGGAGAATGGAGAATGGAGGTCCATGTCCATATTGCTAATGACTTCAATGGTTCACACAAGCCCGACGGGATAGTCATTCCGACGATGTGACTCGGTGTACTACACCCCGAGTAGTTCGTGTGGGATGTTGTGTTATGAACTTTAGGAAAGGATCTGAACGGATATTACCGTGTACCGTTCTGAAATATTTCTATAATTAAACCAACGACCTAGAACATCGGGATATTAATATCAAAAGTAAATGAACATCCCCTCGATTGTAATTGTCCATATCATTTCAGCCTTATGCCATGCATCCCTCCGGTAACCTCGGCTAAGGGGCCATTTACGGCATTGAAGTCCCGGGGGTGAAATGCTTCGTCCCTCGACAGGGGCACTTCTAGTCCTTGGCATCAGAGGACGTGTACAAATACGCGACTGATACTACCTAGCTGGAGTGTTGGATGTTAATCCGACCAGAAGGCAGCGCAAGTATGGAAACCCGTGGTAACTACACCATGAAGTCCTTGTTCATATCGTTGATAGGTCTCGTAGGCCTCGTGGCGGCGCAAGAAGTCTCGCCTACACCAACAACATGTGTCGTTGATCCCGATGCAACTTACCCAACCTCTGCAAAGCTCCCAGATCCATTTCTCCTTGCTGATGGGAAACGTCTTAGCTCTAAAGACGAATGGGCTTGCAAGCGAGCCGAGATTAGGGACCAGATTCAGCGGTACGAACTTGGCCCGAAGCCGCCCAAACCAACGGTTTCCGCTACGGTGTCGGGTGGGAAACTCAACATCGCAAGCTCCGAGGGCGGCAAATCAGCGTCCTTCTCCGTCTCTATCAAGCTCCCGAGCGGGACTGGTCCGTTTCCCGCCGTCATCGCATTCGAGGGCACCTCAATCCCCATCCCCGCGGGAGTCGCAACTTTGACTTTCCCCAACCATGATGTCGCCGCCGACGACCCACACGGCAGAGGAAAATTCTACGACCTCTATGGTTCTACCCATGAAGCCGGCGCTCTGATAGCATGGGCCTGGGGAGTGAGCCGTGTTGTCGATGCTCTAGAGCAGCTGGGTCCAGATGCCACGAAGATCGACCCCAAGCGCCTAGCCGTGACGGGGTGTTCGCGAAACGGCAAGGGAGCGCTCATCGCAGGCGCATTTGACGACCGCATCGCCCTAGTCCTCCCGCAGGAAGGTGGCTCTGGTGGCCCTGGATGCTGGCGCATTGTAGCAGACATCAAGAAGAACGGCACCAAGACGGAGGACGCAACCCAGATCGTCCAAGGAGATGCATGGTTCGCGAGTACGTTTTCCAAATACGCACCGGACACCACAGTGCTCCCGTACGACCATCACATGCTCATGGCCCTTGTGGCCCCGCGGGCGTTGCTCGTGATTGAGAATTCGGGGATTGACTATCTCGGTCCAATCAGCACGTATGGGTGCTCGGTCGCGGCGCGAATAGTTTATGAGAGTCTAGATGCCAAGGATTCTTTGGGTGTATCCCAGGCTTCGCATGGCAACTCTCATTGCTCAATGCCAAGCTCGCAAAATCCAGAAGTCGCTGCTTTTTTCAACAAGTTCCTCCTAGGGCAAGCAGATGCTGTTAGCGACGTGGTCAAGACAGATGGGAAGTTCAATTGGTATGCGGCTCAGTGGATTGACTGGACATCCCAACCATTGTCGTGAAGAGGCATACTGTGATCCGATAGGGCACTACATACCTAGTATATTTGGGTGGTATTCGCAGCTTGCTTACTAACACTTCGGGAATAGGGGCTGGTGCGCAGGTGATGATCAGGATCAGGACCCTCGTTGTTCGTCGTATTATCTCTCCTTCTAGTTCTACAAGCGCACGAAGAAAACACACACCGATATCTGTGGTATCAGTGTTTCAGACCTTAGGCTTCTATTATGTGTATTATTATGCCATGGCCTAAGTTAGATTAAAGTCAAATTAAATGGTGGTCGCCATCGCGAGAGGCACATTTGGCCTCGTGCTGAATTAGGTACGAGGCAGTCTAGGCCAACGCGGTCCCTTCTATCGATCAGAACGCCTGATACTGCCTTCGCATTAAATATTAATCGCCGAGGGCAGGTCACGTCGTATAACGATCTCGTGCAGCCAAATTGGATGTTGTGAATTGGGGGAGAGGGGCGTTAGCATTGGCGCCCGTGTTTATCGTAACTCGTGTTATCCTTCCTGCCAATCGTATCAATATCGTTTACGCCATTCTCTAGTTGGGTGTCCTCGCTTTTCGGTTTCGACTTTGTTGAACTTGTAGCCAACCCTTGGTTCGTTTTCTTGTTCGTAGAACTTGTTGCTGTTGGGGAGTCCCTCGCATGCTTGCCAAGTACAGCGTCGAGACTTTCGCCGTTGACAAGGGCTTCGATGGCGTTCTCCGCAACTTGAACACTCTCGAAGGCGGGGCCTTTTCCGTATTTTCCCAGTGCTTTCGTTCTCTGGCCACCCCCAATGCTTCTGCTAAAGAGTGACCGGAACTGTCGCTTCTCCCTTTCGAGCATGATTATATCCGCCAGTTGGCACATGACTTGCCATCCCTTTAAGACGGCTTCAAACATGGTATCGCGCTCCGTCGTGGTCATAAACCTAAACTCCCGCTGTGCTTGTATAGTACGTGCGCGGCGAAGGTATTTGATAGGTTGTTTCCCTCGTTCAATCTGCTTGGCGATGCCTTTGAGAGTATAACCGATAGGCCCGATAAGTGCTGCAATATCCTTTAGCACGAACCCCGTAAGCCCCATACCAACACCCGTCAGCGCGCCTCTAACGCCATCTTCCTTAGCACCGCGAATAGGTAAGCGCACAAGGCCGGTGAATCCATCATAGATGCCGTAGACGAACTCACAGCCCGCGGCTCTGAGACCCGATTTGATCCCCGTCACGCGGATGGGGCGCCGGACTGTTTCGTCACCGTATAGACGGGGTGCGTTATGAAATCCCTGGGCCAAGGCGAGGGTAAGGTCAACAGGAGCAAGTGCCAATGCTTTACCAGTTATGCCTACCCCTTCCTCTATATCGTGAAAATATTCTTCCTGTGCAGGTTCAAGCGGGGCAGTTGCTGGCGTAGTTCCTGTAAAGATCGTCGAACTTCCAGGGTGATTATCCCCGGTCGCGCTGGTTCCTATGTCCTTATCTCCTTGTGCAGGAAACGGAAAACCTGACTGGCTCTTGGATTTGGCACGTTGCCTTTGTTCTCTCCTTCGCTTCTTCCTTTTCTTACTTTCCGCCCTCCTATTCGACGTCTTGGCTAACCGGTAAGGAACACTACCGATACCGCCGAACAAATCTCCAACTGTACCCACTAACGAACCAACAATGCCTGTAATGGGTTCGCCCGGTCCTTCGAAATCATTCCACTCCTTATGTCGGAGTAGCCGCAACATCCGCCAAGATAACAATCCCCGACCAACAAGAATATCGGCGGCTATGGCACTAAGCTTAAGACTAGTCTGCTTGACACGCCAGACAGCCACACGGTCATCCAGTATAGAACATCGCATGGAGCTTTCGCCGGAAAGAGAAAGATTGCTGTGGAATGCCCTTACAGCATTTTTGGCACCGTCGCCTTCGAGCTCGATATCTTTGGCAATTTGCTGCGCGGCCTTGAGAGCCTCGTCTGTCAAGCAGTACTTGATACCATCCGCGAGCTTTTCGGCGCTCAGTTTCTTGTACGGAGCTGGCATGGGACCAGCACCAGCGCTACTAACCATGGAACCCCAGAAGTGTTGATCGCCAAAGAAAGGCACCATCATCGTCGGTCTACCGCACTTGAGCGCAATGGCTGTGGTACCAGCGCCGCCATGGATCACACACGCTCGAACTCTGGGGAAGAGCCAATCGTGAGGAGTATTGTCGAGCATGTATATGTTCTCTGGAACATTATCCTGACCCAATCCACCCCAACCTTTGGACACCAAGGCACGTACTCCAGCTTGTCTCACGGCTTCGAAAATCATCTCGGTAAATCGATCGGCGTCGTCAACTACAATCGATCCAAAGCCGATATAAATTGGTGGTTCGCCACCATCGAGAAATTCAACGAGACCTTCTGGTGGGTTAAAAGAAGAAGCGAGATCGAGGAAGACGAAACCGGAGATGTTAACCTCGTCACCCCAGTCTTCGGGCTTAGGTACCAGTCCAGGACTCCATAAGTACGTAAATGGGACGTGAAGGCGGTAGGTCGCCCCTGGAGCCCAAAGGGTAGACACTGGGTCTAAACCCAAAGTCTTGACCCTGAAGTCGTTGACGAGGTCTCCAAGCCCCTGCCAGACCATCATCTCAACGAGAGGGTATGAAATGAAGTTAGTGTATCCCGGATCTACGTTAGACTTCTTGATACTCGCTAGGGGGTGGGGAAACGCCTGTGTAGGGGTATAAGGAAATGTGAACATGAGATGGAGAGGAATCCCTAGGGCTTCTGCGCAATGGATGTGCGCAAAACTGGGTGGATTTGCGATGATGGCGTCCGCAACGAATGGATCTTTCTCACCCATCATCTTGACATTGCGAACATCCTTCTCGTTGTCGGTCGCGTTGATACACGCGCGCCAAAAACCTTCAAACATCTCAGCCATGGCAGCACGTCTCCTTCCAATATCGCCGGCTTTTACCGTTTCGAGGGTTGGTATCATTCCGGGATTCTTCACCATGAAGGCCATCAGTTCCGAGGGGTCACCGCCAACCGAAAAAAATTCCAACCCAGAATCCCTTTCGATAAAATCACGAAAGGCGGGGTGTGTGGCTATTCGTACGCGATGCCCGTACTCTTCTTTCAAGATCTTTCCGATCTTTAGAAACGGCTGTGCGTCACCTCGCGATCCAATAACCATGATTACGATATTCAACTTTGGCAGTTCCCATTTCTCCAAGGGAGCGGTGATAGCCGAGGAGAGTCTTGAAAGGGCTGAACGGTCCCCCGCTTCGCTCTCACTTTTCCCGGCGACAACCTTCTTGACGGCCGTCCCAAGCGCCTTGGCCAAGTATCCCGTGTTGCTGGTATCGTTCACCGTGATACTCAGTCGACCGTCTCTTTTAGAAACCTTGCCTTCTGTATGGTAGAAATCGTTCGCTACTCGGAAACTCCGGTATTTGTCACCAGATACTGCTCTTCGTTTTGCACCCCTAGCCGACTGGTTCGTGTCCTTGCTTTTGCCTTCCGCCTCGGAGGACGATGAGCTCGATGCATCGTCATCGTTGTCGCTGTTATCGGTTGCTTCGCGGGCCGCCTCAAGTGTGGAAACGTTCGTTTCCGCGCGCCTCATAATCGAAAAGGCAGGGAAGATAGACGTACGACGAGAATCACGACCAGAACCATACGTAGAGCGATGCAAAGGCTTGGGACGCGGTGTGTTTGTTGGTTCGGACCTGGCATTCTCGGGGCCGCTCGCGGGGTCGAGAGCTTTGGCACGACCAGGTATACCTTCGGAGGCAGCCCTCTGTCGTGAGATTGGCTGTTCAACGTTGGGTGGGATGTAGCTGGGATATATCAGATTGCCTTGGCGATCTCTGACGACGGTTCCCTGGTGTCTATCCCGCTCCACGTCGTGTATGTGGAGCTGATCTTCGTCAGGCCTTTCCATATCTGTCGGTGCCATGGTCGGGCTGCCAAGCTTAATGGCGGGAGCCGCCTATAATCTTCTCACGATCACGAAGGATGCTATGGCATAAGCTGTACCGCCGTAGAGGATATTTACTAGTGTAAAAATACGGTCTATCGATCAAATTACATTTTTGATGAATAAGAGACGGAAGCTTGGGTCTTCAGGCGACAAGGGGATATTGTCATGTGGGCGACCAGCGTTGGCAGCATTCGTATTAGGCTTTAAAGAAGGTTAGGGTTATACCGTCCAATGTCTCAAGCTTCTGATATCTAATAGATCAATGATATTTGCTATCCAGAGATGCAGGTATCTGGCAGCAAGGTATTAACGAGCACACATAGTATGCGAAGTGAAGCGTTCATTGTTAAGCTTGAGGGTTTGAGATGCCAAAGATACAAGTAGGAATGGACAACACCGAAGCGTGTTGGATACTAATGCATGTATGTACCTAGCAGGTAGGTTGGATAGTTAAATTAGTACCTGAGCAACCTAAGAACCCCATACACGTTATGTACATAAAAAACAAGCTAGAATCTTGATGCCAATGTTAGTGGGCGATTAGCTCCAGTCTGTCTGCCGTGACATCACAGCGGCGTACCCAAGAAGCCAAAATGACGCTACAGCCGCCACCATGTCAGGGGCCGTAAACCCACCTGAAGAGCCCGACAGGGGGAAGACAGCTTACAATCCCTGCAAGACTTGGAGGCTTCCCGCAACGTCGTATGGATAGCGTAGCATTGGCGGATTAAACTCCCCGATTCTTACTGCGTAACATTCTGGGTGGTCTAGACCAGCAAGATGTACCTACTATGTAGGATAAATAGATCTTAACAACATTACCTATAGTCTTAGGGAGTGGTTTATTGGAATATTTAATCCTCAGGATAGTCTAATACCACCGTATAATTAAATAGATGATGGGCTTATTAGTGTTGCTGCAGTTGAAGTCCAGAAGCCTACATGTAGGGCTCCTGGGTTGAAATACACCTCCACGTCTTTCCAACCAGCCTACTAGGTACTAGGGTACATACCTAAGCAACGAAAAGCCTCAGCGCCGTAATAGCGGCCGCCGAAGTCGCATTTTCTGCGAAAACAGGCGATGCAAAAATTTCAAATCCAGACCCTCAATTTTAGACCTTTATAAACATAGATCTATCAAGCATTAACTTATTAACGATCCTTCGCTTTTCGTTATCCTCTTTTCTCTTTTCTCTTACAATTCGCCTACATAGAGGATGCATGCTGCCCCCACCTACAGTCGGCGGGTGCCTTTTCAGCTGCCTGACCCCCTGTTTGTCAGCTCTAGAGCCAGCGGCTATGCCCTAATTAGAGGCTTATCATTGGCGTTTGATGATGCGTCTGGTGTTCTGGTCAGCACTTGGATAGGGCAGGGGAATATATTCATACGGGGTAGCACCTGGAATCATCAGACTCTGCGTCTAGATCTCAAAATGAGTCACGCAATGGTATGCAGCCCTCCTGAGTACCTAGGTAGTATAATACCGACCGAACCAGTGGCTCGCCTCTCTCTCTTATTTGTGATTTACAGCAGCTTACCTCTCCATTATACCCGACGCTCTAATGTTTTTTTATGAGAAATTGGCCATTGCATGTTCTACTACGCCATTTATACTGAATTGCTACATGCATGTTAAGACTATTGACACGACTTTTGGTACCGTCGAGTTTTAGACACCGAATCCCACCATGGAAACCCCAGAATCACAATCTCTACCTGCAGCCATAATCACCACTGATAAGTGCTTCATACGCCCATACACGCTAAGTGATGCAGCTCCGCTCGCCGCCGCGGCCACCCTCCCGGAGATCACTGCGTACATGCGCGATAGCTTTCCCCATCCATACACTCTCGAGGACTCTCACCGCTGGATCAATTTCGCCACAAGTGCTTCTCCAACTGTCAACTTCTGCATCTGCAGCCTTGACGGCGCTCCAGCCGGTGGTATTGGTCTGATTCCCGGCCGGGACATCGAATTTCGTACGTGGGAGCTCGGATATTGGGTCGCCAAGGAGCACTGGGGGAAAGGTATCGCGACGAGCGCCGTGCGGGCTTTTTCTACCTGGGCCTTTAACCAGTTTCCCGAGCTGCTCCGGCTAGAGGCTGGTGTTCACCATGAGAATGTTGGGAGCATGAGGGTTTTGGAGAGAGCAGGTTACACAAAAGAAGGGGTAAGAAGAAAGGCTGTTGTCAAGAGGGGGAAGATCATGGATCAGGCCATATATAGCTTGCTCAGAGGCGAGATAGGGAAACCCTAGAGCTCTGCAGCGAAGTAGATTAGTCTACCCATTCAATAAAATCTATGAACAATGCCCAGCATAATGAATTTAGCTAGCTACCTACTAGGTAGGTACCTAGGTACCTTGTTATTAGATATCTGTTCTAGAGTGCTATTCTCCAAGGGAAGATTCTTTGTTCCAGTCACGTCATGTCTTGGCTGGTAATTTGACAAATACTGCAATAAATAGAACAGGGTAATAGCAAGACAATAGCATGAAGATAATCCCAGTGCTGACTGGGTTGGTGCTTTAGGACACAGGGGTTAGTAATCATCATCATCATAGTCGTCAAAGTCACCACAATCATCATCCTCATCATAGTCATCGAAGGCACCACAATCATCACCATCTTCGTAGCCGCCGCCGTAACCTCCGTCGTAACCTCCGTCATAATCTCCGTCATAATCTCCGTCATACTCGTCACACTCGTCACTGTGTGCTCTGTATTCCGGATCATCGTCTGCATTGTCAATATCGTGATCAATCTCCACGATTTCCTCATTCCATGGGATAGGGTCATAGAAGTCGCCTAGTCCACGGCCCTCAGTTATACGATGGAGTTGATCGAAAGGAACCCTCCATTCTTGGTCACTCCGCGTATATTCGTTCACCCCGTCCTGCCCAACTAGGACATACCGCTCTCTTCGGACACGGTAGATGCATTCACTACTGGTGGCACGCGAGTAGCTATCCGAATCCGAGTAGGGCGGGTTTTGTCCTCGTGGCTGAGGCCTCCGACCTTGACTGAAACCTGTTTGAAAAGTGGTTGGGGGCATAGGGTTTCGCACATTTGCGTATTCTCGCCCCTGAATTGAGGGTGGCTGTGGAGAGTTCAGGCTCGCAGTCCCCAATACGGTCGACGAGCCAGAGTCATTATGCAACGCTCTAGGCTGTTGGGTGAGAGTAAACTCATTATCAATGGCCCATCGAGTGATCAGTCTTACAAGGTCCGAAACCGTACGGCACAGTAACACGATGTTAGGGTCGATCGCCTGCGTTGAGTAATTACCGTGGGGATTGGGCTCGCTTGGTGCTATCAACCGTGGTTGCGATGCCAAGTTATCAGCCCTGTCCCTTACTCGAATATTTTCCGAGTGTTCCGAAAGATCAGAGCCTTTGAACATGTTAGAAATCATGAAGTACGGGTGGGTTAATTATACCAACTACGGTTTTCCATGTGTAAGTGACGTTCACCTTTCTGTTCCATGCCTACTCGTGTCGAGTTCTCATACCCGCTTAGAACCTTTTTGACCTCACACATGAGCCTTTTATAACCTTTATCACCTGGATCGGAGAAGCACGAAATAGGGTCAAGATCGCACGCAGGAATTTCTATGACTCTCTCGGTTGAAAGTCCCAGTGTTGCTGTGTGTTCATTGATCATCTTATTATGTCATTAGCTTAATGGACTCCGGCATGTTATCGCTACTTACACAATTGGATTGGCAGGGCGGTGAAGCTTTCCAATAGGCTGAAATGATATTGATGTCCATAGAGTACTTCATGAACTCGTTGGAGACGTCACGAAATATGCTGACGGCATTTGCTTTGGGCTGCTGAAATTGGTCAAATAATCCTCCCCCCAAAGCCTCAGATCCCGGATTCAGCGCAGGACTAGCCAAGTAGGACAAGAGGCTAGACCATGATATGGTAGAAGATTCACGTTGGGGAGTGTTGAGAAATATGATAGTTTTGACACAGCGATTTATCCCCGAGTATGTCGACCCCCCAAGATGAGCTTGGACAATGCACTGCGTTGCATATTCTGAGCATAACGGAAAGGATAGCAAGCTCAGGATACTACTCACAGTTTTCACGACCAATCCACACAATCCGTGGCAAGTGAATATGAGAGGCCGTGTGGCCGGGACTGGACCGCGAAGTATATTCAGTCCGTCAAGCAACCTCATAGAAATATCTCGTAGGCTCTCTTCTGGGCTCGTAAGGATTACTTGCGTATCACACTTGAACACGAACACTCTTGTGCCTTGCATATCGCTAGGGATAACATCTCGCAACCACGCAGGCTCTTGCCTTGAACATATGATAGCAACGGCATCCGTCTCTACGTGGTTTTCGAGGCCCTGGGGCTCCTTTATAAGAGTGATTCCGAATTCACCGTAACTTCTCGGTAGCCAGGGGTTGGTTGGGATAGATGGGTTGGATTTCGATGGGGCACTCGGGCTATCGTCACTCGGGGAATGTGGGTTTGACAATTCGCCTCTCTGAGCACTCGAACGAGTATTCTGTCGAGTCCCACTGGACTCTGGATGGACCGGGTCAGCCATCGTTTTCGAAGGAATGGAGAAGGTGACGTTTCGAAAATCTCAATATTGACAGAAGAGTATAGGTAGAAATTCGTAATTTGGAGGTTGATGAAGGTACTTAGTGGTTTATCCACCTACCTAGTACCTATAGTACCTATCTAACCTATGTATCTAACCTATCTAGGTAGGTACCTAGACAGAAAACCTGGGCTGGCAAATGTAAAGTTAGCACTAGCCAGGCGAAAATGTATCAGATTTGAGCATGTGGTGCTAAGTTGATGTGATTGAGTAATACTAGGTACCTACCTAGTAGTACCTACCTAGTGCCTAGTGCCTACATGTACTGCGTAGTAAGGCACAGAAAGAGCCATAGGAAGCTGGGACCTAAGAGACAACAGGACCAGCTAGAAAATACGTGGACCTCAAGGCTTGTAGAATTTATCTAGGGCTATTGCCGCCTGTGATGTCTGAATCCAAATTTGGCGGGGATATTAGCGAAAATTACGCTGCCCCCTTCTCCTCTTCCCCCCTTTTTTATCGTGTCACGTTGATCACTTTCATGAACACTTGAATATCAACGCCCCGGTAGACAAGACCGTCACTACCTGATACTTACTAGGTAGGTACCTATACTAGGTAGTATACAGAGAGCTGCGACAGACTATACCTACTAGGTACCTAGTAGTAGCTAAACGATGGACCATCCCAAATCCAGTAGAGCATCAACCCCGAACGAGTGTGAATTGAACGTGGCTCTTGTCATTCTGAAAGAGCTCCACGACATCGATCCTGCTGCTTGTGTGATCCTTGTCCTCCCCCTTCTTGTTGATCCGCGCCTTCCACACCGAGCGGATCCTCTCGGCCGGCTTGAGAATCAGAGCCTGAAGCGCGTTCTCGCCCTCTTTCTTCGGACCGGCAAGTCGTAGGTCGTACTGGTAGTACACCGAGGTCGTCCCCAGCTTGCTCGGCGTCGGCAGGTCGGCCATCGTGATCTCGTCGGGTGTCACGTAAGTGTGGTTCTCGGTGTCCCTGTCCGGGTCTGTGTCCTCTACCAGCTGGATCTTGTCGTCGGCCGCGAACAAGCATGTGTCATCGTTGCCGCTTAGGAGCGAGATGCGTGCGTTGGTGAGGCTCACCTCTTGGCTGGTTTTGTTCTCCCCAACGATTTCGATGCTGGTTAGCTGGCCTGGCGTGACGTCGGTCTGGGATATGGTGTAGTTCAGCTGCGGTTCGGGGGCATCGTTGAAGAGTGCGATTAGGCCTTTGCCGATGTTGTTGATATAATCCGCTACCGGATCGGGAGGTGGGTTCGACTTGTAAAGATTGATGAAGAAGCCGAGTATCATCACGATTAGCCCTACTACAGCGAGAACTGCCCCGATGATTGGCAGCGCTACACTTAAGGTTCCGGTCACGACCCAAGCGCCAACCGCCGCGCCAAGCTCCACGATGTCGAGCAGGACAGTGAGAATTTGTGTGATGACAGCCAGGGTATTGATAATCTTGCCGGCTGTGGTGAGATGGTCCCATTCCCGCGCTAGCGTAAAGGTCATAGCCACAGCAACGCCGATACCCAGGGCGACGTTGAGCCCCTGAATTATGGTCCCTGACAAGCTGAATTTCTTCGCCGCCACTTCCCCACCAGACGGGAGATCGCTCGGAGGATCGGTAACCTTCTCGTTCCACTTTTCGCTGCCGCTAGGACGAGTAGGCGTCTGATCCCCGGCGCCGACGTGGTTTGCGACCGAATCGTGAAATCCGCCGGGCCCGTTGATGTCTTCGGACATGTTTCCAAGACTTGTCCCGCTTTCACTCATCGCGCGATATGTACCCTGGTTCATAGCCTCAACTTCGAGCCGTTCCGTGACCGAGTTCATTGGATTGTCCTTGAACTTTTTGAACGACTCTATGGCATACCCGACGCCGTCTGTCGCGATCTTTAGCGTCTCTAGGATTACCGTGGCTCTTTGATCCGGCTCCAGCAGATCCCAATTCTGGATGAGGCCCATAAGGTTCGTGGCAAGCTGACCAATATAGAATGCAGCCTAGGTAGACAGCCCGGTCAACCATGAACTAAAGGGATTTGACGAAGAGGACTAACCATGCAGAGAGTTGATAAACCCTTCAGAAACTTCGTACCAGGAACGTTCCCAGATACTTTTGCGGCGACTTGATCGAACGCCGTCCCAAGCCATTGGTAAAGTCGGGTTGCCGCCAGTGCCTTCGAAAGGCCCTTGCCTACTGCCGTAAACCAGTTCTTGGCTTCGGCTAGAAATATGGCCTGCTTCGTTATCATATTGGCTGCCCTCCTTTCTGCTGTTTCGGTCTGGTCCAGATTATTTGCCTTTTCGAACTCCTCGATATCCTTCAGGAGCGCCTCCTTCACATCATTCGAGATGGAAGGGTCATCCAACAGGACCTTGATGATCAGGTCTCGAATCGAATCGTGAAGCCATTGGCCAGCCAGATCGCTATCTACGTCGATGTATGGGTAGTCAAGACCAATCTCGCCGGCATAAGCCACGATGTTCTCAAACCACTGGTCGGCAAAATTCTGGGACGGAGCTAGCGTATTCATGAGCATGCATTCTCTGTTAATGGCATTGCCTCCCTATAGGAGCAAATGATGTCAGTGTGTTGATCCCCTCGAGAAGACTTCGCAATGAAAGGGGTTGTCCGTTAAGGCAGCTTACGTTTTGTATGGGGTTTGTTAGAAACTGGTTCATGACCCGCTTCGCACTGAGCTTGCCAAAAAGCTCATCGGCCCAATGGTCCGGACCCTGGGCACTGTTGAAAAAGGGATCAAGATCAGTTTTATACAGCATCTTCATCGCCTCGATTGATGTGATATTGTTGAGGTCGTTGTACTCCTGCGATCGCGAGAGGCATTTGTCGCCGTTGCCTTCCCACCAATACCATAGCTTTTCCCTCTCCTTGGCAGTGAACTTTGATGTGTACTTGTCGAAACTGTTGATAGACCGACACAAGAATGCTGGCGCATATTTGTCGTGGAAAAACTTCTTCAGTTGCGTTGGGAGGTTATCCGCCAATCCAGAAGGGAGATCGGTTGGCTTGGACCTGTTGGTAAATTCCTCCCTGTCATCCTGGTCCATATGGTAGTACATCATGTTTTGGATCAGAGTTTGGACGGTGGAATGAACCTATATCGAGCGATCAATGAGTGTCCTAGATTTGAGCACCCTCTTTGCCTATCATGTCCATGTCTACTTACGTCGTCTTCCCTGTACGAGGGGAATTGTAGGAGCAACTGTACATTTGGCTCGGTGGCTTTAACGAGCTCATTTGTTATGCCGCTGGGTTTCGATGTAGGGGAGCTCACTGTTGGCTTCGATGGGTCACGCGCGAGTGCGAAGGCCCGCGACACTTTGGCTCGCAGTTGGCGGAAATAATCCGCGTCGCCTACGTACTCGGCTTGGATCAGATGGCTGGGGGTGTGTCAGTCCTAAGCATTTAGGTTCAGTGGTCGAGTGTATTTTACCGTGCCCCTTTGCCACCACGCATTTCCGGGTTGAATTCGTAGAGTGCTCCGTATGAGAAGTCGTCGAATATATCCAAGTCGATGTAGAACTCCTGGAAAAGGACAGGTAAGGTAAGGTCCAGGCCCAAATCGGGAAAATTGACATCGAAAGTTCTGACGTCGTCGCCCGAGTCAGAGATCAAAGGCACCGTGGAAGCACGATGAAACCGGACAGTCGCTCGAAAGGTATTGTCTTCTAAGGTTGCGCACTCAATCCGATATAGCTCATCCAGCTGCTCATCGAACTTGCTGTTAATCGACTCCTGAAGTTCATTCAGGCGGGGGAATTGGACGTATGGAATGATTGCCTTGTCACCCTCATCGGAATACCCATAGGTGAACTCTCCCATGTCTATTGGGTCTTTGACCTCGCCTCGGTCAGTGTCCGGAGGCCACTCGGTCCTGTCTACTGTGAGACTATACTTATCAAGCCCCACGTACCCTTTCCCAGCATTCAAAGTGCTTCTCTGCTTCTGATTCGATATGGCTCGAACGTTGAAAGTGAGTATGCCGTTGTTATCTACTTGTTCCGGGTCAGGCTCAGACGTGACAAAGACCGTACCGTGCCCTGTAAGTCCGTCTTGGTAAATTCTGAGCATACCATGCTCAAAGGTATTGGTGTTCGCAATCTCTCGTGTCCACTTGAATGTTCTCGCCTCGAGGTCGTAGGAAGAACGTAGCTGTACCTCGTCATCAACGACAATGCAGCCATCAATGATGTCGATGGATGGGAGGCGGTACTGGCTGATCATCTTGTCCGGGTGATACGCTGTCAGCTCGTATCTTCTTCGAACCTGGTCGAGTGGCACTGCCTTGTTTTTCTGCTTTGCCGGTGATGCCAGCCTGACTCTGTTGATGTCACCACCTCCTACGGTTTCGCTGACCCTAGGCCGGCTCCATTTGTTGAACTGCGGTTCGTGGTACCCATTGAGGAGTTCAAGATCGAGCCGCGCCTTGATTGTCTCTCGGTCGTATTTGCCAAAGAAAGTGTACAATTCTTTGAAACTTGAAAGCAGCGACAGTCTTTCGCCGTCTGGGATTTGGTGAATTAAGTTTGCCGCGTATTGTAAAGCGTGCTCAGGTGTGTTCTGAGATACCAAGTACCCGTTAGCATGATAGTACTTCTGACTGACTGCGGGGAAAACACTGTAGATGGTTCGTTGTTCAGGTTTCGTTTTCTCAATGGAGTGTATCTCGACGTGCTCGTATTCGTCTCCCTGGCGACGATATATGACATGTCCAATAGCTAGTTTTCCAACGCGCAAAAAGGGGTTGGTGGTTGTAGCCGCCTTGGGATCGACAGCACGCAAGCCAGTGCTGGTGAGAAAGGTCTGACCAGGGGTAGCAAACGGAGCTTCTCCATCTATGGTAAATTAGGCGTAAGCTATCGTTTATTTTATCGTCGGTCACGGCATGACTCACTGAAGCTGACCAGCTCAACACTGGATCTACCGGCAATGCAATGAGTATATGATTTGGACGTTCCATCATTCGCTAAGCCGTTGGGGCCAGCGTGAAGCCGGTCACTCGCTACGAGTTTCTCAACCGGGCTGGTTTCCCCACTGGCAAGTAGTATCGGCGTTCCAGCTACCAAGGGGCATCCGACATATCCTTCGTCCAAAAACAGAGGCTGGTTAGGGATGATCTTTATCCAGTCTGCATCCCAATAATAATCCCACTCTTTGGCAAAGGCTGGGTGCGATGAATCAGCATATCTATTCTCCTCAGCAGTAAATAGAAATTGTGGAAAGACACTTACTCAGATTCATCCAGCTGTAAAACTTGCTCCATTCCTGGCCGTTGAAGATGTTGACGACTCCTAAGTCCCATTTGGGTTGCAGATTGACTCGGTAGTAGCTGGCCATACTTTCACAGTAAGACTTCCATTCATTAATAGCATCTTCCCTGTTATCCAGTCGACTCAAGCTCGACTCTAGTTCGTCTAGGTACTCGGGGTCTCCGCTGTAGCGGCTTGAGGAGTTCACCACGGACGTGTAAAACTCCCGCATCACGTCAAAGGTCGGCGTTGGCTTGGCCATTTGAGCCTCGGATTGGGGCACGTATACAATGGTGGCCACGTTTCCTAAGAACTCAACCATCTTGTCCGTCTTTGCCCCATCGCCTTTGGCATCGTCGCCCCATATGGCATAAGACCATGTTTGGAGCACTTCATAGCTGGGGCGGTCCTTGAACCTAGTGCCATAGGCAGGGATCCTTGTAGGATCTGATTTGAGAAAGTCAGCGAGAAGCAGCATGGAGATCGTGAAGAGATGATCTCCACGCCAGAGGTCCACTGAGATTTCTTGGTTGATCCATCTGTTAGTTGACATGGTCTCGATCGCGTAGTCCGCAAATCCTTCCATCAAGGTTAGATCCTTGATGCTTGGCAAAGCAAGCCTCTTAAGCTCAGCGTCGATGTGTTCTGCGAGGCAAAAAGACGTCAATATGGTGATGATCTCACCATACCGGGCTTTGGCATTGTCCTAACGTTATCAGTCATTGTCAAAGTAGACGAAGCAGTCAACCCACAGTATAAACGTAGCGCTTCCAGTTCTGTGTGTCCTTGGAATCGTCCACCTGAATGGTGCCTTGTCCAACGGAAGCGATAGTCAGCCGAGCAATCAGGTCGGTCGCGTCACGGCCATCAAGTTCCTGGCTAAACGAGTCGGCTTCATCCAAGGGGTTGTAGTCCGGAGCACTATCGAAGAAAGCGAAGATTGTGCGAGCATTGTCATTATATCGGGCCTTGTTGTGAAGTCGCCCGGCGAAACTTCCTGTTGGGATGTTGTTTAGACCGCGAACAGCATTGACAAGGTCCTGGAAGGCGGCCTTGAGGTCATCCTCCGAGGGCATGGTTGCGTATTTCTCAAAGGGGCTTATATATAGCTTAAACTTGATCAAGTTGAAAATTAAGCTGTCAAAATCTATTTCTCTGGCTGCGGAGCTCTTAGTTCAAGTTCAAGAGGGAAATGGTGCTTCTGACTATCACGACTTTATACTAGGCAATCTTCTCGCTTTGCTCAGTTATCCGTAGTCCTGCTGCGGTTCGTGGATACAATACAGACGAGAACTACCCCTCCTGCCTCCCATTCCCAGCTCAGCATGCCGTTTGCCGCCCCCTCTCAGCTCAGAAACAGGAGTCTCACCGGTGGGCGGTTGCATATCAAGCCGCCGATACGAAGGTTGGCGCAGGTTCATTGTAAATCGTGATGCTACCCCTCTTGATACTTGGGTGGATAGCATTTGGAACTGCCTTGACGTGCAGATGACACCAGCAACAGCTCAATATCAAACGGTCTAAGCCAGCTTCGTAGCCCAGTTCAGCTTCAGTAAATTGCCATCTTTCCAGCACGTACCTAGGTACACAATGAAAACACGTATTCTCAATTATATAAATGAAGGTTTATAATTTAATATTGTCGCCATGAAATTTAGACTTGTTATTGTTATTTTCATTTTTATATTTCCTCGCTATCTACTAGGCGTGTAAAATCGAATAGGGATCAGAGGTATGGGACAAAATCGTGTAAGCCGCAGGCCCATACATTGGCCAATGAATGTTAATGAGTAATGTAAAGATATCAGCTGAAAATGCAGAAATAGGAATGGTCTCCTACGGTAACATCCGGTGGCTAATGTATACTTACCTAGTTGGTAGGTAGGCAGAGTTATGATCTATCAGAAACGACAGAAACAAAGGTATCCTTCCTTGGAGAATGAGCTGTACGCTACAGACATGAGAGTAGAATGCGGGGCTCGGGATGCATTTCTGTGTTTCGTCCTACCCTCTGTCTCTTCTCCATTACTACCTACCTAGTATATATGCGTTCGTGCATACATGTCTCGTTGATGGGTGCATTCGGCAGGTTAAGTTTAGGTGGCAACTATCTATTTCACATATCCGTGTGTCCACCTACATTGGAATAATGTTCAACTCCTATGACGTTCACGATTGTCATTCATGACACCGAGCTTCGAATTAGTACATTATCGAGATGTCCGTGAAGACCTTTACCGTTTGATTTGCCACCACAGGGGTTTTGGTGCGGACGGTGTCTCCATTTCTACATCCATGGATGTCTAGTAGACTAAAAGATACCGAGGTGTTACCAGGTAAGAATTCCGTTGTCATCTAGACGACGCCTTAGCTATTTCTCTGGGAGTCCCCTCCGTACGTCGCTGTAAAACCTCGATCAACTCCCAGTATTGGCCGTTCCATTCATGGTTATGGTACCACACTGTCCTTGAGGGTGAGGGCATTGTTTTGGCAGAGGCCATTTTTGGTTTTGTGCCGAGCTGGCGGTGCTAAGTAGCGGAAGGCTTACAGCGGCTTATGACCTAGTCATTGTTGTACTCGAAGGCTTACTGAAGTGGGCGTGAACGTGTTTCCTCTGATATTGTCTTGGATATTAACTCATCCGATATTGTATTTTGGTGGCACTTGGAGGAATGCCAAGCTTCATAGAACTCGCCAATTGATTTCAAGGGGAGCATCAGAAATACATCGTTCTAATCTGGGACGTTTTGAATGTTCAGTGTCCCTGCGTTGATCACGCCCTTTTGCGACGCTCTCTTCCGTCTTCTTAGACGCGGTGGTGGCGATGTTTTCGGTGTTTGAAGTCGTACCAAGGGGGGTGATGAAGGACCGATGGTTAGGATAAATGCGAAAGCGGCATCTTTACGAGCAGGGCAAAGGCAAATGCGGTCGGTCGCTCCGTATAGAGCCCTGTTACCAGTTATCGTGCAGTGGAAAGAAAGGAACAGCATCAGAAGGATGCTAAACAAGCCTGGAGGCGTGGAAGAGCTGCAGGAAGGAAATTGGGGGTGGGAAGTGTTAAAGTAGCGACATAGCCTAGTGGCACCTGGACGGATTCACTTTCAATCAATGAAATATAAACAGAAAAGAACTGTCTATTTCTGATCTTATAGTAGGTACCCATTGTCGGCCCAGCACCTAGAAAACTGCTTTATCGAGTTGTATAAATAAACATAGGGAGTAAGGCTGAGTTATGAACGCACCACGCCGCCGCAAGCCCTACCGTAAACCCAGACTGATATACAAGAGCGAGTTTTCGTCAAATCATTTATACACTACCCGAAACCCGTAAGTCACCCCACCAACCTCCTGGAAGACGTTGATCGTAACACCAACCACATTTACTGTAGATACTTCATAATCTCTTCTCTTTCCCCAACGGGCATCATGTGCAGCATATCCTTAAGGCCTTTTAGGGCGGACGTCTTGTCATTTCTCAGGAGATCTGCCATCTCTCGAGAGATAGCATCCGATTTGATCTGGTTGACCTTGTTCTCGATCGTTTCCGCATTCTGTTCATACCATGTAACCACATCCTTATCGTTGTGATCGAAGTTGGCGATACCAGACCAGGCAGCAAGGAGGCGGAGGTGGTGTTTACGGTTCTCCGTGGCGGCGGCGCTGTTGGAATCGGCGGATTTGGAGGAAGAGACGGCTGCCATACGCTTGAGGATGTGCTCCTCGTTGAGACGTCTGCGCACGCGCCAGTAGAAGAAACGACGAGTGTTCTTCCACTCGAGAACCTCACGAATGGTGCCCTTGGCCTTCATGCGGCCAGCACGGTCGTGTAGGTCAGCGAATTGCAGGCTGATCTGAGCGTAGATCGGCAGGAGCTGCTTTTCACGCTCAGTCAACCTCTGCTTGATCTCCTCAAGCTCCTCCTTCGATAAGTTGCTGTCGGCAGCTTGCTTCTTAAGCGCGGCATAGGCGGGGTCCAGGCGAGCCATGGTCTCCAGCTGCTTTTCTTTCTTGTACTTGATGCCGATAATACCCTCTGGCTCTAGAACACCAGCGCGAGACTCGATATCGGCATACATTTCCATGGCGACCGGGTTAATGGTTGGATCCACGACGACCCATGAACCACCACGAAGTTCACCGAACGGTGGAATGTACACAAAGATAGGCTGCTCGAACTTGACGAGCGCGTCGACGATGTACGAGCCATACTTCAGGACTTCATTGTACATATCTCGCTGACCACCTGAGAATCCTCGCCAGTTGGCGAGAATCATGAGAGGAAGCTGCTCACCATAGTTGAAGTCGTTGATGGCCTGGGCAGTCTTGAACGCAGAGTTAGGGTACCAGACACCACCGGCTTCATTACTGACTTGCTCGACGGAGTCGGGGTTGGCGGGGTCAGCAGGGGTGACATTCTCTACAGTTCGAGTTTCCACAGCAATAACACCCATTGGAATGCCGCCAAGGCGAGCTCGGCCAACGACGACGGTACGGGCCCAGCCACCAAGTGTTTCAACGAAGGAGTCCTTGTCGAAGAGACCAGGCTGAAAGCCGTCCTCATCCTGCTTACCACCAATAAGCCACCTGACATCATGAGGTTGCTTGTTGGGAGGGGTATAGATGACCTCGCGGTCCCAGGTGTCCAGCGTAGGCGTGATGGGTGCGGGCAAGTTACGCCGAGCAGGGACAAAAGACAACCACTCAACAATCTTGGAGACACCAGCAAAATCGTCGTTAGCAGTCAAGTGAGATACACCATTGCGGTACATGATCTGGGTACCACCAAGTTGGAGGTTCGAGGTGTACACTTCGCGGCCAAGAAGATTGTTGAGGGCCTGAGCACCAGTAAGAATAATGGGCTGGCCCTCGATCTGAACTGCGCGTTGACCAAGGCGTACAAGATAAGCACCAATGCCTATTAAACCAATTAGTCATTTAATCTTAACATGTGCAAAGCCAAACTTACCAATGGATCGGCAAGTGATAAGCGTCACTGTGAAAATGTCGTTGTAGGCGCGACTTGTAGCACCAGCGATGAGACCGGAGCCCCTCAGACACTCAACACCAAGACCGTCCTCAGCGCCGACGATAGAAACGATCTTGTAACGCGTCTCGCCATTTTCGGTAACGGGCTCGGTAATCACATCACGTCTATCACCATCCTCGAATCGTTTCTTAGCCACCGCATCAAGGTAAAGGTACTTGAAGCCCGACTCATGCTTCTCTGCATCATTCCAAGCAACCTTGAAATGTGGCATGAGTTCCTCGGCCAGGCCAAGCCGAGCCCCGGAGTTAGCTGAGAGATAGATACGGGGGATTCCCATGGTACGAGCCAGTTCTGTACACTTGTTGAAAAAATGATCCTCCTTTGGCCCGAAGGATCCGATCTTGTACGTGATATCGTTAGCAACGATAATAAACTTCCGGCCTTGAGGATACTCGGGGGTGCGCGCGTTGATCACCCATCCAACCATACCGCACGTGTTGGTACCGGGTTCCCGGGAAACTTCTATCAGCCTATCGCGGTCGTCGAGGACAAGCTCGCTGTAGTCAATGCATTCACCTTGGGCTGGCTTTTTGTCTGCCAAGGCGGGCAGATCTTTCACAGTTCGTGTCCAAGTGTTCTCCACGGCCTGTCGGAAAAGCTCAGGGAAATCATACACATATTGAGTACCCATCAAGTGCGCCCTGTAACGTTTAGGTTGGAGCCAGTTCTTGGTCGGGTAGGGCGTGCAGACGGGCATCAGGTGCATAGAGCCAATTTTGGTGGTGCCACCAATTGAATAGAATACCATCTCACCCTTCTCCGACTTCCTCTCGGCATAGATTTCGATTTGAATGACATAACCCGACGTGTTGGTAATGATGACACGCAGGGGATACGGCATTCCTGTGGTTGAGTCTGTGCAAATGATGCGGATCTCAACTTGCGACACACGAAGACGCCAAGCACGAGGACCAAATCTATCGAGGAAGCCCTGTAGGGACTGTTCAACCTCCTGGGGTTTTAGCTGGAAAACCGGCGTGAAGTTTAAGAACATGTGATTGAGATCCGAGTGGTTGTTGCCAATGATCTCGAGGGCATCGAAAATATCGTTGATCACACGGTCTGCCTCAGAAACGAGGTATTCAGCGGTGGGAATATCATCTCGAAGACGACCGGGTCGGATGACGGCACGTGTGAAATATCGCTTATCGGTATCAACACCTTTACCAACAGCTTCGTACACATGGATATTCTTGTTTTCTGTGAAAACAGGGGATATCTTAAACTTCGCTAGACGAGCAAGTTCCAACTGGAAAGCAAGGGCGGGCTCGACATGACGAATACTGTTGTCTTCAGCAAAGTCGGGTGAGCGGAAGGTGTAATATCCCGGGTAAGACCCATCATTATGACCGCAGACGAAAGTAACGCGGCGGACCCGGTGAGCAACGAGATCATGCTTGAGCCCATCAACTAGCGCGCGGATACGCCCGAGAATGTCTTGATCGTCGTAGGATTCAACATCGCGGACGGCAACGTTTATGACATTGGTTAGTTCATCATCGCTTGGCTTCTGAGCGAAAGATTTGCGCTTTCCAGTTAGATCGGGGATGATAGAAGCACGCTTTTTAGTCGGCATCACTTCGAGGGCTTTTTGAAGCAACTCCTCAGCATCATCCAAGTAGCGGCAGGGGACAATTACACCTCGGCGTGTCGGCTCCTCCTCGGTACGGCGGTTTAGGTAAGACATGTCACTAACAGAACTGATCCTATTGAAACCGCCCGTCTCTGTTGTGGGGGTGCCAGGGACGGAGGGGTTGGCAGACTGCAGTGGAACCGAAAATTCGGTTTGCCCAATTTTCCGGAAGGAAAAGTCCCAAGATAGGAAGAGAGGTACTGAGTCCGTTTCATCGTCGTGATACTCTAATCTCGTGAAATTGTAAGCACGGTAGGCCCGACGAACGTAAACTTCAAGAGCGGCAGCGTTGACCCAGGGATCGTCGTGAGCAAAGAAAGATGACAGGACGTCGAAGACGGTATACTTGGAGTCAACAACCTCCTTAATGACATCCAGGTTTGGTTCCCTGTGCTCCCAGCCGGTCTCTCCATACTTATTCTCAACTACAGAAGAGCGGAGAATGTGTTCCATCTGTGCGGTTCGCTCCTCGAGGGATGGAAGCGCACATTGAATGAGGATCTCTCGGGCTTTAAGGGAAACCTTGGCGGTTTGGCGCGACTCTAACTCGGTCAGCTTTCGCAGGACTGGCCTCATGTATTTTCCAACGTTGCCAACGTTGGGCTTATTTGGCCGGTATTCTTCGAGCAGAGCGAGAACTAGGTGGTTCTTGGAGCCGACGCGGCTATGGGACAGAACAGTCTGGATGACCTTCATGTAGTCTTCCTTGTTTTCTTCACGAAGCTTCAGGATTACCTCCTCATCCTGGCTGCGGCGGCCAGAGAACCGGCCCTCAACATCGGCGTACATGTGCAATAAGCTGGCAACTGCATTAAGCTCACGGACCTTCTGTCCATCAGCGTAGCTATCGAGAACTTCAATGAGGGGTGCGATAGTTTCTCGCAGGGTGTCCGCCTCGCTTGGAGAGGTGTTGTCATCCAAGAATTTGGTAAGCGTCCGAGAGAGCGTTTTGGTGGGAAACTCGGTTCCACGGGCTCTGGCTCGGTCGATCACTTGGGTAAACTGAGCATCTAGCTTCTGAGGCATTCTCGAATGGAGAGCGGCATGGTGAGACGCCCATTCACTGAATGGAAGTTCAGCATCCCTCAGTACCTCAATCATCTCCTTCAGAGTTTGCTGCATAATGACGGAGTTGTCGTAGCCCGAGAGAATGTTCTTCAGGGTATTGTACGTCAAGTTGAATCTCTGCGCAGCTTTGTTGCCTACAACCTGCGGAGGTCCAAACTCAGGAAGCTGTCCGAGGAAGGGCTGCGCCTGCTTGACACGGGTGGGGTCGTCAAGCGCGAGGATACCCAGGATATCACCAGCCTCAATTGTGACACCAGGTTGCTTGATCAGTTGGACAATGCCGTCCTCCTGGGCCACAAGGGGCATAAACATCTTCATGACCTCGACTTCAGCGAAGGTCTGGCCCGCCCTGACGTGTTCGCCGTTTTCAACGGTATACTTGACGAGCTTACCAGGGCTGGGCGTGCGTAGCTGGGTGGGGTCGTTCTCCTGCTCCAGCAAGCATGTCTTGCTGTCCACTGAAATTCGAGTAGCGCCAACCTCTTCCTTCCAATAAACGCTATGACTTCGTCCATCTAGAAGGATAAGTAGACCACCGTCACTGAGGGCACGGACACCAACAGAGCACTTGGAGCCGTTGATGAAAAGGTGGTAACTGTCCACCGCTGCACGGGTGGCAGTAAATTTGTATCGGAAGCCCTCGTATATGAAGTCGATTGGGAAAACCGTCTTGAGGATGTCCTTTGAAGGAACCTGACCTCTCTCCAAACCAGAGCGGTATTCAGCTATGTAACCCTCGCTGGCAATATGAGCCTTGGTCGTAGCTCCGCAAACAACAGCAAGCATGGGATCTGGTCGCTCTGCGGTTAGCTTGTTAGAAATCAGCTCATCAAGCCAACCGGTAGTTATAGTATTCTCCTCAAAAGCCTCGGTCTCAAGCAATTTGATGAGATATTCGACAGTTGTCCTGAAGTCACCGCGAATGCTTAGCTCCTTTAAGGCGACTACCATATTCTTCCGGGAAGCAGCTCGGCTCTCTCCGTACGCGAAAATGTGACCGAATTGACTGTCAGAGAAACTGTGGATACTGGAAGCCGTGCTGACGGAGAAATATCCCCAGACGTTAGCGCTACTCCGGAAGTTAAGGTCGTGCATGACACCATTAGAAGGTTTGAACCCCTCGCCAGGATCTTCGGAGGTAATTCTGCAGGCTGTGCAGTGACCGCGGGGCTGTGGTCGTCGTTGCGTCTTGTCGCTCTCGGGGTTCTTAAATACGAAGTCGATTTCGGTAGCTAGCTTGGGATCAACACCATAGAGGAGTCGAATGTCACTAATCCGGTGTAGAGGGATGCCCATGGCAACTTGTAGCTGAGCAACCGGCAAGTTCACACCACTAACCATTTCGGTAGTAGGATGCTCGACCTGGAGACGGGGATTGAGTTCCAAAAAGTAAAATTCATCGTCCTCGTGCGAATAGAGGTACTCGACTGTACCGGCAGAAACGTAGCCAACGAGACGGCCAAGTCGCACGGCGGCGTCTTCCATGCCCTTGAATGTTGGTGGCTTAGCGATTGTAACAGGGGCTTCTTCGATAATTTTTTGGTGCCTCCGTTGAACGGAGCAATCTCTGCCAAAGAGCGAGATGTTGTTCCCATATTGGTCTGCTAGCAGCTGTACCTCCAAGTGCCGGGCATTGCCAGCCAACTTCATGATGAAGATTGGGGACCCCGGGATTTCACTGGCAGCAGCCTTATACAGCTGCTCAAAACCTTCCTCGGACATCGCTTTT
This sequence comes from Hypoxylon rickii, assembly GCA_902806535.1. NCBI lineage: Eukaryota > Fungi > Ascomycota > Sordariomycetes > Xylariales > Hypoxylaceae > Hypoxylon > Hypoxylon rickii. Next base: position 3,797,810 of record CADCWY010000004.1, on the reverse strand, counting down.
CGAATACCCTTACCGCCACCACCTTCGGAGGCCTTGATCATGACGGGAAAGCCGATGTCCTTCGCTTTTTGTAAGCCTTCTTCCCATGAGCTAACGCATCCTTTCATATACACGTCGTCGGCAACCGTAACAATGCCCTTATCATCTACCTCGACTTGGTCGACGCCAGTTCCTGACCAGGGGATACACGGCACCCGGGCATGCTGAGCTACGATAGTGGAAGAAATCTTGTCGCCAAGAGAACGCATGGCGGATCCCGGAGGGCCGATGAAAACGATCTTCTTAGGCGATGCTGCCAACGACTCTGGAAGTTTCGGGTTTTCCGACGCATGTCCCCTGTGCATAGTTCTCAGCAACTTATCCTCGTTAAAATGCATCATAGTGCGCCAAACAGTACTCACCACCCAGCCCATACGGCATGGACATTCATTCGCTCAGCAACATCTACGATCAGCTCGACGTTGGCGTAATTGTGGTTATTCGTGCCGCCGGGAACTTCCACATAGTGGTCGGCCATTCGGATGTAATCAGCATTGGCTGCCAAGTCTTCCGGTGTCGCCATCACCGTAAATTGTATAGCTCTTTCGTCACCGAACGTCTCGTATGCCCATTTTCGTACCGATCGAATCTCTTTGACGGCAGCAATACCGTTGTTGGCGATTAAAATCTAGGATAGATGATCAGACATATACACTCACGCCAGCGAGTTGGGGGTTAAAACTCACGTTCGTGATAACAGTATGTCCGTCATGGTTGGTAACAAAATCCTTCACCTTCGAAGGGACGGCATTCTCAAGCCTGTTTCCGCCGATAAAGTGTTCAGGAATCCTGTGCTTCTCGGCGTATGTGGCTTTGCCGTTAGCCACGGGCACCGTCCGGCTGCCATTCGCGGCGGAGCCCGAGCCGTTGGTCTGTGTCATCGTGTCGATAGTAGGAGAAGTTGTGGTGGTGGTGGCAGCCGTGGAAGATAGAGGGAGGACGTAGGTGAAGGTGGGCGGGTCGACGAAGCGGAATAAGACAGTTAGGGGATCATTGAAGTATAATGGATGCCCAAATCGAGCTCCCGCAAAACGCCAGAGGTTCGCTATTGTGCGTAGCGAAAGATTGCGGAGGAAGAATGAGTTAGGTGGGTAGACTGTTCCGCTTCGGCTACCCCGTCAATGTTCAGTTGAACAGGAGGATTGTGGAGGTTCGAGTTCGAATTCGAGGAAGGTGTCGGCTAACCTCTCACAATTCTTTTGGGGGGGGGAAAGAATTGAAACTCGATTGCAAAGAGGGGAGGGTCTAGAGAATCGACAAGTTAGCAATGAATGAAGTTCAAATTTCCGTGATTGGAGAAATTCGAAATTCCCAAATTATTTTATTTTTTGCTGAGTACCGATCCACAGTCAAACAAAGCAAGTAGCAAAAAAAAAGTTAAGGTACAGTGCTCGTTGTTGAGCTGCGAATTCCCTTGCTCCTTCCCGTTGGTCTAAAACGGGTACACCGGCAGAAGCAGTTGGGGTTGGTTGTACCGCTAGGCGTAAATCAGGTTGTAAAGTACGTGCATTGTGGCATATGCACGTAGTGGGGTTTTGGTACTTACACGTTACAAGTCAGGTTCACAACTTACAACTTCTAACACAACTTCGAGTAGGGCTTTGCGGAAAGAATGGAAGAAACTCGAGAGATGGAGAGAAAGAGAGGGAACTGCTGAAGCACCGATAAAAAATCAAAATCGCGTTGCACAAGGGTGACAACAATCGAATAAGAAAGAAGAGGGAGGGGGGGGAGGCATGCAGCTTTTTTTTTTTTTTTTCGACGGAAGGGATATCGTAATGTACATATGTCTACGGTCTACCATATGCCTTCATAATACACTAGGAACCTGACGAAGCAGAGGAATAGGGTAGGACTAACGAGGCTGATATGGGTAAAATAAACCTAATGGCACGGTGGTGATCGACATAGCAAGTCAGATCCTAGCCAATCGCCATCTTCCCAAGGGCGTTGGGGAACATCCTAGCCCTTCCAGAGTTAGAGTCTACGTCTCGGGTCGGGTCTACTGTGCTCGCTGTACAGGTGCTAGCAGTAGTTGTGGTGGGAGCGGTGGTAGGCAAGTGAATGGCTTGTCTGGTGGATATCAATCTTATACAAGCCGAACAGCACGTCGGGTTGTACCGCATAAGCCAAAACGCCATGATGTTCCATACGAGCAGGTACAATTGTAGTAAGTACAGAAGTTTTAAGACTCCAACATCCATGTTTTGGTTGATGGGTGTCTCTGATCTCTGATGCCAACAGCGACCAGTTGAACCGAAATCGGGAGTTAGGAAAAGGCTTCGCAACTCGCATCTGCAATTTGGTCCACGGATGTAACTTGCTCGGACCTCGACAGCTCTGGTCGATTGGCACTAAGATCGCGTCCGGACTTATGTGTTGATTTCATCGGCGTACGGGTCTTGGAAGGTTGTATCTAGATCGGGATCCGATCCTCATAAACTCCATCTACCTCTTGCTACGTCCACGTTGGCACACGCAGTAGCAGACATTACTCTCCAGGGCTAGCTCTAACTTCTCTAACTTCTTAACCCTCGGGTTTTGTATATAAGATGGTTTCCTACCCTTAGCATCCTCTCCTACAATTTGCCTTCTCTTCTCAACTTGGTCCAATTCCAGTCGTGCAACTCTAGCATCTTGCTAGTACGAATGATACCTTACTTTCTCATGAACATATTCACTAACGGCATAGACTATGGACGTTGCACATACCCGTGGACCTACATACAGTAAGATAGCTGTGTCCAGTCTCATATCCCGAGATTATAATAGCTTCCAATCTGCTCCGAAGCCCTCTCCACTTATTACCCGAATCTCAACAAATATTCCCCGATTCGGTTTGACTCGGAGTTTAGATGAGGAAACGAGGTCCCTCTCTATCACTAGATCGTCTTTTCTTGATAATTTCCAAATTTCACTTCCGAGTCTTCGAAATTTTTCTTTTTTTTGCTTTCTATCGGTTTCCCTTCTGCCCGCAGCGGGTCGCTGTCCACCTGGGTATGTGCCAAGGTACTTCGTACACATTATCATTTCCAAGGTTTCCTCCTCCTCTTGCCCATACTGTTCTAAACCTGGAACGGCGGGACGATGCTTACTGTGCATCATCCATTCGAGCCATTAGCGTGCCGACGTTATAAGCATCTTGGTCATCCTAGCAGGCCGAGAGAATCTGCTTACTTCTCGAACATAATAAGCCTTGACGATTAACGAATGTCACGATCCCTGTGTCCGATCAGCTGCAACTCCTACATTCTGCGATCCTTCTCATATCCGGCATCTTTGACTTGGTTACATATTTTCTTCCATCATCAGAAGAAAGAAATCGCCTTTACATTACATATGTACATCATCTTGTCTAACGGTACCAACACAGGTGTGAATTGTACAGTATAGCATCTTAACACCTACCGGCAATATACTGCGTAGTACGGTACCTCGTACTACGAACTGCCCAGTCGCTGGATATCCTAAGTTCCAGATCAATTCCGCGGAGAGCTAGGATCATTCAGGTGAACTCAATTGTTGGGGTATATTTGGGCACTACTACTATGTACCATCTACTCCCATCCACTACCATCTTACTACCAGCGACTAAAAACGCTTAAAAATGCTTCCAGGCGCTAATAAAGAAGCCCACCACATCTGTGACGACCCGACAAACCCAGCCAACCCAGCCAACTGGTTCAGGTGCGGTTCCTGGATTCGGGTTTGACGAATTGCACCTCGTAAAGTCACATTAGCAAGTTATCCGGTACTTCGTAGTTACCTAGGCGGGGATCCCCTTTTCTTCTTTCTTACATAGTAGCTCTGAACTTCCAGGTTTTGTAAAACGACGACGACATTGCGCTTCTTGCTTTTTTCCAGCTACTTGGTACTCGATTCAATACTGGTCACTTGGTATTGTTAGATGGGCCTGGCCTTCCAGACCGGCCATTCAACCACTCGACCATTCTTAGACCTTTTCCCATTTCCTTATCTTTTTCTCGTCGCCCTTTGCTCCATTTCAGTCTCCACCATCACCAACGAGCGCAGGTCCCCAACGTCTTGTCCGGTCAATTACGGAGATGGTCTTACCACCTGCGTAAGCATGCATGAAGCCAATCCAGATGGTTGCCAGGAGAACATGGCGTTTTAATTAAATACCTATTGTCTTAGCATCTACCTATAATCATCGTATCCTTGGGAGTCGCCCACCTCCCATTCTCCCCCTCCCGCTCTCCCCCTCCCGCGATTCAGCATAGCTGCAGGCCTTTTGGGGAACACCCTGGAATCTTGGCAGCTTAGTTGACTAAGAAATCCTAGAATCCTACGGTCATCCATCTGTCAGCGAGTGCGATGCCCGGTGTCCGAAGCAATCGGCCACTTGGCCAGCCCTACCTAAACCATATGCTGCGAGGAAATAGGCGTCTGACAGCCACCACCGGGCGATGCGTTTTCATTTTCCATTCATTGGTGGGCAGTACACATTGATGTTCATAGCATCCTCCCCAGGAGCCCAGAAGTACTTCCTCGGGGCTTACCATCGCGCCCATCAAGTCGGCTCCCGAATAAATACTCGGTATTAGTACCACTATTATTATCACCATCATCGCTAGCTCACTAGCATCTAGCATTATGTCATTGCTGCCGGAGATGCTGAAGGTAGGTACCTAGGTAGGTAGGTATACTGGTAGCCTAGATCTAATAACACAGGTTTAAGCTATAAGCGGCCCCACCCCATTGACAGTTCAAGATGCGTAGGAGAGATCCTGATGTACAGGAAAAGGTTGCATGTCACATACCGGTACCTACCTGTTAAGCCATCATAAACGTCTACATCATTGATATCATTATAATATATGTTTAACTTATCATAAAACACAATCGACAGTGCATGTGTACATGCCAAAATCATGATATATTAAAGCACTGCATAGACTCGTTCGTTTCCATTTCAAATGTTCGTGTATAAGAGCATTTGAACGTTATTCTATTCCTAAACCCCGCAGCGGACGCAATGCAATGCAGGCAAAACGTGAAGCAGCAGATCCACCCAAGATGTCCAGATAGGCTCGGATACAGCCGATATCAACCTGGGAAGCAGAAACGCGCTTAATCGACCGAATATCGACCGTCCCATCGTAGTAATATGATAAGTCACAGTAATAACTCGCTCCATCCACACCTAATCGTATAAGTAGCACGTAACACCGATGAACCCTACCAGTATCTTCGTCTATCAGGTATGCATGCTGTAGGACGTCACATGCAATTCGTGCTCGGGAAATAGGGATACGACCAGGTTAGATTTGTTATATCTGACCATGCTTTTGACACGTGCCGGCTGCGTTAGATCGATGCCTCACCTTCATCAAGACAGTCCTCCTTACTCAGCCTGTCCCATCCCATGGGGTGCTTCAAGATAAGAGGATATTGTACACAGCATGGAAAAGCCCAAAGACAGATATCGATGTGAAGGTTTGTAACTTCACCTTCGCGTCATGATGAATATCACTACCATAATGGCCATGAATTCGGCCTATTGTGGAATACCAGGTAGATATCGCAACGAGTTTGATACGCTTCACGAAGCGTATCGGCTAGTTGGTTACCCTACCCTACCCCCACTAGGTACATAGTATTATCCAAAACATTGTAGTTTGGAGACTTCATAGTTCTTCGGTATCCTTTAGCAATTCACTATCCTGGGAAGCTCCTGAATAGAATATCTTGCTAGGAAATGCCGGAAATACCTAGTAAATAGGAAGGTGTTTTAGCCTTCGTCCTATGTCTTTCTACATCTTACATCCGACGGGTATATCAACCGTCATCAGGCAGAGATGCTCTATCACCTTCAAGTAGCTACTAGGTACCTACCTACCTAGGTAGTTTGGCCCATTCGCCATTTTCGATCTCCTCATTTACAGTTCACAACTTACAACCAGCTCACTGCCGATATACCACAAGATCAACGTGGCACTTTGCACAAAACGAAGACGAATGAAGTTCAGCATGGATTTTAACAAAGGGAAAATATTTCTGCCGTTCAGGCTCGTATTACGTACTACAAACACATTGGACCTGGTTCCTGAGACGAGCCTCCGACTCCAGTGCAGTCTGTCTTCTTCCTCTCCCTTCCTCCATGTCTGCGATATTGTTATCCCCTTCCCCTCTCCCAGTTCTCTGCGATACTTGCAGACCACAGGCAGGAGGTAATGTAGGTATGTACACATGGGCTTGGAGTTCCCAATACACACTCCGTCTCCCTTTCACACAGAACGAAAAGGAATCATCATCAATAAAACACCATCGGCTACCGCCACTGCCGTCCGCCCACCATGGTACTGGCCTTTTTTTGGAAGGGAGGATGGTCGGGGGAAGAAAAGAAGAGTTTCAACATCAGTCTAGGTAGGCCGGAAGAAAAGCACTGACCCGTCCATGACCCGCAGAACGCCCCACCAGCCTCGAAAATAACACCATCATTCATCCTTATCAGGTTCAACCGAGGAAATTAAAATGCTTGCAAGCCCTTTGACACCATCCGGCCGAACCCCTCTTGCCCGTATGATGACAATATGGGCAAGCATGCAAGTAGAGAATTGGTATGCAAATCCGTCCGTAACTCGTGACGCCTCGGCTGAATGCCTCGGCGAGGGTATAAGTTCTAGTGCCCATATCATTTGACAGTACCGTTTAATAAATAGAGCACTAAAAACAGGTACAAGAGAAGAATAAAGAAAGAATAGAGGGGGGGCTTTTAGTAAGTCTCTCCTAGGTCGCTCAACTTTCGCGGCCTTCCGGTAGGTTCGTTCGACTGGCCGTTACTAATTCTGCGAGCCGAGTGCATTCCACCGCTCTGTCTTCGAGGCATCGGGATTCCGCTAGGAGCGGGAATGCCGCTGGCTGAGCCGTCGCCGTCGTACTTGCTGTACGTCCCCCGGCGACTTGGGGTGCGCTCCTCGTAACGCTCATCGAATTCGTCCGGATCGATGCGGCTAATGCTCTGGGAATGGCCGTGTAAGCTACCGCTCATAGAGCTTCTAGGTCGGATCCCCAATGGCGTCCTTGTACCGGAGAAGCTTGTTCGGGACATAGGTCGAGCCATCTCGGTGCGACTAGCTGGTCTCTCGGGTCTTGCATAGCTCGTGACACTAGCTCGGCTGCTCGGCCGCGAGATGCTAACAGAGGAACTATCCGGATCATAATTGCCGGTTCGGTTGGGTAGCGGGCCGAACGACAATCTCGACACGCCCGAAGTACTAAGCCTAGATACATGCCTGCTTGTGGACTGCGATGGCGTTTCATCGGCTATGGAAGAGGTGGTCGAGCCGATGGTGCGCTTCCTCGAGCGCATCGTAACCGTGGAAGGCACTTGACCTACACCAATGGCCGATGTCCTCGGGGATGAGCGTGGTGGCGTGTTAACAGGAGCGGGCAACTTAGACCGCGCTGACTGAACCCGGGCCTCCAGGCGCTGCATCTGCGCAGTAAGGGAACGGATGTGGTTAAGAGACGTAGAGGGTGGGAGTTTGTGCGAAGCTGCGCGATTGTTGGCAGTACGCGATGGTACCGGCGTGCGCGCGGCAGTAACGGAACGCATGCCTGGGGCTCGCACGCTGCTGGACATGGAGCCCTTCGGCTTCGGCGTGATACTGCGGTCTGCGGAGGGAAGGCGGGACCTCTTTGGCCCGGAAGGTGCTGGCGTTTTGACCTTGGAAGACATTTTGGGGAGAGGCGCCGAAGCATCGGACATAGGTGGCGAGGGAGGCTCGTTGATCGTGGGTGCTCCTTTGCTCGAAGGGGGTAGAGCAACGTCGTCAGGGGGTGTGGTGATAAGAGGAGAGCTTGCTGTAGAGCGAGGCGAATCCTCGAAGGTGGGCGATTCGGGAATAGAGATGTCGGTAGAAATAGTAGACAGATGTCGGTTTTCCGCCTTCTTGATCTTGTCCTGCATGATCTCGGCCTCGACCTTTAGGTCAGATAGTTCCTCGCGCAATCTCTGTGCCTCGATTCGCAAAGCTTCTCGTTCCTGCTCCCCTATCTTGATTTCCTCCTCCATCATAACCGTTCTCTCGATTGCAACATTGTACTTCGACTCCAAATCCTCTAGGGAGGATGTGGTGTTTCGCGCCTGCCGCTCGAAATCATCATTGGCAACCTCTATGTCGCGCAACTTGAGCTGCAGAGTGCGATTGGTGTCGCGGAGGTACGTAACCTCCTTCTCCAAAGTATTCTGCGCCGCGTTCGCCTCAGCCTTCGCCTTCCTGCATTTTTCCTAGAGGTACGAAGTTAGTACGTATATGTGGTCGAAAAAAGCCACGGGGGCACAACAGTCCCGCAAAACTGGTATCTGACTCACTTTCCACTCATCGACTTCGAATTGCAAGCCTTCAGCCTTTTTTTGTAAGTCGCGCTGTCGCTTGTCGGCAGCATCCAAGTCTTTCTCAAGTTCGGCTTCGAGTTCGTGGCTGGATTCCCGGAATTCGGCTAGTTCGTCGGCCAATAATTCGTATTGCTTCTTGTACCAAGCTAAGGACTCCTCCGGGGTAGCAGACTCGTTCGGTGGTGAAGACGGTGGCTCAGCCATGTTTACGAAGTATGGACGTTGAGACTATGCGGTATGCGTAGTCAATCCCGCCTAGATATGATGTCGTCGCATTGGCGGTGTAGGAAGAATTGCCTTGGGACTCGGAATTCACGATATGATACAATGCGACTATCGGTCTTGGTATGCGACAGTGGCTAGAATCGGGTGGGTGTTCGAAGGCAGAAGAAAAAAGGAACTAAAGTATGGTAATGTAACAAAGTAAAGGATACGAAGATAGAGCAAGAGTATGTCGTAAGGTAGAAGTTCTGTCTGTATTGTGTCGTAAAAGGCGAAGTGAAAGCGGAAGCAGAAGTGGAAGCGAAAGTGAAAGTGATGTTTGGCTACTACTAAAATGGTATATTCTTCCTTTTGCTTTGAGGATTAGGTTAGCGATGCCTCATCTCCTTTGTTTGTCGCGTGTGTTCTATCACGCAGACCAGAAAAACGCAACAAAAACACACAAAACTTACATATCTGTTTTGGACCATGGGGGGTGATTATTATTGGCGTTCGGCCCCGGGGATCGCAAAGGCAGATGGAATAGATGAATATCCGTCGGAAATAGGAAAGGAAGAAAAAGAAGAAGAAAAAGGGGAGGATCGTTGTCGCGGTCGTCGTCTTCGTCGGCGTAGGTATTTCGAGTTGGTCGTTTCCACTTACCGTAGTCGTCTTCTATTTTGTCGTGGTGTCCGGTGAAGATGGACTCGATGTGTTGTCGACGGGTAAAGCGAAAAAAAAAGAGAGTCAAGATTGGGAATGGTGGAATGGTGGAATGGTACTACTGTGCAAGCACAGTTCACAAAGCACAAGTATGCACCGTACTAGGTAGGTAGGTACCTAGGTAGGTACCTAGAACTCGCTACGCTGCCAGGTATCAATGCCTACTAGATACGCTACGACCATACGCTCACCACCGCTACATACTGTGTAGGTACATGTAGGTAGGCACACACACACACACACATACACGGTCGGCGCCTTCTGCAACTGTCAACACACCTGGACACACACGCAACAGCTTCTCCAAGTCCACGGGTGCCTTTTCCCCCCTTCAAACCACATTACGCTAATCTTTATCAGGATTAGCGCGGGACATGTGTTCCTGCCCGCTACCATGACAACCCATCTGGGTGCGTGTGGTGCGTGCGGTTTTGCACGTTCGAACATTTCTTAGAAACGCAGAATGCAGATGTTGATATCCTTACCGGCTGTGCAGTGTGTGCATGTGTGTAGGTAGGTATCTTGGAAAAGATACTTTGAAGACTATGTTCTCTCACCGCAAACAACAAGTATCATCTCCATTGTTTTGATCGGAGTTATGAATCTAGTATCGTATTCTTAGAATTTTTGGAATTCTTAGATCAACAAGAAATGGTCAGAAGATCTCTTGATATTGATTCACCAATCCATAATCCACAACTCATAACACATAATCCATATAGTCCACTTCATCGTGCATCTGCAAAACCCAAAGAGGGGAAATGCATCGAACCTTAGTTTTGCATACATCGTGGATACATACACACATACACTACACCTTTAGTGCTCTCCAGCTGTACATTGACACCAATTCTCCAGACTGCTTTTGCATTATTACCTAGTACCTTACTTATTTTGGACTTTACCCCCCTACTATTCCACACCCTGTCGCCTCACCAACCTCCCCAAGCCCTCACACACTTATTAGGTACGTCGATCGCATAGTGTAGGTATGCCCAGGTATGCAACGCACAAGCAGGCAGTCAGTCATCCAACCATCCATCTACACCACCTACATATCAATGTATTCATCCCTTGCTGGGTCCACGCTCGTGGGAAGTCGTTCAATGCTCTCGGGCTTTTTTTAGACTACGCTACGCTACACATGTCGCAGACATCAATCTTTAATAAAACGTTCATGCGCCATACGCCAACCAACTTGTGCTATGCTCAAGTGTATGTGGTACTACCTTGCTTGTTCCCCGTTCCCCTACCTACTGCGGTTCCAACGTGGTATGTACCTAGCATGAGACAAATTCATATTGGATAGAGCGGTGTGTCTTTCATTCATGCTCTTCTCCCAGTGTTTCAAGACCGTACTCAACTTCATGGGGTTAGTATCCCTCGGCCAGAGATCGGACGGATTGCCAAGTCGTTCATCTACCGCTGCTAGTGTCAGGGTTGGCAAGGATCTCGACTGCGACCAAAGCAACTCTTGGGCCTCGAGGCCCCATTTTGGGTTGTAATTCTGTCCTCTCAATGGATCACGAGGAAGCATTAGCTGGGATAGAGAACATAGCCATGTATGCCATGTATACCATACTTGCACGACGCTACAGGGAGCCCTGGGGGATGACATCTCAACTCCTCGATCCCCACCACCGTAGCATCCGGGGACAAAATGAAGATGCTTGAGTCATCCGTGCGGCCATGCCACCCATGTGTCCTCTGGTCTGAACGTCGACACTATGCGTGTAAGGTTGCACTAAATACCTACATAGTAAATACCCGGCGGTCCCATCCGAACGGAAAATCTCGAAACCGACTCGAATATTGGTAACCCCGTCTTGAGCCAGCTCTCCTATGAGAGACACGTGGGCGGAGAGTGGAGCATGTACTCGGACAAGTTATCCTGACCCCAGCAGGCGCTGGAGAAACTAAGAGCGACCTTACGCCGTGCCCTCAAATCGAGTTCTTCGATGGCAGTTCCAAGAATCCGGAACCAATATTGCGTACATGTTAGGCCTTATAGGTAATCAAATATAGGTAGGTAGGTACACGAACGAACAGCCACACCGGCTTCCAATGCCGATAGGGTCATAAGTTTTCCTCGAATTTACTAAACAGCCTCAGTAAGACCCCAGCGTGTGTGTCCGTAGGGCTGATGGGGGAAAAATGACAGGGTACAACGAAAATGATGCGATACACGTCCACGGCCCAGCTGGCTTGTGCTTTCGATTCATCGCTCAATCCTGGACCAGTTTGTCTCATTGTATTAATGAGGAGATCGGGGAAGCAACTCCAACATTCTACCCAAGAACCGTTCCAGCCGGTTCAATCGACCGCGTGTAGAGGTTTGAGTACGGCCCGCACGTCGCCATTGAAATCAACTCTGGAACCAACGAGACGAGTACACATGTAATCTCCTCACATCCGAGTATTTCAAATCGCTTCCGGAGGATATGAATCGGCAATAGCTCTAACGCCAGGATTGCCATTTCACATGCTCCTTCACACACAAATGTCCACCCGCGGTGTACTAGGTGGTCAGTGTTCTTGACATCGTCATGTGGATCTATTAACGTAAGCCCACCTCCACAAGAAGTAAACGACACATTCAACCACAATAAGTTAAACTACCTACCTAGGTATATGAAGAGATAGATAACCATAGCGCTTTTAAACAGTTTAATACCGTAGTAGGGGTAGGTTCTTAGCCCTGATACCTAGGTCATATTAAAATAGGTAGAGAGTCGATTTTAGTATAAACCCATTGAGCCAGACTTAGGATCCATAGTCTGGATGAACAAATTAGAGGCTAATTGCCATGGAGTAACCCAACCGCGGCCTTCTTGTCGACGTACTCTAGATAGGAGACGAATACTTCTCAACGGTGTTAATGGTATTATTATTATTATGCATTTCCAGATGGTATGCCATCAGTTTGGACTCAGATAGTTGAATGTGTTGACTTAAGCATTGGCTGCTTAACACATTCCATATTCCAATTATGACTGAATAAGCTTTGGTTAAGTCTTATGACTTGTTGATAAGACCCTATTTTTGTTGGGGGGGACCTTTGATTCTCGGGAAACACTGGCGCTATTGTTTCCTGCTTCATATACCATTTTCAAGAAAAGTCCGTCAACCTTGACTCCAATGGACTGCTCGTAAATAGATCAGTGAAGGACATGAGTCATAATTCCTTTATATCATAAGACCGGGTCATTATGTATATAACTCTGATAATTGAGAAAACCGGTGAATACCTAGGTATCCATGCTTCGAGGCCACCATATTTGTTCTTGTTTCAGGGAGTTTTTGGATTTTGGATATTGTGGACGGAGGTCATCTTACCCCCCACGTTGAAAGGCATTTCAAGATTGATCCTTTTCACTTAATGTCGACTAAAACGAGCGGGAAATTGACGTCAATCTATGGGAGCGATCCATCAACTGTACTGTTCGTCGACGGCCATCGTATTGTTGGACCACTAAGGGTAGGTCCAGTCTCGAATTCTAGGCTCGTGATGGAAGGAGCTCACAAGAACGTAGATCACCAGAGAAATAGGGTGACGCGAGAAGCAGACCTCGGCGCATACCAGGACAGGCCAACAGGCCTCACCAGCGTACTAGATCCGTATGTCCGTGCTTCACAATCCGGTAGCGGCGGATGAATAGACCACCACATCCCGTTGTATAGTATCTTTCCGACTGATAAATGGTCGAGACTCAGGCACTTCGGGTTTTCTGGCTTCTTGGCTATGTAGGCTGACGTGCCTTCGTTTCTTTCAGCGTTACCTCAAACGCCTCGGTCGATTGAGCTGAGTTTTCTATATTTCTTGGACGATAGTAGCAACTACGGGGAGTTACTCGTAGATATGTAGGATACCCCGAACCGGCGTGATAGGGCCGAGAGCGCGCGACCGAAGGTTGCCATATGTGTGCGCTTGCTCCACCAATGCGCCGGGAGGGCGGTATAGGTCGACAAAGAGGTTTACAGCTTTCTCTACTACCACAGCGAGAATCCGTTTGGATACGACGACCATTTTCTCAATAAGGCGTCTCATGGTAAGGGAATTGTTAGAGATGCGTTTGATCTAGCACATGAACGACCCTGGGTGATACAGAATGTGTTGAATCAGGCTCAGCAATCAGAAGGATAACGAAATAATTCTTTAACAACCGCGCCCAAAGCCGCCTATCATCCAGTAACGAACCACAAAGAAGTCCAAAAGTTTACGAGCTAAGGAAAGACCCCTGGAACCATGCCTTGCCACTAGACTGGCACAGTTCGTAGACCTTATCGTCGTCCGCTTGGTAATAGAACCTCAAGTCATTCCCGGCGTTCCATTGAAGAACCGAAGAGAGTCTTCCGAGCTGCAGAGGCCCGGTAACTGCGCCATCAGAGCTCCAACCCCCGCTGTACTTGTACGCCACGATCTGCTTCCTAGCATCCTGGCAGTATACGCGTATCCCAAGACTTGAGTCAAACCATGCCACGGCGGAAATTGAGGTGTGGCGCGGCATCTTATCGGTCTTGAAATCGCCTATGTTGTGTTAACGTTAGATGGCGGAAACCCTCCTGGAGAATGGTTTTGTGCTTACCAGCAGACCAACTCCCGTTCCAACGGTGCTCTTTCAGTGTCATGTCAGGGGCTTGGTAGTATACTGCTCGGTGGTAGGTCCCGTCCTGCTGCCAACATACCGCAGCGAGATCGGACCCTGTGCGAGCAGCCGGGAGCGTCGACCCTCTTGCCCAGGGACTACCGTTACAGTATTCCTGGATCTGGTCGGAGTAGGGCTCTGCGAGTTTGTCAGATACAGGGCGTGGTATAAGTCATAAGATCTACTCTGGAGGTGCCGTACCTTGGGCATAGAGGCAGACCTTCGCCCCGCCCTCATCCCAGAACACCGCAGTAAGCTTCGTATTCGGAGCGACGCGAAACTTCGAGTCGGTAAGACTGCCGGGGCTCCAGCTGCTCTGTCCCGCCGAGGAGCACCATTCCTCCAGGTAGCCGTCTTCTGATACACAGTACACGCGGATCTATAACGTTCACACCACGTTAGATCCATTCTTGTATGTGAATATCTACCTCTGTGGGCTGGTAATCAAGCCGAGTCATTTATCTTGCTTACCTGGTTGCCTGAATCGAAGTTGATAGCTGCGAGTGGGCTGAATAGCTTCGCGCTGAACGTCTGCGAGTCCGTCGCACCCCATCCTCCGTTGTGGGTGTACTCACGTATCGCCCCTTGCGCATCTTGATGGTAGACGTTGCACCTCAGGGAGCCCGTGGCAGTGCAGGCGATGTCGCTACCTTTCAGGGCACCACCCGGCCCGTTGATTGTGATTGGGTATTTCCACCAACCGCTGTTTTCGCAGTCGAGGGCCGTACTGGCGAAATTGTAGTTGCTGGTGAACAGCCAGTTGCGCCTTTCCTTTATGAATGCGCGACGCTGTTTGTCTCTAAAGAGCGGCGCCAGTTCCTGGGGGCCTCGGGCAGAGTCTAGAGTCGGTGCGTGGGCCCATGCCGCATAGTTAGGGCCGGGCTTCGTCTTCTTTACAAATGCAAAAAAGACTTCATCGGCGGATGCCTGTATGGCCTTTATGCAGCGCTTCTTGTTGTCATCGTCGACCGTATCTAGGGCGCGCTTGTCGCCAAAGGCCGTCCACGCCTCGCCTGCCGGGTTCTTGACAGTGAGCCCGATGGCATTGTCTTCGTCATGCATGAGCTGTCATAGTGTCAGTGTTTGTTTCCCCCACACTTGGCAATGGTCTTCGCTCTCACTTTAGCACACAGATCAGGGGCTGGATAAAGCGGGTTATCTGAATGCAAATACCGGCGTGGGGTGCGAAGATGGCCCGCAGAAAACGAGTCCTCCAAGAAGTGGTCAGCGAAGGCATTCATGGTATATGCTCTCTCAAGATCTCCGGCGATAGCCACGTCGAGTGCTTTCGAGTGACCCGCGTTATACGCAGTGCGAGCATCCGCGCCGAAGTGATCCCAATTCTTCTTGGCAAGCCCGAGGTAGCTGGGTATCTTGGAAGGGCGGAGGAGAGTTAGTGCCTGGAATCTCCATGTCTGATCCGGGAGGTTGTTGTACACTACGGACGGATCTTGGTGATGGGCAAGGGCATTATTGACGGCGTCGACCTCCCCCTGGAGGATAGCGAGAATCTTAGTTGCCTCTGCTGGCTGACCCGAGTAGCGACCTGCGAGCGTGTTATAAGCATTCACGAAGCGCGTAGCTTGTTCTACCTCATTGGCACCATCGCTAATTGGGTCCACGGTGCCATAGAAATCTCCTGCGAGGCCGTTGATCTGACCGTAGGTAACATGCAACCCATTGTCCAGCACAAAAGCGTGATCTTTAGCTGTAGCGGTGCTGCCATCAGCCAGAGACAAGGTGATAGCGTCTCCTAGATAGGAGTGCTCCGCATACTCGAAACCTCACCTGCGTGTTAGCGTTTATCCCTGAGCTTACAGCCGACAATTCTTAACTCACCGAGATTATCCTTTTTCTTTTTCTCAGGGACGGCAGCGAAATTAGCGCCACGATTGAATGTCGGCTGTGTTGTGATCGCACGCGTTGTTGGCTTTCCATATTCACCTCCAGGCATCTCGCAGTTGGCAAGGGCATTAGTTTGGGCCAACTGTTCCATGGAGTCAAATACCGAGACGATCAGCGACTCTGCGAGCGGCGAATAGGAACCAGCCATGTATAACACACTGGATATAACCCCGGCGATTCTCTTTTTATAGTATACCGCTGGGTGGTAGCTAAACAGGATTTCATATGTGTCTTCCAAATGGCGGATAGTGATGCTGAGGTTGGATGCCACCAAGGTGTCTCGAAGTTGCATCCTCTCCTCTGAGCCCCACTGTCCACTTGCAGTTCGGCTGTTGAGAACAATTGCGTTTTCTCCTTGTCTCAGTGATATATGGAGCATGAAGTCGCCAGCGTCATTGAGAAGGTTGATGCTTGTGTTGTCGCCTGTCTGTGTTGTGCGCCAGTCCCAAGAGGTGGACTGGAAGGACACAATGCCACCGGGCTCCACCGCCTTCTGGAGCTTGATGGTTGACCCTAGAGATAGGTAGTACGGGATCTCCAATGGGGACCACTGAGATGGCAAGTCTGGAGGGAGTTCGCCGGCAGCCATCTTGAAGATCGCACTGACGCCGCGTTGCGTCTTCACAGTTTTGACCTCCTCGGAGTCGTTTGGGTCAATGTTCACCAACCAGACCTGCGGCGAGAAGTCGGAAGCAAGAATGTTCGTGCTGCCTCTTTTGCTGAACCCTTCATTCTCATCGATATAGCGCATGTCATTGTGCGCCTTCGCAATGATGAGAGCGTTGGAACTTTTCAATCCTGCACTGACGAACTTTGCCAGGGAGTCGTAAACAGCCTTACAGATGGCGGCTTGGTTATCCACATTATCAAACCCGTTCTCCTCGAGGCACTTTTCGACCTGTTGCCACGATTCCATCCTCCCTGAGTAGTCGTCGTTAAAATGCATGCTATACTGCTGTAAGCATATGAAAAGGTTGTTGTGAACGTTTCCAAGGTCTGACGGGCTGGGGTATGGCGCGTTATCGGTCACGGTGATCCTGTTGCCTTGAATCAAGTTCCAAATGAGATGCGGGAAGGACTCGAAGACTGCAAGGACGTCTCCATAGGCCCCATTCTTAACAGCGTCACCCGCTTGATCTTTACTCCCAGCCCAGAAGGTGTCATAGCCAGCCCAGAGCAAGGATTTGACGGTATCCCAATCGACCGCCGCCCAGGGCTCTATATCCTGTTCTTGATAATACTTGATCGTCTATCGTGTATTAGTATATGCTTTTTCAGAGGTGGTGAATTACGTACACGATCCATCGTTGTCGGTGAATCTGAGCCACAGCTTTGATATTTAGTAGGTACTAGTTAGAAGGGTGTCTTGTCTTGCCCAAGAAAGAAGAGAGCCCAAGAGGAGCGGCGGACTACCCTTGATATATAAGTCTCTCCGTAGATAGGTATGCGTAGTTCTAGTATAGATAATCTAGATTCTAGATCACGCCCAAGCTGACTTGGCGTACAGATCACACTTGCTTCTGGACGAGCTCGAAGGTATCTAAATCGGGTTCTCTGCTTCCTTGAGAAGGCGCATACAGCATCGTGATCTGTGCCGTCGAAATTCGAGCTTGAGGGTAAGTTGCCATATCTTTCGGCGTCTCACCAAGTAATATGGCCGGTGATGTCTACTAAGCGTCATCATCATTCGGTCGATGCCGGTCTCCTTTGGAGCCTTCACGATGGTTACTGAAAGGCTTCTATGCGGTTATGCTGTGCTATAGTTGTATCCCGAATCCCGAATATGAATTCTTTGGGTATTAAGTAATATATACTGCGTTGAAAAATGTGATCCGTAGTCAGTTTCTAATTATTAGATTGTTGGATAGGCTATGCAGTATTCGTGAAATACACACCTTTTGTGGTGCCAAGCCTCTTCATAATCAAAACTACGTCAGATCGTGATGGTTCAAATGGTCACTTACACTTTAAATCATGCCACCATCGTCGATTACCTCGAACCCCCTTTTCCACCATTTTCACCTGTTGCTTGTATGGGTGTCTTTTGGCGGCATGTGTACCTAGTAGGGATGGATATGAAAGAATCTCGCACTGGATAATAGATTCAGGGCTTATGGGGCTAAATAGTTACTATTAGGATGCGTACATGTGAAAGGTATTTTCGAGGGGCTTAGCTTATGCTCCCCTGAATGTAAATATTACCTGGAGACTCTACTAGGTAGATAGGTAGATGGGTAGGTGGCAAGCGGTTTTCCAAAGGTACCTTTAGTCTAAAGGTCTAATAGAGCTCTTTGGCTTATTTCGATACTCAGCGCGTCGTTACATGGCCGGACAGATTCAACGGTCTCGACTTATGGCTGTTACCATGTCCCGTGTTGTCATATAAAAATGCAAGTAGCATTGTGACTTGTAAGACATGACCTTATGTAATGCAGTAGTAGTACAATCTGACATGCACTCACGGCCGGACCATTCAGTGCAAACTCATTTTTTGCCACCTCACCGAGGGTGGTAGATTGGAGATTGGATGGCAAGTCCGTTACTGGTATGCCATTGCGGATTCCAGTTTACCGGGGTCGCGAATAGCCAGGACCCCATGGTTAGAAAGGGGGGTTGCATGCATTGATGATATCTCGAGAAATTGTACCAGTCGCACAACAACGGTTCTGGTATAACGTTAATTACATGTAGGGTCTCCTGTAATCATGCAGAATCTAAAAGCGACAGCGTCACGTATAGTGCACGCCTTGGTACTAATATATTCGTACGCATAAGTACCTTTCGCAGCAGACGGGCCTGGCTCGATTTCGACTGGTGGCCGAACACGGAACGCAGAGCGATAAGCAAATTTAAGATGCAGCCATGGCTACAAGGTAGGATCACCAATTCAGCCCTAGCTTTAATGTACCTGAACACTTTGTCGCCATTAGCGAACAAATTTATCAGAAAAAAACGCCCCGCGGTCCCTTCATATGAAGGATTCCGCCTGCCAAGCCGCCCCTGCTGTCGCGCGTGGTCGTAGCCCGTGTTAGGGCGGTAGCTCGCTTGAGCGCGCGCGGAGAGTGGCTGGCCGAGGTCGAACGGCGCTCGATTGGGGATGGCACCGTCGATAGTGTATTCTGTATGGAGGAGCTAGAGGGGACTGTCTGGGCCAATGAGACACGAGCTAGTGACTTCGTGCGGCTGAGAAAACCCTGCAAATGCTAGGACAGGGCACTCGACGAGGACCCTTTCACTTACTATGTTACGATGGCTTAGGGTTTTCGGTCACGGGCTGAGTTGAGGCCTAACGACGAGCTGGCGGCCGTGGAGGGCAAAAAGTTGGCATCTAGACAGGACTGCGGGTCTTACAGACGACTAAAATGAACGCCGTTGTGAGGAAGGGCTGAAAGGCGCCATGGGGTAGCGGGGAGGAAATTTGGTACAAATACGGAGGAGAGGCCCTCGAGAGACCGCTGCTGGCTCTGTTGAGAAGAGCCAGGAGTCTTTCAATCTTAGTAGTGTGTCCTGCACAGCTCTCCATCAAGAACCAGCAAAGCCACAAGCTTGGAGCGCAGAGATCTTCAACATAAGGGCTTCAATTAGCTCTGGTAATACGACAGCTCTAGAAGGAAGAGTGGTAATTACTAGATACCTACCTACCTACCTATCTGGTATCTATTAGCAGAATGGACGCTGAGGCAGCAGGCGCACGCAAGAGGGGGGAGGTCATCGTCCCGACGCCGAAATGGTTTATCGCACTAAGGGTCATCCAGATTGTCCTCGCCATCATCATCATGGCTGCGACAGGATGGTGGATTCACAGTCTGTACTATGATGAACTTGGCTTCGTTATGGTCTGCGTACGTTGAACCCCTTCTAATCCTCCCAACATGCATCCACAACGCATTCTCCATTCTTGATACATGATTGCCATCTCACCTACGGTGGACTCCGCGCTAACATTGTATCATGTGAATAGGGTATCTTCACCTGGATTATCGCTCTATACGCGATCCTCTCCGAGAAAGTCCCCTCATGCCGAGCCGGCTATAATACATGGGCTATCCTCGCCCTTGACTTGCTTATGATCATCTTCTGGTTGGCGGCCATGGCAGCAACCGCGAACAGACGTACCCAGTTCCGAATCCCCGTCAACGCCAGCTGCGTTAGCGATGGTAGTGCCCTCGACAGTGGTCGGTGTGTGGTCTGGAAGCGTGCGGACGTCGCATCGATGGATGCGCTTGGTGTCCTAGCCGGTATAGCAGGACTCTCCGCCCTAGTTATGATTTTCTTCGTTGTTACCTTCGCCTACGTTTGCCACCACTTCCGTCTCTCCTTCGCGGGACAGTCGAGAGACGCAGAGAAGGCATCCGCCGCGGCTGCTACCACCGCCGGTGTAAATTATACCGGTGTTGCTGACGGCCCGGGAGCTACAGAGCTCCAGGCAGGCATCCCGTCGAAGGACCCTGCCACGCAGCAGACTGGCCAGCAGTGGGTGCAACATACCGGGTATCCCCAGCAGCCCGTGGGCGCACCGCAGTACCAACAGAATCCCACCTACGATCCTTATGCTCAGAATGCTGCATTCAATGGCGCGGCAGGCGTATACCCATCCCAGCAAATTGTACAGCCGCAACCACAACAGCCTTACAGCCCGCAAGGCTCACCCGCTCCGGGATACGCCCCGCAAGGGATTCCCGCGCCTAACCCGTATAGCCCGCAAGGCACACCGGCGCAAGAACAATCTTATCAACCATCATACCAACCTCCGACACAATAGCCGAACTGGTTCGAAAGGTGTTCTCTTTGGCAAATATTGCGTGTGACGTGGCGTTCCTGATTTAGTTATGGCTCTGTTTCAATGTTGTCTGCATAGGTTCCAGGGCTGATAGGAATATTGCAATCCCGGGTACATGAGCATAGTGGAATGAGTGTTGGCGCGTTCCTCGGGGTCGCTCTTCTTCTGCGCCTAGTGTTGTGTTGTGTATATGGCATATGTGAATACCATTACTTCAGTTCGCAAGGGTGTGAGGTGTGTATTGCCCCAGAGCCCAAGGAGCACTTGACGTGCCACCGCATGAATTAGACACGCCTACTTGGGGATGGATGTCAGCATCAACAGCCTGCCTCGTGATGTACCAGCCAAAGCCAACAACACTGCCTCCGTTCCTGCCATATCCAGCTGTAAACGGATTTAGGTCCAGCATGTTGTCAATCCAATCCCGCCAGTTCGGGTCGGTATCCAGGACGCTCCGGGCCATTCCAAGAGGGAATAGATACAAGCAACTTTGGTCGCCGGATGCGGCGTGCTGTTCGTATCGGTGGCATTTCCAGGCGAATATGCGGCAGATTTCTATTGCTGGGGTTTGAATCGAGAGGGCTGAGCCAGGGCGACAAAGAGGCTCAAAGGACATGTTATGCGACGGGAGTGTAGATGAGTTAGATGACGAGGTTGATAGAGCAGTGGCGCGACGTGAAGTTTCATCTATAATAAATGCTGCTCGAAACGGTTGGAGTTTCCATATTAAGGTCATGAGCCACATGAGGGCGGCATTGTATAATGCAATGTCATCAGCACAACCTGGGCGGTCAAATTGCAAGCAGCCAAGTTCCTTAGTATCCCCGTGCTGTTCAGTCTCTGTAGTAGGACTCCTTGGTTGGTAATTGGTTTTGTCAACTGCGACGTAATGTCCATACTTGTATTGCCAATTCCAGCGCCAACGGAAAAGCTTCTCAAGCTGGGCGGCAATTCGCTCGCATAAATCCGCGCGGTGAGCCAACTGGCCATCCAAAACAAGAGCAGGGTCGAGGAGATTATCATGGGAGCATTCAGTCGCGTCGTCGATGCGGCTGATTCCTTCCAGAAACCCTGGTATCGTTACAAGAATGTCGAGAAGATGCGATTGCTGGGGCTTTGACGATCGGTCAAGAGCATAGGGGACATTTTGCCAATCTGGATCTTCCAAGAAGGTTCGTTTTCTTGAGAATAGGGAGGCGAGTAGCTGTAGCTTGTTAATAGCAATACTCGAACGTGGATATAGTAGTTGCGTACCAGCGTAGATCTGGCTGCTTCAAAAGCATTCCTCAAGGGCTGGCGCTGAAAAGCTTCGGGGCCGCAAAGCATTAATAGCTTCCCAATTGCCTTTAAGTGAAAAACTGCTGCCAGTCTATCCGCCTGAATTGTCTGCAGCTGTCAGTTTTACCCTCTCCAAGTGGGGTGGTACTCCTGTGAGCGGACTTACTGAGACCATCATTAACACAAGAATTGGGACCACGAGCGCTCGATTATCCTTTGCTGCGGTACCACCCTTTCCAAGCTCTCCTGCTAGAACCCGCAAACATTTCCCATACAAAGCTGCCCCTTTGATCTGGAGATCCTGTACTCGGTTGCTGAGGCCAAAGCCTAACTGAGCAAGAGCTTTGACGGCATCGTAAGAGAGGCTGCCAAGCTTCCCCTCAGCAGCTTGGTCGAGCCAAGGGGTTCCGTATGATCTCCAAACGAAGTTTCTAAACATGTGGGTAGTGCAGACGTTGGTTTCGAAGGCGACCAAACTGAGTTCCGGAGCTGGAACGAAACCAATAGGTATGGGTTTTACAGGCTCGGTTTGCCAGCGCGATGGCGAAGCGGGAGCGATTGCGATTGAAGTATGTCGCCATTGGGTAGCTCTCTCATAACCTAAGCATTCAAACCCCGCCTTAAGACAACGAAAACATTGAGGCTTCGCTTCATCTGTTTGCAAGTTAATAACATATGGACTATGGGGATAGTTTGTTTTGATGAAGGGTAAACCCTACCGCATTTCACTCTCCTTCTCCGACAGGTATTACAACCTTTGCTTCTACCGGCGACGCCAACCATGGTGTGCAACAGATGAAATATTGTTTAGATGAGAGGTCGGCCACAAGATAGAATCGATTATGCTCACGGATTGAACTTCGATGAAGCTTTTCTGTGACCTGAATATGTAAGGTATGAAGGTATGTTCCACAGGACGTATACTATTAGGGCTGAAGTGCATCAGTGACATGTGCCATTCAATACTCTACGTCGTTGGTTCAGGCATCCTTCATATAGTGGGCTGGGTGTCGTGAGGTACGACAGAACGTGATATGGTGATAACCACCGGGAATGGGCACCAATTCCGGTCGAGGGGCCGAAAACAAAAATAGTCGAGCTGATAGAGACCAATGAGCCAGAACGGGCTTCACAGCATCATGAGCACGCTAGGGCTGCAACAAGGGCTGCATGCAACGCTACCCCCCTTGTTTCCAGCGTGGAGGGCAGCAGTTCCACGCGATAACGAGCTTGTCTAACTCGATGTATAATCCAGAACCAGACTTTGATTCAAGTCTGCCTAAAGTATATGAAGTACCGCATGGCGAATTTCAGGTCGTGCATTTAGACTATTCCAGGGGGTAGCAAGCTATGTCAGCCTTCAGAGGTCAACGAGGGTGAGACGACGAGGGGTCGTGGCTAGAGTTCCTCGCGTCACTTGCCCAACTTCACTCAGGAGAATAGATATAATTCGTTCTCGGTTTGGGGGTAATGAGGCGCAGTGAAAACGGCATTTAAGAATGGCCGATCTCGACAATTCGGAATGGGGAGCCCGCGATTATGTGATATCTATCCATATGTAGCTCAGCAAAACGTGTTCAAAGTCCGATAGCTCCATTTGATGAATGTGGTGGTAGCACAATGACTGTATCTGGACCTATCTGGACCGCCAAACACAAGTCATCGGCATCATCGGAGTCTAGCAACAAGCCGGAGTGGTAATCAAGGGGGAAGAGGGTATCCGATACTTCAACGTTATATTAACAACTTATTGTCATCGGCGATGCAAGCAGGGAGAGGTGGCCGTGTTCTATGGTCTCCCAAGAGTAGAGTTTGATATTACCCATGGCTGGATTCGATATGAAACTTACATGCCTAGGTGAGCAAAGCGGTGCAACTAGAGCCCGCCTACACGCGTATAGGGCTGTGTTGAGCTGGTGGATGGTTTCGCCGGAATCTGGAGATGGCCAGGGCCGTCACCCCCTTGAACTGGCGGGCCATGGGCTACACACCATGCACCACAGACAGATTCCACGTTTTCCATCCCCACACCACTATCCCGTCCCAATCACACTCTATCCACAGACACACTCACGGATAGATATGGCTCTGGGCTGACGAAAGGTATCGCGTGATTCTATATACGGAATCCCAACGTTCCTCGGCTGAAGAACTGAGGTGACAACAACACCATGTTGTGTTACCACACCGTTGATTAAGGGGTGATTCCTTCACAGACCGAATGAAGCGTGAATGATGAGATGGCAAGGCATTTCGACCGATAGCAAACGGGTAGGTTACTGAAGCCGATCGCTCGGGCCGAGAAAGGGGTAGAATGGGGGTGCAATGGGATCTAAGATGCATTAGGCAACAGAATAAATACATATGTAGCCTTGGAAAGCGCATAAAAAGGCACGCAGGGTGACAACGACGACATGAGGGAAATCCTTCCAGCACACAAGCTGTCGTGAACTTTTGTGTCGCAATTGGCTAGAGAGAACGAGCAATTTGGAGGAGGGTTGATAGAAACCTTGTTGTTGGAGATAGAGACGAGGATGAAGCTGGAGATAATAGAGATAGCACAGATAGAGATCATTGATGGAGATGGAGATGAAGAGGAAGATGGAGAGCCCTGGAGGTGGAAAACTGCCCCCAAGGCACTAACGGTTAGAGTGATTACCGCTAGGCTATTAGCTCTATTAGGTCAGTAGTACTCAGACCTCCCAGGTACCGAAGCCGCGGGCAGCTAAGGATACTAAGGATATCGATCCACCTGGAAGAGAGATCAGACTCCACTAGAAATCTCCATCTCCAGGGCTCTACGGATCCGTAGGCTATCAACTTTAATGGCCCTGGGGCTTTGATTACATCCTCATGCCCTTCTTCAAACATTCTGTGACTGAACGTAGCATTCAAGCTTCGCTCGTTCTGATGCCCTTCTGCCTTGGGATCTTGCAGCCATTGCAAGCAGTCGATCTGACACTATGTGACGCCACCATCCCATTGTTTGGCTTGCGCTTAGCCATCACTCCAATTACTAGAATTATCTCGAACCTGATTCTGGGACGACGACACGCCAATGGCTGCGTGGATGGATTGGTAGTTGGCCTGTGCGTAAACAACCTATCACCCGGCCATCCATTGTTTCTACGAATTTTCTCTTCCGTCTCCCCACTTCATTTTCCCCAAGGCCCCAATACGAGATACGAGATGGAGCCAAGACTCAGCCCACTCACCGTAAGACAACAAACCTCGCCGACATGGATTACCGTGTGACAATAAAAGCCAACGCGGCACGATTTTGCTGCCCTAGCAGTTCTTTCTCCCTATTCCTCCCATCGCCAAATCCGTCATCCTCGGCCTAATAGATTCTGAAGAAATCGACAATTGTACGTGGCATACCATCTACATAGGTACCTCCTTCTAGTACTACCGTCTTACCAAGAAACGACTAGTCAAAAACCACCAACAAGATGTCCACCTCCGTAGCCGCCACCACCACCACCTCCTCCGCGCCTGACGCGACGCCCACCAACTGCCGCAGCATCTGGGAACTGCCCATCCAAGATGCGGCATGCGCGCTTCCGGCCGGCGGTAACCACACCGACATCATGTCGGAGTGCTGCGGCAGCGCGGACGTGGTCTCGTACTACGACGGTTGCGGCTTGTACTGCCGAGCCTCGGGCCAAAACGTCGGGGATCTGACACAGTGCCTGTTCGACCACGGCGCGCCCTACCAGTCTGTCTTCTGCAGCGGCAACAATACCGCGACTGCCACCGCCACGGACACCAGCCTGCCCACCTCTGCTGGCGCCAGCGTCGTCGCTACTGCTAGCGGCGACCGGGACTCCGACGACGACAATGATGACAATGACAACGACCCCACCGACACCCCCGGCGCGGCTGCCGGCCTCCGGCCCGAGTTCACGGGTGTGACAACCCTGGGCCTGACGATCGGGACGATCCTGTTCTCCGCCATGACCTTTGGCGCTCTGCAGATCTAGGCGGATCTAGGTCCCAAAGGAGAAGAGCATAGTCAATGACTTGATGCTGCGAGGATACATCAAAATTGATTGATACCCACATATAGTTTATAAGACATGTGTCTACCGCATTGCGCTTGGATTTTGGCATATTATACCATTTGGATTTCGCAGCGACTAAAATTTGGGTTGGGGGTAATAGGGCATAGCGTAGATGGCAATCACCTTATAATACGATAATAATAACACCTAGGTTTCATATCAAAGCCTTCCTGCTCCGGTGAATGAGCTTGGTAGATCACATTTGCCACACGAAGATTATAGAATTGTGGGATGGACCAGCAGTGCTCGTCCTACTGGATTGGCCATTTATTTGCTATTTTACACCAATGTCCTCCCCTAAGCCTCGGAGTGCGATGTCCTATCTGAATCACACTTCCATACGTATTGGGTATGTGCTTGAGGCAGTATGCTCGGACCCCCCTTCGGCCGAGCTAAAAGTACAGAGAAACTAGGCGGGCGTGGTTTGGACGGCCATTCGTGTGAGGTTTGCCCAATACAGCATAAATGCTGCCCGCAATACCTCGATATAGACTGAAAGAAAACAGCAATACTAGCTGGGAGTTCAGGGTCATACGTTGCTGTGACGTGCGCGCTTGCGGCCGCTTCCTGCCACGGGGTTGAGCTTGTTGTTGCTCTCGCGCTTGAGCTTCTCGTCCAGCACACGGGCTAAAGAGCAGTTAGCTTCGATTGTCCTTTTCCGGAGCTTGTCCGCAAGTGAGTAGAGAAACTTACAAAGCACGTCGTAACTGAATTGGGGGAACTCCAAGCAGAGCGAGCGGAATTCCGCCTCGGCCTCTGCGCGCAGGGTATGGCTGCGGGTGGCCCAGAAGTTGGCGACGGGGGCACGGATGGTGGCGTCGTCCTTGTGGCTGTACTGGTATATGTACCGTGCATACGCAATCTCGCCCTTAGCCGTCGAGTTGACGCAGTGAATCTTGCTGCTGGCAAGGTTCTTCAATTTATTCATCCCAAACTTCTCCGCCAAAGTATAGACACGCGCATGTTTCAAGAGCTGCTCGCCGGTCTCGTCGACCGCTGGCACCGAAGGATCTGGTTCGAGGATTCGTTGGCCGGCCAGCTTCTTGGGGAAATAGTCGCCCGTGTAGAGGAATTCTAGGAAGCAGCCTACAGGGTCCAGCTCTTCTGAGGGGAGTTCTATTTGTCGCGGCTGGATACGGGTTAGCGAATTATAGATTCATACTACATATAGCTCCCAGTCTAAGGGGACACCTACGCTACCATCGTCGGTGAAAGCCGCACAAGCGTCTGCGAAGAACGGGCTCTGGTTGA
Source organism: Hypoxylon rickii (assembly GCA_902806535.1). Taxonomy (NCBI): domain Eukaryota; kingdom Fungi; phylum Ascomycota; class Sordariomycetes; order Xylariales; family Hypoxylaceae; genus Hypoxylon; species Hypoxylon rickii. The sequence goes on along the minus strand of CADCWY010000004.1, from coordinate 3,770,561 downwards.
GAAGGCCTTGATGCGCACTAAGAATAGTTTCGGATTCGCCGTGGCCGATGAGTAAGGTAACGATGGGGCTAGTCAGGTAGGTGACATAACTGGTTCGCTGTTCGGTCTCAACACCTTCAGCGAACGGCAAGTTGTCGCCGCTGTTTCCTGTCGCAGTGGCGGCGGCGGCGGCAGCAGATCCCTCGGCTTCACCAACCTCGGCCATCTCGACATCGGCGCCAGGATTAGAAGGCTGGGTATCGGTAGGTTCCTCGTGGAATTCCTCCGCCATTACTGCGACTAGATCTATGCGCCTTAGCTATTATAAAACGAACGGCTTCGCTATTTAGGCACTAGGCTTTTTCTTGTCTTTTAAAAAAGGTGTGGATGTTCGTGGATGGTGGTAATTGAGAAGTTCGGATAGGCGATTCTAGATTTGGAAAGACAAAATAACTTCAAGGTGTGCTGAAAAGCTGAAAGAAACGAGAGTATGGTATGTAAATGCGATGAATTCGATAAATGAGATGCAAGCGACAGCCGTGACAACTGCGACAAAACTATTTGGTGTGAAAAAGGATCGTGAGATATTGGAAGTTGGTTAGTGAGTAGATAGATTGGCACCTAGTGAGCAGCCAAAGTTGCGACGCAGTCGGTCGAGAATTGACGATTGAATGTTGACAATTGTGCGAATCGCAACAGTTCCTTCTACAGCAGATGTTGGACGGTTGCCCGGCCAAATAATTCAAGGGGGCTGGTTACTTGGTACATGTATGTACCTTGTACCGACAAGTTCTCTCTATTCTAATTGGCCAGAAACCTTGAAGCTTTGAGCTCTTTAGCTCCCGCAACTAGCAATTAGCGTTGCAGTTTATGAGTTCATGGGGAACCTTGAAAACTGACCACCTCGACATTCGATCAACGATCAATCGATTAGTCGATACATTCAATTCACACGATGATATCTAGAATGCCTAACTGCCAGGGCTTACTTTGTACATACCCGGCATCCTGGAAACCGTTCTCAAATTTGGTCTTATGGGCTTTTCATTTCTCAGTTGCTGATCAAATTTCTGCAAACGTAACCTGGAAAGCGGAACATTTCACTCCTCCTCCATCCGCTACTAGGTACCTAATTACTCCCTAAGTACCTGCATTAGATGTAATAGACACAAGCATGTGCCTGGCAAATAAACTCCAATACGTGGGCATACAAACGGATATTAATGTGAGACAAAACGCTGTAAATACATAATATTAATTAAAAAAGGTAAAAAAAGAAGAGTGAAAAAACAACAATGTTACCCACCAACGATACCAACCAAACAACCTCGCTTGGCTCCATTTCAAACTGAAACCCCCTATGGACTATACAGCTTATAGCTTTAAGGCTCTCCTATTGTAATAACTCAGAGTAACGTTATACTATATCTACCTAGGTAGGTACCTAAACACTCATCATCTATCTACCTAGTACCTTTTCATGCAATCCACCGCTCACCCCACCGTGTTGCAGCGATGCTTGTGTGATGGTGTCTGGTATCTGTCAAGAAAAAATGTTTTATGCTTTCAGTCCTGCTCGAGCGCAAACAGACCTATACACCAAGCTTCACGGCCCATTCAAAGTTTGCAAAATTAAGATTGCCTGACAATTCAGTAAAATCCGGCTATGGGGGTTGGCCTAGCCGACAGAGATCGGATGAAATTGAGGCAGAAAGCGGCGATGGAATGGATTCCGCTGCCAATTCCGGATCGTAATGACGCGAATTACCTATTGAAGCATCTTTGATGCTCATAACACAACCAATAGACGGGATGACGAGCTCTAAGCATATTTCATCCATTGATCCTGATGTAACAAGATACATCCAACGCAACCACTAACAAATCACTAACCACTCGTCTGCCACTCATGTTTAAGGAATGCAGTTGATCAATTTCATAACGCAGTATATCGGTGTTCCGTCAAACAGTTGACTCTAGTCTAACTCCTATTTAACCCCTTGAAATACTCTACGTTCGCATCTCAGACATCAAACCACATGTCATCCTCGTCGTCGGAATTAAACACCTCATCCGCTTCGTTGATTTCATCGTTTTCGTCTCCTTCGGCCGCCGTTTCTTGCACAAAGTCGAATGAACACTTCCCCATCTGCATGAACAGGCCGCTATCTAGCTCCTGGGCCCACTCAACCTTGGCCTCGTCTATGAGCTTCAGCTCGAACTCGAAGTAGTCGGTGTCGCACGGGAAGCTGTTGACCACGACGTGCGTCCCGGAATCCTCGTCGACGGTGAAGCTCCCGACGCTCTCGCCATCCCGGAGCACATCGACGAGCCCAGAACCCTCCACCGTTAGGCCCATGTATGCGGGGTCGATCTTAGCAACGAGGGTGCAGTTCTCGGGTTGGCTGTGTCCGATGTCGAACGACACCCACTGAGAATAATCAAGGTCTTCCGCGGTGTTCTTTTGTAGTCGGAATTTCTCTATATCTGTGGGAACTTCCCAGCATTGATCTTCTCGGGCAGCTAGAGGAATGGTAGCTGCAGCCACGGCGGTGGCGCCGAGGAGCATAGACGGGATAATGGCGTTTAACTGCATCGCAATGACTTAGAGGTACAGAGATACAGTCTGTGGTGTATTGCGTGAAGACTCGATTGAATCTCTTGAGAAATAGATTGCGAACTTCGTTCGGTAAGATAGAACTAGCGGAGGGATATGAGAATTATTCAGTAATGGATGTTTGATAGGAAAACCAGGAGTTTAAGTGACTTTATTAGGAGTTGTCGTAGATACCGAGTGGTGGAAGATAATGGTTTAACACCGGATGAGAGGGTGATTATATAGAAAATTCCGTCCCCTTCGAAGCCTATTCCGAACCATCATGCACACTGGCGCTCCAATCGATATCGGGCGGTTGATTCCACGATAGCCTCACAACAGGAATGAACCCAATAGGATCAAGCGTGGCTTAGTTGCCTCTTTAGGAATCTTCTATCTCCACCTTAATCCCTTACGGAATCCTGATTGGTTGGTCGTATGAATCTCCCGCTCTGAAGAGCTAGGCGACGGCGAAGTCGAATGTTAACTGCGCAAGGAGCCATCCTGGCGCTATTTCAATGGTAAACACAAGATGGTAATTTCCCCTCCATGGCTAATATTTACGGCCACCGTACTTCGTCACATCTGTACAGATTCCTGGCCTGGGACACAGTGTTAACTGGGTAGGTACTAGGTAGGTATGTTTAAGGGACAATAACATGTAGCGGGGGAAAGAAATCCCACTCAATCGATGGTAGGCCAGCATGTTTCGTTCTTGTATATCACGCTCAAGTCAACTTATTTCGAAACTTCGAGCAGTAAGCCCAATTCATAGCATCTCATAGAAGAGTGGTTACTTTAACCTCTTGATTGAGGGGGGGTGATAAGACAAGAAGACGCGCAGTACCAGGAAATGATATGAATTTCGATATAATCCTCCTGTAAACGTCGTGAACTCGATACGTAATATGTACTAGGTACGTAGGTAGGTATATTCTAAACATCTTGTTCATCCTCTTCGTCGTTACTGATAGTGCTCGTACCACCACCCTCAGCCTCCGCAATGACCTGCGTTCTTTTGACCATTCCTCCCGAGGTTACATATACGTTAGCCACAGCATCCAAGCCGGGAAACGGCTTGTATTCATATGTTAACTCGTATTGCGTCTCTCCTTCGACGGTAATGGTCCTGTTGTTGCCGGTAAAGGTCATATCGCGGCTGTAGTAGCCAACGACTTTTCGGCTGTGCTCATTGCCATCATTGTCGAGAAACGAGTCATAGATGCTCCCGTTCTGTGCCAGAACTCGGTTAGTGTGTGTTTGGCCTGAATAGTCGTTGACTGAGTAGAGAATGTTGTGGGCTAGTTTGAAATCAAGAAAGTCGCGCTTGGAATTGGATGCGGAGGCCGTACTCGATGGTGTACTGGAGCTACCCCCTAGCTCGTCCGTCACGTTCCCAACTATGCTTCCCACACTATTTCCCAAGGTAGCAACAATGGGATTCAAGTCGACCGTGTTGAGTACGTCTCCAACCATCTTTACGACGTTGCCGAGCCGTGCCTCCAGCTCTACCTTTGCGCTCACGTTCTGGATCTTTAGCAGGACCCTGTCGATTGAAGCATCCACACCAGCATTGAAGCGCAGCAGATTTAAGACCTTGGCGTCAACATTGATCTTGGCCGTGATGTTGTCAACCTCGATGTCAATCTCACCGACCGAGACGGTAGCGTTCAGATACACATCCGGCTCCTCGGGGAGTTCTACGCCAGGTGTGTTGGCCGTCTCATAGACGGCGGATTCGGGGTCTCCGCGCTGCTTAAGCTCGTAACCAATATACCCATCATCGGCGGCGAAGACGTGCTCGGAACATGTCAGAAGTAAGAAGGCGATTGCCTTCGTGACGGATGGCTTCATATTGTATATGGATTGAGACGGGGTATTAGACTGAAGAGTAAGCGCGAAGGCCCAGCACGGAGAGGAGAGCAGGTGTAAAAAGTGCCAGCCCTACATGCGCAACGCTTGGATAATTTGCTGTCCACGGTATAAGAAGAGCGACATGTTGCATCAAGAAGAATGGCACCGTGCCGGTGCAATACTGGGTACCTATTCATACATGAGTGCCTGAGCCATGCTTAGCACCTATCAATTCCCTGGTGCACATACATAGTATAATTGACGTGACTTGTCATAGTAGAACCCCTGACGAGATCTAGATACTACATAGTAGAATAGTAAATAATATGGAGCGAAACGCTAGCTCGAGAATCATGCTTGGACGTCGAAGCCATTTCGGGCCATCTTCCGTGAAATGACCAGGGTCTGAATGGCTTCCCCATTGCCAGAACGCAAGCTAACCAGCCCTGTGGTGTCCTTGCATTATGTGTAATTTCTTTAAACTTGGATTTTTCGAGATTTCTAGATCTAGGGGTGCATTGTACCAGTCGATTTAAGCATAACGAGGTGGATTAAGACAGGGAATGTGACAGATCGCGATTGGAGCACGGCGGAGAGAATGCTCCTTGGCCTTGAATGCGTGGTGTGAAATATATGATGAGAGTAGGACGACTTGGATTCCGAGGTGTACACTGGCCCGAAACCTCGACACTGACAACTTACGCTCGCCATTGCCATCTTGGCCGTACGAGTCCCCCCACGATGTGCTAGAGCTTCTCTACTGATATTCGGCTCGTTGGCAAGGAAAGATGCGTGACCAATTGCTACTCTCACTTTTCATCAGCTTCTTGCTGCTTGCATTTGGCAACGCGCAAGTTGCTTCATCAACTTTGGATGTAACCCCGACAGAAACATCAATTGATATCACAACGTCTCAGCCGGAAGCATCGACGACGGACGCAATAACGAACACAGAGTCGTCTTCGAGCGAGACAGCTTCTACGACGGGAACAGAGACAGGTGCAAGTAGTGGGGGCGACACGACAACGAGCGCTCCATCATCGTACGGTTCCAACCCTCCAGATGTTCTCTTGAAAGTACCAGAACTCCACGTGGGTAGGATCGAGCTGGACGTCGACAACTTGAATGCGGAACTCAACCTCGCAGCGCAAATTGCCAACCTCGTCGAAATCAATGCCGGTGTGCAAGTGGGCATCAAGAAGGTCAACATCACCATCGCAGATGTAGACGCCAATCTCGATCTAGTCATTAGACTGGGTAACCTGGTAGACATCGTGAACAGGACGCTCGAATCTCTCAACCTTAACCCCCTACTCATCAATGTTCTCAACGAAGTGACCGATCTGGTGGACGTGGTAGTAGGGGCGGTGGATGGATTGTTGGGCTCGATCGTGAATGGCGACTCTAAGATCAACTTCCTGATTGACAACCTGGGGAACATCGTGCAGGAGGTCGAGGGAGCGGCAGGGCCCTTGCTGAGCTCGATCGTGGGCAACTACGAACAGAACATGACGTACACGGGTGCCCAAGAGATACTGGACGGCGGACTCATACAGAAGACGTATAAATACGATCCTCTCAATTCACTAGTCAACATCGTGTTCAATTCCGTGGGACAAGTGGTTCAGGCTGTTGTCGTGAAAGGGGGCAGCAACGGAGGTACTAGCACATCAACAACGGCTGCCACATCCACCGCTACGCCGACGAACGGGGCGAGAAGATAGCCCCGACATATCAACATACCTACCTACCTACCTAAGAGGTACCTACATGTACCTACCTACTAGGTAGGTAGGTACTCAGTAACAACATACATATGTACCATCAGGAGTCTATTGCAATCATCTTATGAGGGGCAGGCAGTATACGAACTACTAGGTAGGTAGTAAATACCAGTTGAATTTTACAGTTACGCCTGCTGGATACCAAGGTTCTAACGAATATGAAATACGGGGTCCCCGCAAGTCGTTATCAAGATTTAGTTCCAGGGAGTTGGTAGTTCTTTGGTGGAATTAACGTTTGGTCTATCGCTTCTATAGACCAATGTTTATTCCATCACTCCGTTTGATCTTGAGCGGAAATCGACTCCGTACTGGGTTAGTTGCTATAGCAATCCTGAGTATAGCTGACAGTATAATCGTGAAATAGGGTCAAAGTTCTCAGCTATTTAGAGACCTAGTGATTTGGTATCTCCGAAGCATGGGATGGGGAATACAAACATAGGACCTTACTCCCAAGCTGTTGCCAACATGGCACAGCCAGTTTCCTCTCAAGTGTTTCGACAATAAAAGCAAGAGCAGCCAGATAAATAGTTGCTCCCCCTCTCCCCCTATTTTGTTTATATCGTGTATGAATCTCTATTACTTTCACTCGTTTAAACCTCTACGCCTAATTAACTACTAGTTACAACAGCATACGATCTCAGTATGGCTACTCCACAGCCCGAGCCGAAGGACTACCCCCTCCGTTCTCAAATTCAACAGCTTTTGGTGGGATTGAGTCTTCCTACAGACCCAGCTTGTTTACCCGTTGTAATAAATTCAAACAACTATGAGCAAGTCATGCTTTACTTTACCAAACCATCGGTGGAACACCTCCGTGCCGGTGAACTGCAATTTGAGCAGGATGGAAGCTTGATCTTACAACTCAGGACGGGCCACAAGAAGTATCCTATCTTCAAGGTGGCCAACGAGGTTGCCATGTTCAACTGGGTAGGGGAGCATACCACAGTTCCCGTCCCCAAGATTCTTTGCTACGACGCGACGACCAACAATGCGCTTGAACGAGAGTTTATCCTCTTCGAAAACACCCGAGGAACCAGGGTCGATTGCTTATTTAGCAACTGGACCGAGACGCAAAAGAAATTCTTCGTCAGTCAAATGGTCGACCAGCTTATCGAACTCCGCAGGCACCCATGGAACCACGTTGGCGGCATCATGCCACATCCCAATGGTTTCATGCCCGGCCGGCTTACTGCAGAGACTCATTGGTCCGCGCCGGACGTCGCTCAATACTTCGGGGAGAACGAGTCCGTCGAATCCATGAATCCACAAGGGCCATTCGACAATTATGCGGATTATGTTGTTGGACACGTCAGCCAATACATCCGGAATATTTCAAAGCACGGGAATCTTTGTTGGATGCAGAGGAGCTTAGTCCCTCGTCTCATAGACTTCCAGTCCTGGATTGTGCAGCACGCCGGCGAACTCAACAATACGCGATACATAGTCACTCCCGGCGACCTCAGCCTAGACAGGATTATGTGCGACCCGACAAGCGGCAGAATCACAGCATTCACGAGCTGGGAATTTTCTGCGGTGCTCCCTGCCGAGTTGTGGACCACCGGACACGGATTCCTCTGGACTGGCATAGAAAGCATGGAAGCCAGAGAAGAGCAGATGCGCCTCAACAACATATTTCTCGAGATGGCTGCCGAGCGCGACCAGTCTCTGCTCAGGGACATGCACGTCAGGCAACCGCACGATGTCATCTTGAGGATTCTGACCCAGCTAACCGCCATCATCAACGCCTGCGTTCGAGACTTCCAGTCGACCAACATCTCCTTGTGGATTATAGACCTAGAAGCAGCACTTACTGAACTTGGAATACGTGTTTATTAATGGGTGTCCAGCGGAAGTTGGCAGCGCGGCGTTCGGCGACTTTGGGGGATACCTGGGAAGGCGTCACGAGGGAACGAAAATTGGGAGGCCACGATTGGCTTTGGATTTTGTTTACTTTGGATTTGTTTATTGTTCAATTGTTTTGGTTCTGGTTTAGACTTTGGCTAGTCTTTTATCTTGGTTTACCTCCTTTTCGAAACTGGCCAACATGAACGGCCCAACTCCCCTACTATCATTGACAACCAGGGGTACAGAAATGTAATACTAGAAGCGTCGCATCAGCACATATAAACCAACACATTTAATAGAGCATATATATATATATATATATATATATTTAAAAAAGAAACGTCTTACCTCAAAAGTTCCGTTGCTACTCAGAGAGCCGACCTGCACTGTACCCTCCCAGTTCAAAAGGCCGTCGTCACCAACCTTAACAAACCGCTCTGTAAGACCTCGATATGCTCTATCCGCGGCCTCGAGGTATTCGTCCGCAGCCAACAATCCGACCCTGATACCCTTCAATAACCCAAACGTGAACATGGCCGAGGCGCTACTTTCGATATAATTGCCTTTCACGCCGGGGTACGGCTCGCTCATGATTAACCACCAGCCACCCGACTCCTCATCCTGCGTTCGTTCCAGGGCCGCAGCCAGCGTCGTGAAGTATTCCTCAAGCCGTGCGCGACCTGGGTGTTCTTTCGGGAATAGAGGAATGACCTCGAGCAGGCTCATGAAGTACCAGCCCACGGCGCGGCTCCACACCAATGGTGCCGAACCGGTAACGGGGTCGGCCCACACGGCCTTCTTGCTTTCGTCGTAGCCGTGGGCTAGTAGACCAGAGGTATGATTGCGCGTGTGCGCCTCGATGTTGTCGTACTGCCTCGCGATGTCGTCCCACGCGGTCGTGTTCTCAGCGTCGAACATGCTGGTCCATTTCGCGTAGAAGCTGTCCGCCATGAAGATACCGTCGAGCCACATCTGGTCCGGGTAGTTGGGCTGGCGATGCCAGAACCCGCCGGTAGGCGTGCGCGGGTGTCGGTTGAGTTGCGCACGGATGGTGTCGGCGGCTTGCTTGTACTTGGCCTCGTGGGTGCGCTCATACCACCATAGAATATTGTTACCGATGCGGTAGTCGTCTAAGGAGTAGTAGTCGTATTTCCAATCCTTGATTGTTCCATTTTCGAGCACCACGGGGCCATCAAGCTGGGCGCGATACCAATCGGCGTAGGTCTCATTCTGGGTGAGCTCAAACGCGGCTTCATAACCTTCGTATAGTGTTGCTTCTCCATAGCCCCTCGTCGCCTTTACCCCGTGCTGGATGAACGAGTCCGCTGTCCATGTCAAATAGGAAGTCGAGGCTGCGACGCCTGTGGTAAACGCTAGGCAGAAGGCTTTCATCGTTAGGGGACGGGGTGCAGGACGCTAGACTGGGTTATCTTAGAAGTTGTTAATCCAGACTCTCCCTTATATACCCCTCGCAACCCCAGGAGTTGGGACCCAAGAGTGACCCCATTTCCAATTGCATCCAAGTGTCGGTTTAAGTATCCGTCGTCCCCTGGGGGGGGGGGGGGGGGGGGGGAACATCCGCTAAGTTATCGCATTCCACGAAATTGGTTGGAATCATGATCATTGACGCACCCAGTCAGCGACTCGCCTAAGCTCTATGGATGGAAAAATTCGATCCACTCTGTAGGGTGTAGAATTACCCCGGATTTCCACTGGACTTCCCCGCAAAATTACAGGTGCTCCAGCAGGCCCGCAACGCCCTACACGATGCCCCCAAGCCGGCGACCCCAATTCTCCTCACACTCTTGGAAATCTAATACTTTCTCACTCAAACGTTCCGATCGAATACCGAATAATGCGTCTCTGGAGGACTGGGCGAAACGTTGTAGACCTCGAAGTGAAATCGACACCTACCTTTAGTGGGACCTAGTACGCAATTGGGCTTCTGATTTCTCAATTTCCTCTTGTCCGCTGGAGCCAGACATGCGGATGCATTGTCTTACATCCATGATGCGTACTGCCGAAATGCTTCCATGGACTGGATCAAAACTTGTGGAGTAGAGTCCAGGTACCGAGCCCGTTATCAAGGGCCCACCCGCACCCGAGTTTGAAAAAAAGGGGAGTTTCCGTCCACCGGGACCGTGAGCTCCTTTATCCCTTTCAGACGCTCACCACCGCGCGTACAGATATCCAGGCAGATACCTCAAGCTATAGATAGGAATCTTCTGTGTCTATTTTCTCCAGTTGCTCATTTGTTGACTTGTCATATTTTCTCTGGTATAGGTAGTGCTGACTTGGGTACTGTACATGCGAGATCCCACAGCCTGCTTCAATACCCAGTAGTTACTTACCTAATTGCTATATTAAGAAAATTTCTACCAGGGACACTTTGCGAATCCGAGCTCATAGAAATAGCCAATGATCCTTGTAGGATAATGAAGTGTCTCCAGAAGTACTCCTGGCGATACCGGGGAGGCCTGGCGCCTCCAACTCTTGATCAATAATCAGCTGAAGGGTTGAGGTTACGCAAGTGATTTTGGAGGGCCAGCTCCAGGGCGTGAATCCATGTGTGATCACCACTAGAATCTGCATAATATCGGCAATCTAACCAACCACACAAATGTCGCCACTCGAAAGTGCAAATAGGGATTTGATGAAGCTTTAACGCCTGCCTAGACCCCAAGAAATTCTCCATTAATGACCAGGGAACCGGATGAAGCCTTGGTTTGTCAGCTGAGACCTAATGCTTTTCTGTTATGTTAGGGCATATGGCTATGCTTCTTCAACAGGGATGAAGAGCGTGAGTCACGTCATATACTTGCTATTCGAGTCAAGGCAATGGGTGGGCGTGTTTCTCGATTCCTGCGAGGCTCTGTGTCATCCGACTATATGAGTGGGAATACCCCCACACGGAAAATGATGGAAGAGTTGTAATTCATCTTTTTATTCCATATAGAACTTAAGATATGGACGAAAACGATATAAGCTGCGAAACCTGCGGGAAGGTAGTGTCCGTGAAGTTTTGCGAAGGGTGTAATGACTACTACTGTGATGGGTGCTGGCCGTCACGTCGAGCGCATAGAACAAACACGGTTGGACCGACCGGAATTCCTCATAATCAACTGGACCCGAAGATCGTCCAGAAGGTTAAGGAGTGGATGGCCGAGCCCGAAGACGAGCACGACGAACGTAAACAACATGAGCTGGATGAGGATACAATCTGGTTCGGTTTGAGTAAAGATAAAAGAGGCGATCCGATCTTGGCCGAATATAGACGGGTTGCTATCTTAATGATGGAGACTTCGGAGGGAGCTCCTTCAACTCGATACCCGGGTCTTGTTTCGTTCGTGGGTCAGACAGGTATGGCAAGGCAGACTCTACGCTGGAGGACATGCTCTTGCTGACGACTGAGTTGCTAGGTGCCGGTAAGAGTACTCTTATTCGGCTTCTGATCGATGCGAATAGCTACGACGCCGCGGATGGAGAGCCCCCTTCCGTGGCGCTTCCAGTCGTTGGGCGCAGTGACCAGGACGTCTCCACATCTGCCGATGTCCACCTCTATGCTGATCCGAACACAAGCGGAAGCGTACGACCGATGCTATTTGCAGATTGCGAAGGCTTCGAAGGTGGCGAGCGCGATCCAACTGCGCAAGCCGTCTCAGGCAGTGGAGCCAGGAGACCTCAAGATCCTCAGGCTATTACCATCAGCGGAAAAAACCCCATATCAAGAATTGTCCATGCTACCAAGCGAGCGCTGCGATGGGCATCAAGGAATGCTTCGGACTACGAAAAGACAGGCAAGAGACAGTTCGCCGTGGCCGAGATGTACCCTCGGATTTTTCACGCCTTCTCGGATGCAATCGTGTTTGTGCTGAACAATCCAAAGTGAGTGTTCAATCATATCATGGACTCTCACACATGACATTACTTAATAAGACCATAGGACCCTGGAGGACGTCGCAGAGAAACTCCTCCTTTGGGCGGATACGAACCACTCTGCTTCAATCAACCTTCCCAGCAAACCTCACGCGATTATAGCCCTAAATAAATCCAACAGTTCAATCCCGGGAGATAAATGGAGCAGGCACAGGGCTACTGAGGATTTCCTCAAGTCAATGGACGCCCAGATCTTCAAGAATAAAACCTTCGAGGCGTACGCGAAAAGGTGGGCAAAGCAGAACCTGACCATCACCACCATGCAGGAACTATTCGATTGTTACTACTCAAGCGTCCACGTGGTCCGACTTCCGGATAAGAGCCGGTACGAGCTGCTACACCAACAGCGAGATGCTCTACGCGAAGTCATCGACGACTGCTGTAAAAAGTCGTTCAAGAGAAAGAGCGGATTGAAGATGCTTCCTGACGTCGACCAATTTCAGATGTACCTGTCACTAGCATTTGATCATTTCTCCGAGACTTTGGCAGAACCCTTTGATTATGTGAAGGCTTCATTGAAGCTACGCCCCCCACCGGAGACCTTAGCAGACAATATGCTAGAATTCCTTCTCCTAATCGCAGATCGATGCCGGTTGAAAAAGGACATCGAAGAGCTTTTTCTGATGGTAACCGAAATTGTCGCATCTTGTATTATGCTTGATTCAGCACGAAAGCAGCATTTTGGTGGGGATCAACCCCCCTATTCATCGCTAAGATCACCTCGTACTGATTTTCTACAGGTGGACCACAAGACTGGTTCGGGACGAAGACGTCTCGACTTTCCGTCCACACCGCACAGAGTGATCATTCCGATCTCGCGACATCTATCGGGACGGAAGAGGAATCGTACAAGAGTCTTTGCAAGTTTGTCATTACCGAATACTTCGAGACCCAATTCTGCTGCACCTATAACATCCCACCGAAAGCTCGCCTTCTCGACCCGGGTTTCCAATGCGAGCTGCCGCTCAGAACCCACGAACATATGCACCGGCAGAAGTCCTCCATGGGAGGTACTCGAGATATCCTTGGCGACTTTACCGGCGGCAAATTCAACCCGAATTGGTTCGCTTGGGAAGAGAAGATCCGACAGAAGCTTCTTGAGATGCACCAGAGCTACGAGTGGAAAGATGGCGGTAGCTCCCGAGAATCGCGGGCGCGAGCGCATCATCGCAATCTTCAGAGGTTTTACGCACCCTTAGAAGACATAAATCTCTTCAGCAATTCCGTCTGCTTATCTTGCCTATTCAACCCCGCGCAATACCCTCTCAGCTGTGGACACCTTATATACGCCGAGTGCGCGATGGACTTTGGCAGATTCGATGGTGGCACACGGATTATTGTTGAAAGCTGCCCAATGAACGGCGGTTCCATTTGCAACAAGGTGTTAGCAGTGCCAGGAGTTCCAAGCGTCATTCAGCTCGAACCAGCGCACTCTGGTCTAAGAGTACTGACACTAGACGGGTAATCCTCTCCATCTTAACAACATGACCTAGGATGATATATCTAACATTCTACTAGGGGTGGTGTACGTGGGATCGTCGAGCTTGTTGTACTGAAAGCGATCGAGGATCGGATAGGCGTCCCTCTTCAACGCTTTTTTGACCTTGTAGTAGGAACAAGGCGAGTAGCCCTATAAACTAAACTAAATAGGGATCCTAATGCTAACAGTGCCCATGTCTTGCAGCACCGGCGGCATCATCTCGCTGGGTTTTGGCCATAGGCAATGGCCCACCGACGAGTGCATCAAGAAGTTTCTCTTCCTGATCAACCAGGCATTCACGCCTCGCAAAGCTCAGAAATATTCAGGTATCAAGCACTTGGAGATGATCTTGAAGAAGAGCAAGTACGAAACCAAACCCCTCACACATGCTCTTCGCGGAGCTTTAGGCACTTCTAGTCTGTTTGGCTCCCCTGAAGTATACGGAACTCGTCCGTTGAAGGTGGCGGTCATTGCAACATCCGAAGCTGGGACCAAGCCATACGTAATATCCAACTATAACGTCCGCAGGAGTTTCTTCCCGACCTCTTCTAAGCATAGGCCCCCGTTGGAGTACATCCGATACAGACCGTCGAACCCGCAAGATGAGCTCAGGGTTTGGGAGGCGTAAGTATTTTTTGCAATAAAGTACGGGTTTGTAGAGTGCTAATTCCGAACAGTGCACGAGCAACATCAGCTGCACCAGGATATTTCAAGCCATTTAGCGATACGTCCCCTCAATTAATGGACGGGGCGATCCTGCACAACAATCCAATTGAGATAGCGATAGAAGAGGCTCGAAGTATTGCACTCTCTGGCAACCTGTGCCCTGTTCCGGACATCGTACTGTCACTTGGAACTGGCCTTCAGAACAAGTACAAGTACCAGGCCGACGAGGTATCCGCGAAAACATCCAAGGTCGTCGACAAAGTCCGACCGATTCATCCCAAGGTCTCTTTCTTCAAGATGCTCTTCACAATGGTCAAGAACCAGATAGGGCTGAATCTCGACGCTGAAAGGCGATGGGAAACCTGGTTTCAAAAGATCTCGGAGGTCCCCGGGTTGGCCGATCGTTCCTATCGTATCAACCCGGATCTCGGGGTGGCGCCTCCGCTGATGGACGATGTCGCATCAGTAACGTTCATGTTACAGACCGTACGGGGCTGGACCGAAACCAAGGCGAAAGACGAGATTGGCCATATCGCCTGCACTCTCGTCGCAAGCTCTTTCTACTTCGAGCGAACTGGTGATGTAGGTAAAAAGCGCACTTCACCCCTGCATCTTAACGGTGTGATCAAGTGCCGCCTGTCGAACCCCGACGAAGTGAGGGCTCTAGGGAAGTTTCTTGATTCTTGCTTGCGGCCCGCTACGTTCGTACTGTTGAGCCCGGATGACCCAGACCAAACGATGTCTATACCTGTGCGGGAGATGGTTGAGAATGGCCATTACGATGAGGTCGACGTAGCTATCGCTATACCAGATGCAGAAGCATCGACGCGGATCGCACTGATACTCCCAGGAATTGTTCACGGCCGTCAGGTGTTTGATATCAGTGGCTTTCCTCGGAAGCTGATGCGATGCGACTTTGGGCAAGGAAAAATCTGACGGAATTGGTTATTCACCTAGTACCTAGTACGTACTAGGTACGTGAAGAAAGATATTGCTTCCATAGACCCTGATACTTGATGGCCTCAGAGGGGGGAAACCAACGTAGAGTAGTGGCAATCAACCAGCATGTATGACTATTCCTTGAGGGACACGATGCACTTTTGCGGGACCTGTCGCTTAGAATCACACTTGAATTTCCTCCCATTGAAGCGCTTGGAACTGGTGTGAGCTTTGTGATCTCGACGTTCAGCCCCAGCTGAGAATAGTATGATTTGTCCTCTTTGCGAGTTATCTCATGTCCTCCCTCACGAATAGGTTTGGCTAAAGACGATCTGCTGCCCAACAGTTGCTAATTTCTGTCATAAAACACGACTTCCTTTGGTGCTATGAGCTCTTGTAGTGTCCACCCTCGAGTAAACCAATGGCTTTTCGCGACCTCCGCTCCGCTGTTGATGTTTGATAAATAAATACCTACCAAAACATAACAATTGTCAGCCTCTTGATACCGGTTGAACATGGAATTGATGGTCTCTAGTAACTCAGCATTGCTTCTCTTATCGATACAACAGATACCAACCCGGATATATTCGTCGCCGTCCGCTTTTACTCGCAGGCAGGCCTACTTTAATTTATGATATTTCAGATTGAAGTCGTTAATATCACCCCTCTGGACATCGGCATATGAGACCTCAAACAAGTGTCAAGTATGAGAGAGAATCGCATATCTACTAGGTACCTACCTACCTACCTACCTAGTAGGTAAGCACAAGTTGGCCAAGAGTTCCGACGTTGGAAATTTGGATCGTGTTTACATTTAATAATCGCATTCTGTAGGTTCCCGCTTCAGGGAGACTTGATCGTCTTACCAGCAAGGAAAGTTACGCATGCTGCTGACCTTGTGAAAGCCACCAACCATTATCAAGCTACAAATATTAGGTATCGATAACGACAGCTGAAAATGAGGGCTGAAACCGAAGCAAACGCCATCGGAACCAAGTCGAACGCCCCATATTTCTCCTCTGCGTGCAGCAGTGAAATATACCCACCCCTCAGATCGTAACACGCGTCGAATACGATGAAAACATGGCTTCAGATGATACTGGGCTTTCAAGCAATCAACCATTTGGGAAGCTGTCCTTCCCTCCGCCCCATGAAGAAAAAAAATCCACTGTTTAAATTCGCATCGGTTAAACGTAGGGCTTATCAAGGTAGGTACCCCTACATCCTCATCGCGAGTCACATCAACATGTCATATCCGTTCCCAAACAATACCCTCAAAATACGCGAGTGGCGACATATTTGACCGATACCTGATATAATGGCACTTTCCGGAGTTCTAAAACAAACCTTGGAAAGCAGGTACCGTCTCCGAGTCTCTGCCAAATCACCGGCGTCCCTACGATTCACGGACTAGGTATGTATTAGAACCATGACGAAGACCCGGGTATGGTCCCTTGTAAGTCCTCAAAGGCGCTTGTGCCGTCGTCTGTGCCGACTATCTAGATCATTTTCTTTAGACTGACATTTCCATAATCCATGTTTTCATTTCTCCTGGGACAACCCCTTTGTTTATATATTTGACAGTTCATCAAAGCGGTTCGAGATTGCCCAGTAGGTGAATGCTTTTATACAAATACGACAAAGAGAAATCACATAGTGGGTACGAGAACTGCCTGTCCCTGATTCTTATCTTTACAGGTCACGATATTCAAACACTGTTTTTGTCCCCCAACAATGTTGTTTAGATATGTACATTGAAAGGTATTCACTTATCTATTATGTATCTAGGTAGTTAGACCTAGGCAACACGCCAGGTCTTTCTTAACTTGTGACTTAGTACCTACCGGGTATGGAGGTAGCTACACAAGGGAGGTAACTGCTTGCTTAGGTAGGGAGCTAGGCAATCCATCGTCGCCCTATAGCTCTTCATGGTTGGCACCCCAGACTC
The DNA here is from genome assembly GCA_902806535.1 of Hypoxylon rickii. Classification (NCBI taxonomy): domain Eukaryota; kingdom Fungi; phylum Ascomycota; class Sordariomycetes; order Xylariales; family Hypoxylaceae; genus Hypoxylon; species Hypoxylon rickii. The sequence continues at coordinate 3,753,534 of CADCWY010000004.1, read as the reverse complement.
CATGGAACCCGTAGCCCATCACGATAGGCATCCTCGCGCGGCCCATCTCCACCATGGTCGTGGCGTTCACGACCACGAGGGAGCTCTTCTTGACCACCGAGTCCAGCGACACGAGGAGCAGCACACCGTCGTCCTCAGCCTTGGCCTCCGGGGCGGCTACGAAGATCGGCTCCGAGGGAAGCTGCTCCGTCGTGGGAGACCAGACCTTCCACTCGCCGCTCTTCGAGTCCACCTTGATGATCGAGTCCACGAAGTAGCCCTCCTTCTCCAGGTGCACGCCCCACGCGTACTGGTAAGGCTTGCCGCGCAACGCCGGGTTCATGCGCGGAAGCTCGATGTTGGCCTCGTGGGGAAGCTGGAAGACCTTCTCGGCGCGGCGAGTGGGCACGTCGGCGCCGTCCGCGGGGAGCGGCATCTTGGCGGCTCCGGGAAGTCGGTAGCGCGCGAAGTCGGCGGTGCCGTCGTTGCTCGCGGCTCGTGCCGCTTTGTTCCCTAAGTTTTCCCGCAGGTTCTCGATCTTGGCCGCCTCGAGGAAGTCAAGGTTGTCCATGCGCGCCAGGTCGATGTTGATGGCGCCTGACTCGTCCTCGAAACTGTTGATCTCGTGGAAGGCGAAGAATGCGTCGTCGGACACGTACTTCGCAACCACGCCGCCGCCATCCTTGGGGATGACGTAGAAGAACGACTTACGGTTGGGGTCCCAAGGGCCTAGGCTCGTCATGACCGTCTTGCCATGTTTTTTATAGTCCGCTTGCCAGACAATGAGAATCAGGTGCTTCTCAGAGCTAAAGAGGGAGTGAATATACGCCGGCGGGGCGTCGGTGATGGTAGCGAGGATTGAAAGTTCCCCAGTAGGATCAATGCCAAATACCTGGTAGCTAGGAGTCCGAGTGGTGAGGTCCAGCTGATAGTTGTAGATCGTACCATCTGTACCATGCGCAGGGTGAGCCGCAACGTGCGTGTTCTCGCCAACGTGGAGCTTTCCACAAGCCGATGTATCAGCTGCATTGTACGTGAAGAGCTCTATGGGCTCAAGAGTCACTGGGTTAATTTGTTGCACGGGGTTAATGTCCGTGGCCATAACAAGCGTGTCGAAGGGCGCGCCCTCGTCACTAATGTTTTTAGAAAGGCCAGGGAAATTTGGTAGCCAGGCAGCGTTGATATTGCTGGTGCTTTTGTCCCCTCGAGGGTTGGTACCATTTCGAAATTTGGTCTCGAACGCACCAAACACGATTTTGCTTGGGTCGCCTCCAAACGACCCACCAGGGTAAAGTCCCGTCTTGCGTACAAAGTCCATTAGTTCATCGGAACTATTGCGGCTTCGATAAGTGACTTTACCGTTAACAATGTTGAAGCGGTGATTACGACCGAAGCCGTCAAACCAGTGCCCCGCCGTGTAATTGCCAACATCCCAGGTCGCGGCGGCGCCTTGATAAAACGAACCGTTCAACCAAGATGGGATAGTCCCTTCGATCTCAAGCTCAACAGGTTGGCGAATCTCAGGCGTTCCATAGAAAGGCCAGGCTAATGGGTCTGAGTCTCGTGGAGGGGCTCCGCCGGTCACAACCTCCGAGCTAACTAATTGCCCAGCAGCCAAGGCAGCGAGCATGAGTTGCCTGAAGGACATCATTTTCGTTCGAATTCTGGATCTTTGTTTATAACAGAAGTTAATGGTTCGGATAGATATTGGTTTAGATAGAAATGAGGGTTAGAGAGGAGGTGATGGTCAGGTAGAAAGGTGTTAGTGTGTGGCTTCTCGCTCTCATCAGAATTACAACTTGATCGATCTTGCTCTATATATCCTGTTCTACGATGCACATCACCATAACCATCTGATCGTTCTCTATCGTCTCTTGTGTTCCATAACACAGCCATTGTTGATTATATGAGCGAGTCCGATTGTTTAGATTAAGTCTAGAGGAGCCTAGGATACGTTCACATTCTTATTTCCAGTGTTAGGTTTTCTGGTTAATTGCGAGGGCATCATTCCGCAATGTGGCCAGCAAAACCAGTCGGTGATTATACCATGTAGTATTTGACCCCGGCAGCTACCCCTTTATTTAGCATTTCATAAGGTCCTTGTCTTCCGCCATTGTCACTCGAAGTAGGGCAAGTTCCTTTCATAAATTCTTCTTACCTCTATTAAAGGGAAGCCTGCCTTGAGACCTAGTATTGACCATGGCAAGCTTCCAGGTTGCTAGGTGGTAGCCACGTGGTTTGAATAACCTACCCCCTTTTTGAGAGCGTCGGTGCCCACCCCACCCCATTGCGCCCATCACACAACATGCTCTTAGGCGCTGGATATTATCTTCTCTATCTCATCCGGGTCCTTTATCGCATCCGTCAAGTTGATGGAACCATCCTTCGTAATCAGTAAGTTGTCCTCAATTCTATGTTCATTCGTTAGAAACTCTGGTCGTTCTTGCGTGACCGAGACCGGTAAGGGGGGAACGAACCTCACACCACCAACATCCCAGTACTTTTCTAGTACCTTCTCATCGATGAATTTGGAATGCTTTGGGTTGCTGAGGTATGGCCTGATGATGTATTCGCAGAAGTAGACCTAACGATCGCATTAGCCCCTGGTAAAGTAACTGGTTGATCAGCGCTACTTACATTCGGTTCAACAGTGATCACACTTCCAGCTGGCAGATTCAGGCGAACCCTGAGGTACCTGAAAAGCGGATCGGGGTCGGAGTAGTTCGGGTGACCGCCAGTGTCATGGGTATCCATTCCGAGGTAGTGGCCCAGACCATGGGGCATGAATGCCGCGCTGGTGCGAGCTTCGAGAATGTCCTTTCGGTCGCCCTTCAGTATGCCCAGAGATAGGAGCCCGTCGATCGCTACTCTATGTGCTTGTAGATGTACTTCGTCCCAAGATACGCCTTCCTTCAGCATAGCAATGCAGTCCGTTTGCATCTGGAGAACGATCTCGTATATAGCTCGAGACTCCTCTGTGAACTTTCCGGAAATAGGAAAGGTCCTGGTCTATGCCGTTGTCAATATGCGCGCCTCAGTTTTCTAGCAGACGCCCCGATCATTTGACGCAGAGGGGCACGCATTAACTCACAATATCAGAAGCGTAGCAGTCCCATTCCGCGCCCGCATCCAGGAGCAACAGATCCTTGCCCGTAAGATCCTTATCATTGTGTACATAATGCAGAGTGGCAGCCGCCCGCCCGCTAGCAACTATGCTCGGGTACGCCTGCTTCTTCGCCCCCTGGCCGATGCTCGTGCCGATGAATATGCCCTCGAGTTCGTATTCGTTTCGCGCTCTCTTCACGCTCTGAAGGGCGGCCTTGTGGGCAATGCCGCTGATCTCGTTGGCCTTCTTGATAAGGGCGATCTCATACTCGTCTTTGATCACGCGGGATTCGTCGATGGCTTCGCCGAGAATCGTAAAGTCCTTGTTAGAGAACTCGAGGAAGGTCACGGCATCCGAAACACGATCCGCAATAGCAAAAACTGTGGACTTGGGCGCACTTCCAAGTCTAGCCAAGGTTGGATTGAGCTCTGTGGAGGGGAGGACGGAGTCTACATCGTATTTCGCTAGGGCCTCGTCGGGAGAAAGTGGTAATCCTGACCAAATGACGGAGTCGGGGTCCACGGGAGGGATGAAGAGGGTCGAGTGCTCGGTGGCGATGTCGTAGATGAGAAAGCAGTCGGATACGTCAACGCCGGTCAGGTACATAAAGGCTCGCCGTTGTCTAGGCGATTTCTATAATCAGTGTCGCCCAACTTGGTTTATCTCTGTGCGACTATCATTGGGCATACCGGAAGGGAATTGGCTCGTCACTATCCTCCAGGAGCTTATCCGCGCGCCCTTCCAGATACAATACGCCAGTGGCATCAGGGATCTTCGATCTTATGTATTCAACCACGCGCTTCGCATGTGCCTTGGCTGGGTATTTCCCCCTCAAGATCGCCTCAACGTCAATGTTGGCCTTAGACATCGTGGAGGTCGCTGTCGTCACTATGCCTCTCTTTGGGAATTTACTCGTACCAAGACGGGAACAGGAATAGGAACGGGAACGGGAACGGGAAGCAGGATGGGAGCGTGCGTTGCTGCCGTAATATGAATGCGGGGTAGCTTTCCTACTCACGAGGGGCTTCTCAGAGACACACTGGAAGATGGTATCAAACCCACGAATAAAACTGAGATATCTTGGTATAGAAAGAGATCGCAAATAGTTAGGTGGATTACAAATACCAGCAGAGTAATGTCTGCCTGCTTTAGTAAATAACACCAAAGACATTTAGGAATGGCCCTCCATGATATGAACGAACAAACAAACACAAGATGAGAAGCGGGACAGCGGGTTACGGCGGTTAAAGGAAGTCCAATGTCGTATAAAGGCGTTTGACCAATCAATGAATCAATTACAAGCTAATTGCCTTCCCCTTCAGGTTAAATGCCCGGCTTTAATGACGGCCGCGGGGCATTCGTAGTGCGTCAAACTATTAGATCAAGATCCATGGATACTACCTAGTACCTAAACCCTCTATATTGAACACTGCTATGTGCCTAGGGCATTTACGACTGAGAGAAGAGACCTAGAATCCATTCGCAATCCCATCACTCGCAGCCGAAGCACTACGATACAAAGATAAGATCATAATGATTTTGACTATATGCCCAAGTTACATGACCACAAGGGAAAAAAACGTTATTGGCATGAATTCTCGGTGTATCCACATCATTGATCAATTGGCAATATGTACCGATGCCAATCTCGAAATAACATATATATTACAAGTCGTGAAATTCGGGTATCGCGTATGAAGTCGTACCAATATGGTTTCCTTCCTTCGACGATATCTTTCGAAAAGCGTATCGAGTAGGGAAAACCACTCCTCCCGTGAAATGCACGTCCATGCAAGCCCATCCTGATGTACCTAAAAAAAACAGTATTCCGGCTGGTTGAATCCTAGAATACTAGATAAAACCTCCTCTCCTTATCCCAATACCCCACACAACACCCTCATCGAATTAATGGCTCGAGGTCCTCCGTGGCGTCTTCCTCTGCTACTAACTCCCTATACCTAGTGCTGATATGGTAACACCGCCTGGAAAGCAGTGACTAGGTCCCAGCCTTCACATTTCCTTTGGGTGGCGCATTCAGCTTTAAGACCGGTATCGCATCTTCGTGCAACGAAACACCTACTTTGCCAACTAGACCGTGGCCTTGTTTCAACGTCTCCCAATGGCTGCGAAGTGTGTCTTCCCCAATCACCAGTTCAAACCCGGTCAAAAAGCAAAAGCTGATTTCTAATCTCGCCAACTCGACCTCACTCACTCCACCAACCTTTGCAATCTTGGCGTGTGGGTAGCTTAGATCCTCAAGCGCTTTCATTGCTACTCGCAAGCCGGCTAGGAGTAGGCGATGACAATTTCTCCTAGTGACGGGGATCGCTCGCTCTTCGACAGCCAACCGAAAGATGTAAAATGATGTAGCGAGATACACGGCGGTTGACATGGGACAGAACCGGTGAATTCGCAGCAAATAGTCCTCAATGCTGATCGGAGGGGGCTTCTTGCTGTAGAACTTTCGTGTAATTGCGCTATGCTGTAGGTTGAGAGGTTGCGAATCGGCGCCAATGACAATATATGGCTCGGGGGTATTCTTGGGCGGCAAAGGACCTGGCGCTTGCCGAAGGTGAACGCCATCAACAGGTTGACTGGATGCTGCCTTGGCCCGCGCCTCGGCCTTAGCTTGAGCTTCGGCCTGCTCTCGGAGACGCGCCAAATTCTTCTCCGAATGCGATCTGACTATTTCCGCCTTCTCTCGTTGCATACCACGCATATTAGGAATGGTAGGGCTCGTCGGAGGAGGTGTAGGAGGAACGTCGCCCGTTATACGTACGAGCGCCTCAACGCCAGCACATAGAAGCTTGAGAGCAGCGATCGGGGAGAGCTTAAACAAGTCGTGGGAGGACGGGCTCGGAGCGGTATGTAGCGGAGGGGGCGTTCGGGCTTGCCATAGCAGTCTAGGATCCGCCGAGGGGACGGGAGGCGGAGGAGGCGAGGTCGGCGTTGTTTTATCACTTTCCTCTCTCTGGCCTCCATGCAACTCTTGAGTGTCTGGCTGGCCAGCGTCGTCCGCCATTGAACTAATTACTCCTCCCCTTCCTTCCTTTATAGAGTAAAGAGCTAACCCGAATCTATCTACTATTGGCGATGCGGCGACGGAGAAGCTTCGGAGGTAACGAAATCGATTCAGAGTGCAATAGTCGTCGCGATCGCTTCCTGATGGTATCGGCACAACGATTTGACCTGACTTGTCAGCGCTCCGCGAGATGGCTTTTAAGCATAAAAGCCTGACGATGTTGATATCTGATATTCAGCCCGCTTCTAACCTCATGGTCGTGCGCAAGGAACAGGGGCAAGAACATCAATTATCGGTACCAGCACTACCCAGGGTTGAGCCGATGATCCGCCCGTCGAGCTGTTGATACCTCGAATTTGTATTATCTTATTGGCGATATTATAGGACTAGCTGATCGCTGCAGCTCAACAATTCCGTCCGGCGTGTCTAGACAGGACCAACGGGACCATGCCGAATACCTAGTAGAGCTTTCGAGGTAGGTAGCTAGACGATCAGAGGCAAAAGCTATCGCTATCGCCACTTAAAAGGAAGTAGCCCGCTTCTTAGGCTCGAAGTGCGCGGCGTACGGGAGCGAAGTGGATTTGGCGGACGTTTAGGCTAGTGTCGATTACCAAAGATGATACCAGGTAATAATAATCGGCGTGATGAATATTGATGAATATGGATGATCAGGCCAGTGTCCAACGGTCAAGGCCTTGGGTTGGAAACGGGGAATTGGGATAAGAAAAGAAAAGGAACAATGAGCCTCGAGTTCGAAAAGACGCAAGTAAAATGATTTAAGCTTCTTTAGCTCTTTCTTTTTAACCCGATCTTGCTCATGTGAGTACATTGATACTTGATACTTCAAGTTCCAAGGTTTCTAAGCGGTATAGCACCTTTGGACAGCAGCTATAGCCCCGCTATCACTAAAAGGCCTTAAGAGCCCTGGAGACTTTAGAGACCCAAGGGACCTAAGCTCACCTAGTAAGGTTGGACAAAATGGTACCTAGTAGCTTGAGCCTTGAGCCTTGAGCCTTGAGATTCAATTTAATGGGGTGAGAACCAGCTGGAGGTGCTCTGCTCTTGCGAATCGACTGTTCTTTTATTGCAGAAGCGCAAACCTAGGTACCTAGTATCAATTGATAGAAACCCGAAATTGTTTACATCAACATGGATCTAAAAATTTGATTTGATTTCAGCATGCGGCGCATCTACCCTCGACCTTGCTACCGCACATGGCACATGTGAGAGCCATGGAGCGCTAGAAATTTAAATCAGGCATATTGTTAGTGGGGTTGATCCAATCGTACCTTAAGGGTCCTGTAACACATGCAGCTTTGCAGCTTACCTCGCAACCCTCACAACTCTCACCAACTCTTGCAGCCCTTCGCAGCTTTTTTCCTGCAGCTTTTAGAGGCTCGTGACCGTGTTCCGGTAGACATCTCCAGGCTCCAGTAGATATTGTACTATGTACATGATGCCCCTAGAAAACGTGTGCTAGATACCTACATACATGTCCTTGGTAGGTAGCATCTATGGCTCCCGAGGTCCGTAATGGTATCCCCAACTGGAATCCCGCAGATAACCCCACTATCCACTCTCGGCCTAAACTACCACTGATGCTAGGCATGCGATGCGAGGCAACGCAAGAAACAACGCGATCCAGTTAGAACCAGTCCATAACTTTTGCCTCCGAAAGAAGGCCAAGATACTCTGAATTGAATGAAGGATAATGTTGCTGTTGATACAAAGTCCAATCGTTATCTCACCAATCAGACTAGCGAACGGAGACTTGTGCCAACTCGAGATAGCAGAAGCTCCGTGTCGTGGCAAGGTGTAAGTGGCCAAACTAACCCTCCTTTTCACTCATAAGGAATTGCTTATCTCGGGAGACAGGAGTAATGAACATGTTATTGTTAAATTCCCATCTACCATTACTTGCAGGATGTCTTCTTGAGTACCAACTTGAAAGTACGTATTTCGTAGGCAAGGGTATCTAAGTCTTCCGAGAGAGAAAGTATCTTGCATTTTCGCAAATAAACCGAAGACCCCCATTCGCCAAGCAAAGAAAGGCCACGAGACATGAAAACGGCCAATAAACCTCTGTTCGCTTCGAAATCGGGCCCAGCAGGCTACCCTCTCTTCGTTTCCTTTCCTCGTCCTAGCCTAGACGATACGAAGCGAATACGGACCTATTTGCTCTCCTCATGTCTACTGGGTGCTGCGTAAACTACCCACTAGGTATGTAGGTGTGTTCCGGGTTGCAATGAAGAAGCAAGGAGGGGCAGCCACTACAACAGATGGTTTTGCGTGGCAGAGTAGCATTCGGTACCTGAACAATCTACCGCCTTCGAACCCATTGGTAGAAGGGATAGTACTGCCGTAGTCTCTATTCGATATCATATCAATTGATCTTCTTCATAGTAATTGTCACATCGAATTCTTTAGATAAACCGGTAAAGAGGTTCAGATAAATCTTGTCCCTCACTGGTCATCACTACTATCACCGTCTTCAATGCTACGAAACGAATTGACCGATCGACATGTGCAAGAGACAACGTATTCGCAAGCTCTCATAATAGTCCAAATAATTTCAAGATAATTCTAAAGCGCAATTCCTCTGCGTCCACGGGTTTTCCTATTACTCATAGCTGTACTCTTGCTTGGCATTACCCCAGATATACCGAGGATCGACAATCTCAACATAAACCCCACGAACTACCCCTACCCCTCTATGTATGCATCCTGCGGGGCCTACTTAGGGGAATATGGTAGAAGTCCTACATAGTACTACTAAGGGTAGACTCGCCACACCGATTAGGTAGATTTATCACAAGGTCAAAGTGCCAAGGGAGGCATAAAAGCAAGGCAGATGTCCTCGGAAAAGACGATATATAGTAGACGATGGCTCATCCATAAACGTACCTAGGTACATATAAGTACCTACCTAGATACTCAGTGAGCCATAAACTTGGCCGGAGCAAATCCTTGATACGTTGCACAGAAAAAAAAACCCACAAACGCCGTCCATGATCAACTTGAAGAATTTAGTGTCCATGTGACTGCAATGGCGACGAACGTTCACGGCACAGGTACTACATATCGCGGCTCTGGAGCCGGTTGGCCTCCCTTGCGTACGGCAACCCTCCGAAGTTAGCGTCATGTACTGCGCGTAGGTACCTGTTAGGTACTAGGCAGGTAGGGAACAAACAAATGGATCTCCCGACAGCACGGTGAGACACTACTAGAAATAGTAGAAAATGAAGACGCAACCCTTTCTCCTTTCGTCGTGGCTCAAATTTCAAATATACCCGCTTCTATTCATCATCTCATCTATCGATTATCATTACATTGTGCGTAGCTTCACACCAATCCTTGATGAACGCGATGTAGTAGCGAACCAACCGGACTGCGACACAGCGAGACTCTAGGTAAGCATCTATGTTTCTTTGGTATTGATATTACGCAAGTACCCAGGTACCCAGGTACCTAGGTCACTAGGTATCGTTGAATTAATAACATAGAAGGGGGTATCACTGCCAAAAGCCTATCTTTCCACCCACACCCGGAGCCTACTCCGTCTCGGCCGGTCGTACGCTCTGCGGGTTATGAAACAGGTCGCTCGGGTCCCACTTGGACTTGACCTGGCCGAGGGTGTTCAGGTTGGGGCCCCAGTACGAGGCCTGCGCGTCGGTCAGGCTGGGGTCGACGTAGCCCGGATACGTAGTCAGGGTCTGCGATGAGCTGGCCCGGATGGTGTCGACGATGCCGCTGATAAAGGAGCGCGTGTTGTCGGTGAGCGTCGGGATGCCGATGCCGTACCCCTGGCAGAACATGATCTTGTCGCGGTGCGAGTACGCGGTTGCGTTCATGGGCACGTCGCTGATAGCACCACCAGTCGCATCGAAGATCAAGAACCAGATCAGGGTGCCGCGGTCCGCGTCGTCGATGAAGTTCATGAGCTTGGAGATGGCGTCCGGGGAGAGCGTCTCGTCGGCGCGGAAGGCCAAGCTGCGCGCCGTGAAGGCGGAGCGAATTTCCGAGAGCCACAGGGCTGCGTCTTCGGCTTGCTGGGCAATGACGGCCAACCAGTCGTCGATGACGAGGGAGGTGTTGCCTGCTGGGATCTTGTCGGGGATGCCGGTGGCCTTCCACTCCTCTTCCGTTCCGTAAAACGTCGCGGTGATGATGACGCCCAGTTCGTGCATGACAAACTCGGTACCGAATCGCCGATCCAAGTTAGGGTCCGAGATAAGATCTTGCCATTGCTGGAAGATAGGGACCAGATCCGCGTGTTTGTCGAATGTTAACGAGAACGAATATTGGACAACATTGCCAGGTTCGGGGTGCGTCTTCATAACAAACTCCGTAATAACTCCGAAACCTGCGCCTGCACCCTTTAACGCCTGCGATAGATGAGTATTGGGACTAAAGGTAGAGATCGCGGCTCGCTTACAAAGAAGAGATCACTGTTTTCGGTTTCGCTGGCTCGCTTGATAGAACCATCCGCAGTGACTACTTCAGCTTCGAGAACATGATCCAGACAGGATCCCCACATGCGCGATGTAGGCCCCAATCCACCCTTACGTCGATTGAATTAGCAAGCAAGCCTATGTTGTCGTCTGCGGAGGAGTCTGTGTGGCTTACGATAGTGGCGTGGCCGCCTATACCAACGCCGGGACACGTTCCGTGGGAAATGGCCCTCTTTCCATTGTCATGAAGCTTCTTAGTCACATCCGAGAGCTTCGTACCGCCACCGATCTTCGCCTGCCATGTGTTGGTGTCGATGGAGAAGTCCTGCATTTTCACCAGGTCGATGACAAGCTCGCCATCTTGTCCGCCCACGCCTATTGTTTGCCCGTTAGCAATCCTCTCATCGAACTAGGGCTTTTATGATATTTGGGCGTACCGAAGTTTCTGGCAGATGGTCAGCCAAACGCTTGAGAGTGCGACAAGAAAAACATAGAGGTGCTTACGCATAAGAGTGGCCGCCTGATTTTGGTTGTACTTTGACGTTGCTTGCGACGGCACATTTGACGAAATCCGACACATCCTGAGACGTCTCCGGCCTAGTTACGGCGATAGGCTCGACAGGAATGTCCAGATTATATCGGTTGACCCAGGAAACTTGATAGAGCGGAGTGCTAGGATAAGCGACGCAGTCGTTGCGGCCGTTGCAAACTGCGTTTAAGCAGTCAGACAACGGGGAGCTAGATGACTGCCCCATAATGACGATGGCTAGGTAGGATAAATAATCGTCGTATTGTGTCAGGTACCCCAAAGAAAAACTGACTACCTGGGTACCTATGTAGGTAGGTACTTTAGGCTGGAGATGATCGCGAGGTTGGGAACCAGAGGCAACCTTTTAAAGATACCTTAACTTGAGGCAAAGTCAAGGCAAACGGAAGGCAAACGGAAGGCAAACAGTGGCCGTGACTCCCGTTCAAAGAGGAGAAAGGTAAGTTTATTACACGCGTGGTGGACGTCGCAAACCATCTCTTTTTAATATTTTAATATTTACATTGATTTCCCTGGTATATGAGTGTTTCCCAGGATTATTTCCATCCCAATGTCACCTACATACTACATGCCCAATAGGGACACAACTTTGAAGGGAACTAAGACAAGGGTCTCGCCCCTCGCTGGCCAAGCTCACCGCGTTAATTTACCGATCCATAAAGCCAAAGCCACCGCTTTACCAGTAAAGTAGGACACCAGGGGGATCTTCTTTAGTGAGGTCCTCTCCGTCAACAGGATTCGCTACCAAGCAGCCCAGGTCTCGGACCAGTGCATTCTTGGTCTGCATTGTGGTTTAATGGACCAATCCTCTCGTGAGGCCGCCATCAGCCAACGATTATCGGGAGCAAAACAGGGTAGAATCAAGCCAACTCATCATACCAGGTATGTGTGCTAACGAATCTCGACTTTTCGCGGGGCCCGAACTTCCCGGTTTGGTGGGCGATTACAGCAACTAAGCCACATGGCTTCGTCAGACAAGCCCATGGAACTATGTCCATCGTATTTCAGCTTCAATCTTTCCGTATCACATGAGGGACGTCATCGTACACTGATTGATTTAAGACATGAAGAAATTTTTCTGGATTCACAGGTGCGTACGAAGCAGTAGTAGGTACCTAGGACACCTACTAGGTACATACCTACCTCTAGTATTCGTAAAAAGCATCATGCCATTTCCTTCCACCGAATGGTCTTCGCATGATGGCGCCTACGATCAGCAATTGCTGGGCACGTACCTGGGTACCTGACCTAGGCGGCTTTGGGACCAATGCGTCGCGCCATCTAAACCAATTACGGCTCTTCCAAGTCCCCCTGTGTACTCTGGGGATAGATTTGTCGTCCCTGATTTGCTGCGCTGCGAGATGACCTCACTGAAGGTAACGTTTTCGCTTCCAGGATTATTGGCGAATCGACGAAACGGACCGGACTCGAGTACAACCCCAAGTCACCTACCTGCCCCTATTCCATCTTATTCGTACCTACATACTATGTAGAAGTTCGTATTCGCTGGATTGAGAGGGGACAGAGATTCGCAAAAGTGAAGGATGCAAATGAGAGGCGCGGGTATTGTTGGAACCGCGAGTTCAATTCACCTAAGATACTGCGATTGTCCCTCGTGAATACAAGACGCTCACCCGCGCGTCTAGGTAGATACGGCAGCCATGTCGAGGACCGAACGACAAACAGAACATCTCACGCGGACAGAGAGAGTTGTTCATCGTGATGCTTCCCTCAGCAGAGCCGCATCTTCACGTCCATATATGCTACATCGCCTCTTGTCTCGGACGATGCCGTTGCTGTGTCACCTTCCGTAAAGGAATTCTTCAACACCATATCGGGATTCTGAGTACCTAAGTAAGGTACCTACCGAATGGTCTGTAGGTTATGCAGCCAAGCCTTGTGAGGAGCTGTCCGCACGAACATAAAAACAGACTCATCCAGGGCGAAGGATAGGCATTTATAGTCAATTCGATCCGTGGTTTTATGACGTTGGAGCGTGCATCGTCCAAGCTCTTGAATCCACCGACACCTACCTAGTATTTACTGTGACGATCCACCTAGTGACCCGGTGATGACCCCCCCTATCGCCTTGCCGACGATAAGCGGCCCCGGCTCCCAACAGGCATAGTGTACCACATATAAGCATTCGAGATCTATGGATATCATTTAAGTATGGATACGATGCTGTCAAGATCATCTGCCAATATATCAATGATACATTTCTTCATATGAATCTGATACCAGACCGAGATCTAATACTGGGTGCCAGTGTACCTAGTAGGTATGTAGTACCAAGGTATCTCCTAGTCCTCGGAAGTCCAGAGAGCCGGCGGTTACCTAAGAATAAAGTAAAGCTGGAGGAAGTTTATTAGCTAATATTCCTGCTCTTGTGACTCTCGACGTGTTGTACCCACGCAAGTTCAACTAGGAAAGAACCAAAGTTAGGTTTCATTGAAAGCGATTCATTTCTCTCCTCGACATCATTTGTTCTTCTAGTGAACGTATTCCACATCCATGGATGTTCTAACACGGTTCGCGGCTTGAGTTGTGAATGTCCCCATATCCATACTTCGCGATCTCATCTACATCCTTCCGGCATCGATCCGTTATCTGGCCTACCTGCGTCGGGTAGTACTACGTACCTAGTACCTAGAAAGGCACAACACGAACGTATTAACAGCAAACACGAAACAGCAAGAGATCTTCATCTACGTAGCACCTGTGAGTTTCCTGATAGAGCATGTGTGACCCATATGTTGTCCATTCAGCCCTATTGTTATTCGGTTCTACAAGTTGCCGAGGATTGCCTTTCCTTTCCGTGATTACGTCAAGTGTCCTTGGGACGAATTCGGAGTTCACGCATTGTAACTCGTCAAAATCGTCAAAATTGTCAATTAAACGCCCTTCGAGTCGACGTCTTCCCCGCAGTCTCTGAAGGAAGTCTTTCAATGCGTCCCCAAGGGGAATCGGGGAATATATCCCCAAGATTCCATCATTAGGTACCCTTGACCCCGAGTCCGCCCGGACCATCACAGCTCCAACTCCAGTTCCAGCTCCAGCAGTCCAGACCCTCCCCCACCTCATCTCTTCCCCCACTCACTGTGCCGGGCTTCAACTATCGACTAGCCTATCCCCGCAGCGGGAATACCGGGTAGATGATCACCCACGGTCCACACTCGTCCACAGTCGCTTTACGTTACTCAACCTATCGGGCTTATGCTTGGTCGGAGGAGTCCCCTTGCTGCGTATACCGTCTCACTGGACCGAAACCGCACCTATCAGTAGCGCATGCAATCGGCACGGAGGGGCACTCTTCGGCAACAAATTAACCTGATATGGTACAAGAGTTTTGAAGCTATTACCACAAGCCGGGCTTGTGTAAGGGAACTGGACCCACAGCAACGAATGTCCCGAGACTCTTCACTTTCACCTTTGGCTTATATATTCATCCACCTACCTACTTCCCTACCTACCCTAGTACTTCCCTACCTCCTAGCACGTTTCAAGCCCTCACCTTCTCGCCTTCAAGCTATCTCCTACACCTATACATACATACTGACGACCACTGACGCTTGCTACCCAGATACCTAATACGCTAGCCTTAAGCGCCACTAACAGCTCCACACGCTCTCTACCACAAAGCCCAGCATGTACACGGCGTCGTTCGCCTTCTTCGAGGCGATATGGGAGGCGGGTGTCACACATTGCTTCGTTAATCTAGGTTCAGACCATCCCAGCATCATTGAAGCTATGGTAAAAGGGCAGCAAGAAACCAAGGGAAACTTCCCACGCATCGTCACATGCCCCAATGAGGTACGTTTTCAACTTGTCGTGTTAGCCGTTGATAAACGAGCTTGGCAGGCCTTTGGCTATACCACGCCGATGCTACATGGGTACCTAGGAATCACTATAGCATGCACTAATGATATATGCTCAGATGGTAGCGATGTCAATGGCCGATGGCTATGCCAGGCTAACAGGCAAGCCGCAATGCGTTATCGTCCATGTCGATGTCGGTACACAGGGTCTCGGAGCCGCTGTCCATAACGCAAGCACCGGACGCGCTCCCGTTCTTGTTTTCGCGGGTTTAAGTCCTTTCACGCTTGAGGGCGAGATGCGTGGCTCGCGAACGGAGTACATCCACTGGATTCAGGACGTCCCCGACCAGAAACAAATTATCGGCCAATATTGCAGATATGCCGCTGAGATTAAGACGGGCAAAAACATCAAGCAGATGGTCAACCGCGCCCTCCAATTCGCGACAAGCGATCCCCAAGGTCCCGTATACCTGGTTGGCGCGAGAGAGGTTATGGAAGAAGAGATCCATCCGTATTCACTCGAGCAAGGCGTCTGGGATTCGGTCGAACTGGGTGGATTGACGCCAAAAGCTTCGAGGGAAATCGCAGAAGCGTTGGTCGGAGCCGAGAACCCGTTACTGATAACAGGATATTCAGGACGAAACCAGAAAATACCCGACGCCCTGGTAGAACTGGCAAACACCGTGAAGGGGCTGCGTGTGCTTGATACCGGTGGCAGTGATATGTGCTTCCCCGCGTCCCATCCCGGTTGGCTTGGTCTCCGATTCGGTGTTGACCCGATGATAGAGCAATCAGACGCAGTTGTTGTACTAGATTGTGATGTTCCTTGGATTCCCGCGCATAACAAGCCTAAAAACGGCACGAAAGTCTTTCACATCGATGTCGACCCTCTGAAGCAAATGATGCCTCTTTTTTACGTGCCAGCACAACACCGATACCGTGCTGACCCGCTTGTCGCCGTCGAACAGATTATCGCCGAGGCCAAGAACCAAGCCTCAAAGTTGGACAGTGCTGTTGTAACTAAGAAATGGGACGCTCTTCAAACTTCATACAAGGATCGCCTGGCTACGATCGCATCAAAGACTACTCCGGCGGAAGACGGTTCGTTCGGTACGGGTCACCTTTGCAAAACCCTTCGCTCCTTATGTCCCCAGGACACAATATGGGCCGTCGAGGCCGTCACCAACACGGCATTCGTACACGATAATCTACAGCCGGAGCTGCCGGGCTCGTGGATCAACTGTGGCGGTGGTGGCCTGGGTTGGTCCGGTGGTGCTGCCCTAGGTATCAAGTTAGCGACAGATGTCGCTAACGGCGGCAAGGGAAAGTTTGTCGTGCAGATTGTAGGCGATGGAACGTTCTTGTTCTCAGTCCCTGGTAGTGTCTACTGGATCTCAAAACGCTACAAGATTCCCGTCTTAACTATCGTGTTAAACAACAAGGGCAAGTTTATCGTTCATTTTATCCTATGCCTATATTTGAATATACCAGGCGAGTTATCTAACCAGGTAAACAGGATGGAATGCCCCTCGGAAATCTTTGCTCTTGGTCCACCCAGATGGACTTGGCTCTAAGGCAACCAACGAGGAAATCAATATCTCATTCGACCCGGTGCCGGACTTCTCGGGTATCGCAAAGGCAGCTGCCGGAGGCGATATATTTGCTGCGAAGGTTGACAAGGCACAGGATCTCGAGCGTATACTCAAGGACGCTATCAAGGCTGTCGAGGGTGGCCAGAGTGCTGTGCTGGATTGCAAAGTCACGTTAGGCTGCTAAACTGTGTACCTACCAAAGCTTACGATACCCACAGGGCATAGCATATAGGCTGGAGGCTTTCTCAAGGCGTATATCCTCGGCTTCACAACATCCGTGGGTTTTATGAACTTATACAATTTATGTAGAACGTAGATTTGCTGCGTATCGAGCTGAGTTCAATATCGAATGGGCATACCCTCGTACCACAGCTGTTAGGTAGTGAGCAAAGAAATCGTGAGATTACTGCATTGCTCCCGGCTGTATGGAAGTGTTGTCGTGTTTCTATATTTATAGAGGTTTAAGTGGATGTGTCTCGAGGAAGTCGATCCGTTTCATATGCGTCTAGACTACCTACACCAATACTGTAGTCTTGATATTTGCACTTTTCGGCACTCGGCGGACGGGGGCGGGTCTTCTACATTCCTTTTCGGAAAGGGCACGATGCATAATTCAGATGGGTTTATAGTTATTATCTCGGATGCGGATATGGCGTACCTCCTCTCTGGCCAGAACTAATATACCTGGTATACGGACCGGACAGAACGTACCTATTGATCTGGCATCTAATAAGTAAATTGATACGAAGGGACTTGATTGTGAATTTAGGAGTAAAATACATGAACCAGATATAGTAATATTCCGAAGGCGCTTTAAAGGAGCCTCCTATTCTACCCCGATTATCTGTTAGTTCAGTAATCCTTGCGTGTAAGGGTGGTTATTGGAGGCATAGTATACAATGCCGCCGGGTGTTAGGGAAGGGACAAAGCTCTTATAGAAGAAAATGCAACGGAAGAGAGCTGGACTATCCTTTCCTACTTGGGCAGCCAGAGGTCCAGAAGGGTGGGACTTCGTCACACTGGCGGAGGGGGCTTGCAAAAGGGAGACGATGGGAAATTTGCTTCCTGTCAACAATGCGAGCGAACGGGATTGGGCATAAACACCTTGACGGCTAGGCTGAAATAAGCGCTCGTGTAATTTAAAACTTACGTCTGTATAGCGTTGACTCAAGCGGTTTAAGCGAGCTACGGCTCTGTAGAAGACGTGGGTGGTGATATAATATACCTCTAGTGTTATAGGCGGAGCCTTTAGAGGGCACAGAACCATAAGCCATGGTTGTGTGATGAGCAGTTATAGACTCATGACGACGACTGCCCAGTAGCCGGAGAGCCCGGTGCGAACCGTGCAACGAACGCACTGCCGCCGAGTTTTTTTTTTCGGGCCGTTCTGGTTGATTTATAATTCCCTTCTTGCGTGTTTGTAGAATTTACTCTTTCCTCACTTCCGTCTTTTCCGTTAATGCACCTGTTGTTATCAATGAGTGAAGCCGTTTCCCTCCAGAACCGCATGCATTTTCTATAAATTTGCCATGGCCAAGGGGATATTTCGTCATCTGGCGTACGGGTTACCGAAGTATCAAGGGAGCGTGTGGCACGGAACCCAATTGTTGGGCTATGCGATGTTGGCGCGAAGAGATAAGGGAAAAAATAAAAAACGAAAATAAGAAACTAAAACAAGCATTCCCAAGACCAAGGGAATTCTACCGTACCCGACCGCCAATCTCCGATGTCTATTTTTATTTTAGATGTTGAAAGAAGCGTTTCTTCTCGAAACTGTTTAAACACTTGGCATGGCAGATGGTGTTGATCTTATACCAGAGGGATGCCGCTGTTATAGCCAGATGCGGTTGTCCGTGCCTGTGTTTGGTCGGAATTTTATGACCCTGCAATACGTTTGGAGTCTTGGATTCGGAAACGTCCCGGAGCGCGCGCCAGGGTCGGTGCAGGGGGGTTTATCTATGGTGACAGAATTTTATGACAACGACTATGTGCGGTGGAGACTCAGTTAAATATTTCGAATATACTTGGTAGTAAATAGTTGATGCAATGTATACAGAGTCATAGGTATGTAGTTTATAATAATCTCTAAATTACAAGCAGTTTAATGTCTAAAAGGTGTGTTGGGGAACTGAGGAATCGTGGAACGCGCCACCACGCCAATCGGCTTCTACGGGCTTGGTGTTGTTGAGGGGTTGGAGAACTTCAATCATCGATCCTACTCTGTTGCATACGTCTTTCCAGATCGAGGTAAATAACTTCACGTCCTACCTATCAGCATTTCATCGTAAATCCACTATCAGCACCTACGTGTTCCTTCAAACGTTCCTGAGCGTGTGACATGTTCGCCAAGAAGGGAGGTTAGATATTTAAATTGATAAGCTCGGTCAAGGACTTGAGGGGAAAGATAGATCAACATCCCGATATCCTGATATCTCGTACGTGTTTGCGAAAACCGGGTAGCAAACAGCGCATCGCCACAATGGCTGATATCGAGACCACGTACAGATC
Organism: Hypoxylon rickii; assembly: GCA_902806535.1. Lineage (NCBI taxonomy): Eukaryota > Fungi > Ascomycota > Sordariomycetes > Xylariales > Hypoxylaceae > Hypoxylon > Hypoxylon rickii. Next base: position 3,734,511 of record CADCWY010000004.1, on the reverse strand, counting down.
CGCCATCCAGTGCATCAATGAGCGAAGATGGGAGGACCTGCCAAGATATATGCATTCGCACTTCGTCCGGGACGGCCAAGACTACACACCCGAGACCTACGCTGAGAAGGCGAGATCAGCCGGTGAGGTCGAGCTTATTGTGGATGCCATTACCGTGGACCGCGACTCGCAGGAGCGTCTGAGTGCCAGCATACTCGTAAAACTCACAGTCGAAGACGCAAACAACTCGGACGCCAAGTCGCCCACCAAGAGAATCGTCTCGTTCATGTCGCAGCACATCAATTGGTTCACGGACGGCAAGCTCTCCAAGACGTGGGCGCTAGCCGATCATGATGAAATGCAGCGTCAGCTTTCAGACCCCGCGGCGTCCTACGCGCCCGACCTTATCAGCGAGGCCCCGCTGCCGAGCGCAGCCACGGACGCGAAGCGGCTGCCCTCGCGCGAGCTGGAAGAGCGGTACCTGGGGTACGGGAACTGCGTGAACTCGCGTAACCTAGCGTCGCTGCCGGGTTTCGTGCAGGCGCAGCTGGTCTACGGCGGTAACGCGCTGACGGTCGAGGACTACGGGGCCTTCATCCAGAGCGTGCTGGCGGCGATCCCCGACATCCACATCAAGTTCGAGGCGCTGATCGTGGACGAGAAGGAGCAGCGCGTCGCGGCGCGCGTCCAGCACTCCGGGACGCCGACGGGGGAGATATGGGGCGCGAAGCCCAGCGGCGCAGCCGTCCAGTTCTACGAACACATCACCTACCGGTTCGTGGAGGGCAAGATCGCGCGGGTCTGGGGTCTGGTGGACTTTCCGACGTACCGCGCACAAGCGTCGGGGCTAGCGGGCAAGTAGGGCAGGTTTTGAGGGAGTGGGGGGAGAAGAAGAGGAAATCGGAATAGACAGTGTTGCCAGGCCAAGCCCCATCTTGACGATGTCGTAACTTGCACCTATGGGGGGCTGGGAAGGGAAGAGGGTTGGATCGTAGGTACCTAAGGTAGATAGGAATGTAGATACGCAAACATGAAAATGATAGATAAAAAAAAAGCACTGCTTCGTGCGCGTTGCCAAGCACCTCCAGGATCCATAACCACTGTTTCGCATGTGACAGCTTCTCTTGGACGATTCGGACCTACTATATTTGATAGGTACCTACTAGGTACATAGTGTATATGGATGTAGGTACCTAGTTGGTGGTGTAGTTGGGCCTGAGCCGCGCAAGGGCAAGGGTGTTCGGTGACGACAATGGCACCGGCTCTTGATGTCTGGGCATGCAAGGTCCACAATGCCACAATGCCACAATGCCACGCCCCGTCCATCCGGTACGCATGCCACAGCCCAAATTCCAAGAGCTGAGTGTTTGCTTAAGGTACCTACATAAGCACCTGGGCAGCGAGGCGTTGGTGGGTGAGTTGGTTGGTAGATGGCGCGACAGCGTGGGCAGATTTAGAGCCTAGAGGTATGATATATGACAGTAACATGATAGAGAGCCACTATTAAATTGTGCCATGGAACCAGAAGTCTTGGCTCTGATCATCGTCGCTCATTACGCGTCTGGTTCTTGTCTATGATAACGATACGCAGATTTTTGTCCCTGGCGGTCACATTTGCCACCGAATACCCGCTGTGTATGGCTTGGTATCCCGTACAACGCGTACGCTGTTATTCCACGGAGCTGAGACATTCTCGTCGTGATGGTTCTTTGGACGTTTTTGTGACCGCTGAAAGACGAAAATTTCATCGGAAAATCGTTCCATGCCTATAAGAGATGAACTTTGATACGCTATGGCATCCCGCATTAGCTAAGCCCGGTCGCTTTCATCTTGCTGACCCGGAAGTTTTCGGGCGAGGACGACCTCTTTTTCGAGATTTCATACACTAGTGATATCCCGCCCCTTTTCGTCGCCCCCACTCCGCCAACCGCCAAGACAGAAGCCAAGGATATCTATCTATGAGGCTCATGGTTGCAAGATCTCTTTTGTCTGGGCCCGGATCCACCAGCCTCAATCACCTTCACGTTTGACGTTGGGTCTGCAAGGAAACATTCGAACCGGGATGACGATTGTTCGGTCCAATAAGGTTGGCGCCTAGCATTATGAGGCTCCATGACGATCTACCCTTGTGCCAAGTCGACGGCCTGGTACTTCACTTATACCCGATTAGGACGACATGCCTAACTAGAATAGATGTTTGTCGTTTCTCCTTTTCCCACCTCTAGCTCCCTTGTCCTGTCGCAGGTTACGGGCGGACTTGTGATAGCGCCCGGCATCTATTTTTTTGTAGCTATTTTTGAACTTATAGTTGTTTTCAATGCGTGGGGGCAGTTATGTCCTCCGCGCTTCAAATTTGTAGTCCGGGACTCTGGGGTGTCTGCTAAGGTAAACTGCTGGGTTCTTTAAGAGTGTATCCCAGGTTGAGTAGTGGTCTGCATGGATCGGATGGGATCGTAACTAGGAGCTAAGATTCCAGGAACCATCCGAATTTGTACTGTAGGGAGTACATAGCTGAGGTTTGGGTGGAACTTTGCCATCCCGATATGCCTCGTCGGGCAGCGTTGAAGATCGCAATGGGGCTTGGTCGTATGCGCACAACCTTGATTCGATAGTTGACCTTATCAGGACCCTCTTGTCTGATTCGGGTCTTGTATGAGCCTGTACTCCTATATCGTTGGTTGTTTCTTAATTCGAGATGTTTCCTCATTTCTTGGCTCGACCCAGCCGGGGGGGCTTGTGGTGCCAATCTATCATAAAGGCTTCGTAATTGCCCAGTCTCTTGTGAGTCCACACCAAGAATTTATTATCGGGTTCGATTTCTGGTATTTCATTTCATCTCGGGAGGCCGGTACTCTATAGTTTTGAGTGTTTCCTCTTTTTCTCTTTCTATATTTCCTTTGATCTTTAGATTTCTTCTATTCCTCTAATTCCTAGAAAATCAAGAAAAAAACCAACTAAAAAAAACAATTTCACCTTATTCATCTGTTTTAGTCTATCTATTTGGATTTACGTTCTTTTTATTTTGGTTTCTCTTCATTGTGGTATTATAAGAGCTTTTAAGACTTTCGCCCGCGGCAATGGAGCGAACTCTGACCCATAACTCCTCTAGGGAGACTATCACATACCCAAGACAATCATCAGCACCATCCTTTTCTTTTCAAAACTCGGAACAACAACCGTTAGACCAATATCCTGTGGATGAGAAGAGACATGATGGATCGTTACCGGGGACGTTACCTAGCAGCTCAGCTACCTCGATAGCTGATGGTAAAGAGGGTCACGGCGATTTAGAGCATGGCATCAACGGCCATGGACACAGCGAAGCCGTAGATATTTACGATCCAAATCGCCCCAAGCTTGGTTTCCGCCAGCGGATACACCACTTCACATGGGCATGGTTTACCTTTCCTATGAGTACGGGCGGTTTGTCACTTCTAATCTTTGCCCAGCCTCACCAATTTCCGGGGCTCAAACAGATTGGTCTATTCGTGTATATCGTCAACCTGATTCTCTTCACTGTGTTAACCGGTCTTATGCTGGCAAGGTTTTTTCTCCACCACGGCGATTTCTACAAGTCTCTATCTCACCCCCGTGAGGGATTCTTCTTTCCGACTTACTTCCTGTCGATCGCTACCATCATCACGAGCACGCAACGTTACGCCATTCCTGAGAACGATCAGCCATTGACGTGGGCGATCCAGACTGTTTATTGGGGTTATGTCGTGGTTACTCTCATGGTTGCTGTTGGCCAATACAGCTTCGTGTTTGCCAAGCACAACTTCGGCTTACAGACCATGATGCCCACCTGGATTCTCCCCATCTTCCCCATCATGCTGTCAGGTACCATTGCCTCGGTCATCGCCGACACGCAACCCGATATCTCGGCCGTGCCTATCGTGGTTTCGGGAATGAGCTGCCAAGGTCTGGGACTTTCTGTGGCCGTGATGATGTATGCTCACATGGTTGGGCGTCTGATGTCAGCTGGTATGTAACTACCTAGTACCTAACAATGTCCTTGAGTCAAGTATGAGTTCCAATATCTAACTAATGGAGCAGGTCTTCCAAACCGTGAACATCGACCCGGTCTATTCATGAACGTGGGCCCGCCAGCTTTCACTGCGCTCGCGTTTATCGGCATGGCCAACGGTCTCCCCGACAACTTCGACCGCGAAATGGACGGGTTTATCGACGTTCACTTGATCCGGACCTTTGCAATCATCGGCGCTATCTTCCTATGGGCGCTATCTCTTTGGTGGTTCTTCATCGCTGCCATCGCCGTCGTCAGCTCGCCTCCCAAGTACTTCCACTTGGGTTGGTGGGCAATGGTTTTCCCTAACACCGGTTTCATCCTTGCCACTATTTCGATTGCGAATGAATTTGGTCATGATACGGTGAAATGGGTAGGGACGGGGATGTCTATCTGCTTGCTGATGATGTACTGCTTCGTCCTCTACAACCACATCAGGGCGGTCATCGTCCAAGATATCATGTACCCTGGACGGGACGAAGATGTCGAAGACCACTGAAGGACCATATCGATCCTTAACTCCTTTATCTCCTTTCCACAACTGGGTCAACAAGTCGACGAGACAAGAGGCTACACAGATTACGTGTGACGTTCCGTTTTTTACCACTTTCGCATCTTCCCTCGTTCAGAAGAGTTCTCTCCTTTCCCACACACACTCTTCCATCCTTACTCTACATGCATAGACGCACACAACGGTGTCCGGGCGGCGCTAGGTTTGGGTCGGACCCCCCTAAAAATACTTGGCTGGTTTTTCCTTTTGGTTTTTTAGATATCCATAAGCATTTTATAGGCGGGCGCGGTTCTTATCGCCAGGAACTGACAGGCAGGCGGCATAAAACCGGGTACGTCTACTGGATAATAGATTTAGAGCGGCATAGAAAATCAAAATGTAAAATTAGCCAAAAATCTTAGAACTTCCCGTAGCGATAAAGCGGAAGACTAATAGTATTACTGTATATAATTCAAGCCTGTTATCCTAAACCATAGAGTGTGTCTACTCCTGCGTGCATGAATCATCCAGATATGGGCCTTTCTATATGAGTTTCCTTCTAACCGCCTGTGTACTCGCCAGGACCTAGTAGTCGATGAAACGTATCATAACAGCATTGGAAGTCCAACGAGTTTGGTCATATACCTATGGGGCCGCGGGGTGGACCCAGTGCCTGTCGAGACTAGAATACAATATGCCTGTAGACTTCTTGTTTTGTGAGTCTCGGTTCATTGTTGTTAGCTATCCGACCATTAACTACCTCTAGGTACCTAGGTACCTAAGGTACTTAGTCGTAAATGCTTAATTTGGAGTTCATGCTGAAGAGGTACTTCATACCTACTGTGGGGGTATTCTATGTACCAAGCAAACCCTCTTGGATATGCGTTCGCGAAGCCGTTGTACTATTCTCGAACAATACAAGAGCGGGTATGAAGCGGATCCCTTGAAAACTCATTCAAATGGTTTGTGTTGCCGTCACACGATTATTCGCTCCCTCCGAACACTCGGTAGCCAAGACCTAATCGAGGTTTCGTTTTCGGGGGCCGCTTCGGGCTGGGCTCGGGCCCGCAGCTACGGTCAGTGTGTGTAGCCACCCCTTCATCATTTCTCCGTGATAAGCCATTCATAATCACCTGCTGTTTGTAGCGAATAGAGTATAATGGAGCACTCTCCCGGAAGCTGTGTCACGAGGGCTTATGCGACGTGCTTGTGGTCTCTATCTTCCTCTTACAGCCGTTGTTGTCTGTCACGACTGGTGAAACATGTAGGCTTCCGGCATTGACCCGGCACAAGACGAAAATATCGCTGATACACCTACAGCTTCGGTCTCCTGCCATGTGCTTCTCACGTAGGACTGTAGCATATGTATATCATTAGTCGTGGTAGAGATGATTACACCACATGTGCCCAATAACTAATTTTTACTTGCCAAGGTTTGGTGGTGTACCTGCGCGCTGTCTTCCAGGTTCTTTAACCCCCATCGTACCGGGACTACACTGGGGGGGCGTGGTACGGCCCAAGGTCTTGTTCGTTCATTTTGCTTTTGCTTCTGATACTTGACACTGATGACCGTCAAGGTGCACAGAATCCTTCGGTCTTCGATTGGGGTAGGAACCGGCAAATTAGCAAACCAGGTAGCGATAGGAAAATCCAATGAAGAACCAAACCCCTTCTCGAAATGGTAACCCCTAAATTCGTGGAATTGGCGCCGAGACGCCTAGCCCTGGAGGTCTTAAGGGCTAACCTTCTGAGTTCTAGGCTGAGGTGTTATAATTGGCACCTAAATTGGCACCTAAATTGCCCAAGTGCCCTGTTCTGTTAGATTGCCTATGGTTTGGGCGGAATCTACCGCTGCGCCCTTGAGCCGTGCCGCCAATTCATTTCGATAGAGCGATCGATCTTCCGTCGTTCGCATTAGCACAGCACCTAAGCCCTGGGTAAAAGCCCTAAAAGCCCTAGAGGCAAAGTGCACGTTAAGAAGCCCTTGGACACCCGTGTTGTCGATCGTCTGGGCAAGTTTTCCAAATTAGAGCCTCATAATGCCAATCCAAGACGCTTGACCCGTAAACTATTGTCAATCGACTCGAATAGATTGGACACGCGCGAGATGTTGTCACGTCATTCCTTCGTCTTTACTCCCTCGTGGAAGTCACGAAACGAAATAACCCGGCCGCATAAGCTCATCTCCACGAAAGCACGACATCGTGTCTGGGGTGACATTCGCGTCCCGACCCTGCAGGAACTTCTGCTTAAAAGAAAGCCATGTGCCACTACCTTGAACAATATGCGCTACTTAGCCGGAGCGCCTTGCCGGCGCCGAGCTTTGAGTGGACGAGACCGCAATTGCTCTCGTGCCTAGACGTAACGTCTCTATCGCTCACTTTGCTTCTCTATCGACATGAGCGCTGAGAGTACCTACTAGGTACATGTCGATGATGCCCTGTTAGGCCCAAAATCTTTTGTGTCGCGGTCCGTCACCTAAAAAGTCATAGGTAAAATTCGGGTGCATTGTCCCTAAGCAGGCGTGCCGCCGCGTTCCTCTTCCTTGGGGTAGATTGTGCAATATAACCCCCGCCTAGCCTAGGCCCTACGCGGCTCGCCTTGCTATTTGATAAGAAGGGGTGAACCAGGGGCTCATGGCGACGTGACAAGCAGATATAATGATACTACCAACCTTAGCATCCACTGCTCGGACTCAACAGGACTGGTTGTGTGTGGCGTTTTTTTTTTTTTAAATAGCAGTATGAACCTAGGTCTACGTCCTAGTCATCTGCTCCCAGAGAATCCGTGCGACCGCTGTGGCAACAATACGGATAATTCCACCATTGATGGTGCATTGCCTGATGCCCGGAATGCGGGTCGCTTTCGAGTAAACCACCTCTCCCCTGCCAAGCTTCTCCAGGCCAAGGAATTGCTGTGGTTATCAGTTTCCCCTGTCCATGTGCATCGATGCTACCACGGAAGCTGGCATCGAGAATGACGAGCAAGCCAGTCGGCCAACTTAGGCAGTTCGTCAATCCTCACTATCGCAATGCAACACGAGTCCGCAGCGCGATGACACGTTCAATCTTGCATGCGTTGATCCGTAGTAACTTGGCAACTCGTGGATGGCTGCCGCTCACCCGGGAAATTCGTGATCACCTACAAATACTCATGGGATTTCCACATTCCAGGGAAGGCATGGAATTCTACCTATCTCTAGGCCCCTCATTGCGTTGCCCGGGTGATGTGATATTGTTGCTTTGCCTTCGCTTCTTAACGCTCGCTTGCCGGCTTCGCTCTGTTGCCACATCGTGCACCTGACTGCCAACCATGGTTCGAGGAAGCTTATTGTTGTCACTGCTCACCAGCGCGGCGAGCATATGCTCCGCCGACGCCAGAGTCACGGGGAAGACGAAGCACCTTCCTGGGTCGTACATTGTGGAGTTTGAGGATGCCCAGGTATTTGATTTAGCCTGAACCTGCGGTCAAACGAGCGGCCCGTACTAACCTAGCGTGACTTGGGGTCAGGACTCGGTAGAATTCTTCAGCCATATTGGCTCGAAAGCAAAGACGCGCATGCACCTAGACTATAGACTGTTTAGAGGAGCTTCGATTCAGTTCAACGACCCCGAAACGGCTGAAGAAGAGATTACCAAGCTCAGCTCTCTCCCGAGTGTGAAGCAGGTGTGGCCGAACCGAGTCTACTCGCTACCGAACGATGAGGTTGTATGGACAGGGAGAAGGGGGGGAGAGGGTTATATGAGGAACCTGAAGAGGCAGCTAGGAAACGATACTTTCACTCCTCACGTGATGACCCAGGTAGACAAGCTTCGAGCAAAGGGGTTCACCGGCAAGGGGGTCAAGATCGGGATCATTGACTCAGGGGTAAGTCCAGCATTGACCCGTGAAGTGTGAATCCGGAACGCTTACCAAATCCAGGTCGATTACACACACCCGGCATTGGGTGGTTGCTTCGGAAAGCCTGACTGCCTGTTTACGTTTGGTACTGATCTTGTTGGCGACGACTATAATGGAGACAATATCCCAGCTCCGGACGATGACCCGTATGATGGCTGCGGTGGTCACGGCACTCATGTTGCGGGAATTATTGCAGCAAAGGTGAATGAACTCGGTTTCACAGGCGCGGCTCCAGATGTCAGTCTCGGCATGTTCAGGGTGTTTGGCTGCGAGGGTGGTGCAGGAAACGACGTCTTGATCGACGCGTATATGAAGGCGTTTGAGGCGGGCTCTAATATCATTACGGCGTCGATTGGGGGCTCGTCCGGTTGGAGTGAGGATCCATGGTCCGTGGTCGTATCTCGAATTGTTGAAGCCGGTGTCCCGTGCACTGTATCAGCTGGTAATGATGGCGCAGGCGGCTTATTCTACGCCAGTACAGCTTCCAACGGAAAAAGGGTTACGTCAATTGCTTCTATCGACAATGAAGCGACACCTCTGCTTCTTACGGAATCCAAGTTTACTGTGGACGCTGGCCAACAGCAAAGCTTTGGCTACGCCCTCGGAGAGCCTGGCACGTGGACAAACATCAGCCTTCAGCTCTGGGCCCCGTCTTTCGACATCACAGACGAAGCCCAAGGATGTGCGGCGTTCCCCAATGATACACCCGACTTATCGGCGAAGATAGTACTGATCCGCCGAGGCACTTGCACGTTTGTCGAGAAAGCTACCAATGCCGCTCAGTTTGGTGCCAAATACGTTTTATATTATAATAATGTTGCGGACGGCGTCATTGGGCCCGATTCTTCCGGAGCTCCTAATGTTCTAGGAACTGGCATGGTATGTAATTGACGGGCTTTTATCGTGCTTAGACTTCGTGGCTGATGATTGGCAGGTAACCTCGCAACAAGGTGAATCGTGGACCAAGTCATTGGAGGCTGGGTCAAACATTACTCTTCATATGCTTGACCCTGAAATCGCACCCGTGAGGTAGGACATCGAAGAGTGTGAAAGGAAATGGCTGCCGAATCTGACGAATCAATAGTTTAACTTACCAAAAGAACACAATTACCGGTGGGTTTGCCAGTACCTATACGACCTGGAACCCGACTTTCGAGATGGACGTCAAGCCACAGCTTGCTTCTCCAGGAGGGCTGATCCTATCAACGTATCCGATTCCTCTTGGTACCTACGCTGTCTTGTCTGGCACATCCATGGCATGTCCTCTGGTTGCTGCCATCTACGCCCTCATTTCGAACGTGCGCGGCACGCTCGACCCGGCAACCATCGAGAATCTGTTATCGGCAACGTCGAACCCGCAATTTTTGAATGACGGGAACCAGACCTTCCCTACACTAGCGCCCGTCGCCCAGCTTGGATCTGGTATTGTTCAGGCATATGATGCCGCCTATGCGACCACGCTGTTGAGCAAGTCCAGCCTTGCCTTCAACGACACGGACAACTTTATCGACACGTTGAACTTTACAATCAAAAATCTTGGCGAGGAAGATGTCACTTACGAATTAGGAAGTGTCGGCGCTGCCACTGGCTACACTTTCTCCGACTCGATCTACCCGGACTCTTTCCCTGGAATAGAGCTAACGGATGAATACGCCACTGTTGCACTCAGCGAATCCAAGGTCACGGTCCCCGCTGGCGAAGAAGTTGTTATCTCCGTGACAGTAACTCCGCCGGATGCGAACGCTGCCCGCTTGCCTGTGTACTCCGGATACATCACCTTGAATGGCACGAATGGTGATAGTCTTTCATTGCCGTACAATGGTGCCGTCGGCAGCCTACACGACACGCGAGTCTTAGATGTAGGGTATCTTTCAATATCGACGGACGAGGAACTGGGACCCATTAGGAGTAACGTCTCGTTTGTGCTCCCGAAAACCAACAGCACCAGCCCCAATGATACGTACCCGGTACTCGTCGCTCTCATGGCATTCGGGTCACCACAAGTGAACATCCGAGTTGTACCGATCAACGATGCGGCGGACGCTGGTAGCCATGTCCTTGGTTCCCCGATAAAATACGTGTCACGCGATCCGGTTACGCTGAGGTGGGACGGGAGACTGGCAGATGGTAGTTTCGCACCCGCCGGTGCCTACAAGCTCCGTGTAGAGGCATTGCATATCTTTGGCGATGCCGCGAATTTGGATGAGTATGATACGGATGAGACAGTGTCATTCTCAATTCGATACCCTTGAAAAGAGATGGGCTTGTACAGTAGGGGGAAAAAGAAACCAGCCGATTGACACGAAAGGCCTGTGCTTTGGGTATTGTGCATTGTGCATTGTCAAGAGTGGAAAGAAAATAAGATATAGTACTAGGCTTCTCCAGAGGAAAGCAATTCCCAGCAGGATGGCATCAGGGCAAAAATAACTATGAGTAAGAAGAGAGAAAGAAAGAGATTTGGCAAGGGATAATCCGATGATTAATAAGATAGATCTAGTATCAGGTAGTAAAAAAATAATGGCATTGATGATGTGGATGTAAGATGAATGAAATTTGCATACCTAGTAGGTTCAGTCGACGCCTTGGAAGGTTTACACAATTTCCAAGGCACGGTTTGATGCATTCACCACTCATCACTCACTTAATGAAATCAATAAATCAATAAATCAATAAATCAATAACAAGCACCGATTCCTTTAGCCGATTTAACCAATCAACGAGCTCGCGATAATAATTAGACCTAAAATATTATCCAGATGGATCCATTCATGGCCCCGACCGGCCCATCAGATCTACTTATCTCGGCTATCTCTACAGTAAATAATCTTCAGATTACCAACCAACATTCACATTCATATCGTACAACCTCAAAAATTGTAAAATAAACACGAATCAACGACGCCTTTCTCATTCCAGACTAGACAAGGCTCTAGCTTACGACTTGCTTTGTGCCCTCCGTCGAAGCCCCCTTAACCCGAGTGCACGATACCGGGCACACATATTTACAAGTCATAATGTTGTGTCACAATTGCCGTCGCCTCGCCGCGACGATCGCGCGACGAAGCTATGCCACATTTTCACGATCACGATCCACAACAGCTACATCCATAATGTCGACGCACCGAGGAAGCCAAACATTAAGCTGCGCCGCCAACAATTCCCGCATACCACGACACATCTGGGCGCGATCCTATTCTGCCTCCGACGCAACAACCACCCCACCAAAAGCCCCATCCCCAGAGCCACCACGACCCGAGAAGCCCGACTACCTCGACGAGGCCGAGTCCACCATATGGGACAAGCTTACGACAGAGTTCTCCCCCACCGAGCTCGTCGTGCAAGACATATCGGGCGGCTGTGGATCCATGTACGGCATCGAAATCGCGTCGGAGAAGTTTCGCGGCGTAAACATGCTCAAGCAGCAGCGGATGGTCAACGCCGTGCTAGGCGACCAGATGAAAGGCTGGCACGGCGTCCAGCTCCGCACCAAGGTCCCCTGACTTCGCGATGCGAATGGGGGCCAGCTGTGGATTCAAGAGGATCATGGCTTGTGATAATGGCGGGGCATGGGACTGGGACTAGGACTGGGGGGGGGAGGGGAGTATGGATATTAACCCCTCCCACCATTGGCTTTGGCGTAAGCCCTCTTCATGCATGCGCGGAACACGGCAGCTGCCCGGGTGTGCTACACAAGGATGGATACGGCTTCTGCCGTGTATGTATGTATTCGCTAGGCATTGTACATACTCTCTAAAAACTCCGCTATGCAAAGCCGATGTTGACTTGTTATTGGTAGTAAACCTGGCGTGCGCGGACTGAGGTCGTCATTTGTATGTAGTCTGTCGTATGTTTGGTGACGCTTAGAACCAGGACCTCGCATTCTGGACGTGCTACTGGAGTAATTGTTTACTTTACTCGCAACGCCCTCGTTGCGTGAGGCTACTGTGTAAGGGGGGCGACGCAATGAAATGTGTAGCACGGCTTGGTCTGAATCATGATCCGAGTCAATTTCCATACTAGATCTTCCTGACATATGCCTGTCTCAATTAGGGAAACCTCCATCGAAGCCACATGCATGTCGATCTTCTTGGGGTTGTTTTAGCCAAAGAGCCGTGGCGCCGAATCCTACCCGACTGTACGAGCTGGGACTAGTTTAGCTTCAAGCCTCCTGGAAGGGTCGAATTGTTCTAGAATATCTTTTTAAGGCACATGCCGTTGGTCGATCACCAAGCCTCGAAGTTAGCGGGTTTTTACTTACTGCGCGGCGTCCAATCATCCTCAAGGCATGTCAAAAGGACAAACCGCCCAGCCAACCCGGCGTCCGGAAGTCTGAGTCGCCGGTGTCGTACCGCATCATTATGATGGGCATTGGGTATCTATGTATCCTCGCCGTTCACCCGAGACCTCGGCAGGCCTCTCAAGTCGTTCCCATAGGTAGAGACATCGGCACGGTCACTTGACCCGCCGGCCGAGATATCAAGTGGCTGACGGTAGAGGCGTTTCCGAAGTCAATAGTTACTGGAGACAGGGCTGGTGGTCTTCATAGGAGGACCAGCCATCGATTGTATGCCAATAGTAAGAGTGTCCATGTGACTACTACAACGACATAAACATCCGCACAACTTCGTAACTTCGTATTTTGTAATTACCCCGATGGAGCTCGGTTGTGTATATTGACTCCACGAACGCATTGATGTTGTCTATCCAGTAGTGAAGAACGCATCAAGTAGCATATTCAAAGGTTGCTACAACCAAAACTACGAGTTAGGTACTGGGTACCTAGTAGGTAGGGAGGTAGGTAGATAGGTAGGCAGTTCCTCGAAACTAAAGGGGCCAGCATGCTTGGTCACATACCTACCTAAGAAATAAAATCTCAAATTTGCCTCTCTAGCTAGTCCCATTCATCAAATGGTTTCGACTTTTTAATGAATGCGCACTTGACTGAAATAATACGCAACGAAGCATCAAGACCAATCCACTCTACATGATTTCAGCTCTCCGGCCGATCCCTTTCCCGGTTTATCGATCAACGGGGCCCATTATGGGTAAGTAACGCTCTAGAAACGAAAGAACAGGCCTTGATCTATATCTATTTTACAAGTGACGGAACTTTTCTGAATTCCTGTATCCATCTGCCAATTATACCATTGAAGGTTGATAACCGCTAGGTATCTGGTAGGTAGTAATTAACCGTTGAATCCCATTCACTCTAGGATAATATTCCAAGTTTTTTCTTTAGTTGTAATTTTTGAATGATATGGTTGTTCTCATAATCACCTAGGCGACCGGGGGATCCCAAACCCGCCATGTCGTCGTAGTCTTCGTAAAAGCGACTGCTCGTTGGAAGCTATGTTGTTTATATCAGCAAAATAAACTCGCCATTATTATATTATTACAACTTACATGGGACTTCTGTGGCGACACTCTCATCGTATACCATGATCTCTGAGGTTGTGGTAGAGGCGGCAAGTATGGCCACCGGCCCGTCGGGGGAAGTATAGTCCATACGAATCGCGTTCACCTGGAGATAGTACGCCCCGGCGTAGCTCACGATGAGGTCCGGGAAAGCGGAATACTCTGTGGATCTGTTGCTTCGGGAGGAAGATCCATCGTCTAGGCTCTTGCCGGAAGTCGTCAGTGTGCCGTAGAGCTGGTCTTCGAGGACACGCCCGTACGCGTCTACGAGGACAACTTGAATAAAGTCGTATGCATCTTCACTCTCGGAACTGATCACGAGAGGCGGATACATGACCGATCCAGCCTGGGCTTGCGTCGGTGGTTGGACTTCGATGGTAACCATGATTGCGATGTGCCCGGCTTCTGATACTTGAGTATTCCTAACTGGTCTAGCTGCAGGAGATCTAGAGTGGTCTTATTGTTGACAAGATAGATTCATCTATGTCGAAGGAATCCTTCTAGCCCTATTTAAGTCTATCTGGGAAGCAACAATCCCGGCGGCGAGAGCCTCAATACCTCGTCATTGTCCCCCCAAGCAATATAATCCGTGAATCATTTGAGGGTTCAAATATTACCAGACATCTCCGCGGTACCAGCTCCGCTTCATGTGATTTGTTATATGTCAGAGCTTCTATTGTCGTGAGGGATCAATGATCCAGGGGGGAAGAAACACGACTTAGGCTGCTGAGGTACATTACCTGTTATCAAAATAGATTCGCCTCTTGCAGAAGGCAATACCAAGTCCTACGTTAGGGAGACCCTTTCATCAATATTCACTCTAATAGGCCTAACGCTCGATTCCAGGACTAGGACAGGTGGATCTTAGCAGGGCGAGGGTAGACGGATTGCTTCCATATCGATGGCTTGAGGCTCGACCGCTTTGACCGCCTCATACATCCTTGAAATTTGAGTGAGTAAACGTGCACAATCTAGGAAGGTTATACCTATCAGAAGGCATAGTATGTGATATTAAATGATGGGTATGGACGAATGGAGGTCAAGGCTGGAACCCTCAAAGCAAGTTCATGGAACTAGTGTCTGGTATGTGCCAGTGTAAGGCTAGAAAAAATATGATCAGTAATCATAGAATAGAATAGAAACAAATAAGGTAAGTGAAAGCCCTGGGGGTAGAACAGAATAAGAATCACTGGCCTATTATGGTACTGAAGACTGAGTCGCATGCAGTGTTGTCAAACTCCAAATTCTCATGCCTTCGATCGAAGACGGGCTTCATCAACAGGGGTGTCAGATCGTAGCGACGGGTGCAAGGGTTAGCTACAAGGGTTACCGAACGTCTGGGATTCTCGTTGCACGGTACGTCAGGGTCCTCTCCACCCTGTTCAGATCTGACATTGAATCACCGTAACGTAATTCGTAAATGCTATGTAGGTATCTTTCTCTGTTTGAAGGGGAGACCTGTTCGTCGAAGTGGTAGGAAGATTTCTACGTCACTATTGACATGTCAAATATCAAATCGATTTCGTGAGTAAATCGAGCGTTTTGTATGGGTACTGGGTAGGGCTGGCATGGTGTAGTGAATTGATAGGCCCAACCTCTGCAACCTCTGTGGATGAGCCAGGCAACAATAGTTTCAAGGTCCTAAGAGCTGAATTGATAAGTATTATCTGCATCAACAATGCCTAGATGCTTCCCTAGGTACCTAGTAGGTATCCGGGTATGGTGTGTACATAGCATAACTAGGTAGGTACCGATTCAATCTGTTGAGAAGGTACCTACATGTAGTCGGTAGATCCAGGTAGATGATAGGTTTCACGGACTTTTCCATGGTACACTGCATTGCTATAGAATGTGTTGCCGGGCGGCTGCGGTACCAAAGGATCTATCTTGATACCTATTCGTATTAACTTGACCATGTTAAGATGATAAGATAATAAGACATGAAGACGTTGGATTTAATGCACAGTGTGGTAGCTCGTTTGTAATCGAGAATCGAAGAACGTAGGAGCATTCTCCAGATATTCCCACCAATATTCTGAAATTCTAGTATAACAATGGCTATCAGTACTCTTCTATAGAATAATTAGGATCAGCATGACTCCCTGTAGCTATTTCCCTAGAAGATTTATTCTTAGAATCCCAGCCAGCGGCTTGGGCTGTCGCTTGCAGGTACGTAGATTTATTTCATCTCTGCATCTCTGCATGAAGAAGCCCATTCTGCGGCCGGTCGCGCATTAGCGTGATATTTGCTTTAAAAACAGAGCAATCCCCGGGACATTTGTACCCAATCAAGCAGATCCCGAATATTATTGCTGAGGCTGTCGATAGCCGATCGATCTGCAACACTTCCAGATCTTGCATACGTACTAGGTAGGTACACGCTGGTAGAGTCGATGACAAGGGTTGCCGGCAGATAGGGCTGTGGTTTCAGGGACGGTTGATGCAACTCCGTCGCCGCTGTTACGTAAGGATCTCTTACATATGTGAGTAATAATTGAATTATCCCGACTGGCTGGGATATGAACCCGCTTACGTGAATTGCGAGGCTCTTCACTCGTGAGCGATGGCTGTTCATCAATCTCATTGCCCAGGACGGTGGACCTCAATGGTTGCCATGTCTATAGCGATGGTAGGCCCGTGCAAAACCCCCCTTCGTTTGATATTCTGGTTCTCAAAGACACGTCGTGCGTCCTAGATACTAGCCTAGAAGACAGATTGGGGGCCTGTGTTGTTTCTGCTGAAACTTATATGGAGATCATCAGCCCTGCCTTCTTGTACCCGTATGTCTAGGTACCTACCTAAAAGGTAGGCAGCTCATGAAGTGTCTTTATATCAAATAATTGATACATTCCGTGGCCATAGCCTCCACCCCCTTTTGGAAGATTCGCCAGCCACTCTGGGGTTCTATAGGTACTAGGTAACTTAGTAGTGAATTGGATACTAGATATCTACCGACTTAGTACCTAGGTACCCTTGTAGGCACGGTACAATTCTATAATATTTCACTCCTAAGAGAAAGACTGCGTTTGAAGATGGCACAGCATTCACTGTCTGGTTACGATTGACGAAGAGTTCTAAGCGTGATATGGTCGATGAACGTATCAGAATCGGAACTGTGTTGACGAATGTCGGCATTACTTTTTCAATGGCTGCAGATATCATTGAGGTTTGAAGTTGAAATATAAAAGACAGTTGCATCGACGGGAGTAATACACACCTATCCCAGTACTCAATCAAGCGTGGGACTTTCTTGTCCGCATACCTAGTGTGCATAGAGATAATTTGGCGTATGTGGATTCAGTGGGAGCTTAGAGTTCTCCTTGGCTCGACTGTCTGCTGGCCTGATATGATGTAGGGTTAAATCCACGAGAGGGGCTCCTAGTTAAGGATTGGAATCACTTGAATATGTGATGAAAGTTTCGTTTCGAAGAAACCCGGAAGCATATTTTATGCCCATGAAAATTACGTACCTAGTAGGCACTGCGAAAAGCCAAGGTAGAAAGGCAAATACAAAAGCTCATGGTATGTAAGATATCCCTTAATCTTCTAGCGGTACCCACGGAGAACTTACTAGTATTTGTACTCTTATCTGATTCAGGACACCATTTCGGAACAAAACACCCGTAGCGTAATGAGAAAAGGGGGTTTGCTCTGTAAGGCGGCTACTCCCGCTTCACCTTCTTCCTACCTACTAGGTGCCTATTCAACATAATTCAGAAGGCCCAGAATAATTCTTCCAGAAGTATCAAGACTAACATATAAAGAAGGTTATAAGCTTCGTGTCTTAATAAGTCGCTCGACTTAAGCTATAATCCCTCGAAGCGTAGGAAGGTTCGTTCTTAAGCTTGAACAATCCTGAGATGAAGCAAAGACTTTAATATTGGAGGTGCAAATTATTAGAATATCGAACGTATGAGAGTCGCGGAGCAGCCATTCCATTTTTTTTACGAAGCTCAAAGCGGGTTTGATTGCGTGATAGGGAAATGGCCAATATATAGGATAGACTTGCAATGAAGGGGATGTGGTCGATGTCGCTTGTATTGCAGCTCCACACAACGGCTCCTGAGAACCGGCAGTTAGAGACTACGCCAGGGAATTTGGGAGAATTACAATATGGTATATGGATTTCAAGGAACGTCGATATGAGCTAATATTACCACACGCCGCCCTTTAGACCCGGTATCTTGAAACGTTCGTCTAATAGATCTATCTGTTTGGGGCTCGTACTGACATAAACTTGCCACATAACATCTAGTAGATATCACGACGAAGCTTTAGTACGTGGTGACATTTATCTTCCAAGCCGCCAGGATGACCATATGGACGGATAGTGGTATTTATTGGCGATGAGTACTTGATTGCTTCGGAGATAGAAGCCACGAGCGTGTTTAGCGATGTATCGTTCAATATGTTGGTTTTTATTGCGAATGAGTGCTACGTTTCCTCTTTTCCGTATGCTGTTAAGAGCAAATTTCAGTGATTATTCTGCGTGTTATGAGACAAACCCCTATGCGTCGGAACACTGCTGCCATTCCCTGAAACTGTGTTAGGTGCTGTCATCTCACGACTCCAAAGAATAGACGCAATTCAACCTGGTTAGGGGGGCAGACCCAAAGCATAGCAAATACCACCAAGGTCCCTAAATATATACGCCACAGTAGCTGTTCTGCCATAGTGTGAGTAGGTATTCAGAATGCTATATTCCAAGACGGAGGGAATATTACCCCGTATGACTATCCCATGATATTACTGCTTCATAGCGTCAAGGATCTCCAGACACTTACAGTGTGGAGAGCCTACCACATGTCAGTATACCTGGTATGTTTAGGTTCCACATGCAACATCGATGCTGCTTCTACGTCATCAAGTTGGCTTGTGGTATGTAATTTGCTGGTAGATAACATGGTATGGCTACAAGTAGACCCAGCACGCGTCGTACTCAGTGCATATTATTCCACTACAGCTGTAGAAGCTGATCCAGAATTCTAGAATGTCGTCCTCTTTTGACGTCGAGCCGATGTTTGAATTGGTAGATATCTACTTGCGATAAAATTCAGGTCAGAGACAAAACATCACCAAGTGAGGGGCTTCGTTTCAATGGATGAGTAGGGCTAAGGCCCCTCAAAAATCACGTACTTGGCGCTTTACGTGTACCCGTAATCAACAAGGCTTCCCAAGCAGCCAAGTAACTCCAGATGTTCCATTGATAGCTGCCTGTTAGCTGAAAGCTGGGATCGGCGGCCCAGCCCACTATACTCCGCTGGAACCAGGGGCTCAAGTAATTTCCTAAAGTGCTGCCTTGAGTCTTGATAGTGTTTTCAGCAACAGGCCGATACTTCACGAACCGACCTGTCACCTATATTCAATCAATACTAGGTTGGCAATGGGGGAATCGCACATGCTCGAGTCCTAAATATTATTTTAGCAATTAGATACCTAGTATCCAAACCCAGTTATCAATGATTACAGACTCGTCGGTGGCGATAGCTCCGCATAGGGACCGAATACAAACCCCTCCATGAAAGCTCGAGGCCGATGTCTGCCGAGTTCAGCACTAGCTTCTCAAAAGCTTGGGGCCCATGGAAATGGGAAGCCATTGTTCTACTTCTTATCCTACCTTCACCTCTGATTATTTTGGTTGCATTGTATATACATGACGGCCATCCTTTGCCCGCTTGGCCATGGTACATATCGGTGAACGTGCTACTCGCAGTTTATTCGGTGATCCTACGAGCCGGCTTATCGTTCATTACGGTATCATGTCTCGGTCAGCTTCAATGGAGTTGGTTCTCGCAAGGACGGCCACTATACGACTTGGTTCAGTACGATAATGCGGCCCGTGGCGTCTGGGGTTCGCTTAATTTGCTCTGGGCACAGCGCTTGCGCCAACCTCTAACCGCTCTCGGAGGAATTGTCCTGATTCTGTCTACCTTGGCCGTCGACACCCCCATGCAGCAGCTCGTGCGCCAGTCGGACTGTAGCGTAGTCATTGGCAACGTGAAGACCACCCTCCCCCGAACGAATTATGTCAGAGATCAAAGCGAGAAACCAACGTTTGGTGACGATATTCAAGATGTGTTTTCAAGGGTTATTGCCAGGTCGGGGAGTGGAATATATAGCGATTGTATGACGGGCAACTGTTCCTTCCCAAGCTCTTACGGCACCGTGGCGTATTGTAGCTTTTGCGAAGATTCAACGAACGAAATGACCATCGAAGAATCGAATGCTCCCACTGCGGCTCCTAACGGATCAGATTCAATCTGCCCAGGGAATTCCGATGGGATCACCACTATCAAGTCGAGCCTCCCTAAAGGACTCTATCCAAATACCAATCCCCTAGAGGAGTCACAGCTCAATGTGACATATTCCATCACATCTTCCACTTCGGACCCGTGTTACGAATACGGCTCCGACGGCGTTGAACTAGCGAGGATGGACGTATTGCATGAAGGTGGCGAATATGTGGAAAGGCCAGAAAAAATGACGGTCCAGGTTCTCGCTGGGAAAACCACATTTTCCGACCGACACAAAGCCATATCCACCGGAGAGACGATAGAGGGCTGCGAAAATGGTGCATCAGCGGATACGTGGCGTTGTGGGGGATACGGCGCTGCAACTTGCAAAATCCAGCCATGCGTGAAGGTGTATAATGCGAAGGTAGAAGCGGGTCACCTCACTGAACGCTTGGCCGATAATTCAGGCAGCATCGCCTGGGCTAAAGACCCTGATGGGAACTCGGGACTCGGGATGATTGATACGCACTGCCTCAACTCGTGGGAAAAGAAGAAGTTAGCAGACCAGGGCTACGTTGTTAACGCCACCGAGCGTTGGCTCCCGTATGGTGTTGCTGATAGTCCGGAGTCCGATGGACCGGATGCTGATTTGAACAAGTCTCTCTTCGACCGAAAATGCTTGTATTTTGTGTCTACGGGGTTTGTGTCCAGCGTCGGACCATTCGTCATATCCTCTTACCTGAGGGCCACTGTCAAGGGTGTTGGTGGAATGATATCAACCGACAGTTTCTCTATTAGCCGATTCGACGGTCCCTATCTCCTGCAGCACATATATAGCTCCGGCCGTATCAGCATGGACCATATCCAGGAAACATTCGATAACATAGCCGAGTCGTTGACGACGTTTGTTCGAACCAACGGTGACGAGGACTTTTCCGAGCCGGCCAGTGGTGAAGTCTTCCGCTACTCCACTTGTTTGGATGTAAGATGGCAGTGGATAATCTTCCCCGTGGTAATCAGCATACTTACCGCGGTGCTCCTGATATCTACCGTGTACTCCAAGTCTCTCAGGCACTTCCCAGTGTGGAAGACATCGCTTCTTCCTTGGCTCTTATGTGGACCCGGAGGCGCTGAGATCTTGAACGAGGGTGGGATGGAGAAAACCCCGCCCAGCGCTGAAGTCTTGGAGGAAAAATCCAAGACCATCCCGATAACTTGGAAGCCTGGACCTAATCCACACGTTCAATTATGAATTCTACATTCGGAAGGTCTGTATACTTCTTGGAGGAGCAGAAAGGTAAAAGATTGACGTTTATTTGAGCGTGGAAATATGTGTTAATATTAGACTTAGAATCTTTAATTAGGAAGATGGCACCGTTCGAATAACCCCACGTACTGTGTGCTGGCACAATGCAAACTCCGACCTGCGTTCTGTGGGCTTGTACCGCGCGATCGTGAACTTGGGATCAACATCACGCCTCGCAAAAGATCCCAACACATACGCTACCCGTTGTGATCCATGGATGACACCTAATACGTCACAAATGGTTCCAGACTACTTTGAAGCCGCAGAGTGAACGAAACCGCGCGATTAGAACTAACCGGATGGCATTGAGCTTCGTCGATTACTCCGAACGACTACGAGTAACGAGGGCGAGGAATGGGTGGAGCCGCGACGCGAATCAAATGCTCCTGTCGAAGGGTACGAAGGCCTACGTCGTCAGTCACCACGATAAAATGATCGTCCTACCGATTTAAGAAGGAGCAATTTTTATTTTTAAAAATACTACAGCCTACTGTCGCTGCCCACCCATTCTCGATATTCGTTCCGCGAGAATCCCTACCTCGACAATCTAAAAACCTAGGAAAGCAGGCAATGAGTGAACCATAGTGCCGAGAAAAACGTTGTCTAAGACGTAACTGTTCAGGAGAAGCTCCCAGAGTATATGGACACAGTAGAAATGCACCTAATCAACACGAATCCTATGGCCCCAACCACATCCCCATCCGGTTCTCTGTATATACTGTAAATTGCTAAGTCTCTGATCTCTTATGTACGATTCTTCAACTCTTGGTTGGTGTTGCCGGCCTATCCTCAGTGTCCTCGCCACACGCTGCGCTATTTCTAGGAGCATTTCTCTAGCACACCTAGCGCTTACATCGTGAACGTTGTCGTTTATTGCGGCCGTCCTCTTGCATGTCCGCGACGCCATTTGGTGCCCTACGCCGGCCCGCGTACCAAGGGTGAACCCCCTAGATGAGCTCAGCAAGGTACAATGCATGTCTCAAGAGCCCCAGGGACGCGACCAAGTTATAGGCAGCGTTCGGCAGGTATCTACTCGGGCGGATGGTGGAGCAGGTCATGCTCCCGGCATATATGCGCTCCCTGGGGTATTCGGCGGAGACGTCAACCCCACGGGATTAATCCTCTGACTGGGGCCAGTCGCGACACAACCATGCGAACTCACGAAGTTAACTGCCTAGCATACGAACTAGGGGGGTTTATTGATCTTCGCATTTTGGGCACGAATCCTACGAAGATATCTGAGTGACAACGAAATTTAAGTTACGCCCCTTTAGATCCGCCTCCTTTATGAAGTTACTAGGGGCCTAGTGATCGAGTAAAAAGGGAACGAAAGCTAAACAAGTACTATTTAATCAGATCCAACCATTATTAGTGCTAGTTCACTCTACATTTTAAACCTCTTACATTCGCTTCAAACTCCAGTCTAGTGTACAGGTGGGATCTCAATCATTCAAGTGCCACCTCTAACTACTCGTAAACCAACGCGCCGTATCTATTGATAGTAGCCCAGAACCAAAGCTAGCTGTAACTCTAGGGGTGCTAGATGATCGTGTTAGAAGAAGGCATCCAAGGGTAACGCCACTTGATCGAATAGAAGGAATGGTTGTGAAGCCCACCGAGTGCTAGGTACTATGTAAAGATGGCCACCGTCTTTCAGCTCACAGTCTATCATCTCCACGCCTCCCTCTTTTCGAGGATCCAGCATGGAAACGCATGTCAAACGCGCCAGAAACCATGGGAGGCCAAATGTCACGAGTGGAAAGTCCAACCCGGATACTAGTTCAGACGGAAACGCAACTGGTGCCGGGCGATCTCTATCCGGAGAGGGTAATAACGATGCAAAATATCATTTGCCGACACCACTGGGACCGCGATTACAATCCCGACCTGGACCGGTGCTACATAGAGGGTGACGCCTTTGCTTACAAGAACCGACACTGCTATTTTCTCCTCGATAGCGGCTTCGAGTCTTCCGAAACTGAGGATCCGCTGGTCTTATGGTATCGATGGACTGGAGAGCGTCTGTGAGGATTGGCCCCCGGGTCCGATTGATAGCATTTCGGTTCTGCTAACACCAGCTACCTGTATAGTGTCCTCTTTGATCAAGAGCTACCAGCCCACATAGTCACTAGATTGAAGAGGTATCCATTCGTAAAGAGGCCACCCAAGCCCACGGAACCAGGGAGACCGCCGACCGACGTGGAGATCTGCCGATCTATCAAGTCGGGACTGGAACGCAATATGGTCATTGGGCCGGGGCCTGTTAATTACTTGAGAAATCATCCCCAACGAGCCAGGTGGCTAAGAGATGATCTCGAGCCCCGGTTCTGGTCGAGGCTCGAGGAGATTGCGAACACCAAAGAGGGTGGTGGCCGGCCCATCTTGGAATGACGGGACAACGGACAAGCGTACTTGTTGGTTTGACGGTTTGGTAATCAGGCTACTGGCGAGGAGACATATTACGGATTGCGGTGTTTGTTCATACAATGTCCGCGGAGTTAGGGGCTGAGGCAGGATAACTGAAACTTTGATCTCGGTTTTTGAATACCTACCTATATATGATTGATATCTGAACCTATTTACATTAACCGTATTTATAAAATTGCTCATGACAGCCCCTTCGCCACTTCATGTAATATTCCGAAATCCTCTCCAGTTTCTACTTTGCGGCATTTATTTATGTTCCTAGGATGTGCATCTCAGGCAACTATATACGAAGGTTCGAGAACTGTTATATATGATTGCGACGCTCCATTTCCGGGGTATTTCGTATTTGTTATAAAACCGTCCGCCTTGTGTTAGTGGCGAAGGCACACGTGTATAAACAGGCGTTGAAGTGAAGGAAAGTAGGAAATTATCACGTAAGTAAGGTGTATATTAAGGACGATAATAATGCTTACCCCCCTAATAAATCCCACGGCGAGGGTCGCCACTCTTATATACTGCTGGCGAGCCGCCCTTTTGGCTACCCTAGCACTCTCTAGAGCCCCTAGTGAGTTGTATTAGAGACTCCCGTTATATGTGTCCCTGGCAACTAGATTGTCGAATGTATGCTGATAGGTAAAGTCCTACGTACCCGTAGGTACCTACTTGAATCTCTCGGTGTTAGGAAGTCCGCGGCTACCGCCGTTGGTAAGCTTGAACCGCAGTGGTTATAACAACACTGGTTACTGGGCCCCGTAGCAAAGGAACCATGGCTTCAGAATATAACTGCGTTCTTTTCGGCATTACTCCAGCTCTGAAACGTAATAAAGCTATTGTGGATTCAGGCTTCAGTTCTAAAGTTCTAGCGGCTATCATAAGTAACACAGGCGCGCGCTGGCGGGCTTACATGTCGTCGCTTGAGCCTGAACCATAAGCAGGCTCACATGATATAAGCTCCATGCGACTTTCAGGATGGAAGCTTTGTACAACCAACAAACGAGCATCATTTGACATGATTACAGGAACCAATTAAACGAGAGGCAAGATCTACTCACGCCAGGATCAGATGAATTTTGTTGTCCAAACGAAATCCAACATACCCAACTTAGCACATCTGATTCAATACCGGCGATAGGTGTTACTACGAACGGGGAAAATGAGGCACAGCTTTAAGATGTAGCGGCTACTCTTCATCGAGACATAAAGTTACCCGCTACACGCCATTCTGGGCTCATGCTGACTTGTTGGTGGGCTTTCACAACTATCACCCCTAAAAGACAAGCTATTTAGCTGGGCAGTAGCAATAACGACAGTATGACGGCGGCAATAGAAACCACTGTCGCTAAATAAAGCACCAGGAAAATATGTTGTGCGAAGAGGATCGAGGCCGATTCCACGATCCATGGCTACCTAAGTATATGAGATATGGTGGAAGAAGTGATGTTGGCGTTCTCGCATTGCCTTATATAAAATGGCCGCAATCTACCATCCCAGTGGATGCAACTCAATGTCCATCAAATTGTGAATCGCCTCTACTACTCACTTAATCTCATAAGAGATCGCCAATTCAGACGTTCTGCTATTCATTCTTTATAATTGCCTTCTATCTCAAACCGATCCCATCATAAGGAACTGAACATTCAATATGGCCAAGACGGGTAAGGAATATTTGCATGGAGACATAACAAGCAGAGAACTGATATTTAATACTAGTTGAGGTCGGGTTTGTTTTCAAGGTCTTAACCTTCTGCTTGCAAATACCTATAGTCGTATTCTACGGTACGTAGTCCTCTTGAACACCAACGAATTCAATACTGATGGGGTATCACAGCTCTGGTTCTGGGCGGCTGCACAGGGAACCTACCAGGAATTCCCGACCTTTTCCTGATAGCTTTAAAGGGCCGTGATGGTGATTCGGCTCCGGAAGTGCGGGCTGGATACTTCGGTATGTTCCAGGCCCCCCTTTTCCGTCTACTCCTCCACACACACTCCCTTAGCCATTGGGAAAATGCGATGAGCAACCCAGGACCAGATGATTGACTTATGAGTTAGGCTTATGCGTTGTCGTACCGGACCTAGTCAACTGTGTTAATTCAGGGGGCAAGACGACGGAAAGCGTCATAGCGGCGTTTTCGCAATTGAAGGCACTGGATGCAACTCCCGAGCTGAACTATCTACTCGAGTCCGCGGTGGAGCTACAGACGCATGTTTTTCTTCCAGTTATAGCCGCTGGCCTGGCCCTTTTTATCTGCTCGTCGATTGCTGCGCTGCTTTACACAATCGCAGCCCACCCCATCCTTCCCAAGTCCTGGGTCGGTATGGCGGCAAATGGGACGATCATGTTACTTTCGGTGTCGCTAATGCTGGCCACGGCCGCTTCGGTGGCCACTTCTGAAGTATACGGTACTCTTCAATTCTCGGAGACGACGCTGGGCGCTGGAGGGAAAGCTTTCGTTATTCATGGTAACCCTGTTCAGGGGTT
Organism: Hypoxylon rickii; assembly: GCA_902806535.1. NCBI lineage: Eukaryota > Fungi > Ascomycota > Sordariomycetes > Xylariales > Hypoxylaceae > Hypoxylon > Hypoxylon rickii. The sequence goes on along the minus strand of CADCWY010000004.1, from coordinate 3,708,255 downwards.
GCAGTACGCCATTGTGGGGTTGTCGCTTATATACTTGCTCCTGCTCGGCTACATCATCAACACAGGCATGGTAATGGGTTGGAGGATTCTGGAGAGAAGGGAGGCGTCCCGGTAGCCGTCTGCCGGACGGTTATGCGAGCCAAGGCCTGGTTTCCGACTTGGCTTGAAGTATCCACCACATTCTCCGATCGATGCACTAGTAGTTAAGTATTAGGTCCTGGGTAGGTTAATAGGATAGCTCAGTCAACGGCTGAGGAGGCTAATACGATGTCCTATGATATGAATATGTATTTAGCGGTTAGGGAGAATTGCATCCCATGTATCTCTACTATGATGTTTTGCTGATGCTTTTATCTGAATAGGTACATGTCAATGAGACTAACACGCATATCATATCAATAAAATAGAATATTCCAAGTCGTAGGTACTAACGACGTGAACTAAATTTGTAGATAATTATAGCGCAAGCTGTATCACTACTAGGTAGCTGATGTTGCGTTAGAACCAAGTCGTCGCGAATGTGTAGGCGCACATTAGTAAGGAGACATCCATGGATGACGTAGTATGCGAGCCCCTAAGCAACTTCAAAGGCGATTGCGAGATTGAAGAGCCGCAAGCACCAATTGGGAAGTCCTAGAAAAAGGCAAACCGAGTGCGTGGATTCGTTCAGGGACTGGAAGATTGGAGATTGTCAGGGTGGCCAATGCAGTCAATGCAGGGTAAATCCTACGGGAAAAGTATTTACGCGGACGACGAAAACATTCGAGCAAATGGCGAGATCAATCATCTAATAAGATCCTTGGGATTTTGGGATTTTAGGATTTTGGGAGAACCAAGCCACGCGGCTGTCGGAGCGCCGGTGACATGTAGCCGATTACCTAATAATAAGTACTGGCTACATCAATCGATGTTTTAATTACGTGATGAGTCCATTGACTTGGCGAGTTGAGACAATGACCAACTTGGAATGTTGGTTCACATTGTGCTCCCTACCTAGTACCTAATGTAAGAAGCAAATTGATGTGTCTCGCTCATATCTTTAATCTGATCAAAATTGATATCAATCATATGGCGATTGATTAAAGCACGGGGGAATGCTAGGTGATGCTAGGTGATGCTAGGAGGTGTGCAGTTCGGTATCCAGTACCCAACGCCCAGTGTCCAGTTACCTTTCCTCCCTAGGAATTTATTAAAGTTGCATTTTACCCCGGACTCCACCGGGCTATTCCTACTGTAGATAAAGCGTTGCTCTGTTATGACCTAGCCCGATAGCCGTAGTGGGTCCCGGCACTTCGGATGGTTATCGGCCAGTGATGTCGCCATTCGGGCCCCAAAGCACCGCAAAATCAGGGAGCCCTGAGGCACTGAGGCCCTGAAGAAGAAAACAAGACGTGCCAAATCCAACCGAAATGGAACTAAGAGCACCTAGAAAATTGGGCGAAATGGAGCGGAACTGTCGTGACCTCTTGACCGCCTCGAGGATGGCTGCGAGGACCTGTATGGACCTGTATGGACCTGTATGGACCCTCTCATTCAACCAATACGCAGTACCAACAATAACGAATGCATGCTTGGGCCGATTTCGCCATCTCCTTGACTTGATGTGCAATAGCTTTGGCCATTCATATCTTTCATCAACAAATCTATGCGTTCTATGAATCCACCGATATACACCATAATACCGTATACCGTACACCATCCCTTGTATACCACAACCACATATCCACATATCATACCGCATAACGAAGCGTATACCTAACCGGCCAACTGACTAGTCACCACCCACACATCCGGCCGTGGCCGTCGCTCTGGGTCCTGCGAGAACCCGTTAGCCCACCCTAGTTCTGTTAGGTCTTCTTTTGAGCCAGCCAATTTACATAAGACAACTCTGCTACACAAGGACAAGTCTGGTCTCTGGTCTGTGGTCTCTGGTCCGGTCTGGTAATTCCGTTTGGTTGGCAAAGGGTAAAAAAAAAGAAAAAAAAACCTTAACGAAGCAGACGGGACACACGGACGGAAAATACCACACCTTGGATGGTCATCATCAAGCACGCCATCTCACCGTGTTTCACCGTAGCCCTCATCATACCTTCTCGGATGGTGCAATCCCAATAAATGTCTTCGGGCTATGTCCTTCGACCCGACCACCAATCGAAATTCCCTCGAATTCATCATCATGGACAGCCTATTGCCTATGTCGACAGCCAACGGCCGCGAACCGTCATCGAAACATGATGGTCAGCTTTTTCTCGCAAACGACACCACCCTGACAAATCTAAGCCACCTATCCGCCTCTACCGACCGCTCCCGCTCGCAAAGGCAATCGTTTTCTACTTTGCCGACAGACCAAATCAACGTAAAACCTTCGAGAGACAGCTGCGACAGGCGAAGGCCCGAGGATGCCAAGGACTCCTCTCGCCTACCCAACATGTCGCAACAACTTATGGGCCAATCCGTCACCCCTTTCTTACGAGAGCACATACCAGGACTATACGCACCGATAGGGAAACCCGATCTTCCATCTATGACTGCGCTTAAGACGAAGGACCCTAACAGTAAATACTGTTATCGACATCGCCCTGATTCTAAGTGCCGCAGAGCAGCCGACGAGACAAAGATGGGCTTGATCCAAAGTGTATGTCCTGGCGCACTATACTTACCGGAATTTAATTGCTAATCTAATGTTCGTCGTATAGGAACTCGAGACATTACCCGATGCTGACCGACAGGCTATTACGAACGTTTGGTCGCTATTCTCCGCCGCACCTTCGAAACATCGCGAACTTATGTTGCAGGGTATCATTACACAGTGCTGCTTTCCACAACTGTCTACTGTCTCCCGGGAGGTTCACGAACAACTGAAGATTGATTTCCTTACCGCCTTACCCACCGAATTATCGTTGAAGATATTGTGCTATCTTGACTGCTCGTCCCTTTGCAAGGCTGCCCAGGTCAGCAGACGGTGGAATACCTTATCGGGAGACGATGTTGTTTGGCACAGGATGTGCGAGCAACATATCGGACGCAAATGCGAAAAGTGTCAATGGGGCCTACCGAAGCTGGAGAAGAAAAGATTGAAGGAATGGAAGATTCAGCATCAGGCGGATCTCGAAAATCAGCGGGCGCTTCTGTTACTCAATGGCCACAGCCCTGCGATTGTTAGCGCGCCCAAACGAGGGGTTTCATCCCTGGAAAGTGAGGAGCCTGACCCCGCCAAACGCCAGTGTGTAAATGGAGTCGGCAAGGCAGCGCAAAAATTTAGGCCATGGAAAGATTTATACAGGGAAAGATATCGTGTCGGATCTAACTGGCGGTATGGACGATGCACGATCAAGACGTTTGGAGGTCAGCATACGAACGGCATAACGGCTTTGCAATTCGACGATAACATCCTTGCCACGGGTTCTTACGATACGAAAATTAAGTTATGGGACATCGAGAAAGGCGAAGTTATACGTACTCTTCACGGCCATACAATGGGCATTCGGGCTCTTCAGTTTGATGACCGGATGCTTGTCTCCGCGAGTTTGGACGGCACGGTGAAAATCTGGAACTGGAGAACAGGGGTCTGCATTAACACCCTGAACCATCAAGGTGGCGTAATCACCGTGCATATGGAAGGCGATCTCCTAGCCTCTGGGTCTATGGACAGGTCAATCAAGATTTTCAACTTCAAAACCCAGCAATCGTACAGCCTGCGCGGCCACGGTGACTGGGTGAACCACGTGCGCCTCGACATCGCTTCACGCACGGTCCTCTCTGCCTCCGACGACTGCACGGTGAAGCTATGGGATCTTGACTCTAAAGTCTGCGTTAAGACGTTCGAGGGCCATGTCGGGCAAGTTCAACAAGTCCTGCCACTTCCGGATGATTACGAATTCGAGGATGAGACGACAAGGGATGGTGACGCAGCCTCTGTGGCTAGTAACCGCAGCGGCACCCCTTCCCTCACTTCCTCTTCATCGAATTCCTCTTCGCAAGTAGACGAGGAGCGGGCCGCGTACGGCCCGATCTTCCAGGACGACCCGGATCGCCCGCTCCCCCCTCGTTACATGCTCACGGGCTCCCTCGATGCCACCATGCGACTTTGGGACACAGCCACCGGGAAGAGCCCGCGGACCTTCTTCGGACATGTAGAGGGTATATGGGGTCTTGCAGCCGACTCTCTGCGATACGTTACTAGTGCCAACGACGCAACAGGTAAATATTCCTACTCCATCACAAAATGGGTGTATTCTCGAAACACGAGCTAACCTTCTTATCAATCTAGTCAAGGTTTGGGATTCTCGAACTGGCAAATGCGAGCGAACCTTCACGGGGCACGCGGGGCCGGTAACCTGCGTCGGGCTCAGTGATAGCCGGATGGCGAGCGGCAGCGAGGATGGAGAGGTACGGTTATACAGCTTTGAAGGAGAGCCTTCGGAGGTCGAGGAATTCGGCACGCCTGCTTAAACTTGAAGACTTCTTTAGCGTAAAGGAGCGGATACCACATATCGATTTTACCACAGCGGGTTTGCTTTCACGGGGCGTTCCACTATACCACTACTGTTCAAAACGGCTTTCCCACGGATGGAAAAGGGTTGGGCTGGACGGCATCATTTTTTTTTTTTTCATTTCTGTCATAGTCAAAGGGTATCTGAAGGTTTTGGCGTCTGCTGCTCACAAAATGATTGCAATGGCGTACCGGATAGGGATCGAAGGCGCATTACCGCGCGCTACTATAATGGATGGGCAATGGTGTCCACGGTTCAAGATCATACGACGGTATTCAACATTATTCAATTCGTAAAGAATTAAGAACGTTTGTTTCATGGGTGGGATTGAAAGTAATATCCCATTGGCATGTGATCCATGCAAACGTGTTGTATTCGTTACTCGTTCTAGGCCTTGCCTAGGGTCCTTTCGCTCAGTAGTTCCTTATTAAGTGATCCCGATGGCTTCTTTCAAAGACTCAAATCAGAAGAATCCAAGGTTTCTTTGTTGGAATCTTAACCTCGGCAAGTAAGCTAGGTGCTAATGGCTAATAGCCTCGCTTTTCGTAGACCCCTTTTGCTCATGTACCTTCAGCTACTTACCACCTTCAGCACTACCTACCAAGTAGTAATCTCTAATCTAGAGCCTCAAAAGACGATTAATTCTACCCGGAAGTAACCGACACGCATCACCGGGTCTCAGCTACGTAAAGTAAGGGGGCTTGGGGGGTACGTACTATGCATATTTACATAGTAAACAGAATCCTTGTCTCCAACCTGGTTTCTCCCCCGGCTTTGCTCCCCCGCAAAATCACAAGCTCGGCTCCCCGTCGGTAAACACACCATTTTCGACGTCACCGCTAAGAATCACAGGCTTGCGCATGTCGACGCCATATTTCTTGCGGTATGATGAGTTATTGAGTGGGATTAGTTAGGTAATAGGATGCAAAATGCCACGAGTTGACCAGACAGTTTACAATTCCATAAACAATCGACAGCTTAGAAGCTCTAGAGCTCTAGTCGAATTTGTATTGATTAGCTCTCAAGCGTTTCCCGCCGGCCGTCAGAGCATGGTGCCACACGCGACTGGAGCTCCGGTTTACCGAACGAGCGTTCCTCCGGCGGACCGTTGATCTACTCTTGTACCTACTATGTAGTAGGGGGAGGACGAGAATCATTAGCTCAACCAGCTACCGGCAACACACCTATCATAGGACAGCATGGTTTAAGGTTCTACTCTGTCATCACTCACACGTCGATCTAGCCCAACCCCACAAACTCGCTTGTCCTTTTCTAGCTGCTGCGCGTTCCGTACCTACATGGCAGCAGCAGCAAAGCAGGCGTAGGTCGAAAAGCACAAGATGGCGACTCGATGCCCCCCAGCCGCGGATCTGGGGATCCATTGAGTCACCCGTGCCCGGCACGGCGGGTACCCTCGTGCGCGAATGGCTGTGTGCGTAGCTGTAGCTCGGTAATTCTCGACGCCTAGCGTGGCGTCCTGGGGCCGGATGGTGATGCTATATAGATACTTGAGGCATCCTGGTTCGACTAGACGTAGGTTATAGGTTTATGCGGTTTCGTTTCTTAACTCTTTTTACCTCTAACACCTGCTCTTCCGAGGTAAACTAACTAACTACATATACATCTTTCACGCCTTCTCCCGGGTTCGCATTCCAGACCACGCTGCTAGCTAGTCCCCTGCCAGTTCCCCTATCTCGCTTGACGTCGGCCAAGCTTTATCCGCGAAGTTTCTTTGTTCTCGTCCGCCCTCAAAGCTTACCGTCTTCCTTATATCCTCGCTACCCCAAGCGTTGGTGACGCCTTTGCATGTGATCATCCTCGTGGGAATTCTCTACGTCTTGCCCAGCGGTCCAAACACGATTGGAAAACCACCATAGCGTAGGAACAGGGCGCAAGCCCAGCTTGAGGATCACGCAATGGCGACAAAGGTGGGAGGAAAGGACGGTAAGTCGCCGCCGACCGCGGCGACGAATTTGATCGGTACGCTTCTCAGCCGGGGCTTTGTCTACGGCCGCCAATTGCTTGTGTATGCCACGGATACTAACACCATCGCGATGTAGCCGGCGGAGGCGCAGGTATGATGGAAGCGCTCGCGTGCCACCCTCTCGGTTCGTGCTCCCCGTCTCCCTCACCACCCTTTCACCTCCCATCACCCAAATCACCCTAACCACGACGCTTCCACAGACACGATAAAAGTGCGCATGCAGCTCTCGCGGCGGGCGCGCCAGCCCGGGGCGCCGAAGCGGGGGTTCATCCGGACGGGGACGGAGATCGTGCGGCGGGAGACGCCGCTGGGGTTGTACAAGGGGCTGGGGGCGGTGCTGACGGGGATCGTGCCGAAGATGGCGATCCGGTTCACGTCGTTCGAGGCGTACAAGCAGGTGCTGGCGGACGCCGAGACGAACGTGGTGTCGGGGCGGGGGACGTTCCTGGCGGGGCTGGCGGCGGGCGTCACCGAGGCCGTTGCTGTGGTCACGCCCATGGAGGTCGTCAAGATCCGCCTCCAGGCCCAGCACCATAGTATGGCGGACCCGCTGGATATCCCCAAGTACCGCAACGCTGCGCATGCGCTGTATACCGTCGTCAAGGAGGAGGGCGTGGGCGCGCTGTACCGCGGTGTTAGTCTGACGGCGCTGCGCCAGGGCACCAATCAGGCTGTTAACTTCACCGCGTATACGTACTTCAAGGAGGTCCTGCTGCGCTGGCAGGAGCGCCGCTACGACCAGGCTGAGGGCGCTGCCGTTCAGCTACCTAGCTGGCAGACCACTATCATCGGCCTTGTCAGCGGTGCTATGGGGCCGTTGAGTAACGCCCCCATTGATACTATCAAGACTAGATTACAGAAGACGCCTGCTGAGGAGGGGGTGTCGGCGTTTAAGAGGATTAGCGTGATTGCGCGGGACATGTTTAGGTGCGTTCTTTGGTTTCTCTGTTTTCGGCTGTTCATGTCGGTGTTCGCCTCCCCTTTTCTTCCTATACTAATGAAGGCTCGCGACGAAATAGGCAAGAAGGCTTCCATGCATTCTACAAGGGTATAACGCCTAGAATCATGCGTGTGGCACCGGGCCAAGCTGTGACGTTTACCGTGTACGAATACCTGAAAGATAAGCTAGAGAAGAGCGGACCAAGTATCTTGGTTGGGGGTAGGTACGAAGAATAAGGCAAGGCGGCAGTTGGCTGCATATTGTTTTGAGTTATCAAGGGGTTGAGTTGCTCTGCGTGGTTATGATGGGTACCTACCTATTGAAATCTAGCACATTTGGAACGACGTCGACGCTGGGAGCATATTGTTTGTACCTAATATTGATACTGAAATGTAATGGTATTGCATTCTTGTCTGCTATAATGCTTCGCCAGTTTGAGACCTATCATTGGCTATTCACAATGGACTCCATCGGACTGACAAGAAGCCTTTCACCTGCCGGGTCTCTTAGGCCTCCTGAATGCGGCTTTGGTCTCGGTCGCGGGGAACAATTCCGAGAGAACGATCTCTTCCGTAATCTCGTTCGTCTCCTCGACTTCGAATTTCTTCTCCACCGTAATGCCAGCTTCTCTCGTAGCGACTTCGAGCACTGCTCGCTTCATAAGCGGGTACATCATTCGGAACTTGATAGCTTTCGTGCCAGGAGTGACAGGGCACGTGTAGAAGAATAGTAGCACGGTCTTCTCATCTCCTCCATTGGGCGGCGTAGCATTGTATCGGAAGAACGTGAAGCGTGGGTCGGTCGATGAGATACTCTGTACGAGCTCGGGGATGGTGGTTGGGGTGGAGTCGTCGGAGACCAGCTCTACGACTTCGGTCTCGGGGTTGATTTTCTGCATTAATGAATAAAACCGTTAGCGATCTCCCGTTAAAAAACTTATGGTATAGCGAGAGAACCACTAACCAGCATAACCAACCCGCTGCCCTCCCCACGGCCCAACGCACTCAGGGCAACTAGGGCGTCGGTAGCTACCGGCATGTTCATGGTCTGGCTGAGGTGGATCTCCCGGACACCTGTGCCAGCGCCAGCCTCGGCTTCTGCGCGTTTGACATCGCCTAGCGTCCTCTCTTCTTCGGTAAGTGGTGCCTCAAGCTCGATGTGCTTGTCGTGCTTAGCGAATCCAGCAGCGGTGAGCTCTTCGGTCGTTGTTGCGAACAAGGTTTCGCGGAAATGCTCGGAGCCAAGCTCGCGCACCAACGTCAAGCGGGTCGAGGCGAATAACATCTTCTGTCGGACCTTTGCCGAATCCGGCACGTATGTTACCGCTACCAGGTACGGGGCACTGTCATATCTGCGTAGGAGGATGTACAGGGCCTCATCGGGCTTTAGGTGGGGGGCTAGTTGAGAAAGATCGGAAGCAAAGTCGCTGGACGAGGAGGAGCGGGCGAGTGTGGTTTTAGGTGTTAGCGACTCGGAGGTGATGGTTACAAGAAGACCAAAGATCGAGTCGTTCGCGAGTAGGTTGTTGAACTCGGAGACAAGCTCCTGGGAAACTAGATCATGACGGTGAGCGGCGTCTCTTGGGTATCAGTGAATGGATGGGCATAGTCTCCTTACCAGATATTCCCGACTGCATTTTCCCCTAGGACACCGTCACTACTACAGAGCAAAAGGTGAAGAAAACGAGAAGCCTTTAGGAGAGTATCTCTAGGTGTCTCGGGTTGAATGGAAAATGGTGAAATCTGGCCCTGCCTGTTTCGCAGGGTTGTAGGATCGAAGGTATCGAATGTTCAGGGATGATCCCCCTCTATTTGATATGGTGGCTCTGATACCCTTAGAAATACCCCGCCAGCTCAAAACCCCAGCGGCCCAGACCAGACCAGTCCCAGCGACGAGCTGCTAACAACGCACAAGGCGGGGCTGGGAGACACGATACTTGCATCGATCTGATAGTTGAGTAACATCCAACATCCATAGCAGTGTTAGATCTCTGAATAGGGGGTATGCGGCAAAAAGTAATCAAAGCATCCATAGATCGCGTTGCTTCTGTGCATTCCAGCTTCTAATTACAACAACTTCCGCAAGTTTTGAACCCTTTCCTAGGTGCCGTAAATCACGATGCACCAACTTCTTCACCAGCATCCGCCCATACAGTGGTATATCCATACGGCATCCACTTAACCACACTTTCTACCTGAGAAATAGCTCCATTGTCGACCTTGATCAACTGCAGAACCATATAGGTGCCAGCCACGCGTGCTGGTTCAGATAATGGCTTTGGACCGTCCGCTGGTTCGTCCACCAGTGCTATCGCTAACACAACTGTCCTTTCAGGGTCGGCCACGAGTATACGCCTGTCGCGGACCGTGGTCGTGCTGTTGGTTAAGCCATTGGGGGACTGCCCCTCGCCATCCATCTGAGAAGCACACGTTAAATTCGTTTGCGCAAAGTTATCGCGCCTGGTGCACCCCGATGTAAATGAGACCCCTTCGCTCGAATGTTTTTCTAGACCGTCAAAGTAGGCGTCTACCAATTCTGCCGGAATGGACCTATTGCCGCTGGCATAGTCTATGAAGGCGAAATCAAGTCGACCTGTTGAGTTTCCGTCCCATTCAACCGGCAACGGCGGTCGCATGAGAGTCACTGTCCCACCGCGGCTATCCGTTGCTTCCGCGCGCACAATGTTGGCTTCGATTTCCGTTATCTTTCCACCTTCAACTTTTACTCGTAGTGTGAGTATGCTTGGAATACTGTGCTCCTTGCTGAGTCCCCAGAACCCGGCTGTTTCTTTTTCCGGGTCGGCAAAGACCGCTGAGTACGTTTCTATGCCCGCAATTCGGTCGAGGGTCTGCCATAATCCATCTTTAAAACCAAGGAATTGACCATTCTCCGAATACTGCGCGCCCTTGGCAAGGGGCAAACGCCTAGCATCTCGGGATCTCATGGCTAGAATTACGTCTCCGATCGTGGCCTCAAGACAAACTCGGTCGCACGGGTCCGGGAAGGTTAAGTCAGTGGCAGGCCCGCTGAGATCTACTGCTGGGTCCTCTGGGAACGCCGCTCGCATGCCGTAGGGCGCTTCGGTAAGTGTCATTTCAATTCGATATAGCTTATCGCCGCGCAGACGGAACGCTTCCATGGCTATCAGCGTACGAGGTGTTTCGAAGTATGGAGGAATCGGCGAGGAGGTGCCATTTACGCTCGGCAACGTCCTCACGGTACCGTTGTGATCGAGGGTGCTGATTGCAAAAACGGTCTGGCGCTCCTCGTCCACTATCGGATAGTGGCGCTCGCGGATCTTAGTAACGAAGCCCAGAAAGCCCGTTTGGAACTGCTCCTCGCAACTGAGGGAAGCAAAGACCGTGTCATTAGAATGCCCATATGGGTCACCGCTTTTGACGTTAGTGGTTTGGAGCCCGTCCTCTAGACGAGTGCAGTTTTTGTCGAAGAAACTGTAGTCGCCGTTGGGGTCATTTCCCTGCATGCCGGTATAGTATTTATTCGTCTGCGAGACTAACTCTTCTCGAGTAATTCGGTCTTCCGGCACCCCCGTCTCAAGCCAGACGGGCTCCGGCTCCCCACGTTCCTCGTAACGGGCCGCGCCGTCTGGATCTCGTGTGATTCTTGTTTCGATTTCGCTGATGCTGCCATCCTCGTTTACCTTAAGGCGTACTACATAAATAGCGCCCACGCCATTCTCGGTGATTGTGGTTATCGTCGCAACCTGTCCAGTTTCCGGATCCGAGAACGTGTGGATGTACTTCCCCAGCGACTCGGCGATATGCCACTCTCCAGTGCCAAAGGGCAGCACTTGCTCGTTTTCAACATATTTTACGTCTGGTGTCGTCGGTAAGCTCGATGGGTCGTTGGCTACCAGTGCGCTCAGGTAATCGGAGATTAACCCTTCTAAACACTCCCGTTCGCACCGTTCGACTGCCGACGCAGAACCAATCGCCAGGAGCGAGAAGGCGGCCCCGATGGCTTTTCGAACCGTGACAATCAGCATTGCCACTTTTCAACCCGGCTTGATATTCTCAGCACCTTACTGACCGGACCTTGAGGAGAAAAGTTTACACGATGAGGCGTCTCTGTGGGCGAGGCCATCTTATTATACCACAGCTTCTCCGCAGAATACAGTGCCGGCAAAATGGACCTTCATATCCTTGGCGCGGGGATCAGTCTAATGTACACGGATTTCTGCACATCACTTGAAGCGACATGGATGGCAGTTGTTTTGCCTATTAATTTCTTCGCTCACACAATGCCTTTCATTTCATCCTCGTTTCTTTACCCCTCGCCTGCCTAAGTGAGCTTTCAGGTCCATATTTCCTGCGCCTTTACAGCCTCTCTACCTACAGACTTCATAGTTGAAAGCTCTAACTTCTCCAGGAGACAATGGTCCAAGGACTGCATGAGTTTGCCCAATCTGATTTATGTAGGTAGGCACCTAGTTTGCAAGGTACTTGAAGGGGTTAGAGCAGGTCATTCGTCCCCAGTGCTGTCAGTAAATCGCCCTGGGTTCATAATAGACCTTTGACTACCGTCTTTCATACTCACCACTACCTATTTACCCAGGGTACCTAGATGTGTAGTCTACTCTACAGGCCGTCAATGAAACTCAGGAAACTCCGACTTCCTACATGCCCCAAGCAAAATGGCTCAAAGGGAGGGCTCGGGTCTGAGGCGTCGACCAGCCACCATAGCCACTCATGATTAGGTACCCTATGTATTATACAAAGTGCTTTTTTTTTGTAGCTTATGAAGGGTTACAGTGTATAAGGCGCCGTGATTGGGCCATGCACGCTTCACCGAGTAACTCCCCCGGGCTCCTTCATGCGAGAAGCAACAGTGATCCAGGCTACTAAGGCGATGAGGTGGGGTAGGTATGCATATCGTTAGACCAATCTAAAACAAGAACTGGCACTGTCGAAGCCTTCATCGGTACTTATTAACTTGTTCGTACTTGTCAGTAGGTATACAGGCCACATTCTCGATCTGAGCTGTTGAGGATAGTTGGCGGCGCGGGAATGTGGCTGCATAATAAGCTGGGTGGAACCTAAATGAGAGCCAATATCCAGAGACTCTTAAAGCCACAGATACGTGGTGGTGCATGTCATCCGCCTTCCACCCTTTCCACCCTATGTAGTTGGGTACTGATGTATCTCTCATGTACCGAGCCCAGTCGAGACTGTACATTATCACGCCAGGAATAAGAACATGGCTACCCCCTGTCTCGAAGAGATACCACTCGTTGACCATCTAGTTAGTTATATTCCGTCAATGCTTATTACTAAGGAGTCAGAATCTCTTTACCATGAATAACTACAACCTGATACATGACGCCCAGTCGGGCACCTATGCGCCTACGGGTGCAGTTCCTGCGCCTGCACCTACTGGGATGTCCACCCTGTTGCACGGCAGTGGCTACAATGCCCAGTCAACCACCGAACCCGCAACTCCGCAGCCCGCTCGGCTGCAGGAGCATGGGGTTCGGTACGTTTTTTTTTTTTAATTTCGCGAAACACTGATTGGTATTTCTCTTTTTGACTAGGACATATCTTGGTTGTCTGGGAAACCAATGCGAATGTACGTGTGGCGTTAAATTCACTCGACCAGACGCCCTGAAACGTCATATCACGGAGCAATCCAGAACCACCATTCCGCAGTATCCATGCGATTATTGTGATGCATACCGGGGATATGAAGGTTTTCTCCGTCGGGAGCACCTCAAGCAGCATCTAAAGGGTCATCACAAGATAACAAATCCTGAAATGCTTGAACGCATGTCCCAAAGGCCGACACAGGGTCCTTCTACCGTCGGTCTCATCGGCCAGGAGGCTCCTATGGTACAAATTCCTCTTTATCTCTATCTTGTACTCATCTTCCCCAACACTAACTTGAGGGAGAAGAACGTTAATCAGCACCTGGGTTTCCAGCACCCGAGTCGCCTGCCAAGCGAGGGTATTGCCCCGTACCTAGGCCTTGAGCACGCGGAATATTTACAAACACAAGGCAATACTCAACACTCAGGCCCTCCGTATATTAACAACTGGCAGAGCGGCGGCGTTGCTCAGGGCATAGGGCTTCAGCACGGGGAGCACTCGCAATTCCAGGGTGTCCCCCAGCACCCAGAGCCTCAGCCTACTAACTATTTGCAAAACGGGGGCCTTTTTCAGGACTTAGGCCTTCAGCGCTCGAACCACTTTCAAGGCCAGGGCATTGCTCAGTATCAGGGTCCTGAGGATGTGGGTCATGTGCAAAATGAGGGCGTTGTGCAGAATCCAGGCTTTCGGCACATGAACTACGTGTAAAACGAGAGGTTTGTGTTCGATGAGCAGATGCTTGGCATGGGAGGGCTGCAGCAGGGCAACGAGTTTGACGCCTCGATCAATGGATCCTATGTGAACTGGGAATGAGTTCTGATGATGCTTCGGCTACGCTTATTATTGGCTTTGTTTGTGTGCCTCGTTTCTTTGACAGTTTGATTCTCTATCTCCTCTCCTTCATATCACGACTTGGCAGTTATGATGGGGATCATCAAGAGCACAGCTATGCGGTGGATGAAGATCTAAGTCCGGACTAGACACTCCTTTTAAATTGATATCAAGGTTCCTTTCTACCCCTGGGGAAATATTGATATAATCCTTTGAATTGTGATAGAAGTATTGGTATATCTAGGAAAGTTCTGCCAGCGGTAGGTATCCGTAACTTGATATACCACACATTCCACCCTGTGCCATCTCGCTTCCCCATTGTACATCGTCGCAAGTATCATGTTAGAAAGGACAAGAATCAGCTATTCGGCATAGGTGAGTAAGCCACAGGCCTTTGCGTAGGTACGATTTGATAAATAACTAAGAGCTCAAGAACGGGTATTGAGTGCGTTCTGAAGCGCATTGATATCATCGTCCGCCAGGTTTGTGAACAGGGCCGAATCGCTGCCCTCGGGAACGGGGTTGCCCACGTCGTACTGTCCCGTGATGACGGTGAGAAGAGACATGCAAGAGCTAGGAATGCCAGTGACGAGGACATCTGTTCGACGAAGATTCTCTATTAGTACCCTATTCATGGACTGCTGGGTATGCGAGAGGTAGAAAAAGGATGGAAGGTTGTAAAAGACATACTGCCAGGGGATGAGCCATTGAAGTGGATCCTCGAAGTGTGCAGCTGGTCCTTACAACTCTGCCAGGCCAGCTGGTTCATGCCCCGACGTTTAACCCCGTGGTGATCGGTGTGGCCATGCCGATTCCTGAGCGCATCTTGGACAGTCCCGGCGACGGAGCCAGCTGCTAAAACCACACTTTCTGCGGAGTCCATACCTATTTCGATAGCTTCGGGGATAAAGGCTAAGAAAGGGGCGGGCGAAAGCTGGATAAGAGTGGCTACGGCCGCGAGGGATGCTACAGTCTTGGCGAGTGAGGGCATCTTTGCTCTTTAGTGCCGTAAATGGTGGTGGTATAGAATGACAGAAACCTGATGAGCATGACAGGAGAACTCTAAGCCGAGTATCTGTGGCTGACTGACGACGATTCCATGAACTCGACGGAAGAGTCACCCCCTTTTTGGCATTGGAGCGCAGTTATAGAGAACATTCTAGCCTCTCACAAAAAATGCGTAATCCCACTAATAGTGTTTCTTATGGAGTACAGCTGACGCCCTGTTTGATACAGAAACAATCTGTACCTAGTACGTTTACGAATGAAAATAAGATACGCGTCATGAGAATCATCGTGCTACAGTATTATAAATAGTGCTTCTAGATACAGTGTGTGTTCTGTATGATTATTAGGCCCGTTTAGATTAAGACACTAGGTGTTGAGTTTGAAGCCATCGCGAACCTTACCGCTCCCGTACCCGTTTCTGCCGGCTACAACAGTTACATGAATTGGCAACCGTCGTATAACCTGTAACTTCCGTACAACATGACGCACTGCGACATTCTTTGTTTTAGATCCCAGGGGTAGGTATTTGATTGATCAGATTGAGTGTAGAGCAACGTTCCGGGCCCAGCCGTTCATGTAACCTCCTGGTTGACGGTATCGCGAGGAACACCTGACCATTATTTTCGGTTATGCTTATCCAGTAGCGGAATGAAAAAGGGGTAAATTCAGGCGGCGTCACCGAAATAGTGGCCCTCCCACGCTTCTGGGTAACTCGGCTCTCTAATACCACATGCCTTACGATAGGGATGGTTCTATCCTATACCCTAAGATATGTAAAGAGAGCAATCAAGGTGCAAATTAGATATTTTACCCGCGTAACTTCCTGGAACTTAATAACCATCCAACAAACCCCGGGAACAAATCCGCTGGCGAATCCTTGGACTTCCGCCCTCGATGCCAGAGTGCGATTTCTAGGATAAAGAGATACATCATCACGAAGGTTGTTGTCGCCCTTCGTCAAGAACGTTTCCCTATTTCCGTGGGTCAGTTCAAACATCTACAGAGCTGGCTACTGCTTACCGACCGGAGTCGTCGGTGGTTACTTGGATAATCCGATGAACCATCGGCAATGGGCTGTCGTCGAACCATAGAACCGGGATGTCTCCCGGCCTAATGCGCGAAGTACGGTTCCACAAAATTAGGGCGTCGCCTCGGTGAAAAGTCGGGGCCATCGATTCTGAGATGACACAGACGACAGGAATAGGTGTGTTTGCTAAAAGACTCAGTCCTTTCCATGACATGAAGATGGTACTAAGATTTGTAAGAAGTGGCAGTGCATCTAACAGAAGTTTGTTCGCGCGTCGGTACGGACTGACAGGCATCTTAGAAGGTGGAATTGTGGCTTTTGATCTGAAAACCCAATGAAGCAGCAGTGGTATGTATTTGACCGCGTCCTAGAAGATTGGTTCCTCTAAACAAATAAAAAGGAATCAAGTTCAGCGTGAATATCCGTTGGATGGGTATCAGGGGGGCTCACAGGGTACAGATGCACCTACCTGTCGTCGCTGTGTTACTCAAAGATGATAGACGTGGGACAACCCCTTTACCCCTATATGAACCCTCAGTACCACCCCCCGTCTCCAAATAGATTCTTCTTCAGATACTAGCAATTCAGTCAATAGGTAATTTTACTAATTGTTCCAAGCGAGAATGTCGCCCACTCCTCTCAGCCAGCCCAATCCCCCAGTCGTCATGATCCTTGGGCACATGAGCCATGAGGAAACATCATTCACTGTGCAATGCTACGACACGGGCTTCAAGAAAGTTACAGTAATCTCGGATAAGCCTCCCAACGTGACACTGTTCCGCGTGGAGGGAGCAACCTGGGGCACGTCGTGGAGCATGCGGCGCAAGGTGTACGAAGGGTGCCTTGAGAGTACTCCCAGCACGCACCTCTTTGACTTCCGTCACCACGGTCTGGACATCAAGAATGGCTGGGTCGTCGAGGCTGCCGAGGACGGCCATGTTCTCGCAACGCTGGTACACAAACACTTTGCGACCAAACACCACTCGACCGTCAACGTAACGATTCACACGGTTGCAGGAGAGCAGGCGCTCGTAGTCATGCGGCATGTCGACGACACCACTTCGGTGGATTTCAGAGTCGGGGATGAAACCTTTGCTACGATCGAAAACATCGAGGATAATGACCCCAGATTCTTCGGTCCTTTGTTAGTATGCCCGCTAAGCGACGATGAGCTTCGTAGTGCCTGGAGGGTTAGGGTGGCGGCTAGAGTGGATTTGAGCTTGGTTGTGGTTTTGGCGCTGTGCCGCATCGAGATGGGACATGTCTGGGGACAGTAGAGACCGATGTTGTGCGGGCCAGACGCACAATCAAGAGCTTCGTTTGAACGGCGATGTCTCTGTTTGTTGTACACGAGGGATTCAAGTTGTAGCACAGCATGATTATCGAGGGATCGGTCGTCTAATCATCGCCGATGGTTACACATATGACCTTGACATGCAAACCGGGCGTATCCTTTTATCTAGTAGCCGAGCATTCTTCGTTTGAATGTACCCAGGTATGTAAAGTCAAGTTAGCGTAGAAGAAATCGATAAACACTTGGAGGTCACAGTGATGCTTCCATCCATGTATAATTGACCAGAATTCATTGCCAAACAACTGTCGGAACCTACTCTACTCATATACTGATCCAGCTCAAGCCTAGCATGGGGCTGTATATCAGACTTCTAACCCAATGCGCCATTCCTATAGCTCATCTTTTGTTTTCTTTCCTTATCTTTCATTACTCCATCAACACTCCAAATCAGACCCACCGTCTACTTCTTCTACCTTGGTTTATATTCTTTGCGGTACTTTCTTTTATGACGTGCACAAACTTGCTCATTATCTCTCCCAACATCACCAGCCTTTGGGCACAGTCAATTACCTTATACCTGGCTCACATCCCATCAGTCCTGTTCCTTGAGAAATGGCCACCACCGCAAGGGCACGGCACCACTGCAATGGCATCATTACGTATCACCTACCATCTTTGGGGCAACCCTCGACTATTGTTTGTCGACAAGATAGTCAGTCGCAGCAAGAAGGATGAGGACCATAAGGAGGATAGAATCGAACCAGGAGAGTCCCATGTTCATTTCGTGACAATCAGTCTGGCCAAGGTCTTCATATACCATTATATATACTCTCAACTAGGGCCTGTCGTTTTCACCGCGACGATTGGCAAGCTAGATCCAACGGACGTGGCTCCCGCCAAGACGGGTCTGCTCATGCGCCTTCGAGATGTCACAGCCCGCGAAATAATCATAAAATCTTACATAGCTGTGGCCTGGATCTGGGAGAGTTTCGTCTTTCTAGAAGGCGCCCACAGCACCCTCTCCGTAATCTCAGTCCTCGTAGGTCTAGACAACCCTAGCGATTGGCCCGCCCTCTTTGGTCATCCAAGTGCTGCATGTGGACTGCAAAACTTCTGGTCACGCTTCTGGCATCGCCTCGCTAGGAGGCCCTATAGAAACTACGGACGAGCTGTGGCGAAACGACTCCCACTCCGTTTCAATATTATCAAGAATACCGCTGTTGCTTTGTTCGTATTCCTTCTTTCGGGCCTCTCCCATGCTGCCGTGAGCTGGCGGCTAGGTTATCAGGATTGGTTTATGGATATGAAATGGTTTATGCTGAATTTCATAGCATGCTCGTCCGAGATTGTGCTTATTTCGATGATTAGGAGGCTAGCTGATTGGGCCGGTTTGGGACGCGGGCTGGCCGATCTCGAAGCAAGCTGGGTGGGTAGACTCTTGGGCTACACCTGGACGTTTGGCTTCTTCTTTTGGTCGGTTCCCACGTGGAGGTTCCCGAGACTGCACAATCAACTCGTGGATGCCGAGAGGTGGTTGATAATATTGTCAAACGTTGTAATTATTCCAAATTCAACATAAAGGCGGAGATATATTTTAATCTGACACCCAAGCACCAAGTGTCGAATTTGGGATAGTTGATTAAGAATGAACTTTGAGGCGCCCAGTTTCTTAACGAGGATTGATCATAACTCGAAAGATAAATGCAGCAAGAAATCATGTTCGCCCAGTTGTCTATGAGTAATAGGTAGGTACCTACAGCTTGGGGATACCACTTAAAAGTTGAGTAAACTCGAGCCCAGTATGCCCTCTTCAATATCTTCAACTAATTGTAGTATTCGTATTCATAAATTAGAGTAGATTACCAGAGATACAGAGAGTAAATCATATGGAAGGGTGATAACATTGGTAACCCCTAGCCCCTATTTTGAGCCGACCCCTATTTCGATACATCGGTACTTCGTAGTCGCTTAGTCAGCGGTCAAGCAAGAGGCACAGCAAATCCGACGTTCATCGCTCACTCGCAGCTTACTGCTCATCTACTGTTTTGCTTCTTTAATATAAATATAATCCTTGGAAATGTGTTTGAAGGTATCCTAGCCCAACCAAGGATATAACTGGCTACAATTCGTTTCCCCTTTTGGCCTCTGCACTCACACCACGAAAACACGTTCCGAGATGACACAACTACCGGAGGGAACTCTTGGCGATGCTGTATGCGTTCTCACATACACGTTCATATGTCTATTCAGCAATTCCCTACTTATCTGGGTGCATTGGACGACCCGGGAGAGACTAAGTTGTGAGTTGGAGCAATCATCAGACGGAATCAGCAGCTGATGAGTATCCTACCCACATAGATGTAGCTTTGATCGCGTACTTTGCCTTTCTGTGTACTATTAGCAGTATCATCCAACAGATATACAACTACAGGTGAGTGTCGTGGTGCTTTCCGATGGGAATAACCTGACTTGTCTAGTTTATGGATCGATATTATGCGAGCGCAGTTAGACTATACCAAAGCCAACTATCAGAACGCAGATGTTATATTTAACAATGGCAACTTTGGATTCATGTTGATTTTAGCGAACATCCGTATGTTGGAGTATATAAAGCTAAGTTACTCTTATCTTGGCCCATGTACTGATATTCCCCAGGGCTGTTCTGCTACATCATGGAATCAAGCTACCTTTTTGCCTAGTAAGTGAGAAGATGCCCTTCACAACAGAACTATTACTCACATAGTGGCCAGCACTATGCATGTAGCATTTTCAATCTACGGCTGGTGGTCGACAAGGCGACACGACGAACACCGATTTATATTGGCCAGCAAAGTTGTTCCCCTTGTATTTGCCGGAATTACAATCGTACTACTCCAAACACGGCTTATGCAGAGCAGCTTCTTGATGTACATGATTGTAGCCAATGCACAATGTAAGACTCAAACTCAATATTCTTTCCAAGGCTCACACACAAGCTAACGTAAATACCAAGCCGTCACATGTTGTATTGTTGGTATCGTCCTGATACTGGTAATTATATGGAAATATTTCGACATAAAGCGATCTTCATACACAACACTGCGACCCAGAGGCTGGTGGTCATCTGGGGAAGATGGAAGCCCAAGGTCCAGCCCCAATGTGTTTCGGGATAACGAAAGGACGCCGATGTCATCTAGTGATAGTTGGTTAGTGGTCCGGTTATCAATAGCCGTCGTTCTAATATCGTAGGTTTTCACTCCAGCCCGATAAAGCCATAGAAGCCACGTTAACATATGCAGGGCCTTTATATTTGCGAGTGTACTCACTCACTTGCCGCAACGAGATGACGTGGCCAAGGATGCCCAAGCAGAGTCACCGGATCTCAGCCCTCAGCGGGCTAGATCCAACATCGTCGGTTATATATATGGCGTAACCCCGGGCCTGGCCATATGGCTCATATTTGGTCTTACCGGCACATTTCGACAAATCATGTACGAGAGACTGGTCCCTCTAAGGTGGAGAAATAGCAGATCCGAGCCCCTATTCCAACCACAAGGCCATTCTACTTCTTCCCTTCCCGCTCTGAGTTCACATAAGGCGTCAAGACGAAACCTGGCACAACTTGAGGCAGGTGGAGAATGGGAACTTGACGATATGGACCCGAGCGTAAAAAGACGTGCGTGACTGAACCTCCTGGCTACACCGCTGTTAGCTAGCGATTTGACAGCAGAGCCAACCGGATGTCAACGATCACCTTGAGAACGAGTGGATCCTAGATATATTCCTAGGGGGGTGTTGGGTTGGAGAGGAGCTAAGAACTTAACATCCTGCACATAATAGACTAGTAGTAGCTAAGACATGATATCGTAACGAGACCAATTTCGTGTTCAAGTCTATATAAATTCAGAATATAGTCAAATGCTTAGATCCACAACGACGATCTCGCTAGTAGCCGCGGCGAGGGATGCTGATTACCAGGTTCTTGACATGAAGAGTAGCTCGAGCATATGGAAAGAGACCCTAAACATAATTCCTTCGACGAACACAATAATCGTCACCATGACTTCGGTTTCAGCTGAGCCCCGCGTATACTTCGCTGCTATTTCATTCTTCAAACGAAGTGACCATCTCAAACTATAAGGGAAGTCTGGTTATAAAATCCCACTATAATCTTAAGACTTCTCACGAGTTGCGGGCTCTCATTGAACCTACTAGGTACCTAGTAGACAATCCTGGGCGGCTATCTCGATATTGTGTTGCTTAATGAGCTTTTCTCTTAAGCTAAAAAAGCCTAAGTACTAGTTGGTATTAATTTTATTTTGCAGATTTGAGGTGACGGGCTGAATCAATGCAGCAGACAGGTGCTGTACTTCAGGGGGTTATTTGTACGCTCCCTAAAAGGCGTTAGAGCGCGATATAAAGTCTTGTAATTAATATTTAAAGAATTGTATGCAATTCATCAATCTACCTACATGTATCTAGGTAGGTAGGTACCTAGTAGGCTTCGAATGGTTAAATGCAGGTAATGATCCAACAATGTGAAGCCAATTGGAAGAGGTAGGCTCTGAGCTTGGCGCTATCCGCGGACTCCGAAGTAATTAAACAACCCGAACACTACTCGCCTGCTTGTTTTACTATTTACTTCTAGACACCCCCCATCTCTTCCTTTACAATAGGATATATTCTAAGCTGTACAGGAATAATCAATGATCAAGACTTTGTAATGGAGCAGTCATTGCGATCTATGCCGAAAAATGCCACGCCATGCCGACGCAGTAGGCCAGACGTCGTAAGGAGTAACAAGACTCACTCAACCAAGCATAGAAGACTCCCCAAGCGTAGAAAGGCTTCTCATCTTTTCCGTCGCACGTGGTCTTTGCCCCTCATTGTCACACTGGCCTTCGTATTCTTATACACCATTAACCCGACTGCTTCCAATGTTATCCAACGCTTCATATTCTTATCCTACAAGCTCGAAAGCGACCATGTACCCGCGCAGTACGGAAAAGGGCCATGGGACATCGCTTTCGTCTGCTTCTACACCATAGTCCTATCATTTACCCGCGAGTTCATCATGCACGAATTACTGCGACCCTTGGCTCGAAAATACGGCTTAAAGTCCCGAGCCAAGCAGTTGCGCTTCATGGAGCAGACGTACACGGCGGTCTACATTGCTTTCATCGCGCCGCTGGGCGCGTACTGTATGAGACAATCGCCCGTATGGTACTTCAACACGCGGGGCATGTACGAGTCCTATCCGCATAAGGCCCACCATGCCGAGCTGAAGTTCTACTACCTGTTTCAAGCCGCTTTCTGGGTTCAACAGGTTGTGGTGATGCTACTAGGGCTAGAGCAGAAGCGGAAAGACTATAAAGAGCTTGTTGCGCACCATGTGGTTACCGTGGCTCTCATTGGCCTTAGCTACCGGTTTCATTTTATGTACGTGGGTGTCGCCGTCTACCTGACTCACGATGTCAGCGATTTCTTCCTAGCCGTGAGTCCCTGCCTCGTTTTTGGTCTCCGTACTATCATTCAGAACCTCTACTCACATCGGCGTGCTTTTTACAGATCACCAAGTCGCTGAATTATATCCAAAGTCCATTGCAGGCGCCGTCTTTTTGCCTCTGTATACTTGTATGGGTGTACACCCGCAATTACACAAACCTGCGCATCCTCTATTCGACCCTCACGGAGTTCAGCACGGTTGGCCCTTACGAGCTTGACTGGGAAGCGGGCCAGTACAAGTGCTTGCTATCTCAGGTTATCACTTTCGGTTTGTTGGCTATGCTCCAGGCTCTCAACTTGTTTTGGCTCTATTGCTTGCTGCGCAATGCATACCGATTCGTCTTTTTGGGGATTGCGAAGGATGATCGATCAGAAGACGAGGGGCTTGAGGTTGATACAGTCCAACGTGAGAAAGGGATTGCATCCCCGAATGGAAAGGACGCCGAAGTAATACCTGCGAAGAGAGGAAGCGCAAAACAGAAGCACCGCTGATGTTGATCCAACTTGGCATGTATATTGAGAAGGGGGGGTGGCGGAGGTTCGGTTTTGGGCACATAGTATTCTCAGAACTTTAACAGTATAATGAATAATGTTTAATACGAACGTCGCTGTAGAAGTTTCTCACCTACCAAGGACTTATCGTAGGCATTCTTAGTCGCCGCAAGCCTAGGTACCTGGGTATTATATGTAAACAGGACCAATTCCCCAAACGCTGGAATCTTTCCAAGTTCTAGTGTTATGATTTGCGAGGAAATCCCCTGTAGACACGCTAATAGTTCGGGGGGCTTCGGGGGATCTAAGCACCCCATGTTCTTATAAAAAATCGAATTTACGAGAAGGAAATCAACTTCCTAGGCGATGCCGGAAAGCATCACAACTGCTATCTCGGCTGGTAGGGGCTAGGATGCGGGGGGGCTTCAGCTGCTAAGCCCATAGCTCACTGACGAACAAGAACTTACAACACCATAGTCGTTCGGAACTTGCCAGCGTATCTGGCGATAATCTAGAAAAGGACCGAGACCATCGCCATTGCAGCTAGGACGTACTCCACATCGTCTCCATCTCCCCTAACTCCAAATTTCTGGTTCTCCGCGAACCCCGCACGATCCCCAACTTCCAAGCCTCTTGATGTCACTTTGTCATTTTACATTTCACAAGAGAGTTACGGTTACCGTCGTTGGGCCGAGGCCAACGATGAGTTGATTACTTTATAAGCATATGGGCGCCGCGTCATGGACTGCCAATGTCCTCTTAGAACTTCAGGCCTATCCTGTGAGAAGTTTCCCATACAGCAGCTCAAGACAAGATGAAGCTCACTCCAGCCGTTCTAGCCAGCTCCCTCGCTGCGAGGCAAGATATCGACTACAACTCGGCACCGCCGAACCTGTCAACGCTAGCGAACTCCAGTCTCTTCGAGACATGGCGCCCCAAGGCACATGTTCTTCCGCCTTTCGGTCAGATAGGAGATCCGTGCATGCACTACACCGATCCCGAGACTGGTCTCTTTCATGTAGGCTGGCTGCACGAAGGCGCTGCGGGTGCCACGACAGACGATCTTGTGACCTATCGCGACCTTAATCAGGATGGAAAACCCTTTATCGTTGCGGGGGGAAACAATGACCCCATCGCAGTGTTCGACGGATCGGTTATTCCTAGCGGCATCAATGGCAAGCCTACGCTGCTATACACGTCGGTCTCCTACTTGCCGATCCAGTGGACTATTCAGTATACCCGCGGAAGCGAGACCCAGTCTCTCGCCGTCTCGGAAGACGGCGGTCGAAACTTTACGAAGCTGCAACAAGGTCCTGTTATTCCTTCGCCTCCTTTCGCCGTTAACGTGACTGGATTCCGCGATCCGTTCGTGTTCCAGAACAATCGACTTGACGATCAGCTCGGAAGCACTCCTGGTACCTGGTATACCGTCATTTCCGGGGGCGTGCACGGGGAGGGTCCCAGTGAGTTCCTCTACCGCCAAACAGATCCAGGTTTTCAGTACTGGGAAGAACTTGGTCAGTGGTGGCATGAACCCGCCAACTCAACTTGGGGCAGCGGCAACTGGGCCGGTAGGTTCGGGTTCAACTTCGAAGTCGCCAACATCTTCGGCCTCGACGAGAACGGATACAACTCTGACGGCGAGGTATTCACGACGCTAGGAGCCGAGTGGTCGTTGGATCCCATCGTACCCCAAGTCTCGGATTTCCGCGAGATGCTCTGGGCTGCGGGGAACGTTTCTACCGAGGATGGGAAACTCAAATTCACCCCCAACATGGTGGGAAAGCTTGATTGGGGTACGTCAGCATATGCTGCTGCTGGAAAAGAGCTGCCGGCTACTTCTCAAGCCTCGCAGAAGAGCGGTGCACCGGATCGATTCATCAGCTACCTTTGGCTCACCGGCGACTTCTACGGGACGCTTGACTTCCCAACCAACCAGCAAAACTGGACGGGCGCGCTCCTGCTGCCCCGTGAGCTGAGCGTCGGAAAGATCAGCAACGTTGTCAACAACGAGCTTGTCCACGAAACCGGATCCTGGCGAGTTTCTGCCAATAAATCGGGCGTGGTGGAGCTGGAAACTTTAAAGCAAGAGATTGCGCGTGAAGCGTTTGCGGAGTTGTTCACCGGCAACTCATTTACCGAGCCGGGCCGAACAGTAAGCACATCAGGTGTTGTGGCATTCCAACGCGTCCCTGAGAGCAGGTTCCACGTCATCACGGCGTCTATCTCTTTCCCTCAGGCATGCCGCCAAAGCGATTTACGCGTCGGTTTCCAGGTGCTCTCGTCCGAGCACGAGAGCACGACGATCTACTACCAGTTCTCGAACGAGTCTGTTATTGTCGATCGTACCAACACCAGCGCCGCGGCCCAAACGACAAACGGCATCGATTCGCGCAACGAAGCTGGGCGATTCCGTCTGTTCGACGTGGTGCAAGACGGCAAGCAGCAGATTGAGACCCTTAACCTCACTATTGTAATTGATAACTCGATCATCGAGGTGCACGCAAACGGAAGATTCGCGCTCAGCACATGGGCTCGGTAAGTTTCTTGGCTTCTCCTTTCATACGCGGTAAACTAACCGGATAGGTCTTGGTATGCTGCCTCGAAGGAGATTCGATTCTTCCACGACGGTAATGGCGAGGCTACGTTCGGGGATGTCACTGTCCACGAGGGTCTATACAATGCTTGGCCGGATCGAACGAATTAACTGAAACGGGTCGAATGTTATGGCGCAAAAGGTACTGATGAATCTAATTGCTAATGAAAAAGGTGTTGTATAGCGGTACATACCGCTTAAGTGTGTATATAGACCTAATTGACGATGTTTGAATACGGGGAAGCTTCCAAAAGTTGACGCTGTCAAGAACACTTGCATTGAAGGAATTGAATGGCTCAGTCCTAGGGCGTGCCATGGCACCTAAAGGGAAGAAGCCAACCAGCCAGCCACCCAACTTACAGCGAGTCGGCGGGGTCGAATTGCGCTCCGAATCGACCGATCAACTTACAACGACACAACGCTGATGATAATTAACAGTGGCACCTAGGCAGGCGAATGCAAAACAGAATATTCATCTCATGCTCTTTACAGCTTGTCTCATTTCCCTTCGGCGTATGACTACTTAAGGTAAGTAAACTTAGTAAAACCTGGAGTCATAAAACAGTAAGGATATTTTGCGCACTAGCGCGTACTCCACGAACGTCAAGATACTCCGCCACAACACCACCCGTTCCACCTCCAAACGCTGCATGAACCGATTGGACGGGAACTTCCATCCCCTACGCCCTGTCGTTTACTAGCTAGCGCATATCGTAACCCGTTCCGTCGAGCCAATGGCCCACGAGAGAATGTCGGTGCCTTGTCGATCAACGATGAACCTGCAGCGAGCTCGAGGCCACGACACAAGTCTTCGTCGGCACCGTTGGCGAGTTTCCTGACATATCTTAGTACATCCCTCGCTGTGTCAGCCCGCGCCATACTTTCTAGGCTTCCACATTGCCTCCTCCCCGTAGCACGGCGTAGAGCAGACCCCAACGTACCTACAGAGCTTAGTTCAGTTATATCAGGATGAACCGACCGCCCTCCGCAACCACCTCGCGCGTCTCCATCACCGGAACCCGGGACTACGGTGTCAAATTCATCGCCAACATCGACGACACGGCTATTCCCAACGCCCCAGAACCCGTTAACGTCAACGAACCCATACGCATAGTTACACCCGCACTCACACCCACACAAGCGCCGCCGCCGGAAACCATCACCACGCCCACGATGCGTCGGGACTCGGCCCGCACGTCCTACGAGCCCTCGCTCTGGGACGAAAAACCAGCAGGCCCACGCGCCGCCGCACCCGCGGACGGGGACAATGCGGACGGGGACAACGCGGACGGCGGGTGCCACCCGTTCTGGATGGGGTGGCTGGACCTGTTCCGAGGGATCGGCATCGCGCTGGCGGCCGGCTTCCAGATCCCGCTGGTGGTCGGCCACGGCGTCGCCAAGATGCTGCACCACGTGCCCACGCTGTACAGCGACGGCTCCGTGCGCCCGTGGCCCGTCATCACGGGGTTTCCGTCGGCGTGCGCGGCTGCGGTGCAGGTAAGCAAACCCTCTCATAGCGAGACGTGCTATGACGGGATGATTTGTGGGTTGTGAATTATGTCTGACACGTGCGCACAGGGCCTGTGGTTCGGACTCCTGGATGGCTTGACCGATTGGTTCATGCTGCCGTACCGGGAGGCGCAGAAGGAGGGCGCGGCGGGCTTTTTCAAGGGCTTCTTGAAGGGGATGGGGAGCATGGCGTTCAAGCCCGCGGCTGGTGAGTTTACCCATTCTTACCTACCTCATCTTCCCGATTCCATGACTTCTATGCGGCCCTTCGCTCTAACGTCGACAGGTATCACTGGTTGTGTTTGTCACCCTTTGTTTGGGATATATAAGGAAGCGGCGAAGTTCAAGGTGGTCATCAAACATGAGCGGTGGTCACGGTCACGTAGGGCGAATGCATCGATGGTATGAGGTTATTTAGGCAGTTGTAGATGCTGAATCCATGATTATGGTCGGATATGTTGATTTAAAGCGTCTTATGGTCTGCAGATGGCTGCTGTACTTACAGGATATGACTTTGAATGTGATTGGTGTTCATCGTGTGGTGTTAAATAGTAATGATAATGATAGCAAGCCGAGAACTCTTCGAATGCCCATCATGAGGGAATTCACACCCTATAAAAGTGAAAGTGAACATGGTTAATATGCTATTCCCTCAGACGATACCAAGTCAAACAGTTCATATCCAGATAAATATCACATCAATAAATCATCTGGAAGTGTAGCGTCCTAGTATTTTGGAAAAGTGAGAATTCAAGAGCCGGCCATGCGACATGTCGAGAAAGCGACGGATGACGCAATTTTGGGGTGGCATTGCTAATTTCTCCAACCGACATCACGAATTGGGGTGCATCGCGAACATTCATAAATCGCAAAATAATAAGAGGACTTAAATGAGCGGAAACTATTTCTGAATTCGCCAAGGCATTTGTCAAACGGGTTCCAATTAGCCATTCATAGAAACCATGTCACCCGCAGTTGTTCCACGCCAACCCGACATCTCCTATGCCCCGGACTACAACAAGTGGCAAGCCCGCGCCGCTCGCCGGCTGAAAGAGGGGAACTTGCCGAGTACGCTGCCCGAGGGGTTCCCGACACAGTTGACTGGTGACCTGGTATGGGAAGGCGAGACGGTGGCGGATACGTACGACTGGACCTATGTCCTTAACGAAAAGCAGCTTGAGGAGATTGATGAGGCCGTGAAGCATTTTAAAGGTATTCAGACAATTCTAGTCAATTAGAAATTGGATTGGACTTCTCTCTGATCATCCAACCGATCGGTGAATTTAGGGCTAGGATTACCCCTAGGATATCTCAATGCGGAGACTTTCCCGCTACCGAACCTCCACGGAGAATTACGCCGTCTATCCAATGAGCTGCATAATGGCCACGGCTTCTTTGTGATCCGCGGCGTGCGCGTCGACAACTACAGCCGGGAGGAGAACGTCATCATCTACGCAGGCATATCCGCGCACATCGCCCCGCAGCGGGGCCGGCAGGATCACAAGTTCAATGGCGAGAGAGCCGACGTGGTGCTTAGTCACATCAAGGATCTCTCATGGTCACAGAATAACGGCAGCATCGGCAGTCCCGCATACACCACCGATAAACAGGTGTTCCACACGGATTCTGGCGATATCGTGTCGTTGTTCGCCCTTGAGACGTCGGCGGCGGGAGGCGCGAGCAAGCTAGCGAGCACGTGGAGAGTGTATAATGAGATTGCAGCTACTCGCCCGGATCTCATTCACACGCTTTCACAACCCTGGGATATGGAAGTGTAAGTAGTACTCAGTGATTCCTTCCTGTTCGTCATTGCAGGCAATGTAGAGGGAATCAACATGGGTGCAGTCGTCTAGCTGACTGGTTTACTCTTCTAGTTTTGAAAAAGCAGACAAGCAGTACGTGGAAAGACCGCTACTGTTCCACTTCCCGGCGACGGAGTCGACCCCTGAACGGGTGGCCTTACAGTATGGTCGGCGCTACTTCGTCGGCTTTGGTGCTCTGCCACGAAGCCCCGACATTCCCCCTATTAGCGAGGCGCAGGCCGAAGCCCTCGATACCATCCACTTCTTGGGCGAGAAGTATTGCGTGAACACTGATTTCCAGAAGGGAGACATGCAGTACATAAACAACTTGGCAATCTTTCATGCAAGAGATGGCTTTACGGACACATCGGAGAAGCGGTAGGTCCAGGTTTCTTTCAACACTCTAGTCTATGCTTGAATATCGCGTATGGTCGGAATCTAATCCAATTGATCCAGTCGCCACCTGCTACGACTTTGGCTGCGCGACCCGGGGAATGCGTGGCCCACCCCTCCGGTTCTGGGTTATCGCTGGGCACAGCTTTACGAAGGCGTCACGCCGAAGGGCCAGGTTTTCCCTCTGGAACCATTCATTCGCAGCGCCGGAAACAAGGGGCGATGAGTTTTCCAAATAACGATCATCTGGATCTACTCGGAGGTTTGGTATCAATAGGGAATCTAAAGGGCTGCTCTAATCTAAAGCAATAAGGTGAATGGCTGGAGTGGTAGGGGAGCATATAGGGTATAATTGGCACGGCCGGATCTGTCGCCCAAACTTTGGGAGCCGCGGAATTAGTCGAGAAGAATTTCATAGTCGTCCTTCTTGACCCGCACCGGCTCGTTCCCGCCTCCGTATTTACGCCGGACTAGTTCAAAGATGATCAATCCAGCACTGGTACTTGGCACTTGACGGACTGTGACAGAAGCTGTTAATCATTCTGATTCTCAAGTTTGTGATCCGGCGACTTAGGCCATAATTAACACTAACAGGAGGTAATACTTACTGGTGTTCCACCAAAATCCTCGATACAACCACCGGGTTATGCCTCTGCCTTCTGAAGTCGCCTCCGCTGAGCATTTCGTCCAGGTCTCTCGATAGGCGCGATAGTAAGCCCGAAGCATGCGCCACCTGCGTCGTGGTTTGTCAGGGTTAGTGACCGTAGCGTTCCTCATTTTGGCAGCCTTGGCATCTAGGTCTTCGAGATGGTCCCAGTGTTCAACTTGGATATGAGTCAAGGGATGAAGAATCAGCTGTTGGGTGAACGACGCTGTGATGCCGGCGAATAGCAAGAAGATGGGCTCAATGGCATAGTGGGGTCGGATAATCACGGGACGATTCGTGTCTTTCGACGTATTATCGGCGACCCGCTGACGGGTATCTGGTCGCTTTTGGGCGAGTTCGTCGACAACGTCGGGGTGTAACCCACCGTAATACCACGTGATGAATCGGTAGTAACCCTGAGCTTTGACATACTCAAAGGTGCTGAAAAATATGGCGCACCCGAAGCTGTCCTTCAAAAATGACAACCCCCAACCTGCAAAGATACCTCGTAAACCTATCTCTCTTAGTTTCTCAGCTGAGAAAGTCCACATGCTCTTAGGCTTCCCGTTTCCACCATCAGGCATGAGGTCGCGATGGTCGTATCTCGCTTGAATCGCATCAAGAGGGGCTGCCATGAAGCTTTGTATGCTTCCAGCTATGAACCCGGCGGTAAAAGTGTGAATGGGGTCTGGTGGGGGGAACACTCGCTTTTTTGCTCTTGAGGTCTCCTCATGCAGCTGAGCCAGGATGTGGAGATAACTGGTATACAAGACAGCACCAACACCCACATTTGCTAGAAGGGGCGGAAGAATCTGTTGCGGCAGAACGCTCCATCCGTGTTGCTGTATGACGGATGTGAGCAGGCCCGGGGTGGTGCCTCTTGCCCACATCCACGCCTGCTTCAGAGTGAGACCTAATTTTGAGGCTGTTTGATCGTTCGCGGCGGCGCGCATAAGCATCTGCGTCTGCGTCCGGTGCACGCTACGCGCATAGGCGAGGTAGTCAACTCGCGTGCGAAAGAAGGCCTTGACAGGTGCCCGAAAGTAGAACGCGATGGCCTGCGCGCTCAAGGCTCGTACACCAGCAGCTGACGCGGCGGTCGCGGCATTATTGCGTTGTGAATTGTCCAAGTTTGTGTCGGATGGTATGACAGGAAGGACGCCCCTGTACAGATCTCGGGGCAAGCCGTTATCGTCATCGCGACCTGGAGACATTCTTACGAAGCATTTTGAGCCATATAGAGCCTGACGGGAAACAGATTGCTTCGACGGTTGTTGTGGTGAGAATGTTGGAATTCATTCAGGGCGAAAAGCTCGGCAGACCAGGATGTGACGCACAGCCATTATCAGATAATGCCATATAGTATGTTAATGGATATTTATGTACAAGGCTTTATCCTAATATGTCTAAGTGAATATACACTAATTGACCAAACATTCTTATCTTTGCGAGCCAAAATGTCATTCACTTGTTCATCGTCTCGACAGCCTTTGGACCAGCGACATATGATATCACCAAGACTAGAGGATTTACCTCCAAGATCATTTAATCGATCTGCCAAAGCGAAACATGAACATCAATCACACATATTCACACAAAAAAGCAATGCTAGCTACATAGTAGTAGTGTGGCTTTCTCGATACAAAGTACATATGTACAAACAGAAATGCGTGTCGAATTTAGGCTTGTAGGTATTCCACCTCAGTCAGATGACGTCAACAGAAATAATAAATCAATAATTCCTTTTTAGAAAAACTCTCCACAAGTTAAGCTTCAGAGTAAGGTTCAAGGTACAAATGTACTTGGTATTTTGTACCTTTTTTCCCTTTACGATTTTAATGATTTTAGCACTTTTCATGCCCAAATTCATCGTGATCATGAATGTGCTACGACGCATCCACCTCGTCATTGCCAACCCCGATATTTAGATTTGATGAATTTCATATCTTTATTGCTCTCTCACCTATCGTCGTTCATCCATGAACAGCCATCATGTCTTCGACACCCTTGTCCCCTAAGCAGCTAGAGGCCTTGCTTGATATTCTCGTCCACCATGAGACGTATTCGGAAGCTGAGGCTTTCAAGGATCCCGACGCCATCGAGCAATATGGATACCCTTTTGACAATACAACACCTAAAAAGAAGAATTATGCTGGCAAAAAGTCGTCTTCTCCATTATTACAACTCCTACTCACCCGACTTGTCTTGCCAATACCCGGCATTAGGGACCTCCCCAAAGAGTTCTGGTCCGATAAATTCCGGCTTATCATGAAGCGTTTTGGAGATGCTGAGTTATCAGAAAGTTACGATAAGGGAACTCTGGGGAGCAGGAAGAGATTAGCGTCAGCAGCATCCGTCATCCACGAAGCCGTTACCAGAGGTCTTCTATGTGGTGTACCAAATGACGGGTTGCCGGATCTTCACGAAACGTATGACACGCATACGGCAAAGGACCTTGTGAGAGCCTGGGACGATGTGAGCCGCCACTTGGTCTATGGAAATTTGATCGATGAGCTATTCGACCAGTTCACAAAGACCGCAAATATCGAGGGACATTCGCCAGCAGTAGAAGTTACGGTTGATCTTGCTATCATCTTCATAGCTACCTTTCTCCACCATCTCTTTGTGCTATCCGCCGAGGGACCGTACCTGCTGAAGCTCCTCAATAACGTGCACGGCTTGATTCCCTATACGGTGGTGATGCAAACATTACGCGTCGGCAATGCGGGAACCATGATCAACGGTATGGTGAAGCTCTTCCTTGCGAAAGTCAGTGTCGGGGCAATTTCGAATTGGCTCGGACTGACGCAAAATGCCGATGACGGAATGAATCTATTGCAGAGGTGCGTACAGACTCACGTACCTTCCGGAACCACCAGTTGACCTTGTTTAGAATAATATCCTTGGTGTTAGAGTGGGACACTGGAGACTTCCGTAAAGCTGTTGACGGTATTAAGCGAAATAAAGAAGGACCTAGTGAAGCACAGCTGGCTGCAATCGACGAGCATCTACAAACATCCAGGAAAGAACACGATTCGGTCCGTGAATCAAGCAAGAAGGACGGAAAGTCGATCATCATCGCGATTTTCGAAAAGAAGAACGCGAATCTAGCGCAATCCCTTACCGACTCACAGCATAGCCAGTGTTTACAATACTATTCTGCGCAACTCGCAATACGGGACAGAGAGAAAATCACGGAGGCCTTGTGTCGCCAAACTCCCGATTTGACCACCTCGATCGTGCGAGACGCGGTTGCAGTTTTTGAACCTATGATTCGGACAATCCATAAAAACGTGGACCTGCGGAAACACATTGGTTCCATCGAAAACTTCTTGACAGACTTGATAGAAACAAGTAAGCCTAAGAAGAAAGATGATGGGAATGGTCAGAATGGCACTACTCCACCCTCTGTTGAGGACTACGTTTCGCTCTTGAAACGAAATCGCGTCCTAGCCTACGACTACCTCTACGACTTCGCTAAAGGGTGTCCCGACCTAAGAGCGACATGGCTTGAATGGGTTAAGAAAAGTCTTGACTTTTTCAAGCAAACCCCAGTGGCTAACGGCAACGCACATACAAAGGAAGGAAATGTTCCTTGTGGTGCTGGAGCAATGGACAGTCATCTACAAACCCTGTTTAACGAGCTACCAGGAGAGAAGCAGGCCGCTGCCAAGACCGCAATCGATGCCCACGGGAGATACCTCACTGCTTTGGAAGACGTGTCCATGTCACGAATGCAGGATATAATCCGTAACATAGACACTCAGGTGAAGAAAGGTGGCAACATGAGTGGACCAGGGGTCTACATCACACGCTGGCATTGCGTACTCGACGAAACATTAATCACGCCAAATACCCCCCGAGGTCCACCTAGGAAAGGAAGAGACGTTAAGGGTTTGAAGGCCTTGGGGAAGACTGAGGCCGTTGCGAGTTCGGAGGCCTGGAATCCAGACGATATTACACGAGAGGAAGAACAGGAACAACCCGACCCTCCGGATGTCTCCAGCGTCATCGAAGCCCTCGGCCCCCAGTTCAGAAATCTTGTAGCTGACATTTCAAACAAGAGCCTACCGAAAAGGTAAAGATCCTCGAGTGGGATACGAGGGATTATGGATATAACCGTTTGGGAGCAGACACGTCAGAGTCATAAATTGGAGTTTGGGTGTCATGGATATGAGTTTAGCATGCAGAGGCTACCAGGGTTAAGGGGTTGAAGATATGCATTGACACGATTGGGACATATGATGGCTGAATTGGCCTAAATCACCAAATAAATTGAGAAAATGGTTTCTGCATCAAAAATGTGTTGCTTTTTGAAATCATGAATACACTGGCTAGAAACACAAAACCAAGGGCAATCGCAAGGGAAGGGTGTGTGATTGTCTGCTATGTCTAGGCTAGGCTTCCCGATAAAACACAAACTCCAACTCTAACACAATACCCCTTCACATTCGTATACCGTTCAACAAGATGGCTTGGCTGAAGCCGACAGATTGGCGGATGTGAGCTTTCAGATCATGAAGGCTGATTCTGTGGCAAGTGTTAGTCGCGATGTAGAGAACTAGATCAGGGAGGAGAATTGCGTACCTTTAGTGGCCAAGACCACCTAGACCGCCGAGGATGCCAGTGAGTCCGCTCTTCTTCTTCGACTCCTGCTGCTTAGCCTGGGACTGCTGGGCCGCCTGCTTATCCTTCTCGCTGACACCCTTAGCCTGCTCCTGGGCGAACTTGGAGCCCTCAGAGGCAGCCTGCGATCCCTGGTGGGCCTCCTGGGAACCCTCAACGGCGGCGTGGGAGTCCTGCTCTCCGGCGCTGAAGCCAGAAGACGAGCCCTCCTGGGCGGCCTGGAAGCCGTCGGTGCGGTCAGTCGAGTAGCGCCCGCCGCTCTTAGCGCCCGCCTTGTTGTTGTGGGCGGTGCCGTCCTTGGAAGCGCCGCGCTCAGCGCCGAAGTCAGCAGCGTCGTTGCCCTCACGCCCATGCTCAGTGGCGCGGTGGCCCTCCATGCCGGCACGTTGGGCCTGCTCGCCCTGGACGGAGCCCGCGTGCTGGCCCTGCTCGCCGGCCATCTGGGAGTGGCCCTCGGCGGCTTGGCTGTCCTCGGCGGCGTGCTGCTCGCCCATCTTGGCGCCCTGCTCGCCGGCCGCGAACTCATGCTCGCCCTTCTTGGCCTTCTCGGCTTCCTCGGCCGACTTCTGCTCCTCCATGGTCTCGGCGGCGACCACGCCGTTGGGGCCCGGCGCCCCGCGGATGACGTTCTTGGCGGCGGTGAGGGCGAGGCCTGCGGCGGGCGCTGCGACTGCGCCGACGTTGGGCACGGTGCCGATGGGCGCCGCGGTGGCGGCTGCGGCGAGCAGGGAGAGGATGGCCAGGATGTTGCGTTGCTGCATTTTGGTGGTTTGGGAAGTAATAGGTTACTTTGGTGGTGGTTGAATGTGATTGTTGAGGGGGTTGTCAAAGAGTGAATGAGTGGCTAAGTTACTAAAGGAGTGACTGAAAGCTTGATGCTGTTGGATGAGGAATAAAGCACTTCTGGGAGGAAATCTTGGAGTGTATTTGTATCCAAATGATAGTCAGGGGTTTAGGGAGAGATACCGCGAAAAATGGAGCGCAGTCCTTACGTGCCATCCCTGGATTCCGAAGGGCAGGATTGGGTTGATTCACCATTTGGGTGTATGTCTCAACTACAACTATAGGCTCACGAACTTGGAATGATCAACAATTTAGGGAGAGAAACTAGCCAGAAAATCACACCAAGGAATCCAATGGTTTACGAAGGGCAGAAGTATGGGGATTAACCCTTGTTTTATTAATCGTGCCATCTTGACTCCTTAGAGTTATCGAGATGATTGGTAGAATTAGGGAACACATTGTCTAGTACTCGCTATGAAGTCAACAAAGGGATGCGGCACACAAAGAGTCCAATGCCATACAACAAACTCCCTCGCCCAACCTTCTGTGTCTCAAACTCCATTCTTCATATATTCTAGGCGAGCCGATCGCAAGCCTGTCGAAGCAATAGTATTTATTCCCTTCCTCACTTAGACGCGTCGCCTGCAACACCACAACGACCAAAAAAGGAGGACGATGCAACATGCAACGCATACAAAGACCCCGATCCAAGGACCAAGGCTTGGTCCACTGGGCGGCCAATCCAACGTTAGATGCGAGACGTCATGCTTCACCTCGTCAATGAGCCCGGTGAACATCTCACCACTGAACACATCCTTAGCAAAATCCAGACCAGACGAGTTTGATCCAATCTTGTGCATAGTATCGTTCATCATAGTCGGCGCCATTGTATCTTGAGGTAAGTACGGGGTTTTCGTGGTTAGTTTTGTTGCTCTGGTAAACCTTTGATACTAATAAGTGATATCTTATAATCCCGAAAAGAAGGCGTTACTCTACGGTCACAATTTTCGAGTCGAAGTTGCTATTACAAGCACAAGACTTTATACCATTGTCCTCATAGTAAATAGGAAGAATCAACCACCTTTGTTCAGTAATAATAGTTGCTGTATCAGTACTAAGACTTATTGCAGAAAACGGGATTGTTGCGCTTAGGATCAGGCACTTTGGATGCTCACAATATAATCGATATATATGTGGTTACCCGAGAGGTGAGTTCATGCACGCGCATGCAGCAGAGTCGAGATGGCATACCTAAGTGAATCGGGTACTGGTGATTGACATGTCATAAATTCAACCTTTTCAAGTGATATCCTTACTATGTATCATCTGGCCTACCTAGTTGACGCCAGGCATGGGGCTTTTGAGTCGAAACATCGCCTATGAAACCTTGCCTATGAGCAATGAGAAAGGGATATAGAGTTATTGCAAGACTGCTTCATGTCGAGTGAAGTTTATGATACGGCTATATAGAGGTTAGACGAGTTATATGCCAAGACATTTATCCTCTAGAAAGGGTTTCTTCCAAGAAGTTCTAATCTATCGCGTAATCATCCCCCATCATGCAAACATTCATCCCATGGCGTTTTCCGGTATTCTAAACCTTGATGCTATCAAAAAGTCTGATATCGCGGCTACTTGACCCCACAAACACGGCGTAATCGCCGCTTTGTAGGGCCCACCCTTGTGCTGGGACGTCCCACACGCTGAAGTCGCGCCTCGTAAGCGCGAAAGAAACCTCAGTGGACTTCCCGGGAGATATTAAGGCCTTCTCGAAGCCGCGTAACTGTTTCGGGGGGCTGTTCGGGATGCCGAGATAAAGCTGTGCTACTTCGGCACCGGCTATGGAACCGGTGTTCTTGATTGTTGCATTTACCGTAGCCACAATGTCCCATAAGCTTTCGTTGCTGCTTTGGGTGGAAGAGCCCTCCGAATCCGGCTTCAGATCTTGCTTTTCGATTGAGAGGGCGGAGTAGTCGAAGCTTGTATACGATAGCCCATAACCGAATTCGAATCGCGGGGTAATGTTCTTCTCGTCAAAGTGGCGGTAGTCGATATACACGCCTTCCGTAAAGTCACACTGCGGGTCTGTCGTGTTGGATGGTCCGCGGCCGCACGGAGCGTAGACGGAGTAATCGCTCTCGTTCTTGGCGAGTGTATAAGGTAGTTTACCGGAGAATACAGCTTCACCGTAGAGAAGCTTGACAAGGGCTTCTCCACTGTCTTGACCGGGTAGGTGCGCAATGATAGCGGCGGTGACGTTTGGGTAGTCAATCCATAGGTCAACGAGGCGGATTCCCGCTGCGTGGATTACGACGATAGTATTCGGGCATTTAGAAGCGACGTTTTGGACGAGAGCGTCGCTGTAGTCGTCGTGAAGGCCGTCCCTATCCCAGCCCTCGGTGGCGATTGCGTTGATGAAGACCAAGCACGCATCCGAAGCCGCATTGACATCAGGATCAGGCGAGGTGAGGTCCCAGTTCACCCAAGTGCCGTCGGCTTTTGCCCTGTGCTGGATCGCGCTCAGAGGCTACAATGATGTTAGCGCTGCTTGAAGATAGCTGGATCAGAACCACTCACGTCGTCGATATATGCCGGAGCGTTCGCACCAGCTCTTCCGCCAGTAACAATAGTGCCACCTTTGGCGGCCTGGTCAAAGTGTCGCTCTGTACCAAGAACCGCCTGGGCCATCTCCGCCGAAGACGTATAGCCTAATTGGAAGAGGGTATCTGTGTTCTTCGTGTCCGGGACTGTGGCGTCGTATCCATAGACCGAGAGCATAGTTGGATTCTTCGTGAATGGCAAAACGCCTTCGTTCTTGACGAGGACGTGGCCGGCTATCGCTCCTTCTAAAATTACGGGTCGTGATTCGGGGACGCGGGCATCGACTTGCTCGTGTGGTTGTGTGAGATTTTTCATACCAACTCCTGGCGTGGGAAAGCTGGTTTCGTTTTGGCGAAGAAGGAACCAAGCAGCGAAAATTCTTCTAGTGTGAGAACATGTAGGATTTCTCCAGTGGTGTTCAGCTTACCTCGTTGCCATATCAGTAACCCGATCCTCATTGACGGTCCCATTGTGCACCGCCTCGGTGAGGTTGTTGCCCCAAAAGCCACCGCTAGGCATTACCATATCAAGCCCGGCGTTAGCGCTCTCGAGGTTGTGTTGCGCGTTCCAGTCCAAAAGTACGAATCCGTCAAAGGTGAGTTCGGTCTTGAGAATACCATTGAGAAGCTTGCTATTCTCGCAGCTGTACGTGCTGTTGACCCTGTTGTAAGAACACATGACGGAGGCGACACCAGCACGTAGACCATCCATGAACGGCCAAAGGTAGAGCTCGTGGAGTGTCTTATCGTCGATGTTTGCGGAGACTGCTTCGACACCAAAGTACGGTCGTCTGTATGTCTCCTGCTCGTTGGCGATCAAATGCTACATAAGGGTGGTCAGCAACTTGACTAGATATTAGATGGCTCCCGTGAAATGTACCTTGAGGTTCGCGATTACGCCCGCACCCTGATGACCGATGATGGATTCAGAGGTCAATTGACCCGAAAGATACGGATCTACAGAAAACCCCTCCCAATTCCGGCCTCCCAGCGGTGTCCTCCCTAATGGACCGGCGTTCGGACCTAGCAACACATTGACTAGAAACGTCAATTAATACCTCCTACTATGTAAAGATGAACTACGGGGGGCTTACCCCCTTTAGCCTTGAACTCTTGACCCATGTAAAAGGCTCTATCGTAGGTCAAGCTCCTATCCCAACTGGCGCCAACGTGGAGCGCAGAGGGATACGAGTTGACGAGGTCGGTGCCTCGAACACCGTTCCCCGCGTCGTGCAAGCACATTCCAGGCCATCCGAGTCGGGGCACCGTCCCCGTAAAGCCGGGGCAGACATTATCAACGGGAGTAAAGCCGCGCGTGACATTCACCTTCTCTTCCAGCGTCATCTGGCCCACGAAGTCTCGGGCATTTTCGTACGCTTGAGCCCAGACCCCCGCACCTTTGCCGGGCGCTATTGTGCTTGATTGTTAGTGTCACGGTCGACGCGCTCGTCGAAAGTGGATCGGACTCACGGGACGGGAACACTGGAGCTGACTGGGCATACGCCGAAGCGGCGCATGCGGCGAGGACGGGTACTAGGGAGGATAACATGGTGGCATGCGGCACGGAATGAGCCTCAAGGGACGGGACCGTGACGAAACTCGATCGTGAAATCCCCCTCGTCTTTTAAGAAGCGTGTGCGGGTACCCGCGTTTTATTCGATTATTCAATGCCATGGTCCCTATCCCGGGAGCTTGCATTGCGACATGGATCCGATGACGCTACAGCTCCCTTGGCAATCCGGCCAGTGCGGCCAGTGCGGCCTAACCTTCTAGAATTCTTCACCGCTTCCCGGCTGCTCGCCCGGCTTTCCGCTTCTCCATTTTACCACAAAAAGTCGTTTACTCCGAATAATGTTGTTATATTTATAAGTAGTAACCCCTCATTCTCCTATTACCTTAATAAGTATTGATATGCCGAAAACGTTTCCGTCTGGTTAAGCATCCATGGATCTCAACCAGAGCTGTATTAGGGGCTAAGAACCTGGAAGCCACTGGACCAGCGCGGCTACTGCTACGTAGATAGCGCTGGAGGTACCAAGCAAATAACCTGGGGGTTTTCAACGTGCGTGTTTGCGTGTTTGAACAACCGAGATTCATTGCACCATAAAATATTCATTATAAGCAATTGGGTTATCCATATACGTAACAGATACGACATCAATCCTTCTAGAGAAGGAATGCAACAATCTTGACATGGAGGCGGGCGGGGACCCTGAAATAATAAGACGCCTTATATATCGATATCTCCGGACATTATCACCGCCCCCCAAATCCAGGCTCAACCCCAACCTGACAGGTACCGTGGTACCCCCCACTCCAACGCCAATGTCCATATTTGTCGCTGCTTCTTCTACTATGTAGGTAGGTAGTCATGCAGTGTTGGGAATAAACCATTTGTTGAAGTGCTTGTTCAGTGGTTCGGTAAAGATCTATCGAAAGACAACATTGACGGTCGACGGGTAGGTGCTTTTAATGCGTTCCAGTTCAACATCTTCTCCTATTAATCGTCTCGCAATTGAATCCATACTACCCAGTAGCACTACTAGTAGGTAGTATTTAGGTACATTGACCTACGTAAGGACTCGTTTGCTCGACAATGGTGCCGAATTCAACGAACGCCCAAACAAACAGGATGGTATTACATGTCATGCTTCTGCAACTAACAGCCGGGACTGTCCTTTGTCTCAGCTTTTAATGCGGAAAGGAGCTGACCCTAACATAGATACGGCCCCACGAGGACTTCTGGAAACCATTATTCGATCTAGGGCAATCGGGATGATGTGTGGTCTTCTAGACTCTAAGGCTGATGTC
The DNA here is from genome assembly GCA_902806535.1 of Hypoxylon rickii. Taxonomy (NCBI): domain Eukaryota; kingdom Fungi; phylum Ascomycota; class Sordariomycetes; order Xylariales; family Hypoxylaceae; genus Hypoxylon; species Hypoxylon rickii. The sequence continues at coordinate 3,667,333 of CADCWY010000004.1, read as the reverse complement.
AACATGTTTCGGAACGGCAAAACAGCCGTAAGAGACGTTAACATCCTCCGCGTCTTGATGGACTCAGACTGGAGGCCAAGGACAGTAGGCGCTACGACAGCGCTAGCAGCTGCCGCCTCTCAGAATCGAATTGACATTGTGGGATTATTACTGGAGATAGGAGCTCGTCCGAATCCTCTCAAACTGCTTCGCCATAGAATTGGCGTTAGAAAGCGCAATTTCTAAGAAGGCAGATCGCAATATAACTAATACCCTAATTCATCACGGAGCTGGTGTAAATACGAACCGTAGATATGTTCTTAAGATAGCTGCCAGACGAGGCGACAGTGAAATCGTACGAGTCCTTCTCCAAGCCGAGGCTAACGTGGATGGTGAATGCTGCGTTGGCAGTGGAACGTTGCTTCACTGTGCAGCTAGATACGGACATCTCGAAGCTGCTAAGATCCATATAGCAGCTGGCGCAGGGCTTTACCCTGCTTCCCGTCCTTCTGCCCGAGGTATAGCTCTACTCAATGCGGTTGGGTTTGGTCATACCGATGTAGTCCAGTTCCTCCTCTAACGATGCAACCGTCGACGCTCCGTCAATCGAATACCCAGCAGGAACACATATAACGGCAGGAGAAGGGTATTCATGAATGGCACGGATGATCCTAGACGATAGAGCCGATATAAATATTGCCCACTCGTTCAGAGGGAAGCACAAAGCGCTCGACATTGCTGCCAAGAATAAGCACCTTGATGTGGCATACCTCCTGCTCCAGAATGACAACGATTGCCACGGGGCCACAGAAAAAAAAAAAAAAAAAGGCAGACAGCTGATTTTGCGACCCAGGTTGGCCACTTCAGACTATTGCGTGAATGTGGAAAGGCTAAGGTGTTGACCGGAAGGTGATATGCCTAAGAGAGGCTTCATTTTGTATGTAGATCTTTTCGAGCTTGAAAAAGCGCCACTAGATAGATACCTAGGTAGGTACCTACTACATATTTATTTACATCTGGAATCTGGATACAGCCAATTAATACCTGATAGGTCCAAGAAGCTGTGTTGTTAGACAGCAGGCTGCATCTGCAGGTGACGAGTCAATTATCAAATCAAGGCGGTGCTCTCCAACGTTGGGAAGATTTATGTGGCCGTCCAATTCCCTAGGTACCTACCCAGTTCTAGCCTAACCGACTAACCTCAAATACAAGCCAACAAACGACTTCATTCAATTTGATCATAATCATGACGGCAACGCTCTATGTACTTGATCCCGAGGGCGACGTTCTACTTAAACTCTACAATTCCAACGCACCATTCGCCGTCTGGAACGAAGACCTAGGAAAGCAGAAGCAGGAGAGGCCCCGGATCGCCACCACGCCTGTCCCATCCCTTTTCGGCCCACCACTGTCTCTACCTACAACCAATGTAGTAGCTGCTGACGCCAATACCCTCAAAACGCCGCCTAAGCCAGAACAGCAGATGCCTGATTTCCAATACAAAGTCTCTTCAAGACACCTAATCTTGACGTCGGAATATTTCAAGCGCGTCCTACAAGGCCCCTGGAAAGAGTCAAAGGTGACTCTTGAAAATGGCCGCCACGAGGTTGATGCTGAGGATTGGGACCCTGAAGCTCTGCTCATTTTGATGCAGATCATCCATTGTCGCAATAACGACGTACCAAGATCAGTTAGCCTTGAAATGCTTGCCAGAATTGCCGTCCTCGTCGACTATTACAAGTGTTTTGACGTTGTCACGATCTGGTCCGACATGTGGATCAACAATCTGAACAACCCCCCTTCAAAAACCTACGACAGAGACCTCATCTTAGGCATCCTCATTTACCAGGTCTTTAAACAAGACTCTCTGTTCGAGAAGGCCAGTTTGGTAGCGTTGAACCACTGCGTGGGACGTTTCCAGACGCTGGGATTGCCGCTTGTATTGGTAGCTGGTAAGTTAGCCTCGCTATCAATCATCCCTCTTAAAGATATTGATAACATCTACAGTGAAAATTGATCATACTAGAGACATCTATACTCGGAGAACAGTTGATCTCTTAAACAGGGCCATCAGCTCGTTGACCACAGGCTCCTCCGGATGCTCGTTTGAGTGTTCATCAATCCTACTGGGTGCGCTCATTACGCAACTGGGGGAATATGAGATGGGGCCTGGAAAACAGGACAATTTATATCTTCGATACAGTATTTCATCGCTTGCAGAAATAGTTCGCAACTTAAAGTCGCCGGTATGGTATAATAGGTCCGCTGTAGACCAAGCACATTCTAACGGGTATCTCCGACTAAGGTCGAGCGTGGGCTATCACTCCTGTACACTTGGTCGCATTATCGATCAGGATGCCTATGCACAGGTCCAGGCTATCAAGTTGAAAGATCTATAGACGAAATGTTTCTTCTTCAGTAATGTCCTGCCCGGATGTAATCCATACTCCGTGCACAAGGAGATTGGGCTGCTACTGAGAGATTGACTCCAATATGCCTGATAATAGGTTCCCTTTCAGTACTTATGAATACGAATCGCGACTAATTAATGATATAGCAATCATACTGTATTAATCTTCGGGCTATCCCTTCTTATGATTAAATATTGATCATTCCATTGATGCTATTCTGTATAACAAAACCTCCGGTCTTCGTGGACGAAATCACAAGAATGCCCACAAATATTGACCATCTAGGTCGCTACTTGCGAGTTCGAGGATGACACGCCTGGCTGCAATAGTACCATTCCCGCTCCCTGGCTCTTGGGTGTCGCCCGTGCCGGCACCTTCCCTTGTTCAAATCGTCGAGACATTGCAAATAATCTCTGGCGAGAATCGTCACCCTGTAGCACGTGCGGCATGTTTTCGATACCTCAACGTAGGTACACATCGTACTTCAACGAGTAATTATTGGGATCTAATCGGAGTCTGAGAGGTTGCTGTCCAGGTCCTAGGATGTTGTCTCCTCTGTTGGAGATAGGATCGCTGTACTCCGTTATCGTGTATGTACCGGACAATTTAGGCAGTCGTCCTTGCTGTTGACCGGCGTTGATGATTCCTGAAATGAAGGTATCTTTAGGGATATTTCGAAGTCTGGGTTTGCTTATCTAGGTGAAAAGCCCGCTCCAATGGTAGGGGAGCCACGGCATTTATATGACTTATCAGTTTCAAAACCCACCGGCATTTCGTGTTCTCTGGACCTAAACACGATACACTAAGAACCGGTGAATCTAGTTATTACGAATGATATCTTCTATGACTGAGAGTCTTCCAATCCAATACTCAGGGTAAGTTAACCACATATATACCTAGGTAGGTAGGTACTCAGTCGGGGGTATTACCATGGAGCTCACACGTCAGGGGCTAGGATAACATCAACTTCTTTCCAAATATCATCCTAGGTCACTTAATCCACCTCTCCCCTTTAAACGATGATTAAGAGGCCATAAAAGGTCCGAGAGTATCATACCTTGTAGTTGATTTCATTCACTACTCCCTCCAGTGGCGAGTCTCCGTAATGATTAACCAATGGCCAATCACACTTGTTACCTAGGTACTAGTAGGTATGCTGCCTCTCCAAAGTATTACCATATAACATCTTATCGAAGGAAGATGAATCACTAATCTACGGGGTACCTACTAGGAGCTAGGTAGGTAGTCTATCTATCCTATGTCAGCTGTATGGGCGAGGAAGGTCATGGTTAATCAGGAGCCAAAGAAACGATCCAATTCCTAATTATTGGAGCACGGAAGTGGTGCCCAGATGAAGTACGGACATAAGAGCTAAGAGCCCGAAGGAAACTACTACAGATCACGCATTTCATCGAAGACCTGAATCCAGAGAAACAATTCTCCTTCTGTTTTTAGGCATACAGCGACAGGTATTGAATAACTAGGCGTTACCACTCCATCACAACCTGGGCTTGTAGACGTGGGCGCACACTCAAACTAGGTACCCTTTGCAGCGCTTCCAGACCCCTTGTGTAAGTGATATAGCCGACCCTCTGACACTTAATACACGATCATACCACTACCCCTTCAGCCGCCAGCACAGTTCGCGAGCACCAGTGATGCACACAGGAAGCTGTACCGCCATAATGAGACGTCCCACCTAATGAATTTCCGTAGTGGCGTCCGGTACGCCAAGGATACTCTCGACAGGTGATCCAGGGTCCTGGCTCCTGATGAATCTCACAATCTGCTTTTCATTCCTACCCCACGTGTCCTTTCCCCCGTTGGCCGCAAGTATCCACCAGCCTTCGTTGCCCTTGCCAGCATCGCCGTTGGTCGAAGTGACACTGACATAAACTTCGCGTGAGGTCTTGTTAATAATCGTGACGGCACCCATTTTGCCTATTCGGAATGTTAGAGTGTTCATCCGTTAACATGTTATAACTTACTCATGAGTTACAGACGACAACTGATTTTTAGGCTGTTGAGATAGGTAATGTTTAAGGCTTGATAGACTGAATTCAGAATGTAGGTAGCGATGTTAACTCAAGGATCGATGACTTTGTCGGATGCTGAGAGTCCTGAGGATCTTGGGAAGTTGGATAGGAGTCATCCTCGAGCTTATATACCCAAACGTGCCTACTATGTACCTACTACCTAGGCACGAGGTCCAGTCGGGAAATCCGGGACAGCCTAGCTCAACGTCAACGTCGTCGCAAGCCAAGATCGTGTGTCTAGCTGAATAGCGTCGCATAGGATGCGCCGAGACCCTCGCCTGTATTCACCGCCCTCCATTCGCGTCGTCTTTCTCTCCCTCTCGCTTCGCTTCCACACAAAGCACTCCTCTCCCCTCCTCGTATTCCATGCATCTACCACCCCGCTTCGTTGAAGACGATCGAGCTATCGTGACGACCGGGCTTGCCATAAGTGATTCAAAGTTCGCCGACCTGGAGTCGCCGGCGGTGTATCAGCAGATGGCGTGTCTCGAAACCTTGAAGATCTTGCCCAGCCTGAGATTCTGACCCTGCAAATCGCACCGTTTCGGACCTAGTAGAAGGAGATATCATGGTCAACCCTCCAGAGTTACGTCTCGAATGTTGTCATGCGTCCGCTATTAGCACTTTTCCGAACGAAACCCGAGGTTTGCTGCTGTCATTGTCTGAAACCTGCATGTAGAAAGGGGCCCAAACCCCGAGCTGCTGAATTCATGAGCTGATGCCAATTCAATAGTTTCGCCGTGCAGCTGCCATACGGACCGCTCCGACCAAGGGTCCACACGGGAACCGTCCCACTCATACCCCCAGCGGTGGGAGTCTGGAGTTCAGCCCCGTCGATCTAGATCTTTCCCGTTCATTCCCCGTGGGTCTCCTGGGCGCTGAGGCTGAAAAGCTCCCAATGAATCATCGACTCCCAGGTTCTGATGCAATGGCGCCATTATTGGAACGGGTTTCGCGATCTCCGATGCAACGCTCCAGCTCAATAGCGGCAAGCCCCCAACAAGGCTGTGGGTAGGATCACCATTATGCTGCTAGCAACTTGGCGATCAAGTCGATGTTGTTTGGTGTAAACACCTCATTGTTCGTTCCCATCACCGCTTGTAATGGATAGGTACCTACTCGTTGAGTGTCACTCCGAACCGTCAAGACACGCCCCCGTTCTGACGAAATGCCGCGAAGTCATCAGCGTCGAACCGAATAACAGAATGCGTTTATAATCACAAGTTCATCGGGTATAGAAAGACACCCGGATAATCTGCGTACTTGCTTATCATCAAACTATCGAGTATCATGGTTCACGGTATGGGCATGACAACTAAGGGCGGCAATTTCGTCGTAACTCAGTAAAGGGTATTTATTCAACGATAAACGTGCGTATCGACTCGAAGGTCATCTGAGCTATCTGATGGTATTCCTAGCGACCGTCCTAATCCCAATCCCCATATGCAAGCTCAAGCGAAACAGTTCTCCTTTTCATTACTCATATTATTCATAGGGATCTGATTTTAAAAACTGCGGGGCCGATCTCCTTTACACATACGCAGCTGGTCTGCCGCCTCCGCTCCGGTGGAGGAAGAAGGTCATGGCCAGGACCGCGATGCCGAACACGCAGCCCAGGTACTCGAAGACGTAGTCGGCTTGCACGCACTGGCACCGGCCTATCAGCACTTCGAGGTCCGAGGTGCCGGGGCAGACATTGATATCGGCGACTTGCTGGCACCCTCCGTTGAGGAGCTTGTTGCTGTACCGTTGGTACTCGTTGAAGTCGCTCTTGTCCGTGCAGCTCGGCACTGGCTTCAGAGCAACTGTCAGAGCCTACCAGGTTCAGTTAGCGTCCCAATTGATTCGTACCAGAAATAAAGGTGACGGGGGCTCGACTTACGATACCGCCAGCAAGGTAGAAGGCTGCGGCAAGCCCATCGGCCGCCATCGTCACGATAAGCGGGATCTTGTCAACGAACAGCGAGCCGAACCCAATCAACGAGACCAAAATGCCGAATGCGCCGCAGAAGCTGCCGAATGACGTCTCTGAGGGGGGTGAGTTAACCTCTTGGTGCTTCGCAAGGGTTATGGAGAGGCCCAGCACAACGGCGCCGAACAGAAGCTAGAATGCCATGAGTATGGTAATCAAGCGAAGGTTGGGAGGGGATGCCAAGACTTACCAAGAAGCTTCTCACAGCTAGTGTCGCGATCTTCAGCATTGTGAGATAGGTATGAGTGCCTAGGTGGTGGTATAGATACAGCTACGATGAAGTTGTATGTTGAGCACCTTGGCTTAGCGAGGATAGGCGTGGGGGTTAATTCGCGAAGAAGTGAAAAAATATCTAGAAATCTCGGGAGAAAAGTCAGGAAGAACAAGTAGTAGCTGTTCCCCAGGGTTCATATATACCACGGCCGGTATCCCATATTGGAGACCCAGCTAGGCAGAACCGTCATGGTTACCTAAATAACGGCTCCTCGCTATCCAATCCACAACGAAAGCTGCGGCACGGCAATTGTCGAATGCTACTCTGTAACCAGGGGGAGCTAAGAGAAGGTGTGATCTAAACATGGGAGGTATGATGGAAACGACCCGAGGAGTTGCATGGGCTTCGGGGGCTGTACATAGGATCTAAATAGGATCTAGAGATTATACTATGTATAGCCTCACAAGCCCTATACCCACTAGGTTAGGTACTATACCTGGCGAGATTGACCATTTTTCTTCATTATTACCTAGTAGGGAAATGCAAACAAGCGAGCCGTGGTATGGTTAGCGTACCCAGTACCCAGCAGTGAGGATTTTGAAGGATGCAAATCCTAGAGAAATGAAACGGCTCTCGACTGAATGCTAGGCAGGCAATCGTAAGAACTACCCAGTAGTTAAATTATTTAGCTCTGAGGTATACCGAAAGACTTCTTGGTGAAAGAACTAGACGTGATGATCATACAACATACAATTATTCATTACTATAGAGATTTGGAATGGAGAACCCGAATAAGTTCTGCCTGGTCAGTCGCCCCGAATACTACAAAATAGTCTCAAGATTGAGCTGCGTTCTATGTCATACGTGCAGTAGCGCGCCGCTCATAACTTCTATAAATGGAATTGCGGGAGGGGGATCGACAGCGGGTATCCAGTGTTATGTACATCGTACTGTTCCAAGGTTCTCTTAACGATCCAGACTTCGGTGGCTGAATGAGAATGATCCTACAACAGCCAAATTCTAGACGAAACACACACCATCGACCCTCCGAACCAACGAAATCACTCGAATCTTTTCCTCCAATTCAACCAAATACAAGGATGCCGATTTTCTGATTGGTGATATTGAACGGCATGCCAGGGAAAACGAAGAATTAGAAGTCCCACAGCACGGACTCCCAGGTGATAATTATGAGTCAAAAAAAGCAACTCATTGGCCCTAAACTCCTTGGCGTCCATGCCATATCCGAATTTGTCTTGAAAAGCGTCTGCCTGTTCGTCCATCATAAGATTGATAAGGCTGCCGGAGTGCCGAGCAAGGAGACGAGCGTGTTTCCGCCAGGTACCAAAAACTAGAGGCAGGGGCTGGGCTGGAACCAGCGCGTTATTAAAACGCCGCATCGAGTCGTACACGCGAAATCATCATATGATAGATGGTATATGCAATCTTCCGAAACGCCGCTCCCAGGATTTGATTTCTCTCATCGCTCGCCCTCTACCACATCCGCCGCGCACCCTCCGAGGAATTCAAGAGCCAGCCCATCAGGCTCTGCTCGATCGCCGCCACGCCCTGCGTGTGCCGTGCCTGCTGCTCCTTCGTGAGGGCCGTGCTCGTCTTGCCCGCCTTGTTGCGGTACCAGATCGTCGCGTCGAGCTCCGACAGCACCATCGCGTTGAGCAGCGACGCGTGCACCTGCCGGCGATCGTGGTCCGCCGCCGCCTTGGCCGCCGACGTGTCCGTCTCCCGCGTCTCGAACTCCGGCCATACTAGCAGCAGCACGTCGTGCAACGCCTGCCGCAGGCCCATCTTCAGGTGCAGGTCGCGGTGCGCGCGGTGCCCCGCTGCATCTGACGGCACCCCGGAGCTGACGCGGTGCCGGCAGATGAGGCACTCGTCCGAGAGCGTGTATCGGATATTCGACCGGACAAGCTTCCATCGGCACTCCGTGCAGTTTCGCGGGTCGCTCGCGCCCTCCGCGATCGTCAGCGGGAACGTGTCCCGCACTGGTTCGTCGCCGCGGATCGGAATAAGCGCCGGTGCGATGGCGTGGCCGCAGCCTCGATACGCCATCTTGTACCCGCATGATGGGCAGATTAAGTCAGGCCTTCGGGAAAGTAGCTCGCTGATGCAGCGATCGCCGAATACGTGCCCGCATGCGAGGGCGACCGTCCGCTCGAGACCGTGCTTGAGGTAGTTGGGGAGATGTCGGAATTTCTCAGGGTACTCCGCCGTGTCGCAGCAAGGCGAAGCGAATTCTCTAGCGCTCTTCGAGATGTCAAGTTTGGATTCCTGGCAAATGGCGCACGTAACTTCCAGGACCACGTCTGCGTCGGCTTGGGTGTCGGTTTGGGCGTCAAGGTAATGTTGAAGGTAAGGGAGATAGTTGCTTCTCTGGACGTTCGCCATGGTGTAATCTTTGTTCTCTGCTATCAAAATTCGTACAGGTACCTATGCTTGAGCCACGGGGAAGATGGCGGCTTAGTCGGTTGCATTTGTACTGCTATCAAAAGCAGGAACCGAAAAAGACAAAATCAGGACAGCACAAAGCATCTTTTTAAGCTTGGGTGAATAAGGCACAAAGGCTTTGATCTGTTCTTCGGGCCTAACAATGTCTTTGTGTGTACGTTGTGGATGAGGGTAATGAACGTACGGGACGTACCACCACAATGATCAAATAAGAAGTTCAACGGCTATCATCTATAGTTTTGGTCCACCAATCGTCTGAGCCGCCGAGGGACCATCCAAGCAGAGCCACGTCAGCGATGCCCGAAGCGCCACTGTCTTTGACAGTGAGGGGAAAACCGTCAATATGTACGACCGTACAATTAGGCGTTTGCCAGCTCTTACAAACGTGAAGTTCCGCCCAGGCATACTTCGGCTCCGAGTTGTTTTCACATGCCAGCTGCCAACCCAGTACGTAGAGAGGTACGTAGTGGCATCCGGAGGTATTCAACGAATCAAATCGCCAGGTGAGTCACAAAGGTTTCCTCGTTCCAGTCAGCCCCAATAATTGTTTTAATATCACGTCGTTTCATGTAACTTTGGGACCATCATATTGTCACTATTACAACCATCGCATTAAAGCATGCAAGTAAATAGTAGATATTAGCTAACACTCCCCATAGACCACCGTCCACTTCTTGGTCCTAGCCTTTCTAAGCCGCTTGGCAGCAAATTTGCTACCGTCATCGTCAACTTTAGTAGTCCCATGTAGGATCCCCAACAGCTTAGGGAATCTAGAAGCCTTGCTCCTCCACCTGCGCCTCAGCGTCCGCGATAGTTTGCTCGGCGTTTGGGTCGACGAAGCCGCAGCCAAGCTTTCCGTTCTGGAGGGACGCGGCCTCCGCAGAACACACTCCGAGGCCGGTCGTCTCCACTTCGGCGCAGCATGTCGAGGAGCAGTCCTAGGTAGTTGATGTTAGCTTTCTTCTTTCTCCGCCGGGGCGAAACACCAGGTAGGGGACAAGGAACTAACCGCGTCGGAAACGCAGCCTCCAGTAATGAATTGCTCTCCGTTGCCCTGGCCTACGTTCTTGGCACCCGCGTCGTTGGGGGTCACCTGGGCAAGAGCAGTGACGGCGACTATAAAGGTGAGAAATAGTTAGTGGGACGCCCGATGTTTGCAACTCGGTATTAGTCTTTGCTTACAAGCCAGAAGTGCAGCAGCGTTGATGCGAACCATTTTGACGAGTGGATTAAAGGATGTATGTACGAGTATTAAGCTAATTGAAACGAGCGACACCAGGTCGTTTAAGCAAGTTTATACAGATGCGAATTGAAGCGAGGGATGATGATGTTGATGTCGCAAGCCATGATTAACTCGGGGGATTGGTCCCCTTCTTATAGCCGTCCTCCACGAAGCGCTCGACTGACGAACAGGCGATATTAAGTACTGGGCAGCTCGGTGCGAAATGAGAACCCTCGCAGAGATCAAACAAGATTCACTTCATCTGTGGGGGTCGTGGGCCGCAACGACACCGCCGGCAAAGAGGAACGCGGACATTTTCCTAGGCGAACGAGCGCTTGGCGTGCGATCGACAATCCCCAGATCGACATGGCCAATGGAATGTTTTTGTACTTCGTCGCCATTTTGCTTCCAAGATCTTTGAGATCTGCGACGCGCCCAGGACCATGCACGCAAGCCGGCAGATAGTTGGGCCCGACCTCGCGTTTCATATCCGTCCCATACAGCCATCTTTAGACGAATCTCTCTGTTTTGGAGCACATCTTGTACCAAACTGGCTTCGTTATTGGGACAAAACATCCGAACAGCAGGCTTAGAAGATAATGCGAGGCATACGCATTTAACCAAATTCGTCCTGCTTGGTCTTTGGGTCGCTTAGTTTTACTATGGTGGCTCCTTGGCTCTTGAATCTTTATGAAGGCTGGAAACGGGAATTGTGTTATTTTATCTGTTCGATTTCAGAGTCATGCGAGCTCGTGGTTCGATGAGTGACATGCTGGGTATTTACAACCGCGTAAGTCCACCTAGCTGGCGCTTTACCATATTGCCACAACATTGCCCACAATTACGCCTATGATGGGGTCGATGATAGGGCGATCAAAGATATCTTATATACTAAGAGTTTGGGCCCCATGGTGCCGTTTTCTACTAATTACTTCACATGCGCCCGAAATTTCGTTTCTTACTAGCCACCAGCAAACCCTGAAGTTCATCTCTAAACATTTATTGCGAGTGGTAATCATCTAGGTACCTAGGTAGGTATACTTAGATGCCGCATAATCGTCTTGCTAGGCTGCCGGGTAAACCGAAATTCAAGTCAAACGTCTTACCTCTCCATTCGCTTTATCCATATAGGTACATACTTCGATGCGTAGCGATCGGAGAAATCACCGGTAGCTTGTTAGCTAGGTACCTACCTACCTAGTACCTAGTACCTAGTAGTGAAACCAATGGTCAAGATATCTAACTCGTTTCTTAAGGTACCTAGATGCCTTGGTGTACAGTTCCCTCGTTGGGCTGTTAGGTGACTGGTTTTATTCTGCATCCCTTTATTAAGCTAGAATGCAAAGCACGCCCTCAACAGACTTTCTAGTTCAAATACGTCTACGTCTTCGGCATGTTTCTGATCCGCTATTGAGGAGGATATCGAGGCTGGATCGAGGCTGGATCGAGGCTGAAGTATCGAGCTGGAGTAGGGCTTCAGGGGAAAGAGGCAAAAGAACACTTATCTAGGTAGGTACCTAGGTACCTATTATCTCACCACATAGCCTTCTGCGCTTCTCGCCGCTTTGCACAGCTTCGTGATCGAGAGTTTATAGCCAGATCTTGAATAGTCTGAATGCATACTACGTAATGTGTTGGAATACTGAAAAGCGTTCTGGTTTTCCTTTATCTTGGAAAGCCCTTTTAACATCACGTGATGACCCTGTAGACCCCTCAATCTACATCCTGTACCAGCTCAGTATATTGACCCCCTAAAAGCCAGTACCAAGTATGATCGGGAGCCGTTAACGACAGACCAGAGAAATCTCGGTCGTCAGACAACGTGGAAATCACCAGTTATCCAACAGATTGTTTACCCGGCCAAGGCCCGAGATACCCATACTAGGTACTAGGTATGTTATAAGGATGTGGATAAGTCAATAGTCTCTGGGCTACCAGCCCTATCTCCAGGTCTAGGTCTTGTAGCCCAGTGGTGAGTATTACTACCATTGTTGCTGCAGGTCGAAGTCGTAGGTAGTCGTAATCGTAACACCTAGAGGACATCGAGGACTAGATAGTAATATAGTGTCTGCCTACCTACCTAGGCTGATTCCTTTTTTAAAAAAAGGGAGAAGAGAGGCGAAGGGGGGGGGGGGGGGGGGGGGTAAACCCGTTCGTACGCGTCGCACTATACCGCCACGCCAAGAGAGATCAATAGATGAAGATAACAGCTGGCAGGTAATATCACTTCCAGGCCTAATGAGAGACCTGGTGGGAGGACTGGGGACGTGGGAGCCTGGAGGCCTGGAGAAAACTTGCATGATAGGAGACCAGATAGAAGACCTGATAATAAATGTTTTGAGAATTTTTGGAAATGCCTCTGTTTATATTGATTTGGTGGTTGTACAAACCGGGACGTGACTAAAACACGAACAGTACGCGTCGACAGCCACCTATAAGATATCCCCAACCATTATTTCCCCGACAAAGGATAGAAAAGGCCATTCCCATTTGCCAGGAACAACCAATTTTAAGTCCTAAAATTCCTGCTGAAAACCATATTCTCCTGCTCCCGCACACCCACCTACCTACCTACCTATAGGCAGTACCACGTCCCTTGCATAAATTGTAGGCATCTAGCCGCCGCTTTAAACAAGCGGTTGATTAGCACCATCACAAGAAAAGTCCTGAAGCTCTGTATAACTCTCATAAGCTTCTGAGGCTGGAGGTCCATATTCAGCGTCCTTGGTAAAGGATTACGTACGTTGTTGCATTTTGCTTGTAACGTACCTAGTACATACCTATGTACGGATCCGCACCCCTTCCATATAATCAATCTTAATGACTGACCGTGTGCTCAAATGGCTTGCTTCGGTGAAGGATAGCGCAGGGCATGGCACAGCCTCTTTAATTGTATTAGGTCCTATGGCCTGCCCTACTCTGGGGTTGATGCTGCCATTCAAGTAGGTAACCCGTAGTGCTTAAAAGGACTTGATTCCTATGCAAGAACACCTTCGAAGGTAGGTATTTTCCCTCTGAACCACGACCGTAAATCTTTAACCTTATTACTTGCACCGATGTCTTTATCCCCCGAAGCGATAATTTCTATCATCGGTGTGCTGTTTAATGCCCCCCCAGTTATGGTCCTTTTTTGGAACTTGTGTATAAGAAAAAGGCAGGAAAGAAACGGTTGGAGGGAATTCCCAGGTATCGCATACGTGGGACACCCCAGTATTGGCTTGGCTACGGCTAACAGCGGAAGATAGGTACCGAATTGGGTCTCGAGCGACCTTTACGAAGCAACACAAATCCCTGCCCGTCGACCGTCAATGTCGCTTTTTCAATATACACTCTAAAAAGAACCACCAATCCATCATGATATGCCGGTACAGTTCAAACGCACTTGTACTCTTACGACACTTCGGCTTACCAGAGGGGAGCTTATTGTCTGATCTATTTTTGTGTACAACGTGCTGAGGTGAAAATAAAAGCAACTTTGAAATTCATGTACGTAATCACTCAGGTACCGAGCTCCCCATGTTTTCAAGGAGCCTCTGAGGAGCCTGTGTTAAGGATGAAGGATTCGCCAGGTGGCTGCTTAATAAGGGTTAATCATCCTATCAATAGATGTTATGACTTATGAATACCTAAGCAATAATCATTCCAATCAAGAGCTTAGAGAAAACCCAAGCAATACCAACTACTACAATAAATTTCACCTATTCATCACCACTATACTCATAATGACCGCCATCGCACCCGGCCTACTCCTGCTGCGCGCAGCACCCGCTCTCTTCTCCACCGCCGCCGTCTCCATGACGCTGTGCGAAGACACCTTCTTCCGGCCGTTCGGCACGCCCGCCGCGTCGCTCCGCCCGCAGGCCAACCGGCTCCTGGCCGCGCACGTGAGCGCCTTCGCGCCGCGCAGCATCGCCATGACGTTCTCCTTCTATTCGCTCAGCATCACCACCGCGGCGGTGAACCTATTCTCCAGCCGCTTCGGCCCGACCCTGTGGAGCGCGCTCCGGGATGGCCGTGGGGGGACGAGGCGACTCGCCGCGGGCTTGTATCTCGCCGGCGTCGTCTTCAACGCCATGCATTTCGCTTTTGCGCCGCGCGATATGGCCCTCATTGACGTTGTGATGGACGAGAGCAAGGTGGACGAGGACAAGGGCAAGGACAATTGCACGGCCATGGCGGGCTGGGTCAGCATGAACGTGGCGCGCGGCTTGGTGGCGGATTTCCCCGGGATGGTGTTTTCGCTGCTCGGCTTCGTCGTGGCCTTGACTTGATGGCCTATCGCGGCATGGCGGAAGCTTGGTGCGGCAAGCAAGCTCGCCGTCCTGGTAACTTACCTAGGTAGCTGCCAGCATTATGGCGAAGCTCGGCTGCATGAAGCAGATGCAAACTCAGAACCTATCAGCAACTGGCAAGACTATTACTATACAGGTACGATCTTTGCTACGGCTTCCGGGGCCACGCCGTATTCCAACATGGAAACTAAAACCCCAGACGCCAAACCCCGTTCGTTGCCAAGTTCAACGGAACCTAAGTGTTAGACGTGTTAGATAATTCTATTAACCCGTACTAGCTTGTATCTTAGCCATCAATATCCAACATCGACACTTCTCCGCAAAACTAGGTCTTTTCTTTGATTACGAATTTCTCCCCATCTTTGGTTCGGCCGGCGGCTGGCCGATATACATAGCATCCAATACGACGTTGGGGGCCGGCGAGGAGTTTTCGACCTATGATCTTTAATCAGTTAATTCTCTAAAGTGGAACCGGACTTAAGACTTTATCGCCATCCTTGTTTCCATCTTAGCAAGAATCTCTATTACTACGTCACTAGTGTGTATATTTAGAAGTAAACCATTCTGGAGGGGCCATTTGATAGTACTCACGACATTCTGGTGTCTGGGCTGGGGCCGGCGAACAAAGACCTATACTAGGTACCTAGGTAGGTATGGAGCCCCCTATAGCTCTTGATTGTTTCCCGCGCCAGCAACAAGGCCGTTTCTGCGTCTCCTAGGTTAACCAGGTTAGTCTCGTGGCTTCTGGGCTGCCATAGCCGAGGTGGCTACAATTTTTATCAGTGTGGTCCAGTCAGTCTACGGACTTTCAAATCACCAGTGGACGTGACAAGAGAAATGCTTGAGCCCTAGGACAAAAAGGGGTTGGGTGTTAGAATGTCACCAGTTGACATTTCCATCCCATAGGTACTCTATGTTCATGGAGAAGTCCACGGGGCAATAAACACGAGCTCATGCTTGTCTGGGTCGTCATATTCGAGGTCAACCTCTTCCCCCAAGAGAGCCCAGTCTTGATGATAAATACAGAATTTGTTGAGGTTAGGATTTTGAGTAGACCTTACAGAAAAGTGCACCCGCTGTGGTACAAATCAGGGAGAGCCATAAGCGACTGTGCTGTTGAGCGAGAAAACCCCATGCGTTAGACATCTAAGACTACGAGAGGCTGTAGTCATTGTTTTGTCAGTCTCAGTATAACCGGTATAACCGCTGCTGTAGCTGGGGCGAAGGTGTCTGGATGTTGATCCATCCCCAACAGAAACGCATTAGAAGTCGAGCATTCCGATACCCAAGTCCGTTGAACTGCATCTCAGGATTTGGGCGGGATGGTCTTGTTGACTGTTAGAAGCCAGCCTCTCAAGGCTCCCAACACTTCGGCGTTCGCGCGTAGGAACGTCGTTAATTTACGAAGGCTGTATTAGTAACCAAAGTGTTGAGTATGCGTTTTGTATACTGCATAGCCGCCCATTCTCAAACTTAGCGCTAGTAAAGAAGGAGTATTTATACGAGTTTATACGACGATCCCGGGCCCTCCGCCGTACCCATGCCTGAAACCTTCCGATTGTGCAAGAGCTGTGGACGAATCACTGTTTGATACCCATCCGTCTCTATACTATATCTGGATAGGGGAACCATGGTACCTTATACTCGCTTCGGCGTTAGCGGTGTTAGTGACTACGGTATCAAGATCTCTATAAACTCTATGGATATTTAAATGAAGAGTTGTTCGCTGTCACAGTTGCTTTCCCCTGGCCACCAGTCTACTAGAATAACTTTCGAGTATATAATAAGGAGCAACAGCTGCGCAATCTTCCCCTAACGCCTCTTCGAATTTTCCCAAAGCAAATCGCTAAAATGGACTCGTCCAAGTTGTTTCGAGTGGATGGCATCGTGGCCGTCATTACCGGTGGCGGAAGTGGTAAGGACTTTCCCAGATGATTCTGCTGAGCCATATCTAACATGGACAAAGGCATCGGACTGGTCATGACCAGAGCATTGATCGGGGCGGGAGCCAAGAAGGTGTACATCCTTGGACGACGACTGGAGGTTCTCCAGAAGGCCGCAGCTGAGCACCCCAACATCGTGCCGGTACAATGCGACATCTCCAACAAGAAGTCGCTGCAATCCGCCGTCGACGTTGTCACGAAGGACGTGGGTTACATCAACCTTCTCATTGCCAACTCCGGCACCGTAGGCCCCCGGGGCTACTTCGACAACAGCACAACCATTGCGGAAACGAGGCAGAGACTCTTCGACGTTGAGATGGAGGACTTCACAAACACCTTGAACTTGAACGTGACCGGCACGTACTTCACGATGGTGGCGTTCCTCGAACTCCTGGACGCCGGCAACCAGCAGGCCGTGAAGGGCGGATTCGGAGCGCCGTCGAAACCAGGCAGCGACGCGCCGGAGATCCAGAGCCAGATCATCATCACTAGCAGCGTCGTGGCCTACTTCCGGAACTTCCTTTCCACGGCTGCCTACTCAGTTAGCAAGTCAGCCCTGAATCACCTCACAAAGTTCACGAGCACCAATCTCGCCAAGTACGGCATCAGGGTCAATGCGCTGGCTCCTGGACGTAAGTTTTTCCATTTTTATCTCAAATACCCTCCTGGTTCAAAAGGCTGATGGATTCGTAGTATTCCCTTCCGACTTGTCCGCGCCGTTGATGGATTCACGCGACCCCGCTACGGAGACAATCGACCAGCCTATTTTTATTCCTGCGAGGAAATTCGGTGGCGACGATGAAATGG
Organism: Hypoxylon rickii; assembly: GCA_902806535.1. Taxonomy (NCBI): domain Eukaryota; kingdom Fungi; phylum Ascomycota; class Sordariomycetes; order Xylariales; family Hypoxylaceae; genus Hypoxylon; species Hypoxylon rickii. The sequence goes on along the minus strand of CADCWY010000004.1, from coordinate 3,649,991 downwards.
GTGGCAGCATTCTGTATCTAGCTAGCAAGGCGGGTTCATTCTGCAACGGCATCATTCATCTTATTGATGGCGGCAAGATAGCGACCATCCCGGCCGCCTATTAGAGCTTGAAGAGGGTAGCTACCGCGGCTGGTGTTAGATTACACTGTCACTTGTCTGTGTAGAGCCGAATTAGTAGACTGAGGATCCTTTCGCACGTGTCTTGGGTTGGCAAAGGTGTGGTTCGTATTACTGTCTCGAGGTCTAGATAAGTGTACATCGTACGAAACGCTGGGGAAGTCGCACGTTCTAGCCTTCCAGGAGAGCCAGATAGCTGAAATAGATTCGTGAGCGAATGCGGGCCCCAGGGGCAAAGGTAGCGCAGCTAAACCTTTGTGCGTCTGCACCATGCTGTGAAGTAAATGATTCGATTCCAAAACAACCAACGTCCACGAGCTGCTGCTGCTGTGATGGGGACCATAGAGAAGAAAAGACCCTGAAACCCTTGCCGTGCCTGCACAGTCTAGACCCTTGGGATACAGACCGTGGTACCGATGTCCAGCCTGTCGCAGTCGATGCCTCGGTTCGCGCTGAGCAAGGAGTCAAGTGGAACGCTATGCTCCTCGGCAATGGCCCAGCAGGTATCACCGGACTTGATCTTGTACGGACTGCTGTGCTCGTCGCAAGTGACCGGGTCTACCCGTTTGGTCGCACCGCCAATGAACCAGAAGACCAGGAGCAGGAACAAGCCGACCAGCAGGAACCAATTAAGCAACGGCATCATCTCATGTCGCCACGAACTGCGTGGTTGGTTCAGGCCACCATGCAGTGGCTCGGTAGCATCGTGTGCGTCGTCGCCATATGGCGGGGCTTCCTTAATACGACGGAGTTGGCCGTACTGACTTCCCGGGGCGCTCTCCCAGATGCTCCCGTCCGCATCGCGGAATGTGTAGGTTTCCGTATCGGCGTCGTAGCCGATACGTTGCATACCCTCGGGTAGACGTTCTTCGTCGGTGTCGTAGTGCGACCAGCGCCCCATCTTGGCTACTAGGTACTGGGTAACTGGGTATGTAGGTAGATAAGATAGATGACTTTCGTCCTAGTAAATAAGGGACGTAGAACCACCTGGGTACTAGGTAGTTATGCAGTTGAGGTTACGTTGCTTAGGAGGCGATTACTATAGGTGTAATGTTAGTGTCCAGACCGTCGCTGATGGGTGGGTTGGCTAGCGGTGTTTAGTGTGGGAGCTCTGGGAAACTCACGTTTTAGAAGATTGAGGTCAGATAACTGATTTGATTACCAAATGAAGCTGATATGAGCTTTGTGTAACTTTTATTTGGGATCGTATTTGTATTATCAGGAAATACAAAACTTGAGAATCAGTGGGATATGATTTTGATAAGTAGAGTGTTGTAGAAGGCAAGTCAGGTTGCTGTCGTAAGATGTTCACGGAAACAGTGGAAGACCGCCTGGGGCGTCGAATCGCTAAATCACTGAGTTGGCTTTGCTTGCTTACGTCACGCCACGCCCATGCGAATTTCCCTTTCAAGTTTCAACCCCGGAAGACTCCACCAACCCCTGAAGACCATAGCCACACTGCACCACTGCACCACTGCGCCACTGCGCCCAACAAAAAGCTGGAGATCGATCAGTTGATAGCCACACAAAGCGAAGAGAGAGAGACTGGGTCGGCTATCTGAAGTCGTTTGATAAAGACGATCGGATTTATACCATCGAGATAGCCTATTGGAGATCTGAGCGGGTTTTTTTTTTTTTTTTTTTTTTGATGAATCACTTTGAATGGAGGTGGTTGATGTGGATATTACAAGAGACCAATAAAACCTACAACACACAATGCATCACGAGCACAAGTAAACAGGAAAACAAAATTCAATCATTTCAAACATCCCAAAGCAGCTATGCTGCCGTGTATTGAATGGTATGCAGTTGCTCTGCTAATATACAATTGAATCTGGCAAGCAATACAAACACCATGCCGCGGAACGCCGTTCATATGCCTAGAAGGTATGCCATGATACACACCCTGATTGTATGGATGCGGTTGGTGTGATTAAAATCGAAACTTCAAGAGAACTAGCCAAAGCAAGAAGGCCCCCTTTCGATATTCCTCACAGGCTAGCAAGCGGACTTTAAACTTGGCTGTCGTCTCCTCGCACTACGCCTGATGCTGTTATCATCATCAAGAGCCAGCTCATCGACCTGACTAGGCTCTGGTCGGATTTTCCGGGGCCGGCCTCGACCTCTCTTCTCGGGTACCTCGTTGCCGGGGATGGCGGGTGCGGCACTGCTGGAGGGCAATTTTCTTCCGCGGATTTTAGCCTCGTCCTCTGCCGTTAGGAATCGGTGAACTATGCGATGATCTAAAATCCGTTCCTCTATGTCGTGCTTTCCCTCTTTCTCCGTCTTAGGCCATTGATAGCCGTACAACTTAGAATGCCGTTCACATCGTGGGCATGAACTTCGCGTAAAGTACGCGTTCTGCTGAACAAAGGGGTCATTACACACGGTACAATGTATCCAAGCAGTGTTGGGCTCAGAAAGCAAGACCGGAGTGAGGGTATAATCCCCAGGGGTTCGAGTACGGGATGGAGGGGGTGCAGGCTCCTCGGTCACCTGAATAGTTGCCGAAGCCGCGCTCTTTGGCGGCCTACCTCTGGGGCGGCCTCGTTTCTGAGTTGGCTCCTCCGTCGAGATGATCGGTTCGGTGACTGAAAGCGTCGAGACAGTCACAGGAGCAGGCTGGGAGAGAGGGGTGACTGGGGTGACAGGAGGAGGCAGAGCAACGATCTCCAAAGCTGATTCGTTCGCTTCTTGAGATGCTGGAGGAGTTGTCCCAATAGCCTCCTCCTCTTGGGATGGCTTCTCAGTCGTAGGCAAAGGTGCAACAGCAATTGACTCCCGAGGGTTAGGTGTAGAAGGCGTATACGTAATTTCAGAGAGAGTCGCGATTTCCGAGTCCTCCTGCTTCAGAGATGCTACCTGTAGTTTCGCTGGCGAGAAACTGGGTGATTTCAACGCGGGTTCTTTGATGTCCTCCTCAGGGGTTGTAACGTCCGTCAAAACCAAGTCCACGCTTTCCTGCTCTGAAGAATGTGTACTTGTGGAATCTTCCTCGACGCTTTGTCCGGAAAGACTGGGTGGTGCGGATGCGGGCTGCATATCGTACGGAAGCAGCTTTAGCTTCTTATCCGGAGTAACTGGCGGTGACTGGAGTGAATCGAGCTCGCGCTTTCGCTTTCGGCGTAAGAGTCCCTGAGGTGCCGGAGAACCTCCAACCGTAGAATCTCTCTCTGCGCCCATCTTCAATGTCTTCGATCGCGTCTTGAGTATCCTAGGTCGGATGTCGGGTGTGACCGAGGGCGTTCTCGACGCAGAGGCGCAACTATCGTCGCGTCTCCTATGGCGTAGCGAGTAGCCTTCCGTAGATGTCACCTCGATGCTCTTCTTCACGGCGACTGTGCCGTCGGCAGGTGCCCACCCATTTACCAAGTTGTCCTCACAAGTTCTGCAAAGGCATTCACAGTTATCCGTACCAAAATAATTTTCGGAATATGTCACGGTGATCTCATCCCCAACTTCAATATCCCGGGCTGCTATGATTTCGATGCCCGCGTGACCTGTGGTTACCAAGCGGGCGTTTGCGCCGCAGTCGTGGTTCGCAAATCGCGCGGGGCCCATGAAGAGACTCGCGCACTTGTTCCTTGCACTGACAACGATGCTGAAGTCCTTCTTTCTCTTGGAGAGTTCTTTCTCCTCCTTCTCTGTAATCAAGACCTGAATGCCCGAAAGATATTTGACTGGCTGTCCCCTCCTGATGTATCTGCGCGCGGTTATCGCGGCCTCGTGGGTAACAATTGTATAGCGATTCGTGGAGCTGACTTCGAAAGGGCAGTCAGGGAGGTAGATCTGCGTGTAGCGACGAAGATGAGCGCGGAAGTCATCCTTTTCCTTGGATGTCTTGAGCGCATCGTGAAATTTTCGTAATCCGTCTGTCGCAAGCAACTTGGACTCGGCGGTTTCGATATTCGGGTCGACAATGAGGTGATTTTGAATTATCTTCGTAATTTCCTCTTCTTTCACGCCCCTTGAAGGGTGATACGAAGGGCGGTTCTTGGGAATTGTGGTCCAGTAATATGTCTGGAACCCCGAGTCAGTTCTCTTCTATGGCGCATAGCCAGCGGCCATTTGGGGACAGAGGTTTCCACTCACATGATCAACTAGCGCATCGGTCAAGATGTCATCGTAAGAGGAGAGTTGCGCTAGGGTGATCTGTTGCTTTTTCAGAGTGGTAGACGAGATCGAGGGCATTGTAATCAGCGACGTTGCCCGGATGGGCTAGGAAAATGCCCTGGGAATGGGGGACGAGGTTTATGAAGAGATCTATATGGGTGAGAGCGAAGGAGACCACGTCCGGGGAATGGTTGTAAGGTCAAGATTGCTTTTGTAGGGTTGGGCTTGGAGGATGTTTGAAGGGCAGGCAGGTAGGTAGGTACCAAGGAGGGTAGGTAGGTATAGATTAGATGTTCGGTTGGTCCCAAGAACAACCTGACTCCAACATGCGTGTGAGATGCGAGTAAGGCGGTAGTGCCTATGGCTGAAATGCAAGTCAAGGGGCGGAGTCGAAGGTGCCAGGTAGTATTGGATTCCTCCGAGCGCCAGCGCATATGCTTATGTGTTCCTTTTTAAAGTTTGTCGTCATAAGCTGGGCACGAGAGTCGGATTAATTTATGCTATATATCGTCATACGGAGGTTGGACCAGGTACGAAGCTTGTGTAGTCGGACGAGAGGGTGGTAAGGGAGGGATAAAATGTGAAAGTGAAAAAGGAAATGGATGGCCTTTGATCACGACAATTCCCATTGACGCCAAGGAGAGATCATGTATTGTTTACAAGAGAAACGATTGTTCAAAGATCATCAACAGAGGCCAATTCAACTAGTCTCCTTCCACTGTGTATCCTCGTCCGAATAGAGACAAGAGATCAAAGTGCGCACACACCACACACAGTGAGATTAGCATTTATGAACAAGGAGAAATTAAACAATCAAAAAGGTTAAAAAACACAAACAAAAGGGGAATAGGAATAGGAGGAGTAGTAGTAGTGAGTTCGATTTCCCCCCAAGGTCCACGGGTTGCCATTAATTAAAGATCCAACCGATTAAAGCAAGGCCCGTTGGTGAAATGCCGGCCGGCCCTGGCGTGAATGAACGAGCGCAAAAAAGTGAAAAGCGCAAAAGTGGGAAAAAAAGACGGTGGCCGGTCAACCAACGGTGGATCCCCCTTCTTCAACCTCTGATGCAATCAGTCGATCTATTCGGGAAGCCATCCAGGGCAAGCCAGGGCAAGCCAGGGGCAGGCCTGAGCTGAGCCACTTACCACCATATTTCCCTACATAGTATTAATACCTACCTAGTACATGTAGTACTTTCCATATTGATGTACCATCATGTATCTATATAGATAGACGCAGGTAACCGTGCCGTCCGTGGGACTCAAGTTGCGAATTGATGTACATATCGCTACCAGGCAGCCAGGTCAAGCCCATCGGGTTATTGGGGGCCTCGGGGCCGCCATGTTCAGCTTTCAAACCTCACTAATCTAGTGTACCTAGTACCTACTACACTAGGTAGTAGGTAACCGTCTAACCAGATCCGGGTTGCAGGGGTGTGTTTCCGAGACTTCGATATTCTTAGAATAACGAACCAATCAGAAATCAATTTGTCTAGCTTCAGCCTCGACTCTTTTTTTCGATCGACTGAGCCTCGGAACCTACACAACCCACCAAGGCCTCCGGATATCAGGCGCCAGGTACCTACTCAGTATCAACCAAGGCAGAAGGACCTCAAGTGCTCCGACTGAGCAAACCTCACACCACCAAAACATATTCAACGTGGGATTGGGGGCCCTGGAAGTGGGGGTGAACTGCGGCCAAGATGATCCAACTCAAGGTATGCGAGTGCACTGTCCAAAGCATCGTCCATGACGGGTGGCCAGCTAACCACCAAACCGAACACAGACGATGCTGAACTGCATCGACAACTCCGGCGCCGCCATCGTCGAATGCGCGCTCGTCATCGGCCAGAAGCGCCACGCAACGATCGGTACGTATCCGTGTCTTCCGATTCGAACCCTCGCACACACCTACTTCCACCGGTACCTCGACATCCAACTAACCCGCCTCAGGTGACAGGATCGTAGCCATCGTGCAAAAGCAGCGGGGAGCCAGCGACGCGGGCATGGGCGTAGCATCAGCCGCGAACAAGGTGAAGCGGGGGGACATCCGACACGCGATCGTGGTGCGGACGCGGAAGCAGGTGCAGCGGCCGGACGGCAGCGTGGTGCGGTTCGACGACAACGCCTGCGTGCTGATTAACAAGGCGGGCGACCCCATCGGCACGCGCGTCAACGGCGTCGTCGGCGCCGAGCTCAGGCGGCGGGGGTGGAGCAAGATCTTGAGTATGGCGCCCGCGCATGCGTAGACGAGATGTGTACGTCGAGACCATGAATAAAATAAAAGATTAAGAATAAGAAAGTCCAGGCGGCCTTAAAAGATACAGGAGTAACGTCTATATATAATCCACTACGTTGTTTGAAAGGGCTTAGAAATCGGATGGATGATCACGGGGGCATCGGATATCGCACGCATCTTATACCAAATACCGTGCAAACAGCAAGCGTTCAGGGCGTACTAGCATCCTGGCCGAGAAAACACCCTGTACAAGTCAGAGCTACCTTACGATTTACTATAAAAACTCCAAACGCCACCCTTCACCCGCCGGAAGTGCCCCCAGGGCGTACTGGTAGCGCCAAGTTCACCGAGTTTTACTACCTAGTAGTTATTAAACCCAGGAGGCATATCATAAATTCACGTGTCACGTAGAAGTATTAGGAATGTGCAGATGCAATGAACTCATCGATTGAGGTCTGGGACTTTTAAATCGACCTAGAATCAAAGTACCGAACCCCTTGTTGGGAAATACCGTCCGTAAGGGACTTTGTAGAACCGAGTCAAACGCCGATTCCATGCAATGCTTTCGACCGTAAAGGTCGTGCTAAACGGTGATGCCTTATTCCTTGCAATCCCTCCTTTGTCCGTTTTTCTCGTTAAACTCATTATCACTGGAATATATGACCGCATTCGCAGCAGACATAGAATAATTTCTGTCCAGCGTTCATTAGATACTCGACCCCCCTTAAGAGACACAGTCACACTCACCATGCCAGTTTCCGCGCTTCGTTGTTGGGACTGGAAGAAGACAGCTTCCTCATGTTTGCAAACCGGGCAGGGCTTATTGGATCGTGGAAGCTAAATGCCGAAAAGGAAACGTCAGCATCAGGTTCAGCAAGAGAGAACACATACGATGCATGCTCCCCAACGCTGGGTGCCTGTGCCGAAACGCCTGGTTCGAGTTGTTTATGGCTGGCTGGCTGGCTGCCTGCCTGCCTGCCTGCCTGCCTGCCTGCCTGCCTGCCTGCCTGCCTGCCTGCCTGTCTGTCTGTCTGTCTGTCTGTTTGCGTGTCTGCATCGAGCGCCTGTGCGCCTGAAAGAGGGTGCCGCAGCTGACGATTAAACTCGCTCAGCAGCAGTGTTAATGCCACCGAGAGGGTGTGAGGTGATATCGTTGAACTCCGCAAACGACAACAGCACGTCGTCGTACTCCGGGGGCTCCTCCAGGGCCTCAGGAGGGTCGGCATCCAGCGGCATGAAGGAGCCGTAGTTGTTTCTGGGCAGGAGAGCGGCCAGACTGTCTGGTGCGACATCCGATATGTTCAATTCTCGGCATGAGGCGAACTGATCGGCCCAAGCGGATTGGCCTTGTTCGCCCTGTGCCTTGAAGAAGTTGGCGGCGTGGATGTAGCCGAGGGTTCTCGCCATTGCGAAGTCGGGATGGTGTGTGACAAAGTGGTTGTACTCCTCGACAGATGCAGGGTCCTTGCACAAGCGGCAGTGCAGGAGGGTCATGCCACATCTCAGACAGACAGCCAGGTTGTTGTCGGCAGAGGCGTGCTCAGATGCTTGGGTAGTCAAGGAAACATTGCTACGAACCGTAGGGTCTGATCCGACGTCCTGGGTCACACCTGCTGTCTCGCCAGCCGCATTGTTCATAACATTACGGAAGACGCAGGAAGAGGTGGCTTCCTCGGTATACTGGCAAGTACGGCAGGTGAACTGAAGCTTGTGCGCGTCCTCATCTTCCTTGGGGTACAACATGTTGGAACATTCCGAGCAGAAACGGAATGTGATCTGCTCCAGGTTGTTCTTGGGGGCATCACCACCTTCGTTGGTGGGGGTTGGGGACGACATGGTGTTTTTGTGTGAAATGAAATACTTCAAGATGCGCGGGTTGTTAAATCAACACTAAGTTGGAGCCGGCGTAGGTGAAGCCAAAGTGCGGTAGAAAGGGTGGATGGGGGATGGAGTGAAGAAGTTGGTGTTGTTGGATTGGGGGGGTTTTGGGGTTAGACTGGATGGGTAAGGAAGGTAGCGTAGTGGGATGGGATGGGATAGGAATTAAATTGAGTGGTAAAAGGAACTTTTCCTATTTTATCCTCCTTGTACTGTGCAGATCTGGTGGTGCCGAATGCTTGTATTTAGCGTGCCAGGAAGAAAGGAGAAGAATTGATTTGGACGATGGGTGTGGGTGAAGAAGCTTCTCAGCTTCTCAGCTTCTCAGCTTCTCAGATGAATATTGTAAAGAGAAGATTCCAAATAATTTTTGTTGGTGGCGATTGAGAGAAATTTGAAGTTGAAGGTGAGTTGCCGTTGAGTTGTGTTGTATTGACGAAGGGAAGATTCGTATCGACGATTGTTTGGTCGTTGTAAATTGTTAATGTCGGTACGAAAGGTTTCCCACGCTCGCAAGGTCGCAAAGGTCCCAAGGTTCCAGGGCACAAGGTCCGGTCCACGGGTTCTAAGGTGGTTTGATGAAAGAAGGTAGAATGCAGAACGCGGAAAGGTCCTAGCTACTTCCACAATTAGCTCTATATTTTAGCGCATTCTAGACCTCGCTTTTTTGGGGTGCTTTCCCGTTCATCAGGGAACATGGTCTGTGTGTTTGCTTGCGGAATATCGGAAAAAGTGATTTACCTTGAATGGTGAATGGTAAAAATGGGTGACTTGGTCGATGAATAGGTGATGCGTGGAAAATTGTTGCTGATTGGTGATTGTCTCGATCTGCTGGGTACGTACCACTCGTAGTATGTCACTTGAGTCCAAGCTGTGGAGTTCGAGGTCCCGAAATTTGGAAGGTTTAGCTTTATACCTACTAGGTATAGTAGCCAAACACCGCTTCCACACTGTGTACGTAGGTAGGTATTTACTGTAGGTAGGTGCCTAGTACTGGTTAGGTACTTTCTATACTATAAATCTATTGGCTTTTTGTAGTATAATAACTCGTACCAAGTACGATGATTTTGTTCGTATCGATATCAAATTTGATCTAATGATGATTTCCTTATCCCATCACGGGGGTTAATATCAATAATCGGGTAATCTACTACATACTAGGTAGTATGTATAGATCATACCAGGCTAGCAGCGCAGCAATCATAAACCGCATCACGGTCGTAAAAAAAAGACAATCTTTGTACAGTATATACCTACTAGGTAGTATCCTCAAAGACATCACACGGTATACTCAGATATACGCACCCCGCGTTTCAACCTCATTCCGTCGTCAGGGTTGCCCCGCTCAACTGACAGCATCCTCGTGATCTTTCTTTCTTACCTAATCAGCTAAGGTCGCCGGGCTGTTGAGATCAAATGTGAGGTCATTGGTTGGCGTTAGGGCAACAGGGTCAGGAACGGTACCTTGCCTTGCCTTGCTTTGCTTCAATTGCCAACTCTGTTCGACCCTGCATCCTCTCATTAATGTTCTGATCCTATCCCTAATCCTTATCCTTATCCTTATCCTTATCCTTATCCCTAATCCTATCCCGCATTTTCGCATTTGCAGCTATTCGATTCTTGATTCTTCCTCCCATTCCTCATTCCTTCACGCAGCTTCAAATCGCCTTTCTCCTCTCCTCTCCTCTGCTCTACCTCTTATACCTATCATACACCTTCCTCATCTACCCACATATCAAAATATCACCGTTCGTTTTTTTCTTCCCAAACCCCGGAAGATCCGAAGCTCTAAAAATACTCGACCAGCTCACTAGACTCCCTAGTAGAAATCTGAATCTTCGGATTTGTTGCCCCGGTGATCATTCGGTTCAGCCACTGCTGGGATTCCATTTCCAAGCTAGGGCTGGCAAGCTTCTTCGCCACCTTACGCTCGTAAACATCAATCATCAACTTTTATATCGTCGATATTCCACGTATTAAAAACATCTAAATCACCGCAAGCTATAAATTAAATACACAACAATCAATCTGTCAGTAGCCTAGTAGAACTCAATCCGTGCCAGTACAATAAATATGGTAAGCTATTCGCTGTTCTCGGGGTAATGAAATGCTCTTACTCCGCCAAACTACCCAAGCTAAACCCCCTCATCCTCGTTGTAATACCACTAACAGCTGTCCTTGGATTAGGATGACAGCGGTCTACCACCCAACTGGGAGGTGCGTCACAGCAACTCCAAGAACCTCCCTTATTACTTCAACGCCAGCGAGAAAGTCTCGCGCTGGGAACCCCCGTCCGGGACCGACACCGAGAAGCTGAAGAAGTACATGGCCGTCCACCACTCCACCTCTACCCAGGCCTCCTCCGTGGGCCGACCCGAAGGCAAGATCCGCGCCGCGCATTTGTTGGTGAAGCACCGCGATAGCCGACGGCCTGCCAGCTGGCGCGAGAGCGAGATCACTCGAACCAAGGACGAGGCCATGGCCATCATCAAGGCCCACGAGCAGAAGATCAACAGTGGGTCTGTATCTCTCGGCGAGCTCGCCATGAGTGAGAGCGACTGCAGCTCGGCCAGGAAGAGGGGAGACTTAGGGTATTTCGGTAAGGGCGATATGCAAAAGGAGTTTGAGGAGGCTGCTTTCGCCCTCCAGCCTGGTCAGATGAGCGGTGTTGTTGAGACAGCGAGCGGGCTTCACCTCATCGAGAGGCTTGAATAGACTCCGATGTGCGCCAAAAGGGGTTTGTTTCCATTCGCTCTCTTGGCTGGGATTAATTCTGGTATTGAACTTGGGGCATATCGTGCTAGATTACCTACATCAATTCCCGCTTGCATCTCAAATGAAGAAAATAAAAAATAGAGGCACCTTCAGGCACCTTCATCCGTCTCATCGTTTTCGATACCACTACCATTCAACAGTATGTGTATCTATCAACCAATACGCGGATATTCGGTGCTCTATGCTTTTTATCTGCTTCTCATATAATTAACTACGCCAATCGGATCTTGAATTCGTTTTGGCTATGGGGGTCAGGGTTTACGTGTCAACCATGTTACACGACTCCCCCCCTTTTCACGACCAGCAAACCAATTTCCACCCGAGCTTACTAACTAACAGAAAAGTTGAAAAGACGTTCATGGCCGCGATGTACCTACATGTCGATATAGCCGGCTCCGTAAACACATGGAAATACACTAAACGGGTATACAGGTCTCTAAGTACATCTGTTATCACGAATACCAAGAGGTTTCGGCTAGTATGCCACCTTGTTACCTTGCATCATCAACAGTACCAGCTTTGGCGATATGACCCATCTCGAACGAACGTTCTAGACTCAATCGAAGGCGCATATGGTTCTGATGACGTGATCCGCAGTTTGATACGAGTGCTCAACGAAGACTCCTTCATGGCGCTTGTCTTAGCATGCCACAGCATGGCGGATCTTCTTAGTTAAACATCTCTTCCTCTCGTGTCTGTACCTCAAGTAATTGGTAATAATACTAACCTATAGGGTGCCTTCTAAAGGCCACATCTCGATACGATCGCAGTTATGCGAGATAGAGATCACGATGCGGCGTGGGGGGCTGGTCAGCTACAACAATGAGAGCAATACGAGGAGTAGGGTCCTAATGACGACTTTTGAGACACACGAAGGAAGGCAGCAAGAGGGGCATCCAGGTAGGCCACCAGGCGCGCTACGCGGTGGCACGTTGCGAGTCGCAAGAATAAGAACACACGTGTGCGCCGCGGGATCGACGATACGGCGGGCCAGCATCGCTTACTCTGAAGGGGATCACGATCCGGCCGGCGGAGGGGCCCCAGCAAGATCGCGATGCGAAGGGCACGCACGGTTACGTGCCTGCTCCCCAAGCGGTAGGACGGGCCGTCCACAGGAGAATTTTTCAACCTATGGCCACGCTCGCGCCGGCGGGAGAGTCGGTTCGACAATCGCGATGCGCGCGGGCGCACAATGACGCTTACGATGCCACAAGCAGCGAACCCTGAGAACGGGGCGTCAACGGCGTAATATTCATAAAGCTGCGCTAAAGCCGGGGGGAAAACTGCCTCCCTGCCCAGGGCGAGGGAGAAAAGAACTGCTAGGAAATGCAAGCTATGTCTATCCCGAATATGTAGTGGTATCATTTCGCTATGCCCGAAGTATCCCATGCAACGTTAAGCTCGTCTCATGTCTTATTTACCATCGTGCTCTCTAACACACCGAGGGAGGGGGGGTTGGTTTCCTGTCCTCGCACTCGCCGTCTCAGCCCTAATTCACCGGGACGCTAGCGAAACTATCGCCCCCGCGACACCGGGAAGCGCCGTAAGTGCCACCGTCATGGCCCCAAACACCGTCATGGACAGTGCTGAGTATGCCGTAGCCCGCGAGTCGCGCTCGATCAAGTGCGCCGTGCCCATCGCCGCCGCGTTGATGCCCACGGTCACACCAGCCGTGATGACCGTGCTATCCGCACCGGTATTTCGTTGCGGCTCTTTCCCGTGCGCGCCTAGCTTTTCCGTGTCCGCGTTGCTGTCACTGCTATTATCTAGTCTCCGCGATGCCTGGTCGTGAACGCGAAGAACCGAGAAAAACCAGTCGCCCACCATCTGAAACAGTATCCCGCCGAAAATGACGATGGCGCTCATGAGCGTGGTGCTGCCTCCTAAGTTCTGGATGGCGGGCACGCCCAGCGCGATCGTGACGGACCGGGCCGCGAAGGCCACGGAGTCTTCCGCCCCCAAGCCCAATCCGTGCGCGACCAGGACGTTGAGGAATACGCTGACCACCGCTAACAATGCACATGTGGTAAGTACCGTTGCTAGGCTTTCCCACAGTTCTTTGCGGTATTCGAACATCTTGAATCCCAGGCAGAGTATGCCGGCGTCCAAAACGGGACCGGCCAAATCGCCCGCACCAACGTGTTTCGTTATGTCTCCTTTCGCGCTGGCCAGAATACACTCGGAAAAGGTATCGTGCCTGCGGAACTCAGTGACCACCATCTTGATCGTCTGTCCGGTGTAGGCCGTTTTGATCCAGAGGTAAGCCGTGCCAAGTGCCCACGTAACCAGCACTGGGTTGGCGAGTATGACTAGAGAGGACTTGAGGCGTGGAAGCTGCACGAGACGAGTGGAGCTTTTCAGTGATCTCTGGAACTGTACCGCCAACACCCAGAACAAGATGAAGCACAGCGCCTCGAATGGCGTTTCGTACCGGGTGCCGAAGTATACCGGGACTCCCACTGCGGCGATCAAGAAGACACAGATCCAGAGGGGCGCTGTGCGAACCAGATGATCGACTAGTTGCGAGGTTGGCGTTCTCTTTGCCAATTCGATTGAAGAAAGAGACCCATGTTGCACCAGAGATTCATTAATTCGAGATAGTTGCGACAACTTTTTCGGGCACCGGTCCGTTGGCGGCGCGGGCCATGCCGTTGAGGGGCTAGGCCACGATTTGTTGCCGCTTTCGAGGTCGTAGGCTTTCGTTCGTTGTCCACGGATCCGGTGTTCTAGCTTAAAACACCCTGAGGCAACCAAGGTAGACCCTACGTAGCCTACGAGAGAGGTAATAACTTGATTACGTTAGCTAATACATACGGTGACGGCTGGCTTGGGGAAGCTCACCGAAAACTCCGGCAACCTTGGGGATATCAACAGGGTCTGATATGTGATCCTTATTAAGCATTATAAACGAGGATACGAAGCCAAGGGACATGTGGCGCCCAAGGAAGTCAGCGGGTCCACGCAGGTGCTTCGAGTAGAATTGTGCAGTGCCTCCGTGAATACAGTTCGCCAAGGTCATGAATAACGATACAAGGAGCATAATCAGGATAGAGGCGGGTATGTTGATAGAACGAAGGTCTAGGCTGATCTGCATAGGGAGAATGACAAGCTGGCCTCCTATTATTAGACCCAGCCCTACCCCAGCGTCTCGGTACCTTTTGGTTGTTGTCGGGGCTTGAAGAGCCCTACATATTTGTTGGATGGGTGAATTCATGATGCCGTTTGTTTAGGAGTGTGGTACAAAGACATCAATAGCGGAATGCAAAGACACGCTGTGGGTAAATGGAGTATTGGATATCCAATGTCTTGACAACATTGAGACAGCATGCCTGGCCAGGACCGGCGAGATATATAAAAGAAAGGAAACGTTTGATGGGAAAACTTGGGACTCGGAAACCGGTCGTCCAACGAAGATTCATATTCATGTCACTTCTGTATCTGCGGACAAATAAGAAGTAGATCCATTAACTACAACCACAAAAGCGTCTGAGAAGTATCCGAAGTATCGAGGCCAACGTATCATAGCTTGCGCTCGAACGAGATGAAGACAGAGCTCCATGACGTCCCACGCGTCCTAAGTTGTTAGGCAAGTGGGCAACCGGGCGGGTCCTGGCAAGGTGCAACGGCCACGAGAAATGGAGGACAGGTTGAGGAGTACAAACAAAAGATGAAAAAAGGGTAGATCCGGAGCACGACAGCAACACCCAATCCCAATATGCGCTTGCTACCAACCAGCCTGTGCGCAGGTCGGTACATTCGGCCGCTGTCACATTTTGACATGGCGACGGAGATGTGATGCGGGAGCGGGACGGCGCAGACGCCTGCAAACGCATGGTTGATGTCCAACGGTGGCTTGGGAGGCTCTGTGCCGAGAGGTCTAAGATCTCATTATAGATACCGCGCAGGCCGCTCTCCAAGAATGTAGCATCAATGTCTAGTTCTGGCATCAATTCGTCCCCAAACAAGATAAAACTCACGCGGGAGCATTCGACGAACCTAGGAGACGTGGGATGATCAGAGAGCGGTAACACTTTGGAACGCGTACCCTGGAACTTTGGAGGTGCTCGACCTTACGTTGAAAAGTCAAGCTCGTGCCCCATTTTGGGTAAGATATAGCTGGTTGACCGCTGAATTCGTGGTGGTACAGTTTGGAGATGGGCCATTCAGGGTCTGTTGCTTGCAAACACAGCGCATGAGACAAAGCGCAGTGATGCGAACCGTTCTGGACGTTGACCAAACCTTGAAATCAGGTAGGTCAGAGAGACCTGTCCCAATCTGGACTTCTTCGTCTTCGACCATCCCCCAAACGGGAGCCCGTATCATTCCGATGGCGCTACCGTTACAGAGCGAAATCCGAGAGTATCATGATTCTGTGCTCTCATCTTGATATACATCCCATGGTGTAATCCACTCATTCACGGATCTATGCTCGGTTGCTACCTACCCAAGAACATGACGCATGGTACCTAGTAGATACCTAGGTAGATACTAGGTGTGTAGTCGTACTAGCCTTGCCCACGCTTCGTGCAAGGGACGCTCGTGGGCTGGATTCACTAAAGATTTCGAACATGCATCTAACTCAGACCCAGAATGATGGCCAACGTTGCCACAGAGCAGCATACATGTGTCCATGTAGGAAGTCTGGGGCTGATTTCCATCCAGACGATGAAGGATGATTGGGTGGTTTAGGATGAGTGCGGGCGCATGCGCATGGGAATCTGGATCTTGCAACTTTGCTGCACGTCCAGGCTGTCCAACGGCTGCTTGCGGCTCTGATCCAAGAGAGACCCTTGTCTTATAAGCTTGGAAACCTCAGTGCTGTGTAAAGATCCAGAGCAGGTTTGTGGGCGGGCGACTCTCGAATTTTGTTTCTCTTAAAAGAACAGGATGAGTGGATGGTGGTCCACGACTGGAGAGAGAAATGAAGCGTTTGAATAAATAATTTGAATTTCGGGGGAAAAGAGGAAAAAAGCTCGGGTAAGTAACTGTATCCTTATATCAGCCACATGAATCTATAGGTACAATCTATTGATCTTTCTGTGTATATCTATGGGCTTACGTAAACAGTTGATGCATCTATTGAATTACTACAGGTCCATATTTAAGGCCTAAGGCGTATTGATAGGCGCTCAGTGATGATCGACAAACCCCGGTAAACACACCAGGCCATCCTGCATTTCATTTCGACAGGGGAATACCCGAGAATACTTGACAATTGATACTTGACGCATCGCGTCTACACTTGCAGCATCCCAACCAACATCAGCGATTGATCTCAAATCTACTTCGACCCCTGCAGATAATCTGTAACATACCCTACCTCGAAGGTATCGCGAATCAAACCCCTGACCATATTGACGCATAAAGAGGTAACGAATTGACCCTATTTGCCTTAAAACTGGTCTGATGCTATATTGTAGCGGTCAATAACCCTCGCCTTGCATCACCTCTTCACTCGAGACTGATGCTGATTGTCCGTGGACTTGGGCCGTTGTATCAAAATCTAGATCGTATCTGACGAAGCGGTCAAAGCCATCGTCATACATCAAGTTCCCGGGGTTTTCATCTTGCTTCCCTAGCCCCTCGGCTGGAGTTGTCCGATCTTCAACAGATCGTTTTTTGCCTCTTGGCAATCGAGAACCTAGGTGGGACTTGCAATTCGGAGGTGTCTTTGACCTTCTCAATTGCCCAACCTAGACCACTCTACCAGCCCGAGGCGATTAGGTACGTTCTATCTTCTCATTCGACACCTTACATCGGCTGTACTTTCCGATCTTGGTGGTTCTGTTTACGGTGCGCTGTCCATGAAGTTGTCTTTGCTTCCAAGAGTCCGTATGGCTTTGACCGGAGCTTGCTGGGCCGGAGCATTCCCACTGGCCTTCCTATCTCCGTTGTCTAGATTTCTATCATACACATTCATCGGCTCTCAACATCTATCTCTGTCCCTTTTCCCTTATTCCAGGAGCTTAGGCCACCGATTTAGGTATCGTGCTGGCCCTTCGAGGAGTGCCGTTTCTTTGCTATGATCCTGGTCTATGACACCTGTCGTTGCCCGTCACGCCCCTTTTTCTCAATATTATGTCTGGATATGGTCTAATGAACGCAGACAGTTCATCTCGGGACATGAGTCTTTCGCCCAGCTAGGTCTATCCTGACAATATCGTCGTATTCAAGATGGCGAGTACGCGATCGCTATCGGAGACGGAGACCCGTCTCTTCAACCAAGTATGCGATGCTATCCATGCCACAAGCGAGGTCCAGAGAAACCAATTCAAGTCTTTAATCTGCGACGAATTGAGTTCAGAGTGGGCTCGCTTAGTAACCTTGATGGAATCCAATGGTTCTTTAGCTATATTGTCTGAGGATGAATTAAAATAGTGAGTTAAGGCATCCGCTTCTAATTCCAATGTTACTTACTCATGCATTTTAGTTTAGCATCTTTACACCTGGCAAGGCAACGGAACCTACCAGCCGGCGATCATGAGGAATTAGACATATTCTCCCGGGTTCTCCCAGGCCTGATTAACCAGCGGGCTGCCGACAGCGACGTAGTCAAGGCCTCCACCCATGACTTACTCCAATACAACAGCGTTCTTGAGAACCTTCTTATGAAGTACAAAGAGTACGTCCGTCGTAGTATCGCTAACATACAATGGGCTTCGGAGTCGAATGAGGATGTTTCTGTAACTGCACGAAAGGTCACTGAACTATCTCTTCGGAAGGACCGTTTAAAACAGGAGGTATGGTGCTTTTGCGTACTTTCAACTCAATCAGGCCACTAACGTCAAAAGATCCAAGCGCTGGAAAACAGGATAAAAAGCCATGCCGACGGACTCGAGGGCCTTGGTCCAATTGAGCCTACCGTAGCAAACCCAGATGACTCACATAACACGAGTTCGAAGTCTGCTGTTCTGAAGGGACTTATCGATACAACCTTTCCTTCGTATGATCGCATTCTCAACAAGCTAAACGCCCTTCATGGTGAATTGGGATACGATGTTAATGAGGACGAAGCAACCCTTCATACGGCGAAACGCCATGCTAACCAGTTGAGTGAAGGTTATCTTTTAGTATGCATGCATCTTATGCTAATTGAGCGATAGGACTGTGTTGTCGCTTGCTACGAAGTGCCGGGCATCGTTAGACACTATCTTCTTGGAAGCCGCTCGTACCTACAAACGCGCTTCACGCGCATCCGATAGTGGTCGAGATGTTGACGAAGAGCGTGGCGCCGTATATGCGGAGATACAATCTCTCTGGGACGAGATGGTACCCCTCGCCCACATGGTTGTGGAGAAAGACTTCCTCAAACCCATCTTGACAAAAGTCGAGTCGCTTTCTGATCGGCAGAGTGTACGCGACGCAATTATATGTACCTATGTAGGCCTTTACTCAAATCGTCGCCATATAACACCCATAGCTAACCTAATGTAGACAACCGCCATGCTTCGATTCATGAATGAGCGCCTCCGCCTTCTCATAGACCACATCAACATGCTGGTGTACCATCACCAAGCTCTGGTGAATGCATTTAAATCCGCCAACAGCCAAGTAGACCGCAATTCGCAGAAGAAATCAGGCTCGACGCGGGCGCATTCTACGCAAAGCAGAGGGACGAGAAGCAAACTCCTGGATGACATTAAGCACCAGATGGAGCTTTATGGTTCTGTACCGATTGATGTTGAGAAGCAGGGCCAAAAAGCAGACACTATCTCGACTCGCGCACAGGTTTCCAGGCTTGATCGCTACGTCGCCTCGCGGCAGAAGAAGGGAGACGAACTTGCGAGAAACGTGCAAGACTTCTTCGAGATGACCACCAAGAGCAAACTGACAGACGCGGAACTTGGTGATCAGCTGTTGTTAGATTCTATCATAACTGATGGTGCTGCCGGGTATAGAGCGGGCGGCCACGTCTATGACGACCAGCAGGTTGAAGATTCGGTTGCCATGATGAAAACACAAGTGGACGAAATCGAAAGTAGCTTCAGAGAGCTCCGGGAAGGAGCCCCCACCTTCTCTTCGCCTCTCGACTTCGTCGCACACGTCTACAATAAGGCACCCAAGCAGCCCTCTCATAAGGATAGCGAAGCCCAGGTTGGGAGCCAGGAGCGTTGTCCAAAATTCGAAGCCCTACTTAGTAGATGGGGCGATCGCGCAGACTTTTCCAATTAAGTCTTGTGTTACGTGGTGGTCTGAGGTCCGATATGGCGTGATCTACGCCACAGGTTGCTAGCAGACTGCTGTGATATCCAACTCATAATTACATACAGAGATGTCCTATGAGCTTCGCGACACGAATCTAAGCTACTGGTGAATTTCACCAACTTGTCGCCGTTCTCCTCACCCCTCTTTCTATCACCGCAGTCGTTGCTGCGTACTGATGGGGTAATAAGAAAGGTATCCTCCAAACCACGTAGCTAGCGAAGATGGATGGGTATTCCACCGTAAAACAAGGCCCCGGCCCAAAGAATAATCACAGGATACGGCGACTATCAGACTTTCAATGTACCTCATATAGCACAGATCGGGGCGAGAGATTCTTCGTGGGTACTCCTACATCAATTTTTTGCCCAGTTCTCTTTTCGACCCCCCGCGTTACCTTAGTGCATGTACTTACCTGAGGCACCCAGTAGGTTAGATACACCTAGGTACCTGAGTAGGAGAATAATACAAGAACTGTTCAAAATTCTCTGACGGCACAGAGAGTATGGCATATATCAAAGCACCTTTACACTGGAGCATCGGTGTGAGCTTTGTTCCAGAACTTCGAAAGCGTCCCCAAGCCAATATCAACTCGCTTGACGTCTTTGTTGCCACAACATCCAAATGCGGACGTAGGGGGTTTGTAGGGCTATTGTTTCGAATTGAATTTATCAATGTCAACGTTTTATTTCGGGGTACCTCATTTAGTAAAATAAGGGGTCATGAACATTCCCGCCAATCCTATCCATCCAAGGAAATACTCTAGACATAGATTTGAAGGTCGTGGCATACATGAGGGAATACTCGGGGTACAGCTACCTGCTCGACGGGGAGGTCGTGGAGGAGCAGATACAACTCACGCTGGAAGCTGCCGTGGACCTTGCCCTCCAGGCCCAATACTCGGTGAGTACTTAAGAAAGACCCGCGCGCATCTCATATCACAACACTCTAATACGACCCAACCTCCAGCTCGATGACATCAAAGACAACACCAAGCGACTCTTCTGGTGGACGTCCACCCTGCTAAGCGCGTGCATCGGGCTATTCCTGCTCGCGCAGCTCGTGCGCATGCGCTCCGAGCTGGGCACCCTGGTCGAGTACCAAGAGCTGTTCCGGCGGATGTGGGAGCAGGACCGCGTGGTCGAGCAGGAGCGGCTCGACGAGCAGAAGCGCGAGAAGGAGGAGGAACAGCAGCGCAGGGCCCACGCGATGGCGGCGCGAGGCGGCAGGGGTGCGAGACTTGCGCGTGGAGGAAGAGGTGGAGGCGCGGCGGGTGCGTCGGGACGGCGGCCGTCGCCGTTTGGCCTCGACATCGATGAGGCTCTGGATGCTGCGCCGCCGCCCGGGCCGGAGAGAGATGCTTGGGTGCGCAATGTGGCGACGATGGCGCAGGGGTTTAGACGGATGCGCGGCGAGGAGCAACAACGGAGGGAGGGGGAAGCTTCGGATGAGAGTTCGTCAGATTGAACTCCTATCTGATGAATGTCCTCGGCATCACTTGGATATACAGGTAGTCCTGGAGGTTAGAACGGCCCTGTAGCGTTTATGTCGTTGGCCTTCTCATTCATATCCTGGTGTCTTCGTATCATAGGGGCTCTTACATATCAACAGGTTACATATTATATTGGTTGCCTCCGGAAGGATGCTGGGTCCTCATCCGTCCGGGGTTGCATTCTAAGCTCATCAACATGCTATTTTAAACCTACCATACTGAGGGACCTGCTTGAACACTGGGTATCGTCATAATCGGATGGTGATATCCCGTGGACTTAATCACGTTGATACTGTAAGCGGCTGGACCGTGACTGCTTCAAGGTGTATGATGAATGCCCCCACCAGCATCTTTTCCAGGTTTCAAAGGGTTGGGTTGGTGAATTTCTCAACATTATTCGAATATGATAGTGGTTTGCGACGCCCATTGTGCGTACATAAATTATGGATACCAGATGTGGCATTCATTGCGATTAGTAGTGACTCGGCCGTCTACCCGGTCATCATAAACCATGTTGGAAATGAGGCAGTGCTCGCTATCTTGACCGTATCCAGACAGCCTAGATTGAGATCTCGGGACGATGTGCGAGGATCTCCTCAGGGGTCAGACCCCGGATTTTCTGCTTATCACTAACCGCGCATCAGTTTATGCATTGACGACAGTACATTTCAATGGGAGTTGCCCAGGGTAAATATCTTGATGGGGTTTGACCCAAACGAGCTGGCCTCGATGTAGTATAGGTAGCGAGAGGCCTACCGATTGGCCGATCGCAAAGGTTTCAGTCTCTTGGAAAGAGATTTTCCGAGGGGATGTATGAGCCCCTGTGGCTACGCCCTCGCGCGTAGTATTTAGATCATGATCTTTAGCGCACGGTAGTTGAGGTTAGCGAAAAATGCATTTACAGGCTAACTCCCGCGACAAGAGACTATCCGTCTTGCTATCGCCTTGACAGGCCGCGAAGAGCAATAGCGAGCAATCGTCTCTGGGGTATCCTAGTTGGAAGTGACGGCTTCTTCTAGAACGATATTGGCGTGGAAGAGAATAGTGCATTTGAGCCGTCTTAAGCGACGGTGGGATTGGCTCAATGTAGTAGCGCATAGTAGATTCAGATTCGGGTTCATCGGGTCGCCTTGGGCCTCGGAGAATTTGAAACGCAGCGACTCCAAACCTGCGGCTAAGCCTCAAGCGGCTCTACCCTCGCCTTGGGCCCAGGGTGATATCTCTTTCCAAAGCTTGAAACATGAGAAGGCTCATATGCGAAGATGCGATTGGTCGCTGGATTATAAGTCTCTGTTTTGCCCATCGTTTCGAAAACAGCAGACAAGACTAAGTACATGCTCAATGAGGTTGGTGGGAGGTTTTCGAAGCAACTAAGGTAGTTGACTTGAGAAGACGAATGCGCGAGGTTCTCAGTCGATATGGAGTATATAAGGTTGGACAGGAACTACGATCGAGAATCCCCTTCTACTCACCAATACCCAGAGCCCACACTCAAGAAGCGTTTCCTCCCTGATCCCCTTTTCTTTTCCTGTCTTTCAATTCAGATATAGCCCTGGCGGCAGTACTTTGTATTATTTTCATACGTTACCAATTAATTGTTACGGACCGCTACCATGCGTTATTCAATCATCGCAACTTCTGGTCTCCTGGCCGTTGTTTCCGGCCACGGCCTAGTGCTGTCCATCCAGGGAGCAAATGGAGTGGAGATGCCTGGACTTAGTGGTAAGTCTAGCATATCTATAGCACCCTTAATTTGGATGGAACACGGATATTAACCAGAACCTCTAGTGGCGGATGGCACTCCGCGAGACTGCAGCAGCAACTCGTGCGGTTCCCAGGCAGACACCGCTATCATCCGAGACCGCGAGATCAGCAGCGGCAAGGCCGGTCCTCTCGGCCGAACCCAAGGCAATGGACCCGTCGACGCTGCCACCATGATTCAGAACTTCATGGGCGGCGCGACCGCTCCCACCAACAACGGCAGTGCTGAATCTACCGGCGTGGAAGACGACATCCCAGCAGCGCTGAGCACGCGTCGTGGTTTGTCCATTCGCGGGCTTGCCGACTTATTCTCGGGTATCACCGGCGGCGGCAAGAACCGAGGCAACAAGACCGAGACCGCGCAAGAGACTTCCGTTGCTTCAACCACCGGTAAGGGTGCTACCGCGGGTCTACCCACATGCGCCGATGACGGGTCTATCACCATGACGTTCCGGCAGATCAACCAAGACGGCGCGGGCCCCATGGAGGCAGCTGTAGATGGCACGTCCGGCGGAGCCGACTCTGCTGCGTTCAAGACCGCTGAGGTCACACAAGACGTGCCCGGCTCGAACTTCCTGGGAGGTTTATCTCTGGCCACCAACACCGACTTCCCGGTCACCGTCCAGATGCCCGAGGGCATGACTTGCGAGGGCAGCGTGGGTGGTGCCGAGAACGTGTGCGTCGTGCGCGTCCGGAACAACGCGGTTGCCGGGCCATTCGGCGGTTCGGCCGCGTTCACGCAGTCGCCGGCCGCGCGCAAGCGGGCGATTGCCTATCGCTTGCGGAAGCGCCAAGCTGAGCACAACCGCCGCCTCCGATCGTTGGTTCATTGAGCACGACGGATGGAACCTAGTAGAGGGGAAGGTGGATAAAGGGTTTGTAGGTTCAATAAGGGCAATGCTTGGATACGACTTACTATTCCTGCGAATTTAAACATAAAACTGATGATAGTTCGGAATATTTCCTTGGAAACTCGGGGTTGAATTGATGGCCGGTGATGGTTTTGAAGAGATAGGAAATAGATAGAAATCTTTCGGGACCGTGAGGGCGGGGAGGGGTCTGATGCGCTCACTCCGGCCCCCAATGTTCATGTCGTATTCACCAACATTCTCTTGTTCTATAGTGCCAACCAACATCAACACCAACACCATTCGGACGGCTGTAGCCTATACCCCCTCGAGCTGCCTAACCAGAACAATGCAATACTTACCCAGGTGTATTTAATGGTTAGTATAACTGCATGTCTAGTAGTTTTAAGGGAGGAAAAGTCCTAGACTGCTTAGAAATGTGCCGTAAATCTGCATACGCCCTTCTGTAGGTAAGATTGGAGTTTGTCATACGCCAAATCAACACCTACTTATACGCGCTGAAACCGCTCGGTTTCACCGCAGAACCATCCTTATCTCAGGACCTGCACATTGTCATCTCCACCCCACCCACCAACATGGCTTCCACACTCGAGAAAGACTACCCCTGGGCCGCGCACCCCATCATCATCAACGCGCCGATGGAGAGCTTCGCCACCGACGAACTGGCCGTAGCCGTCACCTCGGCCGGGGGCATCGGGATGATCGGGTCAGCGCTGAACCCACCAGACCTGCGGGAGAAGCTGTCGCGCGCGCGCGCATCCCTGGCCTCCACACGCCCCGAGCTCGTGCGCGCAGGCTCAACACTGCCCATCGGCGTGGACATGCTGCCGTTCATCTCGAAGCTGGACCAGGTGCTGCCCATCCTGGAGGAATTCCAGCCCGCCATCCTGTGGCTGTTCGCCGCCGCCCAGCCCGCGGACTACGTGCCGTGGGCGCAGGCCATCCGCCAGCGCAGCCCGGCCACCAAGGTCTGGGTGCAGCTGGGCAGCGTCGCGGCCGCGCTGCAGGTGGCGCGCCTGTGCCGCCCCGACGTGCTGGTGCTGCAGGGCGCGGACGGCGGCGGCCACGGGCTGGCGCGGGGCGTGGGCATCGTGTCGCTGCTCCCCGAGGCCGCGGACACGCTGCGGGCGAACGGGTTCGGCGACATCCCGCTGGTGGCCGCGGGCGGTTTGGCGGACGGGCGCGGGGTCGCGGCGGCGCTGGCGCTGGGCGCTGCGGGCGTCGTCATGGGCACGCGGTTCCTGGCGGCGGCGGAGACGGCGGTGCCGCCGACGTACCGCGCTGCGGTGCTGCGGACGACGGATGGCGCGGCGAATACGGCGCGTGCGAAGGTGTTTGATGAGTTGCGGGGACCGAACATGTGGCCGCCGTTGTACGACGGGCGCGCGCTGGCGACGGATAGCTACAAGGACTGGCAGGACGGCGTGGGGATCGATGATATACGGGCGAGGCACAAGGAGGCGAAGGAAGATGAGGACGCCGGGTTTGGGGAGAAGAACCCACGGGCGGCAGTGTGGGTTGGTGCCAGTGTTGGGATTGTCAATGAGGTGAAGCCGGCGGCTGAGATTGTGACCGAAATCCGGTCCGCCGCGAAGAGTGTGGTTGAACGCTTAGCCCATAGGTCCTAACGAAATAACACGGCGATAGTTTATATCTAGGGTAATCATTGTACAGTGGTTGAATTGGACTGAGCTCAACTAGTTCGAACGTCTTGCGATGCGTAAAGCATTCCCACCAAAGAACCCCATCTAGTGATAACACAAACAATTCAAGACATTTCATGGGCAAGCTTTCATTAACCATATTTGTTATAGTACATCATTCTCCCGAAGCCTTTACAATCTACACGATCTTTAATACGCGACTTGCGTGTTGAGCCCAGCCAGTTCTCTGTCAAAGTTCCTGTGCTGTGAGATCTGGTACCAAAACTTTTCCAAGAAACCCTTCCCCTCTTTCGCGATCGTCACGGTGTCCTTCAGGCTGTCGGGTGCTACCTTGCCCATGGTCACCACACCGTACGACTCGACAGCCTGCTCATTGGTCGAGACCTGGATTTCGGGTAGTGCGAACGCCAGCTTAAACAACTGAAGGGCCTCGCCCGTGCCGCCAATGGCCTTGAGGTGTCCGAACGCCTCACGGATCCAGTGCAATGCACGTCCATTTTTCGATAAGGTCTTAATGGACTCGGCACCGCCGGGAACGAATATCGCATCAAACATGGTGGAGCGCATTCCTTCGAGATGGTGGTCGGGTTGAACACCACTGCCAGGCTTCCTCGATGCGCCGGCGGGGAAAATCTCAGATCGTCGTGGGCCGATGGTGAATGGCAGGGCGCTAGAAGCCTTGACGGCAGTCGTCACGGCCTTATAGACGTTGTTATCGAAACCGTCTGCGATGATGATGGCAACGCGACGACTGGCGATCGTGGGCTTGGTTGGCGGGAATTCTACTTGGCTGAGTTTGCTGGCCTTCTTTCCGTGGTTTGGTCTTATTTGCTTGTCAGGCTGAGGTCCTCCGACCAACTCGGCAACGGTCTGAGCGAGGCCTAGGTCAATCTCCGCTAGCCTCTGTGACATACGCTCATATACGATTGGATCTTCGCAATGGTCTAATTCGAACGCGAAGGCCGCTGCAAGGTGATTCTTCTCGGGCTCCGACAAACTGTTGTAGAAAAGTTGGGCTTGATTAAAGTGCTCCCTAAACTTCTTGCTCTTGGTTCGTGTCTTGTTACCGTGGGCTGGTAATGGCGGCTCGGGGTATGCGCCTTCCGAAGTCGCTGCCGGTGGTCGCGCTCCGAATCTGTTGGGCCAGTAATTGACGGTTCCTTTGGTGATAGTGTGTCGTCCTTGGCCATCGCGGTTGAAGTTCATGACTGGGCACACCGGCTTATTGATGGGCAGTTCCTGCCAGTTGATGCCTAGCCGAGACAGTTGGGTGTCGAAGTAACTGAAGCTACGCCCTTGCAGTAAAGGATCGTCGGAATGCGCGATGCCTGGAACCAAGTGAGATGTGCAAAAGGCGACCTGCTCGGTCTGGGTGAAGTATTCATCCACATTTCGGTTGAGCTCTAGTTCGCCGACGTACCGAACGGGAACCAGATCTTCGGGCCAAACCTTGGTGGCGTCAAGGACATCAAAGTCGAAGTCGTCCTCCTGGCCTTCAGGGATGACCTGGACACCGAACTTCCACTTGGGGTATGCGCCGTTCTCAATCGCTTCCCACAAATCCTTGCGATGAAAATCTGGATCCTGCCCAGCCAACTTCAATGCCTCGTCCCATACAAGAGAATGAACACCAAGCTCTGGTGTGAAGTGGAACTTCACGAAATGACGCTTCCCCTCCTTGTTAACCAGCACAAAAGTATTGACACCAAAGCCCTGCATCATGCGGTAGGAACGAGGAATTGCTCGGTCAGACATCGTCCACATGTACATGTGGGTAGCTTCCGTGTGCATGTACACGAAATCCCAGAAATTGTTGTGAGCTGATTGAGCCTGCGGTACTTCGTTATGCGGTTCAGGCTTGACAGAGTGGATAACATCAGGAAACTTGATGGAATCCTGGATGAAAAAGACGGGAATATTGTTTCCGACGACGTCCCAATTGCCTTCTTGGGTGTAAAACTTGACAGCAAATCCACGAACATCGCGAACGGTGTCGGCGCTTCCTCGAGAGCCCTGAACCGTTGAAAATCGAAGGAATACAGGTGTTTCGCGAGAGGTATCCGTGAGAACTCCAGCTGTTGTTAGGTCTTCGATGCTCTCGTGTAACCGGAAGGTGCCGAAGGCACCAGCTCCGCGCGCATGCACCACACGCTCGGGAATGCGTTCGTGGTCAAATCGGTGAATCTGCCACGGTGAGTGACGTGATTAGGTGGTTTAAGTAGGTACTAGGTATATATCGTGGACTAACCTTCTCTCTAGAAAACGAATCTTCTAATAACATGGGACCTGTCTTCTCGTCGTTGGCTACCCGCAACCACTCGTCGGTATTGCCCATCTTCACGCCGAAATCCGAAGTAATTCTATCGTTGTTCGACACCGTCTGGCTGACGGCGTCAAGGTCAGCGACCTTGCGGCCTGCTTCGCCTCCAACCATATTCTTGACTTTGTTCGCTGTGTCTGAGATGATGCCAGAAGCAGAAGACATAAGGGGCTACTGAGCGATCTAAGCAAAGAGTAACGCGACTGAAATGGAATAAGTAGAAGCGTGTGAAGCAGATGGTGATATACGCGCGTCTAGAAGCCGTTTTTGTACGAGGACGGCAGTTCTCTGGCTCCCGCACCTGTCCGCACGCCCCCGGGGAATTCCATCGAGTCTGCAAGTCATTTTGCTACACGGCATTGCGTGGTACAGGATATCATTGACGTCAAGAAGCCATCAAGGCCACGACGGTTGGGTGAAGTGAGACGCGAAACGCCAGGGGCAAATGTGCAAATGTGGGGTAAGAATTACCAAGATAGCGTAATGGGTAAATTGGCAAAAGGCAAAGTTACCAAATTCGCGAACGATTCGCGAACGATCCCCGAGAGAGTCGTGAACGTCGGTGGATTTCGCAGAGTCTTGATGTAATCTGTTGTACCGGCCCGTCCCATCTCGTCATATCCTGGTCATCTCGCCGCCTCTGCGCCGGACTTCGTTGGCGGCCCTCACTCACGGGCCAATCAAGCAGCCCGTATTACCATGCGACCACCCCATTCGAGCAAGTGGCTAAATCTTCCAAGCGCCGCAGCATCATGACTAACAGACTGTCGGTATGGAATGATCAGTATATCTATCCATTCCCCGTTTTCATTCTCAAACAGGAGACTCGTTTGTCTCATCGAGTTTAAGGTTAGAAATATTGTTTGAGTCAGCCGTTGGAACCGCAGGCGCCATCCCGCACAACATTGTGAGATCTCGCTTTTCAAGTTATGCTGGGCTATTCAAGTGGCGGCGTTTCGGACAGGACATACTGTTGCCCATGGTAAAGTATCGCGATCTTCATTCGGTGCTACGGAGGTTTAAGTCAAAGATGGGAAGTCAAATAGATGGGAACATGTTGCATACGACCGATGTCACGATAATGATGTCGTGATGTGAAGTTGTATTCACCAATAGCGGTTCGTAGCTGAACAATACGTTGCGGGCGGTGGCCAATGTGATTGCACTAGGGCTATTACGCTATTTCAGCATAACGCAGTTAAACAAAACGCTCTTAACCTTGGTGATCAGGCACATGAGTGCCTACAACAGTGGAATATATGAATCCTACGTAACGTATCTTATTTTGCTACAAATTTGTAATGGATGTTTTGTTATGGAATATGTATATGTATACCTAAATAAGGTC
Organism: Hypoxylon rickii; assembly: GCA_902806535.1. NCBI lineage: Eukaryota > Fungi > Ascomycota > Sordariomycetes > Xylariales > Hypoxylaceae > Hypoxylon > Hypoxylon rickii. The sequence goes on along the minus strand of CADCWY010000004.1, from coordinate 3,621,214 downwards.
CAGCCGCGGCTCGGTGATGTTGACCACCTCCAGGACCCCCCAGCTACGTCGGGCGTTGTACTATGCAGTAGGAGACGCCCTAAACAACACCAAACTCAGGTACCTGCTTAGGGCTTAGGTGCCAGTCTAGCACTCGCTAAGTCGGTAGTACAGCCTCCAGCTGAGTTGTGGAGCGGCACTAATGCCAGAACGCGGCTAAACCAGTTTTGGACGAATATACGAAAGCGGTCTTTGACGATCCAATCAAGATACCGACAGCAAAGCTGCCCTTGGAGAAAGCTGCAGATAGCTTCAACCAATTATCTTCCTGCTCATACTCGTGCAGGATGGGAAATCGAGGGGTCTGTGTAAGTATTCAACGGACAATTGAGGGCAGCTCGATTATACCTGTGTCAGGGGCAGGATACAATCATGTAAAGCCTTGATCAGCTTCGACGTTAGGGGATGCGCATCGTCGCTTTCTTCTATCCCGAATTGTCAAGCATTTCCACGTCTTAAATCATCATATCATCCAAGGAGACTGTTCTAATCACAGGCTGCAGCAGCGATGGAGGCATTGGCTCTGCCCTAGCCCTAGCCCTCGCCTTCTAGAAGCGGATTCCACCGCCTTCCCAATGTGACACCGTTGACACTGGATGGCGTTAAATCAATTGACATCCAGGCCGTAGTCGAGGAAGTGATGAAGTATACAGGCGGTGCCCTGAACCACCTCGTAAACAATACAGGTCATAACCACTTCATGCCCATACTAGGAGGGCCTGGATACCGTCAGAAACCTCTTCGAGATCAACTTCTTCGGGCTCTTTGCCATTACCTAGGCCTTTGCTCCTCTTCTCATCATAGCTAAGGGTACAGCGGCGTATATCACCTCCGTCTTCGGGTACATCAATTTCCCATACATGGTTGCGTGTTAGCTACGTTCCACTTACATATTGTCTAGGTTGTTAACATATAGTTTTGGGAATATATGCCGCATATAATAGATCTATAGAGCTGGTAGCTGAGATGCTACGGCTGGAATTAACCCCCTTCGGCGTAGATGTACTTAAAGTCATCACAGGGGCAGTCAAGACAAGGGGCCAAACCTAGGTACTTTGACGACTTCAAACCCCCTGAGAATCCATTGTATACGAGCATCGAGGATACCATACCGGAATGGGTCAAGGGAGGGACGTTCGAGTATGCGGAAACGGTTGTGAACGAGATTATGAAGCGTATCACGGGTCGATTCTGGTGCGGAGTCAACGTGAAGTTCGTGAGGATGGGCCCAATCGGCTTTGGTGAGTTTTCTCGTTCCTTACATTGACTACTAGATGGACTAACACAATCAGGATGCCGTATTCATCACCGGCACCGGGCTTGACTTGCTAAACAAATGATCCAAATTACAAGAGAACAGAGAGAGATATTCACCGAAGTAAATATCGCCAAGTATTCAGGCTGGCTTTTTGGCGCGATACGCATATATGATCCATTGTCAAATTAACCAGTTCCCATTCTTCGGGAGTGGATTTATATGGGATTGAATGTCCTATGTTGCGTTGGATTAGCGCGATTCCGATCGATACCTGTCAGAGATACAGCAGGTCAAGTCATTGACAGCACTACTCGAATCAGGTATCTAGGTAGGTACATATTAACTTTGAAGCGAGAATATCACGCAGGAGAATGTTTTTCGCGACAGATAGCCCACCCTATCCGTTTTGGTATTGTTGGTGTATATATTCTTACCCAAGACTGCGCCGCCCAGCTCATCGCAAGGGGGGTGTAAGACGGGTGCATGACGGCTCACCCCTATTGGCTAGGATACTAAGTGACTATTATTTATATTCTACGTACCTAGCACCTAGTATCCTGCCTAGATCCTTACTTTAAGAATTGGCCTACTACCACTCTTCTTCTTCCAAGCAGTCCAGGTAGGAGATCTTCATGTGCGAGCTTATATCTAGTATCCTATTCAGCTCAGAAACCATAGCAACATGTTTCGGCTCAACTTGAACGGCTGGTTCTGCTACGTACTCGAACATGTCTATTCTCTCCCGGACCCGCCACCGCGTAAGCGCACCAAGCCAATGGAGGTGCTCTGCGTGGGACTCCCTCGCTCGGCAACCGAGTCGTTGCAGCAGGCCCTGCTAAAGCTAGGTTACGACCACACATTCCACGGGTGGGACATCACATTCGAAGACCCGAGTTACTGCCAGCAGTGGGCGAAGTTGGCGCGGAAGAAGTAAGCTCGAGTCTCCTTGGCGGCGCCCCTTTTTCAAACCAATCCCATCATCGGAGGATAAACTAACTCGCGGCAATTAGGTGGTTCGGCCCCCTCAGCGGCGACAACAACATCACGGCGGCCGACTTCGACGCGCTGCTCGGGCACGCGGTAGCCGTGACGGACACGGCGGGCTCGGTGTTCGCGGCGGAGCTGATCGCCGCGTACCCGGACGCCAAGGTCATCCTGAACCACCGCAAGGACGTCCACGCGTGGCACCACAGCCTGGTGAGCACCATCGCGCGCGCCGACGGGCACTGGCCGCTGTTCGTGCTGTCGTGTCTCAGCCGCGAGTGCTTCTGGGCCTGGCACTCGCACGTCCGGCTCATGTACCCGGGGTTGTTCCGCGCTATTGACGGCAACATCATGACGGGCATTGCGAGGAATGGGAAGTGGGTGTATCACGGTATGTCACATCGATTAGGGGGTATGGTTTATGCACTGACACGGAGAAAAGAGCATAATAATATGATCCGCGGACTCGTCCCCGAGGAGAGGCTCCTGGAGTGGACGGTGGAAGACGGATGGGAACCCTTGTGCGAGTTTCTGGGGAAACCTGTCCCTGAGGATGAGCCCTTTCCTCATGCTAACGCAGTCGCCGGATGGGAGGACCAGGAAATGAAAACGGCTAAGAGATACTTATTCGGCGCTGTGAAAACGGTTGTGGTACTGGGGGCTACCATAGTGGGGGTAGGGGCTGTTTGGTATAAGTACAAGAAACCGTAGATGACCAGACCATATCACCAGCTCATACCATTGGGATAGACTACTAGGTATCTAGGTACCTATAGACATAATGGACTTGGGTTACAAATTTCTTCTCTTGGTTTAAGGGGGTTATCATGTCACCATGAAGGTGCCGTGAGCTGGGCCCAAGTGTCCCTGTGTTGCCCCGTAGCCGAGCATACTAGGTATGGACTTACAGGAGTGCGCTGCCCGGAACCCTTGCTTGGTTCCTATTCGGGTCATCAGCGCTGTCGAGGAGTACTCACAATCTGCGGCGCTGGCATTTGGTCTATCGCCTTCGTAGTATTCTTTATAATAGTTCTTGGTATTGTTGTGGCGATAATTCTTGTCAAAGAGATTTCAAGCATGAAGGCTTTTTTGCGACGATCGCCACGTGGAATGGCGCGAGATGTACCCAGTACCTCGTAGGACGGATGGGATGGATGGGTTCCGCCCGGGGGATCTTTGTGCTTTGTTTCTTTATGGTCTAGACAAAGAAACCTCGTTTATCTGGGTTCGTCGAGACTCGCCCGCCCCGCTCTTCGAGTCCTTCGCCATATTCGCCTCTATTCGATTAATGGAAACATGGTATTTGCCCCTAAAACACCTAGAAACTAGGTACAAGGTACATGTTGAGGCGCTAGGTATGTGAGACATTACGAATCACAGGAATGAAACGAAACGTGACGACTAGGACTACATCCGGATAACAATCGTAGAAGATTCCCAGTAGCATAATGAAAAGTTTGGAATCGTATCCGTAGATATGTGTGGGTAGGTAAAATGGGTATCCTTAAATCTTGTCGAAGCCTATTCTAGGTCTATGTCAACTTGGCCTGTTTAAACCTAGTTCCGTCTATAAGCCAACGATCTACTAGTAAATAGTGAGAGCTATCCCATGGGCATGGGCAGTCTTAGCTCTAATTATCTTCAAAATCTGCCCGAGCGGGCAGACAAAGGCCCTCGTAACTAGTGGCGATATAGCGACCGTGAACTCTTAGTTCTCCACCTCCTCGTGGCTGCCGTCCGCCTCGCTCTTCTCACTAAGAGCCTTCTCCTGGGTAACACCAGCGGGGCCGTGGGCGTGCGCGGCGCCTCTCGCCGCCGTGTCGATCAAGCCATACTTGAGCGCCTCTTGCTCGACTTGTTCGTCCGTAAGCAGGGGCAGCTCCTCGGCAGCGCGGACGTAAGACTTCTTCTCCACGAAGCCCTTGGCGAAGATGATATCAATCTCCTCAAGAGAACGCTTGGCGGTCTCGGGGTAGAAGAACCAGATGACGGGGATGAAGCAGGCGTTCACAGCAGCGAAGAAGAGGTAGGTGCCCCAGCTGATGTTGGCGACCATGATGGGAGTTACCATGACAATAAGGACTAGTATAAAGTTAGTATTCAAAATTTGGAAGGAAAAAAGGGAATTGCATAGTGACGAACAGTTGAACAGCCAGTTCGTGCAGGTGGAGACAGCGTTGGCCTTCGCACGAGTCTTGATGGGGTTGATTTCAGCAGGGTACAACCAGGGAAGAGGGAGCCAGGTTGCGCCGAAAGATGCGATGTACGTCTATAGCATGCTGTTAGTAGTGATCTCCGTGGTAAGGGGTTGAAGCATTGTTCTGGAACTTACGAAAAGACCGACAGCCGCGCCCTTGGAGGCGGACTGGGTCCCGGGGATAAGACAAGCGAATGTAAGAACCATGGACAAGCATTGGCCAACTGTTCCATAAAGGAAGAGCTTGCGACGGCCAACTCTTTCAATGATGAACCAAGAGGTCGTGGCGAAGATGGCGTAAACAATCATGTTCACGCCACCCATGAGCATGGCCATGTGATGGTCACCGGGGGTGATGTTCCTCTCAAACAAGATAGGGAAATAGTAAATGACAGCATTGCAGCCACCAATTTGTTGCATCAGCTGACTGGAAGAACCCAGCAGCATGCGTCGGAAGTGCTGGGTCTTTCCGCCAGTGAACAGGGCCTTGACGGGAGTGCTCTTCTGGCCGGAGAAACCAGAGGCACGGATGGAATCCAAGATGATGTCGCGCTCAACCAGGGTCTCCTCGCTGCCCAATTCGTATCCTCGAAGGGCAGAGATGACGCGCTCAGCATCCTCGTACCTCTCGTGCGTAAGGAGCCAACGGGGACTCTCAGGCAAGAAGATCATGCAAACGCAAACGACGAGACCGAACAGGATCTGGAAAGCAATGGGGAAACGCCAAGAAAGGTCGTCACTACCATAGCTGCAGCCATAGTCGATCCAGTAGGCAATAACCGTACCGAACGCAATGATACCACCTTCAATGCAGATGAGCAAACCTCGGTTGGAGGTCTTACTGCATTCAGCTGTGAAAAGTTCGAATTAGCTACCAATTGGTGTGGGGTAAACATAATAAAAATACATACCCTGATACGTAGGAATAGTCGAAGTGTTGATACCGTTGCCGACACCAGTGACCACTCGACCGATGATGAATTGCGCAAGGGGTGCGTGGTTGGGAAACGAAGTGACCTGGATGATAGCTCCAATAATCATCACGAGACCTCCCAGCATCATTGCTTTTCTCCTTCCTAGCAAGTCACCGACACCGAGGATGAACATGGCGCCAATAAGACAACCGATCTCGTAGATGGCAGTGACAAGACCCTGCATTGTTGCATTGCCCCTCACTTCCTCGAAGATGCCGGCGAATTGGGGTGAGTCGATAATACCGCTCATTCTGCATTTTCGCTGTTAGTGCTTTACGCCAGACAAAACGATATCATAGTGAAGGGAATTACGAGGAGATCGAGGTCGTGATGAAAACGTCGGATATTTTGAGAATCATTGGGTCCCAACTCACACTCCTTGGTCGTAACCGAACAGCAGAAATCCCGTGGTCGCGACCGTGCTGACTGTCATGGAAAGCGGCCGGCCCCGAAGGCCCATAAAAGCCGGCACCGTCGTGGTGATGGCCGTCATCTTGCTGGTGGGATCTAGAGATCGTCCACAGTCTAAAGCACAAAAGAACTGTGACCAAATTGGCCCGGGCGAGAATGAAGGACACTTGAAATCTGAACCAAACTCCGGATTTGCAATCTAGGACCGGACTGAAGGGTCTGATGGAGATGGGGGAAGAGGATCTGGAGTCTGGAGTCTGGAGAAGGCGGGACTGACCCTCATATAAGTATGGAGAAAAAATCTTCGTTTGACTGCTGACAAAGAGAGACAAAAGAGATGCTCGGCCCTGGCATCAGGGGTCCTGTCTTGCGAGAAATGGAGAGGGGACCCAAAAACATTTTACACGTGCTGCAGATAACCAAGGAGTCAGACATTCTCTCCTACGTAGTACGTATACCCAGCATCCCAGCATCCCAGTATCCTGGCATGGCTACATACCAGGAAGTAAATAGGTAGGGGAGGCATATGCAAGGTGGGTATACCGCCTCCAGGGCTACGTATGAATACAAAAGAGTATAGTGTTATGTATGGCAGTAGTACATGGGAACAGGCGGGTAGGGTAGCAGAGCAGCAGCAACAAAGGGAGTATCCATGTATGGATGGATATACAGCAGCAGCAGCAGCAGCAGCAGCAGCGCAGTATACGATGTACTACGTAGTACGACGTATGTATGTACGGAATTGTACGTATTCTGGTATGTACACCCGTACACGACTACACCTACATAGTATACAACCCATACACACCCATATAATCCCTGGATCTGTGAACCAAGCTTTCCTTCGTGTGACTATCGCAACTGTAACGCTGCAAGGTGCTGCATGCCGGGATCAAGACCGGAACCGCACGCTGATCGTGCCGATCTTGAAAAGTTTCCATTTGTTAGTTTTGTTAGTTTTCCTTGTCAGCGGGGTGGTCTTTATACACCCAGCACGCTAGACACCATGTCAGACACGCTCTATTCCTCTCGTGGCCTGACCACTTATGACCACCGAAGTAAGATGAGGTCATGGTCCGGTATTGTTCGGTTCGGCCAGGAGGATACGTCCTGGATTGGGCTCTTTATAAACCATGAGCAATGAGTAGGTACATAGTAGAAACCCCGGCGACGGGTTGATGACCCTGGCGACCCTGACCAGTTGCACCCAGGGGTCTAGTGCGATTGATTCTTCAAGTGTGTACATAGTATGCCAAGAAGCGAGATGACTTGCCTAATACTACAAACCCCCATCCTGTGTTATGAATCGGTGAAATTCGCCGATTGGAAATATCCTTGAAGGAAAGCTACTGTAGGCAAACGCGAACTAGATTGAGCGCATAGGAATTTGTGCGACAGTGACAGTTGCACTCATCGCATCATCGTAGGACCGTACATAGTACGTTGCAGACGTTGTGTATCACATAGGAGACCTCTCTCTATATATAGGCCATGGTCGAGTCGAATATGTCCTAGGGAACAAGGAGCTAAGGCAAGACATGACCGTTGAATACCACCACGCAATATATTTGATCGGTATACTACGTACATCCTTGCGTGACCTGCAACGCTGAGACGACCTTCGGCTTTCCTAGATAAGTAGGCCCCCGACTATCCAATGTCTCAAGGCTCCCAAGACCTCAAGGGATCCCCAGGGGGTGTGGCTGTCGATGTTTTTTTTAGTTAAAGATTTTGTGTGGTGAACCAATCTATGTACGCGGGGGTCAAGAAATTCTCCTCTCCCTCTCCTTCTCTCAACCCCCAAGATCCAAGACATCCAGCCTACCTAGTAAAGACCCCAGTCTGCCCAGGCCTGTCCCCCAGGGGATCACAAAGCTTCCTTAACTCGCCTCGAGCCGCTTCTTTAGCGACTCCATAGCCCCGCTGTGAGGATAGGTATTAGGTATCTATATTGCTATACCGTGGGTACGTGGGGCTCTGAAGTGGATTCGTTACAGTGGAGGTTTATTTCCAGTCTCCCAGTCCTCCTCCGTCCTCCTCGACTCAGTCCACTCTTTTTTCATTTTACTCAGCTCTACGAGCCTTACGACCCGGCCTGTGTTCGGTGAGATATTCCAAGGTCTTACCTCGTTGGACTATGCACCGCCTGAAAGATTTGCAATCGCAACAAACTAATCAAACCCCATAACCCCCATCACATGAGAAGTGACGGGACTTGCTGCACGCGCCCTGCGCTAGGCCCAGCGATGCGCAATCCTACGACCAACTGGTATCGGCCTACAACCAATCACGGCCTCTCGATAGAGCTTATTCGCGACCGGGAGGATGAGACCAAAAACCAAGATGTAGATGATCTAGATACTAGGTACGTAACAGCGCGGTGCTCTCCCTACCTAGCAGCTACCTAGTCATTGCGCGATGGTGGGATGTCGGCTCGCGATGCCACGAAGAGAAACCCAATTCGGTCGAAGCCCGCAAACGAAGGAAGCAAACGGACGTTTCAACTGGGCGGGCAAGTAGTAGGTAGTTACCACTACGGAGTGGCAAAGAACGCAAACGAGAGCCTGGGGCCGATAGCCGGTGTTTTGTGGGAATACGGGAATGTGCTTGAGACAGCGTTGGCTGGTCTAATTTCGCGACTGCTCAGCTTACCGGAAATGGATCTACGAACCCCGGATAAGGCTCCAGTATTCAGGAAGAGAAAACCCAGTTGCCTATTGCTCGTTGAATTGCGAAGGAATACCCTCGCAGGAAGAGGTCCACTCACTCGAAAATGGAGAATGGAGGGAGATTGGCCATTTGTATGGTCCCTTGCTTCGAGAGACCTGGACCTCCAACAGCTCACCTGGACAGTCAGTAGATTTCCGTATATTGAGCCAAAGCAAACCGACAATCACACAATCTCTGACCGGTTGTCCACATACAAATAACATTAACTTGGTACCTATTCTAGCTATTGACGGACGTTATGCCGGTAAGGGTATGCATAAACAGATCGAACATTGCACATGCACATAGAATGGGGCCGTTACGACCTTTCAAGGTGTATACCGACCCACCAGGCTTCCCCACGATCCTGTAAAGTCTGGTTGCGTGTTGACATCCGTGCCGTCCTCGAGGTGAAGCGCAGTGCGGGTGCTCTTGGAGCAGAGGCCGTAGGCGTGCAGATTGGAGGGTGTACGCGCAATCCAGTGCATGTAATCTATCACGAAGCTTGTAAGCAGCTAATCTTCGGGGATTTGATTTGCCTTCTCCTCAAAAAATAGGAATAAGAATAAAAATAAATAGAAACTCACTTTGACAATCTCCCGCGCACCCCTGGTTCCCCGGTCCGCTGAAGAAGGCCCAGGACGCAGACGCATACGTGTAGATGTCGGAGCCTCCCTGCACGTAGTTGGCGAATCCCATCCGACACCTGGTGTCCCCTCCATCGCACCAGGAGAAGTCGGGGTCGCCCCATCTGCCCACATCCACGGTCCAGGGCGCCGGCGGTGTCTGCTGTGTGTTGTCGCCTTGGTCGTAATTCGTCTCGGTCTGCAGCATGCTGACCAAAACATTGCTCGCGCCCCGCAGGTTGAGTTGATAAAGCCACCAGTGCTCGCTGCCCAGGGCGTGGAGCCAGGTGCCTTGCGCGGACTCGACGAGCGCACCCCCTTTCGCCGCTATGTTGCAACCGCCTCCACCCTCCGTGAAGTGGTCCGCCACCCAATTCCACACGTTCTCGACGTAGGCCGACGAGGTGGCGGTGAAGTACAAGCCAAGAAAGGCTGCCTGGCATTCGTTGCTGGCCGAACCGCACGCGTCGGCGAGCGCTGACGCCCCAAGTGTGCCGCCGACCGTGATTAATGAGTTCCATAGTGCTACGTCGCCAGGAGACGAGCCTGCCATGTTGAATTGCACGATAATGGCACCCGGGAGTACATCCGAAACCGTGAATCGCATATCCTGTATCTGCGCCACCCCAACGTCGCCACGATTGCCCACAGCTACGACTGGTCGGGGGTTGTTGGGGTCCTTAAATCTATCGCCATTGCCGGTGATGGTGGCCCAGGCTTCGCCGACAATGCGCGAGCCTCGCGGGATAAGCAAAGTGTCATCGACCCTGTATTTTCCGAATGGGAAGTAGGCAATCTTGTTGTTGCTCGCCGCGAATTGGAGTACCTGATTGAGCACGCCTGACTCGTCGACGGTATTGTCGCCTAGCACGGTGTGGCCCCCATTCTGCGCGGGATCTTTAACATTGATGAAATCGGAGACGGGGTTGTTGGCGTAATTCGGGGCGGGGATAACAGGATATTTGCCATCGGGGGCCAAGGCAGAAGGTCGATTCAACGACGATGTCACCGGACCATATACGGGACTGCGACCTACTGTATTGCCATAAGAAAAGTTGTCGACGTGGCGTTGGGGGCCTAGGACGGTGTTTCCCGGCACTTGAGCGACATCCGAATCGGTATCCTTGCTTAAATTTTCAATCAAAAACGACGGGAAGCCTTTCAATTTATATCATTAGCCCGTCGACTCGTGGGAAAGGGGTCGGCAATTGGGGTAGCGACAGGGGTAGCCAAGTAATGATCTGGTCTGGCCTGGCCTGGCTGGCTGGCCAAGGCGGGTTTTCCCTAGGACCAGGTCCTGGTCTTACGTCCTACGCGAGCGACGGGGAAGTGGAATCGGGAATTGGGAATTGGGGATTGGGGATTGGGGTAACAAACCTGTCGTTATAAATGTCACGCCGGAATTAATTGAGGTTGCGTCAATGAGCGCAATCCAGGGTGAGCCGCCGTCGTGTCGGACTCCCGTGCCAACCGTGTCAAACGTCGCACCAATGATGCTAATAGTGTTTCCGCCGTTGATGAGCATTCCGACGGTGTTTTGGAAGAAGTATATGCTCTTGTAAAGTGCTTGCTGATGACCGTCGTGCCAGATACCAGTCTTCGCCGAATTGCTTAGCAACCCCCTTTACTAGAACGAGTGATGCCGACGCGACTTACCTGTCCACGTTCGACGCGAACATCTGCGAGACCTAAGGTAGATCCTCTTCCAAGACGAATACCCGTATGTCCATTGCCGTTACTAGACGACGCCATGGTAATTTTGATGTTCTGAAGCTGGGCGCCTTGCGCGACACCCCACCAAAGTGCAGTGAAGCCATTGCCTGTCGCAAATTAGAAATCAATCAATTCAACACAGCACATACTCTTACCTCCCGGGATGCTGGTGGTGTCAAGAATCAGATTCTTCAATCCGACGGTAAAGGAGAGTTCTCCACTTATTCCTGTCGTAGGATCCTGTCCTGCGTCGTCTATTTAGTTTGATGATTTGCGAAAGGAAAAAGAGAGGAGTTTACCAGAAATAAGAGTTTGGTCGCCTGAAAAGCCCGCTGCAGCTTTGATCGTAGGGGGCTATCAAAAGTCAATAAGTGTGGTTTCCACCAAGATCCATCATGGATGTTGTTCACTAACATTCGTGGCATCGCCCATCAGAATGGTGTCCGTGTTCATACGGATGGTCTCGCTGACTTCGTACGTTCCAGGTGGGATATAGACAACCTAATCGCAACTTAGCTAAGCGCCACCAACTCGGAGACACAGTCCATACCCTTGGCTGAGACGCCAACCATTGCCCATTACGACGGTTCCCGTTGCCTGCATCGTTGATGGCATTCTGGATCCCCGCTCCGTCGCCCGGGTTGACGGCTCTGAACACCGGATAAGTGAAGTCGTTCCCTAGGTCTGGTGCGAAGCCACGCGATGGGCCGGTATGGTCCATATTGGCATACCAAAAGCTGGTAGCCTGGCGGGGCTGAATTTCGGCGGTTTCATTGTCTCTGGGGATTGCCGAAGAAGAGACCGCCCCTAATAGACAAGCTACAAGAAGCTTGATGGTAGACATGTCGGGTATCCGTTAATACATTAAGATATGCAGCGCCTCTATTAGATGTGCCGAATATACTAGGTATGCGATGCCGTGTGATATGATTAGGTACTCGAATAGCGACGGAGCCTCAAAAATAGAGATGTACGTTCCGTCTAATATACGCCTAACCTAAGTGCATCGTGGCTATGGTACTATCGTGATGACGCCAGCAATAACCGATATATAGGACTGGTGCATTCAAGCCATTGTCTTCAGCCGATCAGTAATATAAATTCGATTAAAGTGTGAAACCATAACATACCTACCTATTGAGGTTTGCTATGTGGTTTTTGAGGCAGTTGAAGGCGAAATATCAGAGTGACATGACTGTGTTGCCATTGCCTCGTAAAGCCCGAACATCTGTTAGGGGCATGGAGTATGTCTTGGGCAACATCAACCCCAAGGCCATCTTGGTCATCCCTTGCAATTGCCGTCGTGCCCAGTGTACATAAATGATACCAATACTTCACTCAATCTGTAATAACTTTAATGCAACTTCATAGCATTTCGTCACGAGCAGGCGCCATCGAACGTCGTTATGATGTTGCATTAGTAGGCACCGCTCTGTTTTCCCTCGCGTACTTGGGCAAGATCGGACCCTATAGAAGCAACCATTGGCAATAGGGACTACTCTTTACCCAATTTACATATACATATTACTTCGTAGCTTACTAGGCAGACCCAGCAGAATACTGGTTACCCGAAGTCAACAAACACTCTAAAGGGACTACCGTGACACTGAACCAGTTCGTTTTACGTTAATTCCTGAAACTCCCTTGAACCATATTTCTTTCATTTATGTCAACTAAGTGGTTCATTAATCAATTTTACCGATGATCGAGACCATGGCTGTAACGTGCTAACGAGTATTCGGTCCGTACACCTCAAATCCATCCAGTCTGCTGCATGCACTTGAACTAGTGATAATGGTATTCATAATATTCGCCTCTATTTATATAGAGTAGGCCCTCAATATGATGCAAGTGATCGTCTGGGCATAACGACCCTAGTTGCACATAGTATTGGCAACAGGAGTTCAGTATCTCAATTGAGAAGGACTTCTCGTTCGAGTGATCGTATTGATGCATGACCGTTAAATGTTTATGTTGGCAATACTCTTACATGGCATTACTTGGTTGGGTAGCTTACTCAGATATCATGATCATCCATGAATAGGTATGTTGGAGGAGCCGATGCATCGAGCAATCGTTGGATCGCGTAACCAACACCACATGGTAAAGAAGGGCGTTGGCGCTAAATAATAAGCAGAAATCATTGGGCTCATGCGACCAGACATGTTTATGAGTACTATTGCAGTAAATGCGTCTGATATTGTGTCTATTACCCAAGGAATCATCTACCCGGTTCAAGTGAGCTTCTCTGGCTGATACTAGGTACCCACCTAACCTCATACTTGGAATAATGGCCTAATACCGTAATCTATACGAATCTCAACCGCCTCTCAACGTATTCGACGATTTTCAACTAGCATCACTGGGTTATTTGTTTACTACTGTATCTGGTTTACTTGGTATTAAAGTCCCCATCAGATGATGGCTCAACCATCACTGGGAGAAAGCGGGAATGAGCAAACTTTGGAACTCAGGAAAAGGTATACGTATTCTCACGAGAGTGCGAATTTCGAAGCAAATTCGTACAGTACTACACTAGGTACCTAGGTACCTATGTTTAGATCTATATATCCTGAACTTATCGGTATATGCTGGGTAGGGTCGGGATAAACGCCACCCCCTATTTTGGGGGAGGGGTTGGGAACGAGACGTAAACTTGCGCTTTCGGCTCTATTGGATAGATGAGTGGAAGTTTTCTAAGCAATTGGGAGGATAGCATGGTCTCAACCAACGGAGACCATTCCATCGGCCATATCATTTACGTCTATAAAAATCCCATAACCCAAGCGCCACGATAGAGCGAAGCTACGAGAACCATTAAAGGGGGGATGAGTAGGTGGGGTAAGCTCCTAAAACTTGAACGGTACTTAGATACTTCCTCTTCACAGACATAGTTGGCATTAAGAATGAACGATGAGACCAACAACGTATAACCTCAAATGATAAAATGTACGAGGATTTGAAAAGCCTGGTGGGTTCGGTCTATTTCTTAGCGCCGTCACCCCTGGCGAAGCTTATAAATCCGCCAAGGTGGTCCCCCATTTATAAGCAGTGTTGGAAGAGATATACTACTCAAAACGTATAAATGTTGGTGGACGTCGGGCGGTAGGTAATGCTATAGTATGGGGATAGAAACTAAAATAAGCTAAAGTAGTAAATAGATACCCAAGTTAAACCTGTAACAACGGTAATAATCTCACCATGGCATCCCAAACCCATAAAGCCATCGTCATCGTTGCTCCTCGAGCCCCTTATGAGATCCGTGAGTATCCCACCATCAAACCAACGGGCGACGAGATCAGGGTCCACGTAAAATGGACTGCATCTACACCCCTAGACCTTCACCAGGCCGACGGTGGCCTACTCATCGAACCTCCTGTCCGAACCGGAAATTCATCAGCCGGCGTTGTCGTCGAAGTGGGACCAGAAGCGAAGCATCTGAAGGTCGGCGATAGAGTCTTTGGCTTCGCGCACCAGAAGCCGGGGTGGAAGGCCCACCAGGAGTACGCCACGGCGCCCGAGTGGGTATTCGGCAAGGTAAGCAGCCAGCATCCCCAAGACCGCTTCGGCGCGCTGAATCCGTAGAAGCGCTGACACCGGCGCAGATCCCCGACAACGTCTCGATGGAGCAAGCCATCACCGTCCCAGAGAACCTCATCACCGCCATCCACACCATCTCCGCAGACTTCGGCCTGCCGATCCCATGGCCTAAACCTGAGGGCTACGTGCCACCGCGCGCCTCCGAACGGATCCTGATCTGGGGCGCGGCGTCTTCCGTCGGGCAGCTGACGATCCAGGTACTCAAATACTACGGGTACCAGCACGTAGTCGGAACAGCGTCCCCCCAACACCACGCCTTCCTCAAGCAGCTGGGCGCGGAGGCCGTGTTCGACTACCGCGACCCGCGCGTGGTCGAGGACCTGCGCAAGACGTACGAGCAGGGCGACGCGCCGGCGTTCTCGATGATCCTCGACTGCATTGGCTCGCAGGCCGGCTCGCTGGCGCCGATCGCGAAGATCGCGCGCCGCGGCACCACTGTCGCTGTCATGTTACCCGTGATTGTCAAGGCGGCGACGGACGACGAGGCGCCGGAGCTTACGATGGATGCGGTTCCGGCTGCGCAGTGGGGCGAGGGTGTGAATGTGCGTGGGGTGCGCACGTTTTTCTACTGGCGGGTAAGTGTATTCCACAGTCCGAGAATTGGCTTGTATGTGCAAGGTGAACTTACCATAATTTCAGAATGAATTCCTCAAAGAAAAGCTGCAATTGGAAATCGTGCCTCAACTGCTGGCCGGAGGCCACATAACACCGAACCGCTTCCGTATCGTAGAAGGCCGGGATATGCTCGAGCGAGCCACTAAGGCGTTGGCTCTGCTCCGAAAAGGAGTGAGCGGCGAGAAGCTCGTGTGGAGAGTGTCGGAGGATTAAAGAGAAACAGTAAGCCCAGCGAGTCTAGTGTCATTCAACTATATAAAGTACATCAATAATCTTCTTGCATGTATCTACTATGTACTAGTATAAGAAGCATTCATCAAGAGCACGCCTAATAATGTCTGATATAATACACCATCTGCACCCACAGAATTGAAGCTGGAGAGCACCCCGTAGCCCAAGTGCCTCCGTTGCACCCAGCAACCATAAGCACTACTAGGTCGGCACCTACAATATCGTAACCAACACCCTGCGATCATGGTTCGTAACCACACCCCACGACTGATCCCCGGCCACATACAGGACCTTATCGACAGGAAACGGGCCATCCTTAGCCTCGTCCCACACCTTGGGCTCCTTCTCATTGCCCTTCTCATCCAGGTCCTCCTTCAAACTTTTGACAAACACCCCCACCCCAACACGCACCACGGCGTCCAGCGCCTGGAACTCCAGCGCCTTGGGCGTGGGATTCTGGGCGACGTGGCGCTTCACGTCGTTGGTCGTCAGGATGGGCCGGGGGACGAGGACCTTGGGGTCGAACGTGCCGTCGTGGTTCTCCTTGGGCTCGAGCTCCTTGCTCCGCAGGATCAGCGCCTTGGACGGGTCGAGGAACAGCGCGTAGCACGGGAACGAGAACGGCTCGTCGGGGGCGTCGAGGTGCATCGCGCCGACGGACAGCCCGCGCTCGTCTTCCAGGTCGATTTCTACTGGGATGCCGTGCCGGTCCCATCGCTTCTTCGGGAAGTGGGGTTTGACTTCGTATATCGGTCCCTGCGCGACGTTAGTGATGGGATATATGATAGTATGCGTTCGTGGTCTTACCCTGATATCCAATTGTCCGCCGGAGACTCTCCCGTACGGATCCTTCCCGGCAGGCGTAGTCGAGCACCTGAGGATCTCCGCAACCAACCTGCTGTACGACAGCGGGATATGCTTTATAGGCCCGTCCATAGCCGCCCAGGACCAGCTAGGCGCTCGGTACTCATCTGGTCTTTGAGCCTTCCCTATCATCTTCCCCTTTATAGGCGTGTTCTTCATGTTGCGCCGATCGTCAATCTCTTCCTGCGGATACGTCCGCCAGAACAGATCTTCCATGAAGTGCCGCCCCCACAGGCCGGCGTAGTAGCGGTCCTGGGTCTCCTCGGCTAAGGCCCGAGCCACACCCGCCAGCGCCGTGAGCTTGTCCCGTGACACCGTCATGCTGCGTCGGGTGTAGTTCTCCACCAGCGAGAGCCACCCGCCGCGCCACCGGATCCCGGGCGTCATACCGCCGGCGTCCTGGCCGACTATGAAGGAGATCCCGGACGCAGCAGAAAGCCCGTGCTGGCTGTAGGGTATGCGCTGCGTCGATAGGAGGTGCTTCATGCCGAAGTAAATGTCCGTGAACGTAAAGCCGTCCTCGGATTTCAGACACGTTTCGCACTCAAAATACATTTGATCCTGGGCGTAGTGTATGATACGAGGCGATAGCAGCCGCTCCTGCAACGTCCATGCTCTTGTGCTGAGCGGCTCCGTGGCAATGGGGTCGGTTCGCTTGCCAAACGTGCCCATCTCCATGCGTTGCGGGGAATTGAAGCTGGACCCTGGCATCCATTCCTCAAACAGATAGAGTCGATTTTTCTTCCCGGGTTTTGATGTGTGCTCGTACTCAAGCGAATAGCTCTTTGGCCCTGTGGCCTCCCTGGGCGCGTTGTAGCCAAGTGATATGGTAGCTGGGGAGACGTAGGAGTCCTTCTCTCGCTTCGGGAAACATCCGGTATAGCTGTCTTTCGATGCAGCTGCGGATATTGTCAAGTACGAGTTCCGATAAACTTGACTCATTGCGGATGCTTCGCGTTCCCAATCTTCAGGGTCGTCTTGGACGATGCACAGACAGTCAATCCAGAGGTACTTGATACCCAGGCGCCTGGTTATCTTGATGGCGTCTTGAAAGGTCTTCGGGAGGTAGGTCACGGCGATTCCCTCCTTCAGGTCAGCAATGGACTCTTTTGTCGCCGTAAGCCTTGAGGATGTGCCCCAGCAGTGGCTAAGGGTGACGTATCTGCCTTTCTGGCCACAGGTTTCCAGCAACGAGACTTCACGATTAGACATGAAGACGTCGATAACACGAGTAGGAAGCACGGTTTCAAGCTTTGGAGCACCGCAATACGGATGGTTCGTTGCACAATCTTTCAGCCATTTGTTAAGCCGATTGAATGCGATGCTTGAGTCGGAGTGTATCTCCCGTAAACGGCCTGGTATGTGATCGAAGAGGCTATCTTTGGGGAGTTAGCCGAGATGCTCATTGCTGCCAGACCCCTTACGCAATACTGGGCAGTTAAATAGGTCCTGAATATATGATGAATTTCCACTCACCGTCGGTTGCGCAGATACCCAAAGCACTACCCCGTAGGTGAATCCAATCCGGCTTGCAGTTGAAAGCGTCAAAGTGACTTTGCGACTTGCCAAAGCGAGCACCCACGCCCATAAGTCGCAGGTGACTCGTATCGCCAGGCTTGCTCTCCTCTCGCTCCGCCCACCAATTCCCGTAAAGCCAGACGGGCAAATCCGCCGAGTCGTCTTCGTTCACGTGCAGTCCCTCCAGGCTGGGCACATCGTCATCCACGTGGTTTCCATCAGCCGCAATGTTGCCCGTCGGCCCTAGAACCGGTCTCCCGTTGCCTTTGCGATACTCCGTATTGGAAACGGGCATGTTGGCCCCCAGCTCCTTGACGAAGGTGAGCTCGCGCACGGTAGAGCCCTCGTGGTACTCGACGGCCATAAACTGGCGCCAGTAGCCTTTGTCATGCCGCCTCCCCCGGGAGTCCTGGTAGTTCGCGACAGCGGCGCGCAGGATCATGGCGCAGAGCTGGCACGACTGAGCCGACTCCTCCAGCGCGCGGCGGCTGGAATGGTGCGGCGTGCCCCACACATCTTCGGGCTGGAGGTCGAACCACAGGATCTTATTGCAGACAGAGCAGATGCGCAGCGTGATGCCGTAGTCCGCAGGCGCCGGCATGGTGGTTGAACGAGCGAAGTTGGGAACACGACAAACTAGACATCGGATGCCACTATTCCCGATCGAACTCGTCACGCTAGAATAGGCAATAGACACGCGCGACCCCCGCTGATCAGCAGTCCGAGCGAATTCCAATGTCCTGCCGAAAAAAATCCACCGAATAGTCACCGCGTATATCCAAGTCGCTAAACAAACACTATTCAGAGCATGAATAAATTGAGTCCCAAGTCAGTTCATCATTCATCCCAACACACGAAAGGGCGTAAATCACGTTTTTGGCCCCATGTGCGGCTGAACCCCTTTCACCAGTCTCAGCTCTTGGCACATCAGGGCACTGTCTGTTTTTTTTTTCTTATGTGGCAGTGCCCCAGCGACACTGCTCCTACATACAACGCAGAGCACGGTTTGGGCATTGCGGCTTAGCCAATCACGTAGGAAGTCATACTGCTCTATCCCAAACCGGGACGATTCGTGGTTCAACCACAGACATTCCACAGACATTAAGGAGCAACAAGTTACAGGGTTGCCGTCTGTGCCAGAGGACGGCCTATCGTTTATGTCGTATCTGTTATTCTGGGCACGTGATACCCCGCAAGTTGACACCGTCTGTGTTACCGAATTCAGCATGGTGGATGAAGCTGGGGTTGGTTCTCTTCTGTAAAGAGAAAACCATTCATGTTATTGACGATAAATTTGTCTGTGTGAAGCGCTAAAGCCTTGCTGCATATAGGTTTCCTTGGCCTATAGGTACTACATAGTAGTAGGTAACCGTAAATATTGAACAAGTACCTAGTTCTTAGGCGTATCAAGGGTGTTCGTTAATAACACATTTCAACATTCTACAAACCGGAATGAAAGCTGTCAAATTCTCCTTAGCTATTGGCCAAATAGACGAAGGTCGTCTGATGGCAACTCGTCGAAATTTCCACAAAGAACTATCATGGCGTTGAGAAAAAAGATGAAATGAACATTACTGGTTACCAGAGTCGGCCGCGTACCAAGAAAGCGAATGGCATCGCAAGCTACCCAACATGCAGCAGCTAAGAACCGCGCTAGACCATGCCGGTTGGAATGGGTTACGGCTTGGCATAGTTGACTCATTTTGACTTCTGGAGTGACCAGCGATCACCGGTGGCACGACGGCCTGCCGATTAGCAGATCTTCAGTACAAGTTTCGCTATGCGCCAGGCAAGTACCTGCCTGGACTACGGTAGGTACTGGGTAGATACGTATGGCAGCCCTGGAGCACACGGCGTGACTCGATAGAGCCGGATGTCTTGGACGGACCACACAAGAGGCACACCTTGGAGCGAACAAGCGAACTTATGTCTCTTGTCTCCACATCCCCGCATGGAAGCCGACCGTTCTTTCTGATCGCGTGGTCCAGATCTCCAACTATACACCTTTCTGTCTAAATGAGTGTGTCGGTAGACGATGACTGAGAGCGGGTGCGCTAAGTTGGATACCCTAGGTGTGGTGCATATGGCGATGCGTCACAGCCCGGGCCCCGACCCGAGACCGGCAGCCCACGACCTTCGATTCGTCCCACGCCGGGCATGCGCCACGCTTCCCCACCTGAGTATGCGCAAATGGGTTTGTGGGTGTGGAAGACACAAGCCACGAGACCCTCAGTCCTACCGGGTATGCTAGGCCACAATCCTGGCGTGGGTTGGGTGTGTAGTGCGTAGTGTGTGGTGTGTGTGGTGCGCCCGCATGTACGATACCATGTAGAGACGATAAACATGCAGTATCGCCTCGTGTGGGTGGGGTACGATATCACGAATTCGACAATCGCATGCCATCATTGTTATCGAAGTCCTGGGCCCCCAGGTTGCCAGGACACTAGGTAGATAGTAAAAGATGTAACCTACCGTTCTACCGAACTGAGACAACAACTGAGACGGCAAATTTTCTCGTAAATTGGATCAACGAGAAATGATCGTTTCCTTAGGAGGTGATAGGCGGCCATGTGAGGGATCTTGCAAATCCGAAGACTGCAAATCTTTCTACTGCTACTATTTCCGTCGCGAGCAACAAACCCGTGGACCGCAAAAGAAGAACGCGATGATGTAGTTCGTGTAAGTCTTATAAGACGACAACGCTGGTCTAGACCGAGGGAAGGCATCCATCGACAAGATCGACGAGCGGAATGCGACGCGCACACATTCCAAAGTTTTTATCATATGTTCTGTCTGCCTTCCTGGGCTGCCTATCTCCCCACAGTTAATTGTGGCCACTTGACCAGACAAATTCGCGACCAGTAGGCAGGCAGGCAGACAAGGCAACATGAGATGGTAGGTTGGTGTCCACCAAACGCGGCAGAAACCGTAGGACTCGGCGCTCTGCATTGCATGCGTAGTGGTAAATCAAGATGCGACATATCAAGCCGGGAATGGGTTTCCCGTCTGCGAGAGTCCCAGATCTGCCTAATCTAGACATATGCTAGAAGGCGGCGGAGGAGCCAATGGACGACGAGGACGCGTTATTACTTTCATGATTGTCAGGTTATTACAAATGAAGGGGGGTAGGATAGGGGGAACGCGGGAGGGGAAGTTGAAGTCCAAGGTATTCCGTACTAGGTACGTAGTATGTATGTAGATGGGAAAGGGGAGAGAGCAAAAGAATGAAAAAAAAAAAAGGTAAAAGGTCAAAGCCCTTTCCGAACCAAGCCTTAGGTGAAGGATCTACGGAACATGCGGGAACGGATCGCTTTATCACCTAGGTTTGACTGCAGGCAAATGTATGATGATGTCTAAAAAGTGTAGAAACTCTGGTAAATGGTAGATCGGTAACATGGCCTAGAAGGGAAGTAAAGAAAAAAAAGGAGGGGCCAATCGGGCAGCAATCGGTTATGAGTAATATACTAGTAATTGAGATATCGGGTTGGGTAGAAAGAAAAAAAATTAAGATGGAACTGAATAGGGGATAGGGGCAGAGGAAGGGAAATGTGAAAGGGGGTGGTGTAAGGGGGGGGTGTAAGAAGAGGGAGAGGGAGGAGAGAAGAGAGAAGAGACAAAGAAAAGGAAGAGAAACATTGAGAACATTGAGAACATTGAGAACGTTGAAGGACTGCCCCGCCATCCAGCGCGGGTTTCCCACATTGGATCTTGTCTTTCCAAAGTTTTTTTTTATTTATTTTTATCTTTGTTTTTTCTTATTTTTATTTTTTTTAATTCCTATCCCCATCCCCATCCATCCTCCATTCCTACCTACTCTCTCTGGCGAGGGGCATCTCGTATCTCCCTATGGCATTGGCATGCGATGCACGTTGCTGCTGGTTACGGTTTCTGGTTGCCCAGGCACGAACTGGCCATTGACAAATACCATCATTTCCCATCACTTTGTTTGTCGCACAAAAAATGCGATCAACATTTGAACTCCATGTTGAGTAACTGAACACATTGGCGCATCAAAAATGTCATTGGGTCAATCCATGGATGGAGCCTGTATATGTAGGATGTATGTACTATGTAGGTCAGCCAGGTACTGGCTAAGGCCACCTATCAGTGTTTTCTACTCTACACTAATGAAGCTATCTACGGGTGACTGCATTAGGTATCTATCTACTATCCACTTGCCGCCACGGTGCCTACATTACATCAAATGCCCAGTGTACATTGAATTGATCGATGTACATACACGGTTGGTTGGTAGGTATGGACAGCCAAGTATCTCGAAAATGTTTTTTTTTTGGTATTTTGATGAAAACGAATCCAAGCATCACTATATGGTATGCGTTAAACCCCCCTGAGTATGTAACTCTTATAAAATCAGACGCTCTGCCAACACCCGATAATATAGGGAAAAAAATACATGGTAAATGATAAATGATAAACAACATCCATCACATCCATCAATGGAACAAATACAAGCTTGACGCTAATACATGAGTGCAACCGTTCCATCTAATAGTTAACCCCCCAACCAGATCGTAAACAGAATATCAAGGTATCATCCAAACCGCTTGCGCCAATATGATTTCGTCTTTTACATGCATGGTTTCTTTCCCCTGCTCGTTTCCCTGTTGTTTTTTTGTGCTTTAGTGTTTTTGATTTTGTTTCATTCGCCCCGTTTATTCCCAGTAGTACATGCCATCGTCGTAGAGAACCTTCTGCCGCGCTCGTCCGCTGGTGGTGCTGCCGCTGGTGCTGCTGCTGTTGCTCACTGTGGCGCGGCGCCCAATCTTAGGGGCCATTCGGTCCTTTAGTCGCTGTCGTTGGGCCTCATCTTCGTCACGCTCGCGTTTCTCGGCAGCTCGCTTCTCACGTCGCCGCTTCTCCTCTTTTAGCTTTAGCTGGTCCATGGCAGCCACAAGTGCTGTTTGGGATCGGTCGACAACTACAGAACCTCTCCGGTATCGTGGGTTGGTAGGTGCTTTGACAATCGGCCCCGCTGGAGCGACTGGGGTAACCTGACCAGATGGGATCGCAGGTCGACTCGCGATGGCCTGATTAGCTCTCTCGATCTCGGATTGCACCTTCTTTTTCTTTTCGTCATCCTCGAAGCGGACGTGGCTGTCGCGCCGGCGCCGGCGGTGTTCGTCTTCCTCACCGTCCTGCGAGCTAGACTTGCTCGAGCCAGTTCGGCGGTGGCTGTCGCGCCGTTCGTGCACTACTTTGACTTCGATGTGCGCCGAGGTGGGGCGCTCGCGGGAACGAGAGTGGGAGCGGGAGCGAGAGTGATCTTCTGGAGTTCTGTCGCGACGGCGGGGTTCGTGGATGCGAATCGACTCGTCCTGTGGGCTGGAGGGCGCACTGCGCGACGTGGTGTGTTTGCGCGGTGATGTGCGCGAAGGCGACAGGTCTTCTTTGTAGATAGCGCGGTCCCCCTTCTCGCGGCGCGACGAGCGCCGGTTAGGGTCGATGACCTTTTCACCATTAATATATACGGATCGCCCTTTGGAAGAGTGCTCCGAGTCGGAAGTCGACGCGGAGTGCGACGACAGTGGTGGTGTCGGTGGAAATTGCCCAAAGTTGTATGCTGGTGGGCTCAATTGACCGGGTCGCGCATATTCGATCGGGTGTTGAAACGTCTTGGTAAGCTTGCACGGTTGGCCGTGACGGGAATCCTCGCACAGATCGTACTTGATCTGCTCTACCCTTTGGTTGTCCGGGTAGACGTAGGCGAAAACATTCTTGTGGCACATGGTGACTGGTGATAACGTATCAGTGCGGCTAGTGCGCGGTGGGTTTGGTTGAATAATCTGAGGTCTCGGCCGGTGCCTTCGGGCGGTGCTGACAGAAGGCGATCCGATCGAAGCAGTGGCCTGAGCCGGAAGTATGGTAGTGTACAGTTCGCGTGAGTGTCTACGGTTGTAGATGGAGTTGTTTATGATGATCCCTTCGTAAGAGGCCAGAGCGACGTGGTCAGTCGGCAGTATCAGAGACAGAGTAGTGGTTTAAAAGTTCAGCTTCTGGGCCTAGAGACATGGGGACATCTGAGTAGCAATCCTATGGGTGCGCGCGCGAAAGGTTGAGGTATAAGTAGACTCCACGATGTAGGTAAAGTCTGACAAAGTCGTTTATGTTGTTGTAAGATGTTGTTCAAGATGGACAATCCACCAGGTTACTGCAAAAAGGTAAGAGAAAGAGGGAATGGAGGGATAAGGTGTAGGGTCGGTGCCTTAAATATGGAGTGTCCAAAGGTGATCTGTCAGGACTTTTTGTAGTTTTTTTCCCTCTGGCTGTGGTGTAATAATAATCTGGACAGGGGTTCAAACCTCGAACACACTCTTTCCACACCCCTTCCATACTCTCTCCCTTTACCCTGTCCTGGGTGCCTGCGCTGGGCCGATGAATCATTCTTCCGTATCGGTAGAACACCAGAAAGGAATGGTATGTTTCCCAGACAAGGGCCAATAGCATTCACAGCCAGGAGGCGGAGTTGGCTAACGAAGACGGGTGACCCTACCAGGGTCTAAGGTGAATGTGTGCGGGACGGGTGTGGGAGGGTGTCAGGGCGATCGGGGTGTGTAGAACAGAAAGTACATGGCAGCGGATGGAAAGGTACAAGGTCGACCTGAATGGTGGTACTACATTGTACGTAGCTTGACACCCCGTCCTACCATGACAAGGTCGCCGCGTGGGTTAATCCACGATGAGGGAACCTGAGCTGAATCAACCACCTCAGCCACTCACTTGAGCTTTAGCTGAGAGGTTCGAGACGAGAAGCTTAACCAGAGGCACCCCAGAACCCAGAAACAAACCTTCATTGCGCCAACACCGGATCCCTTCCCTCTGTAAGGCTGAAGAGTCAACGGTTAACGCTTAGGTTCACATTCTGCTACCAACAGATGGGTGAAGTGAAAAAATAGTTCAGCAACTCAGAGATCCGGCGCCAGATGAGACAAGCGCGAGGTGTGGTTGTAGGGGACCAAGTAAAGGATACCAAGTAAAGGGTAGGCAAAAGGCAAGGGGAGCAGTTGTTCGGGTAGTTCTTCTAGACAGCCTACTTACCTAGTGCGCAGAAGCGAAACACGCAAATTGTACTGCCTGCTATTCCATTCGGTACGTCTCCATTCCACGCAATGCAGTCTGCGACAATGGAGGGGACCTAGGATTTCTAGGGATGGCAGCACGGAGGCTTCCCGGATACCTGCCATCATAAATGCTAGGT
Source organism: Hypoxylon rickii (assembly GCA_902806535.1). Taxonomy (NCBI): domain Eukaryota; kingdom Fungi; phylum Ascomycota; class Sordariomycetes; order Xylariales; family Hypoxylaceae; genus Hypoxylon; species Hypoxylon rickii. Next base: position 3,596,259 of record CADCWY010000004.1, on the reverse strand, counting down.
AAATCCATTGAATGGCCGGCTACCGATGCGAACGGCTCTGACTTGCAGAAGCTTGCACGGCTATGATGCATCTGGCTGTCTAGGTGGGTTACGGCGATTCGTCGTGCTCGACGTGATTTGGTATGCCTGGTATGATTATGTGGAGGGGACACAGCCTTTCCGCATCTGCATAGTATGCACAATAGCTAGATTACCTCGTAGCTAGCGGGAGGTAGCCATGCAAGGACCCAAGTCCTAGGGTATGGGGATCGTGGTAGGAGATGTGCGAGGGAGCAAATGCATCGATCAATGCAATACCTACCAGCCCAGCCTGCTTATCAGCCTACCTACATACCTAGCATGTGTAGCAGCGTCATGACGAAAGAAACAACTCTTCCATGCGACCAAACCACAGCCTCAGCCATCGTGTTAGTGGCAAGCGGGTTGGCGGGTTCTTTGCTGAGTGGCTTTGCCGCATCTAGAACAACATCTGCTATTCTCACAGGCACGTATTGTTTTGTTAGTAATTACTAGTCTTGAGGGTCCTTGGTAGGAATGAATTATGCTGCTACGGGAACGCGTCAATTCGATAGTCGTATTCCGTGGATGGATTGGATGGATGGGATGGGTAGGAAGAAGAGAGCGAGAGCGAAAGAGAACAAAAAATCCGAGACGTGAGGACGTGCCGCGCGTTGGAAAGTGGAAAAACACTCAAACCAGTAACAATTAACGCACCCCTGTCTCTGTCTGTGTCTTCTCTTCTTTTCCTTTTTTTTTTTTTTCCTTTTTCTCGGTTCTTTTGCGCTAAATTCAGGTGCCTCAGACCTTCAGGGCTCTTTACTATCACGTGTAACGGTACCTGGTTATTCCCTAGCAGTTTAGCTTCTGTTTTTTGGTTCTAGTTCCTGAGAAAAGATGAGTAACAGCGCTGAAATTCTAGGCAGCGAAAGAGAATTAAAAGTCCTAGACTCCAATATTCAATGTTATCAGTTCCGAATGACTACAGAAAAAAAAAAGTCGCATGTTGATCGAACACTTGAGCTTCCGAATACATGGTAACATCTAATAGATACTTGCCTAAGTATCTACCTAGTAGTATTTGGTGAGTAAGGAAAGGGGTGTGCGCAGTAAAAAGTACCTCAAACTCCTTACGGAGGTACCTCTATTTACTCACAGCACCTACATAGTAAGTAGCTCGGCTTCCATCAATAGCATAAAGAAGGATTTTCATCTCCGTGCCGCTAAGGTAGTCGATGCCCAATCCTCGGTTCCGGACTTTCGCGATATTGCCCACTACAACCACTGCTACACACCCTATTTACCTAGTACCCTTCTGTTCCTTGACTTCCCCCATGCGCACAATTATATATCTCAATACTTGAAATATTGATGATATTTGATGATATTGATTACCTACGAAGAAACCAAAATTGGTCTGAACGGTTTCCATAATTGTACAAACGTATGAGTCTAAAGACTCTAGGAATCATCGGAATAATCACGCTATTGGCATGAATCTTAGTACATCCGCACATCCGCACACCCCAATCCCCATATGCGGTTCCTACAAGTTCCAACTGAGCACCATAGGTTTTTCTAGAAATGAAAAAGGATCAATCGATAAAGGAACAAGCCTGCGTGGCTGACATCAATGCCCCGTCAGGCGTGTCTCTTGGTAGAAGAAGCGCTGCGTCAGCGTATCCCAGATTAGAAAAAGTTGATATCTTACCAATGTGCAGATTATTGGCCCAAGATCTCTCTTTACCTAACGTGATATCTACCAAGCTAGATTCTCTGGCGAAAGCGTTGGCGAAAAGTGCGAGTAGCGTTCGTGTCACAATCGACAACCGCTTCGTGCGCGGTTGTAGCACTCAATGATTTAGGGAAGTACTCAACATCTGCTCTGCGAAGTTGGTGAAGCTGGCAAATAGGTAAAGGATTCGTGGCCCCCAAGGAATAGTGGATGAGAAACCTAACCCCCGACAACCCCTAGATTGTCCGAGAGGCAACCTATCGCAGCTGAAAAGGCATGGCATTGGATTCCTTTCCATCTCTTCCGACGAAAACAAATGAGAGAAGAGAGGCCGTCGTCCTTCCTTAAGCTTAAGTTAAGCTCAATCTGCATAGCGAATAGTGGAAACTCGCAAATGAAATGGCAAGATTCAGCCCTACACTAGGCAGACTGGCGGATGTCCACCTTCTGGCCAGTTGCAAGCATCCGAAGACCTTCGTAGCTCAAAGCTTGAAGCAAGAAGCAAGAAGCATGAAGCACGAGCACGAGCACGCACCAGTAAGATTTCGCGACGAATTGAAAATTGAGGCTAAGCAGCTTAGGACCGTGGCTGTGTCCAATCATGTACATACGATGTACCCTTCAAACTTGAATCGAAGGCCAACGAGGGGACCGGGTCGGACTGGACTGGAGGGGGATTCAAGAAGCCATTGCTTAAACACTTGCCTATTCCATCCATTCCAGACAATCCCCACAATCACCCGTACCCGTGGATTAGACCAACCGGCTAAGGATTGCTTTGCTCCAGAACTTCCACCGAACGTTGTCCGACCTCACTATCGACACTCTGCTATCAACAGAGGTATCGATGGCGCTTGCGCAGACGCAACAGCGATGTGGCCAGGTCGCAAAAACATACCACGAGGCTCCAATTTCATGCAAATGGTAGTACCATTCTCTACTAAATTCATGTGTATTTACTCACTAGACACTATCCGAGCCCGAGCTATTCCCTACCAGACTCGGCCCCCAACTTTTTAGCTCGCGAATCCCCCAGCTCTTGCTAGCAACATGCAGCGGCACATCATCAAGTTCATTCGCCGTAGGAAGAAGATCACCCCCTCTCGGTCAGACCGTATGCCGCGAATCGCCTGGCCTGATTTGCAGCCACTTGCTTCGAAATCTCAAGCCAGAGGGGCTGTGTATGTCCCCGGCGATTGAGCCGCTTGAATCTCAGCCGCAAACATCATACATACAGACATACCTAACTACTACCTACCTACATACATATACCTGCAACCACATATGGCGGTGAGGTCATGCTGTACGAGAGAATTTGCATACCTAGGTACACATCGGATTAGCAATGCACGCGCAATTGCGCAATCCGATACCAACGACGTGCATCCCGATAGGGGGGGAGGAATCGCATCGAAATGGCGCGACCCTAGGCAGACCGCAAGGCAACAACGTCCAGTAGCCGATCTTCGGTCCCCGAGGTCGATCGCGGAGGGCGCCCGCAAACCGATGGGAACGCAGGCTCGTCATAAGATGTCACCATGCTGCTCCGTGCTATACCCCTCCCCCTTTTTCTCTTTCTCTTTTCCTGGTTTACCTGGTTTACCTGTCTTGGCATTGGCCGCCTAGATAAGGCAACCGACTAAGAACAAGCAGACCCCGACATGGGCCCGACAATCGACTGCTGGTATCTCGTAGCCTTACGAGACTCTATCTTGCCACAAGCACCCCCTCGGATGCCCCAATTGGGGCAGACGGCGACGTAGCTCGCTGCGAACCAGTGGCTTGGTGCTTGCTTGCTGACCTGCCTAGATCGTGCCCAATCGTAACGCGTCATGCTTTGCGATGCATGAGGTTCCCCTCACTGCTACTAGGTTATTACACTTCCTTTTATTGGAATCGTTGTCGCGATCAAGTGTCTTCCAAGGTTTTCGTGGCCCCTTGCCTTCATGACCGCACGTTGCATCCTGCAGGCTACGGCTGTGAAGGGGTAATGAGAGATTTACTACGTGCCATGGATGGACTAAGGAGCGGCGCAAGAGACGGCATGCCCGCACGCAGTCGCCGGAGTTATTTTCTGAAATTAGGAGACTCCTCATATCTGGTATTGGCTGCGTGCCAATGGGAGGATACGTGGCGCTGCTTGCGCTTCAAGACATACATATCCATAGGAACGAGTTTCCCTGGGCGGGGGCTAAGACTATTCACAGATCATTCGGTATGCCATGACGAAGCCTAGTTTATTTTCTTATGTACGGGGTGTCTGTATATTCTTTACTCCCCCGTAGTCTTGTGACTAGACGTAGAGTAACCTTTCTCGTCAAACATTTCGCCACCTTAGAGAGGGTCCCGTTTAGCATGTACCGCGAAGATGGTCATACCTATGAGATGCGCTTTCACCGAGTGCGGATATTAAAAATAGCTTTCGAGAGTATTGATTTGAGACGTATTTACACTTGTTCGGTAAATACAAGGAAGTACATTTTCCTCCTTCCGGGTCCGGTTATTTACATGATCCCATCTAGAGGAAGATACCAGTTCTATTCTCACTCATATTATCCTTCCGCCCCCTACGCCTTCAACTCCGGGAAGTCCTCCGCCAAGGCACTCCGTGGGTGGAAAACAAGCCACGGCCCATCGTGCGTGGACACAAAGACTTCGTACAATCGGAACTCGCCAGTATCGCTCAACCCTACATCACCTAGCTTTCCAGGCGCCGGCTCAAAGTCAAAATACCATAGCGCTTTCGCGATGGCGAGATTAATCTCCAGATACGCCATAGCCTTCCCAGCGCACCCGCGGGAGCCGGTGGAAAAGGGGGTGAAGGCGTCGCGCATGGTCTTCCACGTTCCAGGCCCGCTCGCATCGCTTTTGGGCCGTAGCCAGCGTTCTGGCCTGTATGCGAAAGGGTCTGGAAAGTAATCTTACGATTAGGTAGTTAGCGCTCAATACTTAGGAAGCGGGCGGGTTGTATTGATATTGTGCGAGCACGTACCTCGTTATGATGAAGGGAGTAGGTACTGACGCCGACGTAAGTCCCTCTTGGAATCACATGTCCGTCGACCACAAACGGAGTACTCTGGTCGTCGTCCTTGGAGATCTCTCGCCAGAGGATCGCCGGTACCGGTGGAGACATCCTCAGAGCCACGTCGACGCAAGCGCGGAGATATTGGCACCCCGCCAGCTTGCTCCCGCAGATCTCGTTCCCACTTTGAAACCTTGACCGTATTTCCTCCGCTAGTTTCTTATAGCAATCTCGGTTCCGCGCGATGTAGAAGAATATCGCAGCGATTGCCGTGGCCATTGTGTCGCCGCCTGCAGTGATTTTAGTGATCTATGCTAGCCTACACAGCGGTGAAAAGGGGACAGGCGCGTCATACCCGCAACTATAAAGAAGATAGCTTCCATCCACAGATCCTCCAGCGTGAAGTTGTCGTCTTTTTCGTTCCCGACGGCGCCGGATATGAAAGAATACAACTCGTGCTTGGAGTGTTGGGCTTCGGCCATGCGGTTCTGTATCATGTGCCTCACCAGACGGTACATTCTTCTTTTGTGACTCGTAGGTAGTAAATCTTATCAAGGACCTTATAGAGACGGAACTTGGCGATTTGTGGGACTTGCATGTAGGTATTTAGACGGCGGTTTATGCCAGACATTTCGTCCGAGAAAAATCTATATTCTTCGTGGGTCTGGGAACGCAGCTCGAACCCGAAGGATAGAAGGCCGATGATGTCCATTCCCAGATAGTCACTACGGCTCTTCAAATCCGCGGGCCCCCCAACACTTAAGGCTATCTGTTTGATGAATATATCGACCTGCTTCACTACCGTAGGCTCGAAGGCGCGCATTGAGCGGTCATTGACGACTGGGCCAACGAGCCTTCGTCTCTGGCGGTGCATGTTTCTGTCTACTGCGTTCCAGATGTTGAATGATTTGGGGTTCGATTGATTAGAAAGGTAGGACACAGGTTTGGTGACTCGGTCATTCATGTATATATCTTTCTCCTTAGCGACCACGCCTAGGTACTAGGTATCGAATTGGTTGTGGGCTTTACCTTTCAAAGCCGTGGTGGTATTGAATACCCACCAGCTTGTTAGGTCCCTGCCTAAAAACCGGTCCTGGAATATGTTAGGTCTTGGAGATTGCCATCATGGGAAAACGGGCGTACCGTATTTTGTATGTTCTCTATAGGTAACTAAATGAAGCGATCGCTTGAGAGAGTAGAAAACCACGTAGCCATTCGTGAATCTGGCGATGAATGGCCCAGGATAACGATTCAGAGGATTGAAGAGCAACTCATATACGAAGATCAACAGAACCTTATAATTCATCAACCTCAGAGCACGTTAAATGGGAGATTGCCATATCATACAAGGCCGATGATAGCATAGGGTGCGTATATGTAGATCGTATCGAGGCTATTGAGAGTCTCCATGTTTATTATGATGCACTATATTAAGATTTTGGAGGTTCCGTGTGATGAAAAGTATACGGATTCTTAGAAGAAACCTGAAAACGGATGGGAAGTAGTTCATTTGACGCTCAATACATACGGACTCCTACTACCGCATGCCGGCTTGGATCCTTCGGATTCTTATCTACTAGGTACCTAGATAAGCAGCCACATCCACTTATTCTCGTTGAAGATATGTTGGTACTATGTACCTAGTAAATATTTGGGCAATGAGCGTCAAGCATGCCCGGTAAGATAGGCATGTAACGTCGAGAACGGTGTGGGGGATTTCATTCGCCCGACCTTGGTTTTCATTCCAACATGCCTACCTAGTACCTAGTGGGCTTATAATCCATTTTTATTCGCGCTTCTCCGACCGGTCGAGCGCGATACGTCGAAGTTCTCACCCGCGTGACGTCCTCCTAATATGACCAGTCAACTGTATATGGATCGGCATTCGGCGGTGGCGTTCTACTTTATGAAAATATTGATACCAATGTAGTTATCGTAGACTTGCTGATTTGGTCCTGTAAATATCTTGTGTGTAATACCACGGCGTGTTTTCTCGGGGTCCTGGGTGTCGGGATATAAAAGCCCCCTTACCCTCGACCTTTTGGGATTATTCGATACACCCTGGCCCTAGAATTTTGGAGGTTTGAAACAATGATCAGTAATTATATACCTAGAAAAGGTAAGCAACGCTTTAGAAACAACTGAAAAATACTTTTCTGAGCTATATTGCTATGAATGGCAGCTGAAACCGGCGAAGCAATGCGGGAACTGTGGATATTCAGCACCTGCACCCCTTAGGAGTTACCAACCTGGGAACCCTTAGTGCCTATTGTCTACCCAGGCATGGATGGCATCGTTCGTCAACTGGCATTCAGCCGATGCTCAGTTATTATTAAGTTGCTATTCCGGTTGCTAAATGAGGAAATATACTGTTTCAAGACTTTGGCGGTTTTGGTCTCAAAGCCGATGGTCTGAGGATACTGAGTTAGGGGCAGGACATTGGGTAGCCTTGAAGATCATATACGTATAGGTACCTAGGTAGATAGGAGATATAATGAGCCAATATTTCATTCACTCCCGTGATTTATACGAGCTGTGGGGCTTGAAAAATAGGTTGGTAGAGTCAAAGGCCATGATACTAACATCTTATAGGTACAAGGAGTTGCTACTGTGATATGGCTGCAGGTAGGATGAAGAACAACTGGTTTATTGCCAGGTAATGCGGTCAAAAATATCTATGCACCTAATATGCTGCAGATATTTAATTATACCAATGATATACACCGGCGGTACCCATAGATATTAACCAGTGACCCAACCAGATTACGACAGCCAGTGTTAGATGTAACAGCGACATGCGGTGTACTTGCACAGCCATGCCTCTGTAGAGCCTCACTTGTATTAGACTTCTCCGAATCAGCCTTGACAGTGCGAATCAGACTAGAATTGCAAAAACGAGGGGCCGCGTAGTCCGCTGCATGTGCTCCAACAGTAGCTGGAGGAGGGAAGAGAATCCAATCACACCCTGCTAAACGAATATGCACATTGCTATCGTGTCTGGCATCAATGCATGAGTACGGGGCATGGCTACTATACTTTGACGGATGTCTAGTCCACGAAAGCACCAAGGCTGAATGGCTAGAGTAGATGTGCATAGAACAAGGCTACTGGGTACCTAGGTACGTGCCGGGGTGGATAGGCTACGTGGTGTTGGCTGTTCCAGTATTCAGCCCCTGAAGCCCTAGAGTGCCCAAAAGGATACTTGGGCTGCCCTAACTACTAAAACCGGCCCGAGGGACAACTACGTTGCAATTCTATCTCATTTATCCATAATCACACCGAAAACATGGATGGCATAGGTGCCGCTGCCAGCGTAGTAGGAATACTAGGCGTTTCTTTACAGATCACCCTGCAAATTATAGACTATGCTCAACAGTTAAGAACAGCCCGGAAAGATATAGATACCCTAAGCAACGAAGTCAAGACCCTACGCGATGTTTTGCTCCAAGCAAGAGACGTTGTTCGTTACCACACCCATCCAGCGAAGGCGCAACAACTAGCTGCTGAGTTCAAAACGTTCCAGGACCAACTAGCAGAGCTTACAAAGAAACTAGAGAAGAAAGCAAAAGCTCGAAGTCTATTTCCGTGGATACTCTCTAAGGAAACTATTTCTAATGGGATTGAGGCCGCCCACAGGTATCGCGAGATAATTAACTCCAGAATCCTTATCCAGGCGGCGTAAGTGGGCTCAATTTTCTCTACCCTTTGTTATGTTCTTCTTAATTTTTTTTTTCGCATGCGTTTTATTCATGGGGCCTCTTGTCGTTAACAGGAAATAGGGCGCAGCAACGACGCAACGAACACTACGAATGGTTTCTACCCCCGGATGCATCACGGAGGCACAATGACTTAAGGGAGAAGCGCCACGAAAACACAGGCCATTGGCTCAGCGACACGGACGAGTTCAAGGCTTGGAAGGCGTCTACTTCTCCCTCGCTCGTTTGGATCTATGGAATCCCAGGCTGCGGTAAATCTGTTCTGGCTTCAAGGGTCATTGACACCCTGGATCCCAAGCAGAGTAGCAGTGATCATGTGGCCAGGGTATACTTCTATTTTGATTTCAGCGATGACAAGAGGCAGAAAACTGCTGGGATGATCAGATCTTTGATCTGGCAATTGGCCACCGAAAGCCCGGAAGCTGAAAACGTGTTTGCAGCTCAGCTCTATACCTACTGGGCCACTCGGTCGCAACCCGGTACTGCGACCCTCTTGTCATGCCTGCATGAAATGGTGAAGGTATTCAAAACAACTCTACTCGTTGTGGACGCTTTGGACGAGTGCCGAGATCAGAGTGAGCTTTTGAAGGCGTTCAATGAGATTGTTGGGTGGAATAAAAACCTCAAGTTCCTGGTAACAAGTAGGAGAGAAATGACAATTGAAAGGGGGCTAAGGTGCCTAAACATCGACAAGAAGATTATGAGCTTGCAAGGAGATGGCGTCGATCATGACATCCGGGTCTATGTTCGGTCCAGACTACAGGAATCTGATTTCGAGAGATGGCACAACAACGCACAGTTTCAAGCCCTAATAGAGGAGAAACTGGTCGAGAAAGCGGCTGGAATGTGAGTATGAGGGACCTAATCGTGTCTAATATCTTCCGGGAAGGACTTTAACACTTCAATACAGGTTCCGATGGGTGGAGTGTCAATTTATCACTCTACAAGGCTTCTATGAGGAGGACCATGATGGCGAGGAGCTTCTAATTTTGTTAAACTCCCTTCCGGAAACGTTAGACGAGACGTATAGAAGAATCCTCGCGTCTGTGCCAAGTCTGAGTCGAAAGAAGGCACTAAGATTACTACAGTGGCTCAGCTTCTCCGCTAGGCCGCTAACCATCCGCGAGGTGGCAGAGACAATGGCCATTGATGTCGACCACGAGGACTTCAACAAGATGCAGTTTAAGCCTTCTGCGAAATTCAGGATACCGTGCGAGATTTTGAGGATCTGCCCTGGAATGGTAAACACGATTATTGCCGCAGGAAACCAGCCGCGAGGGTCCGAAGAAATCACAGACGAGGCAGAAATCAGGCTGGCACACTTTTCCGTGAAGGAATATCTCCAGTCCGACACTATCCAGCACGATTTATCGTATTTCAGTATCGAGTACAAGTTAACGAACCGGTATCAAGCGCATGCGTGCTTGGTTTACCTAACACAATTCAAGGGCCTCACGATTAGTGAGGACACTCTTGATAACTACCCCTTTGCCAGGTATTCGGCGCAGTACTGGGATGCTCATGTAAGAAACATTCTCTCGGATCTTCAAGACGATTCACTACTGGTACAACATATCCAAAACTTTCTCGATTCAAAGGACCATATTCTTTCATGGGTCAGGTTGTTTGACCCGGATGCTGCAGAGCCACGACATAGAACGATTGCGGAAGACTTATCATCCCCCCTGTACTACGCTGCGAATTCTGGCCTCTTTCATTATGCGAAAGCTCTCATCACACGGGGTGTCGATGTTGAGCCACATGGTGGATATTACGAGAAGCCTCTCCGCGCCGCTTGCCGGTGGGGGTATGTGAACATTGTCCGGGTTCTCCTTGATGCTGGAGCCAGCGTCGCGAATCCGGATAGCGGTGACAAGGACTTGGTAGCCGCCGCTCAATCTGGTAACGCCGAAGTAGTGAAGATGCTTGTAGAAAAGGAGGTGGAAGCAATCTCTCACCCCGAGGCAGTCGACGTAGCATGCGAGCTAGGCCGAGACTACAAAGACATCGCTAAACTACTCCTTGATAGGACTCGAGGGAGGGGTGTTAATGCCGTAATTTCACGATCAGTGCATCGCAGACTACTCCAACAAGCGGCAGCCGCAGGCTCAAATAATACCCTTTCAATATTGCTTGATATGGGTGCTGACATCAACGCCGAGGGTGGGTGGTACGGGACAGCTCTCCGAGGAGCTTCCGTGCAAGGGAAAGATTTAGCGGTGCAGATGCTTCTGGAAAGGGGGGCTGATCCTCATCTCCATGGACAATCCCCGGGGAGCGCCATCGCACCCGCCATTGAATTTGAGCGGACTGCGATCTTTGACTTACTTCTTAATTGCAGCCGCATGGATGTAAACAACAATGAAGGCATGTCTGGAACACCCCTCCAGGTGGCAGCCGCTGTCGCCAATCCGTACTACGTTCGCAAGCTACTCGAAAAGGGCGCTGATGTCAACGCTGAGGGCGGCCTATACCACACAGCCTTACAAGCTGCGGCTTTCGAGGGGCACATCGAAATAGTCAACATATTAATAGACAATGGTGCTAGGACAGACGTCCCGGATGACGGACCGGCTGACGTGATATGCCTCACACCCAGCGGCTGGCCAGGCGCTGATATTTTTCTGATGCCGTTCCATAGGGCTGGACTGCGATCCGATGAGTGGTACTCCTCTGAATTCAGGAGGTATCCGCCGGAAACTAAGAATGAAGATATCGTACGATTGCTGGAAACGGAACCGATTGTCACGATTCAGAAAGGCATGTATGGATCTGCTCTGCGTGCCGCGGTAGCGGGCGGCCATGAGAGTGTCGTGAAACGCTTACTCGACGCAAAAGCAAATGTGGACATACATGGTGGAGCTTTAAGAAGTACCGGGGAGATTGCTATGTCTTGTGGAAACAGCGAAATACAGCGATTGCTGCGAGATGCTGGAGCACCGGTGAACGGCGCATCTCATTCTACGCCGAGCCAACGCAACTGTCCTACATATAAGATGGGGATAGGTAATATCGAAGGTAAAGAAGACAACGGAACCGTTCGGACCATACAAATCCATCCGTTCCTGAAATACCCCGAACCCCTTATTACAGCTCATATGTTTCTGAGTGCCTCGTGAGGCTTTTTCCTCGCTGTTATCAAAAGGTACCGCACAGATTGTATTCGACAACTTGGGCTTGATTTAATGTGAAAGGAATCCGTTTGCTTTTCTAGAAACTTTCTTCTTTAATAAACCTGAGACGAGTGGTCGTTCCCAGATCCGAACGATCGGGTCGAGCGTTGTGGGGATGTGGATAACGACGGACGGTCCAACCCCGGTTTAGCCTGCCCTTGAACGCCGTTTGGGTACCGTGATACTTCCTTAGTTGCTTTGGAGATACTAGTATATCATTTCCCCCCCTCTCCGTTGTTGGGCACTCGTTGGGTTACCGTGCTCTCGATGTCTTGCTACTAGAGATTCAGCACTCGTCTCTCGACCCTAACACCAGCCGAGTTTCCCTTAATATAAACAAGTCGGTTTTGTTTATATTAAATCTGCCGTGGTCATCTATCATACCACGGTAAGATTTCAACTCTTACTCACGAGTTAATCGTAAGTTAACGGTAATCACACTTGGACTAATGTTTCGATTTTAACCGTACCTCGTATTTTGTGTTACAGTCTCCCCCCTATCTTACACTTTTTTATCTTCGAATAACACTTTCCTGTATTCTCCCTCTGGTAATTGACTTGTTTGGTTTCGATATTAATATTCACCGTTGACTCCCCCCAGCTAGGTTCCTAATATCCACCATACGGCTTCCATCGAGAAATGAGCCCCGGCTACCCTCAAGAGTTACCTACCTACCTAGATATACTTGGTGACCCCCAAGAATAATAATGCCAGACTTTCAACAAAGCAGAGCTGAACCAAATCATTCGTATCAACCGGTAAATTTACTCAAAGAAGTTCCCTTGGGACCCAACGTGGAGCGCTGGGAAGCCGAGGAACTGAGTCCGGCTCCGTTGAGGCTTCCCATGGACTGGTCGGATCGAAGCATAAAAATGCCATCAAACTCAACCGCGAATGAAGTATCCGAATACGTTTTCCCACTACCACCAACGAGCTCGTGTGCATACGCCCAAAATTCCCGTCCCAGATCGCCGTTCCCACCTCCATACTCGCTATTCTCGTCATCCATGCCCTCATCGAAGGAAACCAACCCACGGGTGGATAAGAGTATCGCGGTCCAGATACCACTCCATGCTGTGCGGCGCACCCAATCCCAGGTCGACATGCAGAACACCGGACACGGCAAGCCGCTTCCTACGAAGCCACCTGCCGATGCCAAAGACGAGGAGCAGAAACATGACCGGCATAGGCAGCACATTTCTCAACTATCGAGGATGATATCGGCCATTACCATGAGAGAAATAAACACCCATCGTACCGATCCGGTGAATTCAAACAGTAATAAGATGCCACCTGCGTCTTTCCAGTCGCACCCGACGGAGCCAATGCGACCCACGCTGGTAGACGTGGTAAGAGAGCCGGCTGAGAAGAAAGTGCAAGGCAAGGACCACCATCCTGACGCTAAATCTCAGCCAACACTTGGAGATAGTAAGACCAAGGCCTCTGGGTGCAGCGAGAAACCATCGGAACCAGAAGCAGAGAGCCGCGGGCGGAGACAAAGGCTCACACCCGAGGAGATGGTATGGCTTCACCACAACTACCGGGGCGAAGCGACGTTCCTCAAGGCCTGGGGGCTGCACATAACGCGGGAAGAGGACCGCGAGCAAGGTCACGAAATCTTGCGGCAGTTGATGGCCGCGGAACGGCCGAGGGGGCGAGAACAATCGCGGCGGAGGGATAAGTCGATGAAGCAGCAGGCTCGACACCACGACTCGAGGTCCTCGACGCCAACGGCGAAAGCGCCGAGAGACGCGGATGAGGGTTTACAAGTAATCGAAGAGGAACGAGGCAATAATGAATTTTTTCTAAATCCGACGACGGGGAGCCTGTGCCTCGCAGGGGTCGAGGACTAGAGCCACGCAGCAGACTATCGCGATACTGGTAGACTCAGTCGATTTCCTTTGTCATAGGATCTAGCAATTATGCTGTGTGGGATGCTAGGAGTACGTATAATGTAATCAAGGCCTGTCGAAGGTCTAATACTACAGCTTATTCGTTTAGAAAAGTCAGCAACACTTGATAATTTCCCACTCTACTATGGCTAGTTCAATTTGTAATGCTAGAAATTCCGAAATTCCGAATACATTGAATCCCCCAACGGCGAGGCGCATGATAACCAGAAGGCGTTTCTAGGAGACATGTAAACCTCTAGGTTTGGATAGTTAAGGTCTGAAGATCATGACATGTAGCCCGTACCACAGGATTCGCCCTTTCGTCTCGGTCATCTCCTTTAGCTAATCCCCTTCACCAATTTGATCAAGCTTATCCTCTATCAAGTTCAGAAGGTTCTCTAATCGGTCCTGCTAGTCTATTTTGCTTTTTTGCTGCTGGTTATTAGCGTACTGGGGTTTGTGTTGGAAGACCGAGGGCTACTTAATCTTAGAAGTTGGGGACTTGGTCTTTTGCGACACTCCTCTGTTTCCTCGTTCATATCCGTACTGCGTGGACGTCGGGTAATTTCCAACGTCGTGGAGGTGGAAAGAGTGATGTGTTGCTAGCGTTGCATTTTATATTATTTATACATAGAAAGGTGCCTAGCAGAAATGACAGGAGTGTACACGATGATAGAGTGGATGGTGATTGTTGGTGTTGTAGTGGTTGAAATTTTAGCTGGGAATAAGGCAGAGAGACGAGTCTGAAGTTTGAATACTCGTGTGTACCTATTGCATCTCTCACCCAAGCTGAGACAAGGACCGGGTATCGTACCCCCTTCAATGTGTTGTAAACGTATAATTATAGAAGGAAGGGGGTGAAGGAAGAGGACGAAGTTGCGATACTGCGAGGGCATTGGACTCTTCCTATAACGGGTTACGTACCAAGTACCCGAGCCTCATACTCATATGATAATTGTAGTTGGTAAATAACTGAATGCCACTACGTTTGCAAGCACGAAGGTTGATGATGCGAAGATAAATGAACACCACGTCTCAAACCAACGGACTTGGCAAGAGTAACGGTGTGGAAACCGGGTTTTGGGCGAATATGAGGCGAGGGCTACATGCTCAGGGGGACTCACTCTTGGGGTTCACCAAGGGGGCGTAACACTCGATCCTGGGGATCCAACTTGAGATGCATTACATTATAAGAAGTATTCTAATATTATATATAGTGGCTACGTAGATCATAGAAGCAGCATTACGGGACTATACACAGAAACTACTTGATATCTTGGGTGCTTGGACTATCATGTGCCTACCCGCCTCGAGTAGAGAGACGTGTAAACTGATTCTGCAAGGTTCGTCTTAGAAATGAAGGCCAGCAGAGAAAGCCGATCGACGCGTACCTATATTTAGTAGCTACCGTATCGAGCCGAAATTGGTTGATCTACCAGTAGTATGACTGCCCTGGTGGCTGCGTCGCGATACCACGATGAGATCGTATCCCGATTCGGCCTTATGGTGCGAAATTACTGTACTGGCCATACACCACCTTCAACTTTCGAATTTGTTGTGTGCGTTAGATTAGATCGATACTGACCCCACAGGCGGCCATAGCCTTCTTTTTCTGTAAACAATGGACGTCGGTGTTCTTACCTCCATACTGGCCTGGCAGGGGCAACGACGTGTAAAACGAAAGACCATCAAGATCTATGTTGCGAAAACGAGTACCCACGATCATAATATATTGCCTTTCCAAAGGGCATCGACTGATGTAGATCCATTTAATTCAGATTTTGTATGTTTGATCCTAACCGATATTTCAAGGGAGCAGATGTAGTATAAATACTTTGTATTCGCCTACGTCGTCAATCCACATTCACCACAGAAGGCAGCACCTTTTAATTATCCTTTCCTTTCCGACGAGAAAAGAAAGCCAGCAACCATGAAGGCGTCGACATTATTGAGCCTCGGTGCCTTTGCACTCCCGACGGCATTCGCCAACCCCCTGAGCCAGAACGACGTGAGACAGACAAAGTCCAAGTCGTACATGGGGTCTAACCTCTACTTCCTCCCAGGCCTATCCGACCAGGACCAAGATTCGTACATCAACAGCCTCGCCAAGTACGGAGCCAAGGCGGTTCGTGTGTGGGTGAACCGGCAATCCGGCGGCGGCGCTTGCGAGAAGGGAAGCAAGATCGCGGTGAAAGTGCCGCCGCTCGAAGACCAGATCGGCAAGTACAACGACCAGACGCTCGACGCCGTGGACAAGGTCGTCAACAAGCTGGCCAAGAAGGGCATCAAGTCCATCATCTCGCCGCACGACGCCAATTCGCTTCTCGGGGACTACCGAAAGTGCGCCGTCCCCTTCTCACCTGCTTATATTCGATGCGTATGTCAACGAGATACAATGAACTAACGCCGGCTTAAATCGCACACAGGGACATATACGCCGAGAAATGGGGCAAGACCAAGTTCTACACCGCGAAGGACGCCGCCGACGCGTACGACCGGCGCATCAACCACATCCTGAACTACAAGGGCGCGCACTCGGGCAAGGTGTGGAAGGAGTGGAGCGACGCCATCCTAGCCTTTGACATCCAGGTACTTACACAGACCATCTCGATGCCCCGCCCCTTCCACGAACCCCTTTTTATAGATGTACCCGCAGTACACTAACATACACGTACTCCTACACAGAACGAGCCCATGTCCCCCGACTCCAGCGTCTGCAAATCCAACGACGCGGCCGGCTGGCTATGCGGGCGAGCGGGGCACATGCGACAGACGCTCGGTCGCGACAACAAGATCCAGATCGCCACAGGCGGGATCGGGGGGGACATCTCGCACGGGTGCACGTTCATGGGGGGCGCGACGTCGTGCGCGGCGGTGGACCTGGTGGCGGTGCACCGGTACGGGGGGAAGCAGGCGTCGAACGGGGGGCAGTGGTCGAACGGGGCGAAGAGCTGGGTGCAGCAGGCGCGGGGCAAGCTGGTGTTCGTCGAGGAGTGGGGCGTCAACACGGCCGCCAGCGATGCCAAGTCCGAGCTGCCCGCCCAGGCGGCTGATATCGCCAAGGGTGGCCTGCCCAGCTTGTACTGGCAGTTCTTGCCGAAGAAGAATAGCGGCTGCAGTAGCTACGATCCGAGGAATGACCAGGGCGACCACTTTGGCATCTTCGTGGAGGGAAACGTGGATATTGGTAAGGTGGTGAAGGACGCGTCAAACGCGGATGCTGCGCAGGATTGGTCCAAGGTCATTGGGTAGACTTTCTCGGGTCCGTGGCGTGAGTCTGATCACCGAGCACCAACCTTGCACGAGATCATTCCAGACAGCTTCAAGGGGTGTAGCACGGAACCGAAGTGTACGTACATACTGTTTCCCTGTCCATTTGCTTCTAGTCGTTCGTTTGTTGAGTGCCAAGTGCCTACTAGGTACGTAGTATATGGCCGTATCAGTGTGGCGAATCTAACACTCATTATCTTTGAATGCTCCGAAGGATCTCGTGCAAGGAAAATGATCTGGCATATAACCAACGTCTTGGAGTAAGGGGTCATGGAATAGACTAGTCACATATCATAGTTCGTAACAGAAATATCGTACGGTTCACACGCCAGCAACCTACGCGAAACGTTTCAACGATCCTTCAACGAGTTGGAGTTTTAACTCAGTTGGTGGTTCAGGCCGTGGGTTATCGGCTACAGACCAGAACCCCCGAGGTAGATTGATGACCAATCCACTAGAAGCGAGCCCCCTGTCCTGCTTTGGGCGTGTCGAGGCATCCCTCTGCTGACGCCCTATGCTCCCTAGAGGCAGTAATGGATGGTAATGGACATCACGAACCTGTACCAATACACAGTCTATCCCCCAACCGTAGTGCCCGGACACCAGGGACGCGGTACGCCACCCGAAGTCCATAAAACCAAACCAGGTATTCCTCGGCACTAACGGCCATTCATGCATCCAGCCTCGTCCTTAAATCATGACAAAACGCGTTCAGACTTCTTCGCCCGCCACGCTCTCGTAGCCACCCCTTCTACGCCCATTCGGACCCGAGAGGCCCAGACTCATAGCAGCGGGGCTCTCGTATATGTCGGTGTAGTTGATTCGCTCACCACCCAGCATGGCGTCGCCCGTCTCCCTGCGTCCGAAGAAGGGTGCCGGGTCGCACCAGAAGTCGCGGCAATTTTGGAATACGCCTTTGTTGTAGGGGTTCCGCTTCTTAATCTTCTTGCCCGTTGCGGCGCTGCGACCTGTGGCTGTTTCGATGAAGGTATCTACACCTAGCAACCGGCCCCATTGTTGTAAGAAACCCTTATGCTTGTGCGCGTGCGCTCCTCTTCCGGTGCCTAGAGGGTCCGCAGCGGCCGATGCTGGGGTTGTGTCGGGATGATTAGGATCGAGAGGTGCCCCTGTACTAGTGAAGGCAGAACCTAGCGACGTCGCGGAGCCATCCTGGATACCGTACATATTCTCGTATGTCGTCATGGCACGTGCGACTTGGATGAACTGCACGAAGATAAGCATCCCAACCCACGTCAGCTGTAGTGTCGTCCATATGCCAAGCAGCACGGTGTAGGAATCCGCGTTCAGAACTTTGCAAATAGGCTCCGCTAACAGAAGACAATCATCGGAACCAGATTTGGGTAGCTCGGAAAAGTAGTAGTATAGTAGCCAGTCAAAGAACAATATCCCGAAGACAAGGTCAACGAGGTAGAGGAAGAAATGACGATGATTGTTGACGCCTACACAATTGTTCACCCAGGGGCAATGGCTGCTTGTGTTAGTGATTTTGCCTGGATAGTGATGAGGCTTGGCGCTATAACTCACTGGTCATGCTTGGCAACGCACCGCTGGCAGCGACGGCAGTGTTTGCTTCGAAGAGGGGTTCGGATCATGCAGGTAACACAGAAGTTCGATTCGTCAAACTTCCACAAACTCAACAACTCATCAATCACGGCTTTCTGTTCCGCAATCCCATTGAGCTTGGGAACATATCCTGGATCAAAGACCATGCAAGCCGCGTAGAAGTAGCTCGTAAGGCCGTAGAAGATGAGAAATGCAAAGTTGAGTAACGGATGGTCCGAGAAAGTCCCTAAAGTCAGTGAGTTAGTCTGTTTCACAAGAGAAATAAGTAAAGCGACTCACCAGGGAGGACAACTAGAATCCAGCGTAGGCCGACGAGAAAGAGTGATGCCGCAAAGATACCGGCCAACCAAGGCTAAAGGTAACGCGTTAGCATAACATCATCTTCCTTCAACTTGGAGAGCATACCGTCTTGTGCAAATGTCTCATATCAGGGGGTGCAAATTCGAGAAGTTGATTCGTAATCCACTGAAAACCGAAGCCCACCAGCAACGCTATGGGAACGGACATGAATATTGGTAGATAGCTAAAGACCATCAACTCGGTAAACAGAAGCGGAATTGGCAGGAGGAACAAGAACTTGTTCATGAATCCTCGCTTATCCTTGAGAAAGAAGGACGCTCCGGGCCACCAAGGCGTGACAGCGTGCCCGTCCTGGTCGTAACCACACTCCTTCAAGGCCCGATGCCAGGCGTTGATGGTATTGAGGTCCTTGGCCGTCGATGCGGGGGTCTTGCCGGTCTCCGTCTTGGCGAATCGGTCCGAGCCGTACTCTAAAAGTTTCAACACGCACAACGGTGATCCCTTGACCAAGGCCCAGTGCAGCGCCGTAAAGCCCTGCTCGTCGGTCGCATGAACACTAGCACCCCATCGCAGGAAGAGGTCGACGCACTGAGGATACCCCTTATATGCGGCCCACATCAGGCAAGTATGCCCGTACGCATCCGCCACATCCACGGGGATGCCTTGATGTAATAACAACACCACCAACAGGACATTCCCACTGAAAGTCGAGATATGTAGAGTATTGTAGCCTTGCGCATCGGTTATGAGGGGGTCGGCGCCGTGCTGGAGAAGAAGGTTCACCGTATAATAGTTGGACCGTTGGGCCGCCCATTGCAACGGTGTCGCGATACTCTCGCCACCTTTTTTATTTATGTCTGCGCCATTCTCGATGAGGAATTTGCACATGGCGTATTGATTGTTGATAGCTGCCCACTGCATACACGTATTAGCAAGACAATCGCGAGCGTGAGGAGCAAGGAAAATGAGCGGGCGCATACATGGAGCGGCGTGATGCCCTCGTCATCTGTGTAAGTCGCGTCGTACTCGGAAGACTCGAACAGCTTTTCCATCGCCAACAAATCTCCCACTCTCGCGATTTGCATGATATCTGGTTCGGACGGGGGCGTGTCGCCGCTGGGGAGATTACCCATCTCCATGTCTTGCGAGTTAAGCTTGGGAGCAGCTGCGGTGCCTTTGGAAGACGGCTGCTTCGGTGCGCTGACTGAGTGGGTGCTCGACGCTGTGTTTTGGGACATGATGCCCAGCTTGGTTTCGGGTCGCTATATAGCAGGGCCAGGGAGAGGAGTGGACAAGGGGATTGTGATTCGCGGGGTCCTCGGGGACGTTGAAGGAATCAGTCAAACGATTAGGTATCACAGGCGGCCTCTGACTCCAATGGGCATCTTTGGGTATCGCAATCTGTGGGTGGCTTTTGGCTTACGGCTTTCGCGATTGGAGGTCAACTGGGTATTCGGGATTGGGGGTTGATCGAATCGATCGAGGATTTCTAGAAGATCTATGCACGAGATGTAGAGTAAATTAAAAATGCGACTTTGAAATTCTGATGCAGAGTGATAGTTGATAGTTCAAGTCACCATTGACAAGTCGGAGCTCGAATCTTCATTAAAAAATTATTACTTGGTGTTTCAAGAAGTATCAATCGTGAATAACGATCTTATTCTGCACCAAATCTGTCAGCAATAGTGATATCCAAGCAACCTGGAGTACGTAAGAAAGCAAGCTCAGCCACCAGACCCTTCACTCTTCCCCTTGTTAGGACCCCGATGCCTTGAACTGCTGAGACCGTTGAACTTTAGCACAGCTTTAGCGCCATAGACAGCCCTGGAGCCCTGGAGCGTAGCAGCGTAGCAGCGTACTACGGTGGTAACCTTCAAGGGGAAGATTAGGCGCAGCATTCACCGCAGCATTGACGATCCAATTGGCTTAACAGCTCCCCGGAATCAGGGTACGTAACACTCTCCCGGTACAACGGCACAAGTGCCAGGCTGGCCAAGGTACCCAAGTATCAATCCAAGTATCAATCCACCATATCAAATCGATTTGACCTTTCGAGCTTGGCATCGAATGATGACACTGTAACCCAAGTTTATCGATTGATACCGATACCCTTACAAAATATCAGGGACCTCAACCTGCACCACACGTAAATTTCCGTTCGGATGATACGATACGTGCCTGGTAGTATGATCTGTCAACTCTAAATCGATCACCCTTTCTCCTATTTCTTAGTCTTATTTTTTACTCTTCTTCCTTTCCACCCCCATTCCTTTCTTCCCACAAGCAGCAGTAGAGAAATTAGATACCCACAACCACGGCGGCGAAGCGAACCTCCTTCACCATGGACGCCGCCAAAGAACTCCTCGAATACATCCTGACACCTTCGACCGAGATCTTCCTCGTCGGCGCCGTGATAGTACTGCTCCTGCCCATCCTGGTGCACCTGTACATCGCGCGGAGCACGCCATACACGACCCTACCCTCGATCCTGCTCGTCGGCCCCGGCGGCGGCGGCAAGACCTCGCTCGCCACTCTCCTGGAGCGCGGCGACCAGCCGGCCCTGACGCACACCTCGCAGGTGCCCCACGCGGTCGAGCTGACCGTATCCTCCGACCACGGCGCGTCCACCTTCCGCGAGGCCGCGCGCATCGACGCGCCCGGCGCCCACCGCAAGTTCCTGCTGGTCGACACGCCGGGCCACGGCAAGCTGCGCCAGCAGCACGCGCTGTCGCAGCTTATCTCCTCCACGTCCAACGGCGCTACCACGCTGCGCGGCGTCGTGTTCGTCGTCGACGCCGCCGCCCTCGACGACTTCCTCGCCGACGCCGCCGCTTACCTGTACGACGTGCTGCTGGCGCTGCAGAAGCGCACGGGTGCCGGCAAGACGTCCAAGACCCCGACGGCCATCGGCGTGTTGATCGCCGCCAACAAGGTCGACCTGTTCACGGCGCTGCCGGCCTCGCTTGTCAAGAGCCACCTGGAGGCTGAGCTGGGCCGCATACGGCAGTCGCGTAGCAAGGGGCTGCTGGACTCGGGCGTGGGGCCTGATGACATTGGGTCGGAGGAGCACGACGATTGGCTGGGCGAGTACGGCTCGGAGAAGTTTACGTTTGCCCAGATGCGCGAGTTCGATATCGAGGTTGATGTGCTAGGAGGGAGCGTTCTTGAGGCCAAGGTGGACAAGTGGTGGGACTGGATAGCGGAGCGGATCTAGATACAGGGCTTGCGGGAGAATAGCTTTGGTCGTGTTTGATGGGTTAATGAAGCGGGTGGGTATCATGTTCTGAGTAACGGGGGGGATGAGCCGCCTTACACGAACTCGCCATAGACCTGCCTGGGGACGCCGACGAGATGAAGATGCATCTAGGGGTCCCGGTCACCGTGCCGATGCATGGGTTTTAACTTGGGTAGCCAAGGACGGCTAAGGGATAACAAATCCGGATGATTAGATGCCTAGATCATTGAAACCCGGTCTGATCAGTAGCTCACGATTTTATCAGTAGGGGATTTATAATGCTAATCACATATTTACAATTAAACCCCCATCATCCTGTGATCTGGACTGATAACCATCCGAACTCTGCCAATATTGTCTACCTATCCTCTGAGGCAATCTATAAATAGGGTTATGTGTGTACTGAGCACAGCCGATTCCCTCTAAAACCATCGGAGACGTTGAGTCTACCAAGTATAGCCCAATCAACCTTGATCTAGGAGAGTTATGAAGTCCCCCGCAAAATTATTCATAATCTGATGCTTGCCGTTGCGCCATGCCCATGACCAAGCTTCCAACTCGTGACAACGTAAATAACATAACTTAGGTGGGTATCAGGCCTTGACCTGCTTCACCATCCACGTCAACAAGTCAACCTTGGTGACTATAGCGATGGGTTTGCTGAGGGCCTTCGCCTTTCCTTGGCTCGGCTCGGTAACCACGGCGGCACTGTTCCATTCGAAGAACTTGCTAAGTTCCGCGATTGGAGTGTCCAGCGTAATCGCGACAAACTTGCGGTTTTTGTGTCCCTTTCCTTCTCGGGGGTCGGTGACCACCTCGTCAAGCTTTCCGAAATCGAACATGACATCCTTGACCGGGCTTTGTCCAGTAGCCCGTCCACGCGAAAGGTAGCTAAGTAGGTTGCCGAGAGTAACGAGACCGACGAGCTTGCCGCCCGCGCTGGCCAGAACCGGAAGCTGATCGAAACCCTTGTCACGCATCGTCTCAATAGCTTCAGAGCAGGGACTGTTGGCGGTGATAGAGATGACCGGCTTTAACCGTAGGGAACGGACGGTAGCTCCAACGTAAGGGTCTTCAGACTTCTTAGTGGAGTCGCCGTTTGTAATGGCTTCCTTCGCCGCCGCATCTAGGGAGGGTAAGAGGTCGTTCGCTGCCAACCAGTCATCATCCGCAAATTTAGTCAAATAGCTTCGAATGCTATCCGGTAGAACAACCACCACGACATCGTTCTTGCCTAGTTGCAAATCCTTGACCGCTTTCAGGGCTGCGCTCAAAGCACTCCCTGAGCTCCCGCCGACAAGTAAACCCTCTTCAGCAATCAATCGCCTTGCAAGCTTAAAAGAATCCTTATCGTCCGTCTTGTACCATTTGTCAACCTTCTCTCGATCGAGCACTTCAGGTATGAAATCATAGCCAATTCCCTCCACTTTGTACGGCTCATCGCGGTGTTCCTCATTGAGTGATTCGGGTAGCGCTAGAATACTACCTTGAGGATCTGCAGCGACGACCTTGATATCCTTGTTATGCTTCTTCAGCCCCTTTGCCAAGCCAGTGATGGTCCCGCCGGTTCCAGCTCCCGCCACGATGCAAGTTATCTTACCCCCAGTCTGTTCCCAGATTTCTTCAGCGGTGCCAAACTCGTGGGCGAGTGGGTTATTTTCGTTCGAATATTGGTCTAGGATATGTGCGTTGGGAATCTCCTTGACTAATCTTCTTGCCACACCGATGTGGCTCTCGGGGCTATCCCACGCGGCTTGAGTGGGCGTACGAATGATGGTAGCGCCCAAAGCCTTTAGCACGGAGACCTTTTCGGCAGACATCTTCTCCGGCAAGGTGATGATTGTCTTGTAGCCCTTGATGGCACCCACCAATGCAAGACCTATGCCGGTATTGCCGCTCGTGGGCTCGATCAGGGTATCGCCAGGCTTGATTCGTCCGCTACGCTCGGCCTCTTCGATCATCCGCAATGCAATGCGGTCCTTAACGGAGCCGCCAGCATTGAAGAGCTCGACCTTGGCATAAACTTCGCAATCGAGGCCAAAGGAATTGGGGATTTTGTTCAAGCGGACGAGAGGCGTTTTCCCGATCAATTCAGTCGCGGAGAGCACCGTGGCCGGGTGAGGCGGGTTGTAGGGGATGGTGTCAGCCATGGCGGAGGCAAAAGTGATTAAGTATTACTGGGAAAAGTATCGGGACAGATGTAATAGATAGATTGATAAGAGAGAGAGGTCTGATAGAAAAGAATCTGTTGACAAAAGTATGGAATGAATAAGAAGAAAGGAAAAATGATTTAAAGTTCAGATTCGGGTCAGGTAAGAAATACGACAGAAAAATCAGAAGAGACAGAATCTCGCCATGAACCTTCGGCATGAGCAAGAAATCCAGAACACGCCAGAAAATAAAAAATCCACCCCGCCAAACAGCCGACGATAGGCGACTCGACGCAGGAACAGCACCTTTCTAGTGGGGCATCCGCCTAGAATCTCGGACAAAGCCGATCTGCCCAGTCTTCCAAGCTGATTCTCTCGCCCGACTCCGACTTGTGTTTTTACCGTTAAAGAAAAAGACCTTGTATTACCTATACCAGAGTTAGGTCAGTCTATAGTAGCGCTTAAAAAGCAACTGAACGACAGCAGCTGTGTAGTGGCTCGGTACTCTCTAAAGCCAGTAGGCGTGGAATCGAGATAACATGAACATAGATAGGTCGCCGACTAGGTAATGGCTTCTCCATCTATCCATGAACTATTCAACTTCTAGTTCGCTTGAGGCGCTGTTCAGTTTCTGTTTGGTTCACATTTCCAAGGTACAACGGGTGCTTATTGCTATTTCTGATTGCATTGAAGTAATAAGTGGGGTTTGCCCCCGCGGTCTGCTCCCCAGGCCTATTTCATTTCGACTTCGACTTCAAGCCCATTATCAACATAATATGCCATCCTGTGAATCCCCAAGGCCATTAACATTTACACAAACAGCTTAACTTAAAGAGTCCATATGAATTGCCCTCAGCTCTCTTAGACATTAGAAGGATATAAGAGAAGCCGGTTTGAAACCACTCTGTCCTCACGAGTGACTCACGACAGACGGATGTCACTCCAACACCGCGAGTGGGATAATTCATCGAGCCGCCAACACCACTGTAGTCTATTCTACTTCAAGATCCTCACCCCATATAAACGATATCCTAATGCAAATACCTGCATTACTATCTATACTTTTCAATATCTAAAGTCTGCGCACACGAGACTCACGATTCAAAACCCCGGGCCAACGAAGTCTAGGACTTAGGTGACTCATCATGCATCGATCCTACTAGGTACCTAGTAGTATTCATAACGCCAAGCGATTCGTCAACTAACATCTACACCATAGTATACGCTCACAAGACCAGTTTTACATTCTCAATTCACAGAGAGCACTGAGCTTTAGAGCTGGTTGCCTAGCGAGATCAGGATTCACCACTCGCGCTTTATATCCCAAAATGTGCCCTCTTTAATGTTTACACGACCTCGTGTCACCAACGGGGTTGAGTGCCTAGTGTCCAGTAGTAAGTACCAGCCCAGTACTGATTGATATAAGTTGAAGCTATATCAACCTATATTTCTGGACGTCTTGATATGGAGATATCAACAAACTGCTCGAGCCTATGACTCTTTAAATCTTCAGAATCTAGTCCAAGGAGCAATTATTCAACTTGTTTGACTTCAAAATGCCGCTCATAAAATCGTTGGTCCGTACTTTCGCAGTGGCGTTTCTATCAAGTTTCCTGATCAAGTGTTGTCAAGCAATCCCTATCGACGGAAGCAACGGCAAGCCGACAATGCACCGCGACGTATGTCTGCGCCAGAACCCAAGCCTCATCTTCACACCAAGCCAATGTGCTAAAGAAGCTGTGATATCGAATCCTAGCGGCAGGCATTACAGCCAATCATCCAGTGGCAGCGTTGCACTCTTTGACGAAGGCTTCAATTTATTCGGGACCTATGGTGTACCCGACGGGGGCACCACGTTTATGGTCTGCGGGGACTCTCTTTCAGATTCGGACAGCTCGTGATATTAGGCTAGGCTTCTGAACTGGTTCTTCCCGCGGCAACAGTCCAAACATTTCACCAGCATACTGGGCACTACCCAAGCCCAGTACTTAGACAATGTTGGAGGAAACGAGGTCTCACAATAATACTTACGCGATTGCTAGTACTGCATATAACAGAGGGGTTAGAGGAGTTAGGTTACAGCCTCCAGCAGAAAGTTCCAATATCAAATCAGAAAATTTCGACGTTCTGATGTACGTCGTTGAATGTTAGATTCGATGGTGTTGTCATGAATAGTATAAAGGCATTTAATAAGGTGTGAAGTATCGGTCTACTTTTCGTATGGTATTTAGATGGCCCCCCTCTTCATCGGCCATCAATCCTTTGCATGCTGTAGTTCCTCTATCTAGTTGTCATGAACCATATCCCCCCGATATCCGAATCCCAGTTCTTCACCTAAGACTTCGCACGAAGAATCAGGCCACGGCTCAGATGCATTAGCTGGCCCGGCTCCAGATCCCATCACCACACACATAATTGACTTCAATAAAACCAGAGTAGACGAATATGAGGGGTATTTCACGATGACGATGGATAGCATCCTGAAAAAGGGGGAATGTGCAGATTTGATCGATTTCGTCTGCCCGGCAGACGGGAGTTCGTGGCCTCCCGCCACTATCACGACATACTACGGATCTTACACCTTGGACGTGAAATCCCGGTTCTGTGGTCGAATCTTCTACAAATCACAAACCATCGCAGACCGTCTCTTGCAACGCATACTGCCGCATATACCACCAGAAATCGTCACTTTAAAAGATTCATTCGATATCACCGGCCAGTATCCTGTCATTCGTAAGGAGACGTGGCAGATCTCACGGCTTAGAGAAGAGCTACGGTTCTTAAGATACGATCCAGGCCAGTATTTCCGGCCTCGCTGTGACACACATTGCTAGGACAAGGAAAATGGCGAAAAGAGCTACTTAACTAGGTATACATTATTACCTAAACGGTGGTGGTGAAGGAGACGATGCGGTAATGGGGGGTGCAACACGATTTGGTGAGAATTCGAGGACCCACAGGCCGGGAAACTGGATGTGAATCCAAAAACAGGGAGCCTGGTCATCTTCCAACAACGGGATTTAGACCACGAAGGCGCAGAAGTGATTAAAGGGACGAAGTACACGATGAGAACGGATGTCAAGTATAAGAAATTAGACGGATAACCCTTGCGACACAATGCCGGGCTACAACCTTGGAAATTACTGCAAAAGCAGGCGATGTGACAATGCATCAGGAATAAGATCAGGAAGAAGGCCCAAATGACAATGAATTATCTAGCGGTTCTAATATAGGACATCCAGTCTCAGTCCTGCTGAAAATTAACTCCTAGGTACTACACAAGGAGGTTACCGCAAACAGCAGTGCCATTGTTCTCTCGTCAACACGCTACAACAAAGCGCAGATACTTACCTCTAGAGAGCTGCCGACACTTCGCAATTGTGACGCCAATCGTTAGATGCGGGACAAATTCACCTTCAAAAATGGATTCCAACGTTGACGCCCCATCCTGGGAAGAACGCACGTCTAGGCTGAAGTTTTATTTCCCAAGGAGACCAGCGATCGAGCACATTGGAGTTGTAAAGCTAGGATATCGTAAGTGCATCTCCGAATCTGATTCCCATTTTAACTTGATTAAATCCACGCGTATCAGCGTCGTTAATGTCGCTCAAGGAAATGTTACTCTCCTATTCCGTGAGGTCGACCGGAAGGGGGAGTTGATACGGAAGTTCTGTGTGAAATATTCACAGCCCGACCCGCAATTTTACGAACCGATACGAAACGAGACGCTATTCCTGTCGCACCTCCTGGGAGCCGAGCATATCGTGCAGCTCATCCCTCTTCCAGACCGTACGGTCCGTCATGGGGGAGACAAAGAGTACCAAGAGTACCCGTTCGTGGCGTACGAATGGGCCCAGAACGGTAGCGCGGAAGATCTCATCAAGAGGACTGCGCAAGCTGGTGTTCGAATCCCGAATCGTGTTCTCTGGTCCATTTTTCGCTGCGGTAAGTACCTACCCAGGGATAGCCGCCAGTCTCTCACACCCTTGACCATCTTGCTGATTCACGTTTTTGAAACACCAGTGGCACGTCACATTCTGGCGATGTCTGTACCTCCAAAGGGCAAGGCCGGTGACATTCCCCATCGAGAGTTATACGACCCTTTGCGAGGAGATGGATATATGACACATAACGCGTACAAGCCCGAGAATCTGCGGTTTGGGGATCTCTACAAATTGAAGCCGTGGGATTACGAACACGCATCTGTTCCAGTTCTCAAGGTGTGTAGGGTCCAGCACTGAGTTTCTTACGGCTCCTAGCGAGATTATCTAGGTCCAGACTGGGTTGTAAAGCGCATAGAAGCTAACTGTGCGGATAGTTGGAGAATTTCAGCCAAGCGATATACGAAGACAACCCCGGCGCCGCGCACGTAACCAATATACGGAATGCAGGATACGTAAGCAACCTAGTATTAGGAGCTTAGATCTAATTGTGCTGACATTCTGCAGTTTATGGAGCGCATCGCCTGCAACCTTGAAGATTCCGAGAAGTTCCAGTGGTCGCCCAGGAGACGCTACCACCTGGAACACCAGCAATTACACAGGGTCACCACGAACAAGTTAGAACAAGGAGCCATAGTTTCGGACGCCAACTTATTCTTCTGGGAGGCGAAGCATCTAGACAAGGATTTTAAGGAGCTAGTGGTGCGGTGCCTGGCCATGCGTCCTTTGGATCTACCGCTGCGGGGAGAGTTGCTCGCCCTTTGCGATGACGCCGTTGACATCTACATGAATGAGGGACTCGATACCTGGCTTGAGGACCTGGAGTTTATAAACACATATTTCTTGAATGCGGATACGAAGGAGATAAATGAGAATTTAGGCGATATGGGCATATCCTAAACAAACCGAGTAGACATCGGCCCCAAACGTTAATAAATACCTACCTACCTAGTAGGTAGGGATCTATGGGTTAGATATTCAATTATTACTGCAAAGAAGAAACTCATTGGTGATAATCATATCATGTAAGGGAGTGGGTACATGATGATGTATACAGCAGTAGCAATATTCTATGGCATCATGGTGATGGAGATTGGCCCCTATCATTTGTGGCATTGTTCATATATGGAGGTGATTTTGAAATCTTCGTATTTTAAGCTACCCCTTTGATGTAGAAAGCCGTGCCGGCGGATGTTCTCACGAACCCCAAAATCTCATCTTACGCGCCGTGATGGCAGCGGGCATGCTGGGGGCACTAATGGTGGTGCGGTCCATCCCACACGTTGTCGTCGCCCACCAACCTATGACCAGCAACTCCCAAATCCAGACGTACAAACTGGCATCTATATTAAGAATTCAAATGGCTGAGACTTACCAAGAAAGAGTACCGTCGACTGCGTATACTACTAGGTGCCAGGTACCTAGTACTTAGGTACTTCGCGATGCTCTTGCGACGCCTCTCTTTGTCTTCCCAATTTCAGGCGCGCTTGTTCAGCATTCACCATTGACCCATTCAAGGACCAAAATTAAACAATGCGGGCGGTTCTTTGAACTTTCCAGATTCGGAACCGTCCCAGATTCCTTGTCTTCGAGAATAGGTAGGCCCATGCTCTCCTTTATTTAGGGTTATTCATATGGCTTGACTCGATGGCAGAGTTACCGATGGCCCTGGGCTTGAACACTGCATTTTAAATATGGATGATGACATCGACGACCAAGGTGGTCCGTGGGAGGTTCCAGTCGAGGAGTTCGACCTGCCGGATGCGCCCGAAGAGGAGCAAGTTGATGACGATGACGATGATGATGACGGAGAGCTTATAAACTGGGAGGTATGGTGGCGCATCATCGTCCACCGCAATGAGAACGTTATAGAGCCTGACCCTCCTCCACTCGAACAGAACGACGGTTCCTGGGATTTGGACATTAGGCGTCCGCCGTTCCCGTTTCACCTCAGCGCAACGTGGTTCTGCGCCATGACGATAGCCCTCCTGCTCGCGGCCCATTGCGAGTTGGACGCGGAATGGCTGCACCGATACGGATATCGAGATTATCTTATACGAATATTCTTCAAAACGTTGAGAATGACCCTCGGGGCGGTAGGCAGCACCGTTGGGTTCGAGGTCCTCGGAAACATTTATGATCTCTGTAGGGAGGCCATCGTGGACAGAATCTCGCTTTACATCGGCTCCGGCTTTGTGATGTTCCTTGGCTGGGGGACGTTTAACGGACAATGGCCCAGGAACTTGGACGAGCCCGTTGAGCTTCACCCCGACCCAACACACCTTCGAGAGCCGATCCAGCAAATGGTGGTCGGCGTTGCCGTTCTGTGTGGCAACTTCTTCATGATGCTACTCCCCCACATTTTGCCGAATCTGATGGATGGCGGGTGGATTCAGAGAGCGGCTTTCGGATCTGACGACCTCCGCCATCTCGTTTCCAACACGCCCACCGGGATTAGTCTGAAAAGCCCCAGCAAAGGAATACCAGACTCGAAGACGCTATTCTGGGAATGTTGCGTCCCCGCGGTCTTGCAGGTCTGGACGGCGGCGTTTATATATCTGCTAGCCTTCTTATGCATGGCGAGGGGGGAAACGCGTATCATGCTTCACCGACGCGGCCAGCAGCCTCTTTCGAAGTTGATGGTCCACCTTCTCCGTGCGACTGCCATGCACCTCCTAGCGTACACGGCCTACCAACTTGTGTATGCTTGCATTCTTGCTACGCACGATACATGGCTCACGGTTCTCACTGGCGACAACCTCTACTTGGACAACCTCCTTGGCGGCCGGGTCTACTTCAAAATCTCGGCCGTGGCAGGAGTAATGGTTTTGGTCGCCCATTGGCTGGTCAAGCGAACTTGCAAGCTGCTCGTCTCGCTGTGGTGGCCGTTATGGGTCCCGTTCATCTGTTGGGTATCGCAAAGAACGACGGCATGGACATGGTCGAGTTGGAACGTGTTCGAGGCGGTTCTCAGCGAGGATATGACCATAACGAATCCGGATAAGAGAGTCCTCCCAAAGGTATTCATGACGGCATTGTGTGGTTTAGATAGTTCGTGGCCAGCTAGGCTAAGGATGAGCGAGGTAAATGGCGTCAATTAGAGTGAGCATTTCTACTCGTTGGTATATAAGCGGCAACGATTTTTTGTATAGTCGGTTGCCTTCATTTTGACTCCGTATTGATATTCTGAATGTTCCCCTGGTGCGCCTTACTACTTAGATTTCAAACCCCTATAACCGTCGCATAATCCTTCCTTGATTTACGTTTGAATCGTAATTCTTGGGCACTAAGTTCTCAAATTTAGGTAGTAGTTAACGTCGCAGGGCTAGTTGACCTTGACGTAATCTCAAAGGGTAAAGATCCATTGTACGTGCACTATTGTACACATGTGGTAAGATAGCTGTGCTCGTTGAATCGTATCTCCTAATAGGATAGCGGCGTAGCACCAATTCCGTTGAGAGTACCTAGTAGGTATCCGGCCTGCCCACCCTTCAGCCCGCAGATCCCCGTGCCTCAATGTTGCTTGTGGTTGCCTGACGCTATTTCCCTAGTACGATGATGTCGCGGCTTTCGCCTGTCTTCGTAGAGTGAATACTATATAACGTACCTATCTTTCTTACTAGTATGTCCCCTCAGTACTACATAGTAGATGTCTAAGTGGACCCAGTACATGAAAACCAAGGTAGTATGTTCTCGACATCGTGATGTGTGAAGGATTTCATCAATTAAGCATAACAATCGCTGTGCCATTCATTCACAAAAGGGACCAGGGATTATACACGGAATATTACCAAGATAGGTAGGTTCCTAGTAGATAGGCTACTGAGAATCATTAATGGGATCTATTGATATACAAAATGCTGTGGGAAATTACTTCGATTGTGAAACTAAATTTAGAAAGCGGCTCGACGACCCCATCAAATTATCCATTATCCATATATATGTTTCTAAACTTAGCAATACTAGAGATATGAACACTTGGTAAGTCGAAGCTATTCCGAGACTGCCGGTGACCCGAGGGATTCAAAACCAGACACCAGAAAACAAACTTCACATCTAATTACTCATCTTCATGGAAATATACCTAGTTACGTGAATTACAAACCCATCTAGGATCCTAGTTATCTACTGTGGTAGTGCGTGCTTCCTGCACGCGCTTCCTAGGCATCCATTCCAAGTTATGAATGTCTTCTGTGGATAGGAATGTGTACCTAACTACCTACCTAGGTACTTTTCAGGCGTGCCGCATTTTCCACAAGAGCTAAAGGCCAACAGCTACCTTTATACTACAGTATAAAGTGGCTCATAGGTCCACATGGGATTTTCAAACTTCCTTGTAAATTCTGGCGCCGCAGCGAAAGCAGAACTTGTTGACGGTGTGTTGAGACGACTGCACACCTACCTACCTACCTACCTAGCAGTCGCCTAGAAACTACGCAGTCTGATACACCATGCGAGTGTTATCCTTTCAAGTGGCTTCGGGGGTGCTCCTACTCCTTGCTGACCTGATTAGTGCATCACCGACTCTTTTCTCCAGAGACCCCCCTAAGGGGCTCCCGAAGAATGCAACGCCCAATGACTTGAAGTACCAGCCGGCGATGGATTTTGATAAAGACTCGTGAGACTGCTGTGGTATGGAAACGAGCCAGAATCCTGCTGACAATTTTGCAGTTGTTACAATACTCCGGCCATTGGCAGAGATGGGACGATCAACCCTGGTCTCGGCACGAAACAAACTGGCGGCAGCGCGTATTGTCGAGACCAGTCCGACCTGGAGAACAATAATGTGTATTCTCGGCAGCGCTGCAATAACGGATGGTGCGCCTACCTGTACGATTACTACTTTGAGAAAGACGTCAGACGCCCAAACCGGATCTTTGGCATGGGCCACAGACATGAGTGGGAGCACATTGTGGTATGGGTCAAAGACGACAAGGTCCAATTCGTGGCAGCATCTGCGCACGGGGGATATGATGTGAAGAGGAGCGACCACCCCGATATCCAATTGCACGATAAAACGCATGTAAAGATCGTCTATCACAAGGACGGTCGCAAGACACACGCATTCCGATTTCCTAAGACCGATGGCGGAGACGAACCTCCCGAGAATCATTACGGGAAATGGTATATCTCGCCGGGTCTGGTCTCCTACAACGGATTCCCGGACCTTGATTTGCGCGACAAGCTCGTCGAGTATGACTTTGGCACAGCCACGATCGCCTTTAACGACGCGCACTTTGCGGCAGACCTTGAGAAAGCAGCCCCCGAAAGTATCAAAAAAGTCTTCGACTTCGGCCGTGACGTAAACTCACCTGGTACTCCTAAGGGCTAGGCTGATATAAAGGGGCATTGATCGGTTTTACCTCAGATTTGGTTCGTACTCCATATACTAAAAGATGCATATAGCTACCTACCCATTCACAGAAGACTACCCAGACCATACGAGTGAAAACATCAATGATGTTCTTAAGACGATGAACACCCACCTGCTCTTGCTGTATGGCGTCCTTAAAGCAATCCAAGCCATACTGTAACAATATATTGGGAATTAGTTTCCATTTACACCCCCTTTCCGCTGATGTGTAGGCTGTAAAAACCTTAGTCACTTCGGACTCATTGAGGCCACAGAAAGACGGATGGATTTGTCGAGTTTCGCTTTTCGTATCAAGAACGACAAACACAGCAGCCCGTAGGTAAGGGGGGAACATCTCGGTATCTCAATAGCCCAATCGGCTCGGCTCGGATCATACTGATTCCTTCCGTGTCCTCATGATAGGTACATACACTTATGTACCTTATGCGTGTACTGAGCACGTTGCAGTGTGTGCGACGCGACTTGTCATACTCGTCTACTGCTTATATCCGTTAATCTAGCCAGATTAAGTCCCGTTAACCTCTTATGCGTTTGAGTCTATGGAGCAGTTGTACGACCTCAAACACGCGTACGTACCTACAGTAGGTAGGTACCTAGGTAGGTAGGTAGGTATTTATTTAGAACCAACATCCCAAACCTCAAAGCAAAGAAAAACCCTCCATTCTCTTTCCTTCTCCTGATTCTTGACCACCACCGATTGATCGAAACCTGAGCGAAACACCGAAAACATGACAAAACCTATTCGCGTCTGGATGGCACGTATGTTTACCGTTTACACTGGCCCCTTTCCCTGTTTTTGATTTGTAAGTGAGATGCAGCTAACGGTTGATCAGCTCCGGGACCCAACCCGTGGAAGGTCAGTAACCATGTGCTACCTGGGTGATGTCCGCTTATGATAATCTAATCGCATCTTACATCTCATCAGGTTGTTCTCATTCTGGAGGAACTAAAAGTGCCCTATGAAATCGAATCCATCAAATTCGAGAACATCAAGAAGAAGCCCTTCATTGACCTCAATCCCAACGGTCGGGTCCCTGGTAAGCGAAGTGCACTGCTGAAGCAGTAGCCTGAGACTCACCAATTCAATAGCAATTGAAGACCCAAACACCGACCTTGTTCTGTGGGAAACTGGAGCTATCATCCAATACCTGGTTGAGCAGTACGACAAGTCTCACCTCATCAGCTATGATACGCTTAAGGAAAAGAACCACTGCAACCAATGGCGTAAGTTGACTACCGGCAGGATGCTGCTATCATTGCCTACTGGGTAAGTTTACGAGCTAAACAACTGCAGTGCACTTCCAGACGAGCGGACAAGGCCCATACTTCGGGCAGGCCGGCTGGTTCACGGTGCTGCACCACGAGAAGCTGCCGTCGGCGATCGAGCGGTACCAGAAGGAGGTGCGGCGCGTCCACGGGGTGCTGGACGAGTGGCTGCAGCGGGACGGCGGGCGGCAGTGGCTGGTGGGCGACAAGATGACCTTCGCCGACCTCGCCTTCGCGACGTGGAACGAGCGGTCCGACGCCGTGCTGGAGTGCGCGCCCGAGGACAAGTTCCGCGGCTTCCCCCACCTGCAGGCCTGGCACGAGCGCATGACCGCCCGCCCCTCCTGGAAGACCGCCATGGCTGCCCGCGCCCGCCTCATGGACGAGCAGGGCTTGACCTGGACCGGCATGCCTAAGGGCCTCAATAGCTTGGCGGAGTACGAGGCTAAGGTCAAAGCTGACGAGGAGGCGGCGGCTGCCGCTGCCGGCAAGCAGTAGAGTTAGGTTAGAGATTTGCCTGCCTGCATGTACGTAGGCACATAGGTACCTAGCATGTAGGTTCATGTGCTTGAACTGACCGACAATGAGAACTACTGCTTCATCTACTTAACACGATTAGTCAGGTCTCTCACGAGGTAAACCTGACCGTACATATCCGTCACATCAATGTACAATCTCAGCGCATCCATCAGCCCGCGTTGCGTAGTAAGCTGGCCCATCTGGTCCACAGCCGCACCAAGACAGCGTCTCTCGTACTCCGCGATCCACATGAGCTCGTCCTTCATCTCTTGCGTTACTTGCTCAGAGCGACGCTGGGCATCCTGCCGGATAAGTAAAGTCTGGAACTCCGGGAAGTTCAGTGAATTTAGATTCCCTTCGTCCCGGTCTCGCGCGGCTGAGCCGTAGTCGTTGTACATGCGACACATGCTGGACAGATGGCGGCACATGTCCTCCGCTACGTACGCTGCTCGCGGCGTGGAGAAAACGCCGAGGCAAGTTTGGTTGATGAGACAGCTGTAGAATGCGAAAGCGACGGGGCATGAGGTGTGGTCGGCGGATGTGCTCTTTACCCAATTGAAGAACGTACGGCCAGGGTCGCGATATAGTGGAGGGGTCCCTCTGCTGGAAGGGGTGCCGTTCGAAGCAGGCGGCTCAGGAATCCATCGTGATGACGTGGAAATACTAGGGGTGGCTTCTTGTGTTTGAAGTCGAAGGTTGTCTTTTGCCTGTGTGATGTGCGCTAGTAGGAACGTTTCAAGTTCGATGGCAAGCCGTATCTGCAAACGAATGGGGCTACTCGCTGCCGCGGGATGCTTCTTGAAGTACGACACAAAGCGGCCCAAGAGGCCTGTGACTTTTTCGAGCGCGACGCCGTGCCCGTCAACAAGATCTCCGTCCATAGGAACCGTATGATCGTCAACGGCCGGTTTGGGGCTGTGGTCGAAGTTTGCGCACAGCCGGCTCACCACTCGTTCAACGAGAGGAAGAATGCTCCCACACTCCTTCTGCACGACTGACTCCACGAATTCATCTACCTGAAACACGAACATCGAGAGCGCCGTCATTTCGCAAAGTACGGCGAGACTCACAGGACATTGGTTAACCAGGCTACAAGCCATCCATATCAAAGCTGTGATGCCCATGTACTTGTCCTTCCCAGACGACGGAGCCGGAAATATCTCTTGACGCCGGCGTTTGAGGCCCATTAGAGCATAACTTGCTTGCCTCTGAGCGAAGCGCAAGTCACGTTCTTCTATGATCATTGGAGAAGCCTCGAGCAAGTACTTGGCTTTCAGAATCTCCTTGGTAATGCTATCTTCTAGTGCGAACGCGGAGGGTGCTTGGATCTGCCTGAAGTCCGGAACTGGCACTGCAGCCGCAGCAAGGCAATACGCTTCAGACAAGACGCCTGAAGCAAAGGTGACCTTTTCGATCCAGAAGAAATGGCCATGGCACCACTCACTTCTGTGTGCTTCAAGGAATGACTTCCCGTTCTGGATGCTGGAGACAATGCCATGGTTATCAAGGCCTTCTACCCATGGAAGTTTGGATAGATGTGACAATGCGAGAATAGAATACGCCGTAGTCTCGCAGATATTGTCCCATGACCCGTTCGCTTGCTGGGATGCCAGTATACTTCTCAACACCTGTATCGAGACCATGGGTATTTGCTCGCGGACTTGCAGGTCGTGCTGGAAGATCGCGTCTTGGATAAATACGTTTTCTGATTCCTCGTGGAGATTGCGAAATGCCTGCGATAGAAGCATCATCCAATATAATTCATGTTTATGCTGGTAAGACTCGATTAGCGTTGTTCCCCTTATGGTAGAGTACCTAAGTACGAGTTACCCATTTGTCTTTCACTGCCCCGGAAAAGGCTTCACCACAGATAAATCTGGTTGCTTTGGCGATCTGCGAGGCATGTTTCGGAGTGTTCAGGTCTCTGGACTTTAGAAGGCATATGAGTACGTTGCAGTTTGCGGTGAAGCTAGCATTTCGCTCGCCCTCGTATGTCCTAAAATGGCTTTGGCCTTCAAATGTCTTGATCAATCCGTCGACACTATATCCTTTTCCCATATATGCCAACGCTAGGATGACTCTGGCTGTATCGTCTGCATCTGGGAGGACCGATGGTGCTAAAAACGCTATCAGCCGACGTAAAGGCCCTCTGAAGTGTGTTTTCCCTAGGAATGAGACTTACCAAACCCCACAGTTCCACTCTGATAAGCGAGCGCTTCTTCGAGAAAGCCACCAATTCCAGATGCTTCGGCCTCCCCGATGGTGATTCCTGCTTCCAGAAGTGTAGTTGTAGCCTGCAAACGCGACGGTATGTTAGTATAAGGGTCAAAAAGGAGAGAACTGTGGGTCCATAATAAACTGACCCAAGCGACTTCGAAGACAGTCGTCGGCCAGGCGCTAGGCACGCTGCCATCCACGGATCCATAGTCTAGAGCGTTTCTAAGATAACTCTCAGCCGCATCATCCCAGACTGAGGTGTGAATCAAATAAGCAGCGGTTGATGCCGGCGAGCCCATCATGGACCCATTCTCACATAGCCAGTGGCTTACACGGTCAAAGTCAATATGACCGATGAAGGCCTCTAGAGAATGGTACAAGGTAGATGGCATTCGATATATCTCCTCCAGCGGGAGTTTCGCTAGCTTCGCATCGCGGATGGCCTTTAGGGAGTTAAGTTGTGTACGTTTTAAATTGAGACCGGTATCGTGCAAAAGAGGTAGGAGGTTGACAATCAAGATCTCAAATCCCACTTGATCGCACACAGATACATCCAAGTGATCAAACATTTCTTGTAGCGCACTCTGGGCCTTGCGGCTCCTGAGCCCCCAGTCCTGATTCTGCGGATCCACCTCTAAATGCTTTTGCAGTGATAGCAAAGCTGTGGCCGTATTCAATATCCCGTCGACTGGTGAAGCATAGCTCGGCCAGCCTCCCGAGCCCAGTTGATGCTTGAGGACATATTCAAACGACTCTGGAAATAGCCATATTCCAGAGTCCTTCGGCTTCTGAATCATGGACAGCCATGCAGTGTCGTAGATCGATGCGGACAGTGAACCATGGCCGTAGCTGGATGGGCAACAATACGACGCCAGGCGCTTGAGCAAGGATTGCGCTTGTTGCTGCACAGAGTCAGACATTTCTATGGATAGAACTCATGAAACCATCAATGTTCCAAAAGGGAGGTAGAGAAAGGGTTGAGAGCTAACGCTATGAAGTACCAGAGCCTCGTTACCCCAGAAATAGCAACATCGACCCCCCCAGCTTACTTGAGACCCCTTTAATTTCTTACTATAACAGGTTTCGGCCTGTAGCCCGATATCTCAATGGATATCCGGCTTGTCGCGTCTCGGCTGCGAATATCCATATCATGAGACCACCAGGCTGCAACGTCTCAAGATAGATCCTCGCCTTAACTTAGCTAGTGGAAGTGCGATTCCGTAGAAAGCCTCATTATGTTAAGCATATTTGTGCAGCCGGCCGTGGCGTCGTTCTGTAGCAGGATGTAGATTCCGGTGTGTCGGGTGAGACATTGTAGCGGTTATACGCAGGTATTCTGTATTGGGAGCCGGATCTAGGATGATGATCCCGGAGATTGGATAGTCCTGCCCAATAATATCGTAGTAGCTTTCACTCGTAGAGGTACTTACGTCTACTACATAGTACATACACGGCGAGTTTATCACATACTCGAAACTGGCGGTGAAATGTGATTGTTATTCGACATCCGCTCCGTCATTCAGTTGTTAAGAGATAAGAAATATGCAGGCTCTGTGTTGGTCTTTTCCTTTTTGGTTTCCATTCTAAGTGAATGGCGTTTCCAATATAGGCACTTAAGTTACACGAATGGCTTGGGCTCGGGGTGGCGAAAATGCGAAGCTGGTGTCGTATCCAACAAGGGCAGTCTATAGGTTCTGACGTCTTCCACCCACCCTGCACCAAATTAAACAGAACCTTCACAATTTCGCCAAAGCTGCCGGTGCGGCATATTGACGTAGATAGCATATATTCCCACTGAGACGTTTTCTGACATATTACTAAGTAGTAACCTATGCTAGGTCCCTGGAGAGGTATTAGGTATCTAGTACCTTGACACCTTTCATAAGGGGAGCTGCTAAATACATGACATGAAGGAATTCAAGAATCCCTAGTCGAATAAGCAGATATTCTAATGATCATAAATATATCTCATGTGCCGTAATATCCCAATCTTAACCTGTAGTTTCTTAGAGATGCGTTCCCCCATTTTACCCTATAATAGTCCTAGTATACTCTATCAATTCAGAAACTAATTCCCAGCCGGCTCTCTCTGCGGCGTACCGCTAGGCGACCAAAAGGGTGAAACAAGATGAACTCGTGCGTAGTAATGTTGGGCGGCCTCTTGCCGTCGACAAACTTGAACTCATACTCATCAAGCAGCTTGACAAGGATGATCTTGGCAGCCATGTTGGCGAAGAACCGGCCAGGACACGCCCAGCGACCGGACCCCCAGGTGAGAAGCGCCGAGTCGACGTTGCGGAAGGGCTGTGCGCGGTGGGCAGCTAGGTCTGCGTCGTAGAAGCGCCGCCCCTGGTAGCCGTCCGGGTCTGCGAACAGCTCCGGATCGGTGGCCTTGAGGTGTGCGCACACGGCGATGTTCTGCCCCCTTTTCAACCGAAGGCCATCCGACAGCGTGTAGTTGTCTCCTACCACGCGGCCGTATAGAAGCAGTGAGCTGGGTGCGAGGCGGCTCGACTCCTTCATGGCGGATTCCAGTTTGTCCAGGTTGTTGAACGCTGCCTGGGTCCACACACCCCCGGCTTCCCGGTGCTGTTCACGGATCTCTTCTCGGATCTCGTCTAGGAGTGTTGGATTCGTAATTAAGTCTGAGAGAGTCTCGACGACGAAGTTAGCAGTACTGTAAGTGCCTCCCGCAGTAAGCGTGCCGACGAGACGTGTCAAGGACCAGGGGTCTTTCTGGAGAGCGGATTTGCTGTCTTTGACCATCCACGAGACCATATCGGGGTTGGTGGGGCCATTATTTTCCGTCTCACGCATGCGTGCCTTTACCAAAGGCAGGATGCGGTCCTCTATGGTTTTCCAGCCCCTTTCCAGGTGCCATTTGGCGGGAAGCAGCCAGACAAGGTATGGCTGGAGTGCGGTCGGCACCCAGCGCATAACGAACACGACAGTGAAAACTTCAACCCGTTAGCTGATGTGATAAACGACGGTCCCGGTCTACTTACGTTGTTTCGTATGGTCATGGCATAAGTGCACAATCTCGGGGTCGTCACACGTTGGCGACCCATACAGAATCAGGGCCAGGCCTTCGCTTACACAACGAACCACAGTGTCAAGTGGATCTATGGTTGTCCAAGTACCATCAATTGCCTGGGGGAATACGTTGTCCATTGACCTGCACAGTCGCTGCGCCGTTGGTGTGAGGAGTTCTGGCAGCGCCGGGCTGATTCGACTCAGCAGAATTTTGACGTGATAGCTCGTCCTCCGGACGATGTCGATGCCGGATAGATGCCCGAGCATGGTCAGGGCATGCCACTGACGTGAGCTAATGACTTCCACAGGAAGTCGGTTTAGCTCCGGGATATGGTGTGCGGGCAGAATGACAACGTCGGCATCCCCACGGGCAAGCCTATAAGGCTTCCCTTCGAACTACAACGTTATGTAAGTATTTCGGAAGATACTAAACGCCCCCACGGCAGTACTCACCTTCTTGTGAGCATTATCCAATATTTGTCTTGCCCACAACGCCCATCGCAGCCGAGAGAGAAAGTGAGGTTCTCTGGCAAAGAGCCGGTTGACGATAGGGAGTTGGTCGTCATAGCTCTTGTCATAGCTAAGAAAATACAACAACGAGAAGCAAGTGATTAGCGATGCAGCCAACAACTTGTATGCCGGTTGGTCACTTCCGTCTGGATATCGGTGGGTGCCCCAGGGGGTGCTGGAATTCGACAGTGTTCCCATTTTACCAATACTCTAATAATAGATATCTAACCTAAACTTTCTATTGAGAAGCGAAATCTTCGTCGATGACTTTATAACTACCTAGTACCTACTACTGCCTGCTAAGGTACCTATCTCAACGTTATATGCGTATTATAGAGCCGTCTACGGCTAATTCCATGACTTTTAATCATGCAGTATCTACTACTAGGTACCTGGGTACCTATAGTACAAGCAGAAAATGCTACATGATCAGGTAGATAGCATGCAAGCATTACCTCCAGGATACATGTAGGTATCGTAGGTATAACCCTGAAGAGTTGTCTCATATGCATGTCTCCACGCACGGAAGGATGAGCCCGACCGGCATAATTCATGATGATTTTGAAGGATGTCGCAACTCAAGTGGCAACGATGCAAGAATCTGGCCAGAGATTTTTTAAAAAACAGGAGTCAAAGGTAAGGCTGTGAGAGCCCGTCGCAATGACGACGACGGAGCATGTCAGCAAGTGGAGATGAGTGACAGAAAGCCACCGGCCACCGGCGCCATAAGCGCCACAGTGTAGGAGCCCGATGATTTCTGTGTATATACCTACCTGCCTGCCTGGGGCATGTACTCCCCGACTTGCGGCAGACGTGGATTCAGCGGCGCTGGGTCATCGTTGTATAGGTACTTAGGTAGGTAGGTACCTCCATACCATGGTGTGACTGGCTGACACTGAACGAATGCTCGTACCTCCTATCTCCTATCTCATAGCGGAAAGCTCTAGCAGCCTTGTCATGAGGCGAATACTTTAAACGAACTGTCAAGTTACTAGGTACTTGGTACTTATGTGCTTTTCACAACTCGGCGGAACGTGTTATTTTGCTGTTTGGTTATTTTGTTGACGAATATCATATCGTTTGATTCGCAGATCGGGGATCGGGTGTTCACCTCCGACCCGATGGTCAAAGAGATGGCGGCGTACAAAGGGATGGTAAGCGTTGGTGACACAGCATACGTTAATTAATGCAGCAAAGCGATTCGAGGGGGTTTCCTTTGCTTTTTCCCAACGAGGCCACCTGATACGGTGTCTTAGATTGCCGACCTTCCTAGTAGGTGTATCCCTTGTCTCGCCGGGCACGGTGTGTTGCACGGCACCACCAAACAAGACGACAGGAGCCAGAACGACTCCGAGATAAACTTCAGTTCTCCCCTTCTCAACGCACAGTCGGCCGATTCAGCTAGGAACACACACATGCCGGGAAAATGGCTGACAACCCTTCATTGATCACCACTGGGCTGGTGGTAGTTTCAGTCATATTCCCTCTGCTCTCTTTCGGCGCTCTGTATCTTCGCTATAGAGCCCAAGTGAAGAGGAGGGTCCCGCTTCAGGCAGACGACTGGTGGATTACTGCAACATGGGTATGTCTCCGCCTGCGTTGAGTAGACGAATACCGTCTCCGAAGGATCTTCATGCTGATTAGATACGCCGACGACAGCTATCCTCAATTGCGCTCAGCATCTGTGTCTGGGTGTACGCCGCCCACATAGGAATCAACCAAGTGAAGACGGACCCCTTGACCGGTGCCGTATACTCAGCCGTTGTAAGTTGCCCACGATGATGTTCCAACTTGTCTCTAGGCTCAAAACTAAGCCTATCATAATAGTGCCTCTTGCTCGCTTCGGAGCTCACGCAAGTCGTCCTAACCGGAGTCAAAATATCCATCCTCTTGTTCTATAAAAGGATCTTCCCTACGAGGGGATTCAAAATCGCCGCGTGGATCGCAATTGGCGTTGTCACAATATGGGGTATCCTTATGCTCATTGTAAGTAATACTAATCCAGGGGAAATAGTCGAAGTGGTAGGCTAAATAGGTACCTACTTTTTGTAGATCGTCGGGGCCCAAGGTGATTCTAGGACCTTCGTGTTGACGGAAGCGGCGGGAGGAACGTACGTCTGGAAGCTTGATCCATCTGCCGTTGGGTATGCGCAAGTCGGGTCAAGCTTAGTCCTCGACGTCCTCATACTCTGCTTTCCCTTGCCAGTTATTTCTCGGCTACACATGCCGACGCGACGGAAGGTGGCTGTTGCGGGGATCTTCTGGCTTGGAATCTTGTGAGTCAATCTGGTTGAGTGTGGAGTTGAATAATACCTACCTAGGTAGTTAACAAGTCATAGCTGCTGTGTTGCCGCCGCCGTCCGACTGGCACTTGTCCACAGAGTGCTGTCCGACGTCCTCAGCACCGGAACCTCAGTTTGTTCGTCTACCCGAAAATGATCTTCCATGCAGTTACGATCCAGCTAACAATAAAACAGCCCTGCAATCTACGCAATTCGTCTTCCTTCTAGTCGAGCCCCATTGCTCCATGATTGCTGCCTGCCTTCCGTGCTATGGACCGCTAATCGACGGCGGGCGAGCACCAGAGTCACTCGTGCGTAGCGTCCGGTCCATCGTGTCGCTCGCGAGCCGAGGAAGCTCCTCCAATAAGAGCAAGGACCGCTCTACCGTGCAGCTTCCCAACAACGAGCCATATCACGAGATTCATCTTCAAGGTGCCGACTCCAAATGGCTACAACAAAGCCAGCCACAGGTCCAGGTTGGCGCAGGTGACTTCCAGACGCACGGCGCCAGTAGCAGCGAGGACATCGAGCTCGCAGATCTAGAGAACGGGATAAACGTGAAGAAGGACGTAGATGTAGTGAGGGAGCATGCTGCTTGAAAGTTGTCTACCCCGTACCACCCCCCAACCCGTTAACTATTATTACCTCGATCGCTTTCGTGAGTCATTTACCGGGTGATTAGCAATTACCTGTCTACCTACTCAGGTAGCTAGCCCAGCCGACATTCTAATATCTTGAAGAGCCCGGGCGCACTTTTTTATCTTGTAGTTATCGAAGCTGTTAATTGAATTCAACTATTTTCAGTCATCCATTCCTAATCCTACCCTCAGACCACGGCTGCATTAAATACTGATCAAACGGTAGATAATGACAAAGGGTTTAGAACGGGCAGACCCCATCCTGCCTACGCCTCACTAACATCTTCGTCCAAGGCCACGTAAACAAGAACTCATGCACCTTCATATTCGACGGCCGCCCAGCCCCCGGGAGGAACTTGAACTCATATTCGGTAAGCAGCTTGACGAACATCATCTTGATCTCCAGGCTTGCGAAGAACCTGCCGG
The DNA here is from genome assembly GCA_902806535.1 of Hypoxylon rickii. Lineage (NCBI taxonomy): Eukaryota > Fungi > Ascomycota > Sordariomycetes > Xylariales > Hypoxylaceae > Hypoxylon > Hypoxylon rickii. Next base: position 3,551,978 of record CADCWY010000004.1, on the reverse strand, counting down.
GGCAAGCCGACTTTCCGTACCCAAAATTGAGAGTCGTCGTTGTCGGAGATGAAAACTGAAGTTCGTTCTTGGCATCTCCGGAATCGCCCCCGCCCCCTCCTGCGCGGGAGAGACGGTACTGACGAAGGCCGTCGAAAACTTCTGGGTGCGGCGTTATCTCTGGGTCATTCTCGATGGCGTATATCGGCATGCAGACGTACGTCCCCTGGGGGACGTGGAGCCCGTCTTTGAAGGTGTGTGACTCTTTGAAGAGTCGTTTCAGACCTGTGATTGTTGGCGGGGAAGTTCGTTGTGATTCGACAAGGACGCTATCCAGCTTGTGCAGTTTCCCGTACGAGGTCTCGCTCCAGCCCTGGGGGTCCGCGGCGACGGTCTCGATCTCTGTGCGTATCTCGTCCAAGAGATCCGGGTTGGCTGTGAGGTCATATAATACATTTACAACTCTCAAGAGCGCCGTGTGGAGGGACGCGAGGGCCGCGATAACCATCGCGTGGATCATAGTCTCCGGGTCTCTGTCGTTGCCCTTGACCGAGTCCACAAGCCAGCCGAGAATATTGAAATAATCACCGCTAGGGTCTTCCGATATGCAGATGCCAGCGTCATTTTCCTTGAGGAGTTGCCGAACAATAGGTCCGAGCAGTCTCTTTGCGGTGGCTATGCACCGCTGGCATATCCAGTACGAGGGCAGTACCAAGCTAATAACGGGGCGCATCCAGACTGGAAACAAGCGGAGCACAACTATTGTTGTGAACACTGGTATAGGAGTCAGTTTCTAGCGAGAGCAGGTGCTTAAGCATTGCTACTCACAACCCTCCACATATTCCAGTTGCAGGTCATCCCAGGACTCCTTGTGTTGGAACGCGGGCCCGGTGATTAAGCTTCCGGACAGTCTAGCGAAAATTTGGCGAAACACCTGATAGGGATGGAACTCAACCCAGTTGTGTTCACATGATGGAAGACGGTCTTCCACCGTAGATGTTAGCACCTTTTCGAAGCCCGGCGTGAACGGGCCGAGACGAGGCGTTAGTTTGCGCTGGATAACGGCATGGTGGAGCCTGGTCTGAAGGACCAAGTCTAGACCAGAGTAGGGCCCCAGGAGATCATGCTCGAGGCCACCATGGGGGCTAGCAACGGTCGAGGGGAGGGTAGACAACTCCTGGAGAAGGTGGTGTGGCAATACGACGATGTTCTTATCGTTTTGGACGAGCTGGAAAGGGCGATTCTTGTACTACATCATGTCATGTCAGTTCAAGGACGTGGGGCTCTACTACTGTTAGTATCATACCTTCCGGTAGCCTTCCTCAAGCAGGCCGGTTGCATTCCAGGCGAAGCGGAAGTTTAGGATGAACCGAGGGGTTAATGGCCACGGGGTGCCGACAAGTGGAAGGCCGTTCTGTTTACGGACCTGCCTTCTTGTCTGGAGGGCGTCAAATGCGAAATAGAAAAGGGTTAGGACAGGCAGGACAGAGTAGAGAGATACCCATGCTAAAGGGTTATCCATACTGGGAGACGTAAACCGTCCCAGCTATTCGCGAAATTATCTGGCGACTTACTTACCAGGCAGGTAGGTAGGTACTAGGTAGCTAGGGTCCATCTTCCTAAGCCTCGAAGCGTAGGTATACATATAATCCAGGCATATACTAAGCACCGGATTACCACGCCTAGGGCGGTTACCGTAAAATCTCGGATGTCTTCGACGACGTAATGCGATTTACAAACTAGCCATAGTATGATGTACGGCTTCGGCACGGAACACCCCCGTGCCTTGGTAGGCACCTAATGCATCCCATGGATGTCCTAAATCGCGCTTCGATTCAGCATCGGATTCTGCATCGGGAACGCGGATGCGGAGGAGAGTCGACGGTGCCTACTAGTGTACCTGGTACCGAGGTTTGTACCCTAGGTACCTGTACAATACGAATACAATGAAGAACATTGGGAGGTGGGGCACGGGACCGCAGGTCACAATTAGACCCGGTCGTACAAATTTGTTCCGGTGACACGGCGGTTGGTGGCATATGCAATTTCGGGGGAGTCCCGCCAACGCGTAAAACGTCGAACAAAGAAAAGCCCTACGCACCCGCTGCGTTGTGTAAAGACATCTACCATCAACCTACCTACTACCTATAGGTATTGATTCTCTGCGTTTTATAGCGTTTAAGAAACAAGAGGATTCGGCAGCATGAGCGAGTCTGCGACAACGGAGAAGCCCCGGGATCCAGCTCACCTAGCTGCGGAGTCCGCGAACGTGGATGACGGAGATGACGAGGTGCAGGGCGAGGTGAAAGGCGTGAGGCTCGTACTCATCAATGCCTCCCTCTGTATATGCACCCTTCTGGTGGGACTGGTCAGTTACCCCGACTTCACTTCCTGCTGTGTAGATCAAGTTAACCAACAGGTACTTTGCATGCAGGACTTCACCTTGATTGCCACCGCTATTCCCTATATCACCTCCGAATTCAACTCCATCCAAGATGTCGGGTGGTACGGAGCTTCGTTCCAGTTGGCGATGTAAGTAAGACCTACATTTGTTTCGCCCCCTTTTCCCCCTCCTTTATCGATTCGGACTCCAAGGAATGCAGCTAAGTCCGTTATCTACCCCTCTGTGTAGATGCGCCACCCAGCCACTCGCGGGGAAGACTTTCATCTTATTTCCGAAAAAGCTGGTCTACCTGGGCTATCTGGCAATCTTCGAGTTGGGAAGCCTTGTGTGCGCCCTGGCACCCAACTCCAAGGCGCTCATCGTGGGCCGGGCAGTAGCGGGTCTAGGCGCTTCCGGCATGTTTGCCGGTGGCTTCGCCGTTCAAGCTGCCATAATCCCCCTACACAAACGAGCCATCTGGATTGGTGCCATCTCGTCGACCTTTGCGATCGCTAGCATTGTCGGGCCCGTCATTGGGGGCGCCCTCACGCAGGTTAGTGATAAGCAATTCCCCTAAGTGGTTGTGGCTGCTTACATGCTTTGGTTTGCTAGGATGTTACTTGGAGGTGGTGCTTTTATATCAATTTGCCCATCGGGGCGTTCGCCGCCGCCGTCTTTGCGTTCCTAGTCCGTATCAAGACAGCCCCGACGGAGCGTGTGCCGCTGCTAAAGAAGCTGAAGGGCTTAGACGGCGTGGGGTTCGCTATCTTTGCTGGTTCCATCATCATGTTCCTTCTCGCACTACAATGGGGCGGTAACGAGTTTGCCTGGAACTCGTCAGTTATCATTGGTCTCTTTGTTGGTTTCGGCGTCACGCTTGCGTTGTTTATCTGCTGGCAGCTGCATATGCAAGACGATGCCCTCATCCCTCCCAGACTATTCAAGGCGCACCGTAATGTGGGGCTCATCTGTGCCAGCTCCTTTTTCGTCAATGGGCCCTTTCAAGTTATCATCTACTGGCTTCCTATCTGGTTCCAGGCCGTCCTTGGTGCTTCGCCTACGAGCAGCGGGGTTAATTTCCTGCCAACCGTGATATCCGATGCCGTCATGAGCCTGTTAGGCACTGGCGTCGTGATGAAGATCGGGTGGTGGAACCCTTTCCTGCTGTTCGCAAACGCCATGGTATGTCTTGGTGGCGGACTGTTGAGCACAATATACCCCAACATTTCGGCAGGCCATTGGATCGGATATCAGATCTTCGGGGGTATTGGCTATTCGCTGGCAACGAACCTAGTAAGTTTTCACTAACAGGCACACCACCCTCATGCCCCAAAGCATTTCACCTTTGCCAGCTCGAAGCTTATTGGAACTGTGAATACGTTAGGCCCAGGTTGGGATGCAAACCTCGCTACCCCCGGAGCTCGTGCCGACCGGCTCATCGAATCTTCTGATGTTCGTCACAATGAGTTGTTCGGTCTTCCTCGCAGTAGCACAACTCACTTTCCAGAGACGCCTGGAGACCAACCTCTCCGCCGTCGTGCCGCCAAACGTAGTCGCGGACGTCGTATCAGCGGGAGCCACTAATTTCAGGTCCGTCTTGCCCGCTCCAGCGGATGTGTCTGCCACAGTTCAGGCGTACGGCAAGTCCGTCGTCCAGACGTTTGTAAGTGATAAAGCTTTCCATCGTGTTGCTGCTGCATCCATTTTCCAGACACCCAGCGGTCGTTTCACGAATACCGCCTAGATGACCGTGTGCTAATGCTCTGATGTTGCCAGTATATCCCAGCCGCGGCGCCGGTCATTTCTTTCCTGTTGGTGTGTGGTTGTCAGTGGATCTCTACAAGGGCACCCAAGGCTGCGACGACCGAAAACGGGGATTCTAAATAGGTAATAATTAATCGACGGTGTGGCCAGGCGCCCACCGGCAGCTATTATTCTAACCGCTATTATATCCTTCGTCGGCATTATAGAAGGCGTTCGACTAGTGATATTAGGGAATGTGTTGAGCCTTCATGCTAATCTCACCACGCAGCCGGAACGCGTGGTCGACGTTTCAATAAGGTTCGCGGTTTCCATTTCAACCGTAGGACTAGAAACCAGCAACAAAAGGGCGGCTACAAATTGGCCAAGATGTGTATGCGAACCACTGAATAGTAATATAAGTAGAATAAATTAGATAGGTACCTTCTAGTAGTCAGCAATACGAGATCCTTATTCGCGTTGAGTCAGTCATCATGTTCTCCTGCAAAAAGGGATGTGGGGCTTGCTCGCGGCACCCCTTCACGACACTCAATAGAGTTGACACTTTTGAATACACTTGTCGAAGTTCGATGTTTCGATCTCGTAATAACTAGGTAGGTGCCCTGTACGTATTAGATATCCGGTATTTTGCTGCTCCAATTGTATTATAAACCCATTTTTGAATGGCTAGTGCGATGCGCCGGAGGCCTGTGTGATGATTTACTCAGCATCCCAACCCTTTAACTATTTACCGGAAATACCTAGTATCCGGTTCACTTCGAAATTCCCGCCCTTCTCGTTGATATTTCCGTTTCTTGGCGGTCGAAGGGACAGCTGAAGGATCCCAGGGAAAGTAGCCAATGGCGAAGATCCAAGTTGAACGGAACCGCAGAATAGACCCCGTCATGGAAACAGGCTGACTTCAGCAAAGTAAGCATTCGAGTTGAATACGAGGTCAGCCGCAATAGACCGGGGTAATCCATCGGCAATCCATTCGGCTCGAACTAGGACGAGATAATATCGTGAGATTCGAGCGGAGTAACATTGCACGGCGGCCCCGGGGTTCGAGTCGATATATAACATCTCTCGGGGCGCCAGGTTGACTAAATCCTATATCAGCCCTCTGTAGAACTTGATAGCATTCATTCGGTCGATCTTGAACTTCCATATTTCCTTCGCCAGCCACGAATAGTTTCGCACGAGCTTACCTGTCAGCAACCATCACCTACTGACACCCCGAAAACTCGAGCCTTTCGCCAACATGCTTGCTTCTATCGTTACCATTACTTCTGTCCTCACTGCCTCAGCAGCAGCCCTTCCCGGCGCCGTCGCCCCTCGCCAGACCTACGCCACATGGCCGGCCACCAACTTCCAGGAGGGATGTTCCCCAGTGCGTAGCCCTTGACACTCCAGTCTACTAGGTGCCTTGGTAGGCAACCGGTGGTGAACGCATCCGTAACTTACCAGAATCCCAGGGCGGCTGCATAGCATCCTTCGGCATTAGCGCGCCCGCCGGCTACGTATCGAACGCGCCAGCGTTCAACGTAGAGTGTCACCCGGTGTACATCCAGCAAGGGTGGGTAGACTGCGAAGCGGTCGGTGACGCGCTGCCCGCCGGCTCGCACGTGGCCTCGATTTGGACCGACGCGTCGCAGCGGGAGCTCATCCGGATTGCTGTGTCCCACGTGTGGACCCAGGGCGAGACGAGGTACAACGCTTCCGGGTCCGTCGAGTTCGCGGCGGGCACTACGACGTTTCAAGTGCCGGTGACTTCCCTCACCGCGGTGCTATGAAGCAGCTTGGATTGCTAGAGGGGCCTAAGGACTCCTAGGATGTCGATGGTGTGGCGTAACCAACTTCGGTCCAATGTATGAGCGATTGGGCCCGTTGGATCCGTTCGCGAAGGAAATATCCAGTGGTTGTCGTGACTAACCCCCCAACCTTCCCCTTCTATTGGTCCCTGTTTTCTATCTCACTATTGGATGCTTCGTTCTCGGATAATTAACTTATTATTAATGTATCATCATTCCGTAGGAGCTCTAGGCGTATTATTATATTCATAGAAGCAATCCCCTTAGCATATTAATTTTAGAGAAATCTCGTGTCGCGAGCTTCAGAATGTGGGGGAAACCGGTGTTGGTGCATCAATGACACGCGAAGGGCGACGGCGTTAGGTGACGTTGAGGCTCCCAGGCGCGGCGTGAATGATTGCCTAGCGGGTTAGTCCTATCGGATGATAATACATCTATGATCATTTATAAAGTGCTCGCGGGCTAAGAAACCAATGCCTCTCAATTATTCACGGTAAATGGCTATTGTAACCCATGCGAATCAGCCTTTGAGCTGCCTCCCACACTTCGTCAGGAATCTCCTGGGGGATTTGAAATCCTTTTGATGGATAATCTCGGATGCGAATCAGATCACCAACAGCAATATTTATAACCAACTCTTTTGGGTTGTCATCGTTAGGATACTCGCTCCATTTGAACTGTGGGGATGTGACCGTGATCCGGGTGTCAGGGTCCGGCCACTGCTTTTTGAAAGTGGCGTAAGTACGCCGTTCCATGTACGGCTTTTGAACAAGCAGAAATGACTGAAGATGAAGTCCCTTATCCTGGAGCAGTGCGTAGGTGAATCGAACGTTCTCGCCGGTGTTAGTGGAAAGGGGCTCAACGAGCATCTTGTCGGCGGCGACTCCCATCTTGAGAGCTATGTCTGCGAATACCTGGGCTTCGGGTTTGTCGTACCGGCCCTCGGTGAGTCGTCCGACCCCACCAGCAAATATGAGATACTTGCCGTAGCCATCAAGAAACAGCTGCGCGGCACGTTCTGCGACGCGTGTGTCAAGGCTGCACAGACAGAAGACAGCGTCTACGTCTTTATCGAGGGGCATATGCAACTGATGATAATTGTACAGCAGTTCCGCATCTTTCGAAGCGTCAGACGTCGGTAGCGAACTGACACCTTCTGGATTTGCTGTCATGGCCAATCAATCTGTTGATTTGATGCTAGCCCAAGAGGTTGTGGATTCACAGGGTCTCAGTCCCCGCTGTGAAAGGATTGTGGGCTGAGTTCTAGGACGTAGATGGTTAGGTCTTAGATGTGCCAAAAGGTGGGTGGATAACCTGGAAGTGCTCGCATGAAGGGATTAGAAATCTAGTGTTTTCACCTGTACTCTGTTAGCTCCGAGCTAATTCACTGCTTGATTGTTGGCGTGGTGCATCCTTATTGTAGTCGATGGGTTGATGAGTTGATGAGTGACTGTTTCGAACTCTAGCGAGCTTAGTGATGAGGAAGAATAATTGGCGGGGAGCAGATGCCCAAGGTGCGTGCCGCTCAACCCCCACGTCGTCATGTGCCCGATGTCGGTTAGCGGCGCTTGAAAACCTGGGAATCAGCTGAGACCCGAAGTCATGGACCCTTGATTCATCCATCCACGGGTGATTTTTATCAATCTGATAAGATCTTGTGTTCCCCAATGCCCCCAATCCCTCTAATCCCCCTAATTCCCACGTAACCTGGAATTCCCTTGTACTTAAACCCACACCTAATAATCCTAGAACACTGGAATCCCAGATTCCTAGCTGGGTGTAGGCAATCTTCATCAATTTCCCTACATCGTTCGACCTCGATGAAGAATGCCACCCGACCCAGCTAATCGAGGATGGGCCCTTGAGCTCTTTTCGGAGAGTTTAAGGACCTCCACGCTTCCTCATAGCCTCGACGAAGTTTCCGCTTTCTACGGCGATACTCCTCCAGCTGATGGCCCGAACGACCCGGAAAGGCTTCGTTATCTACGCGAATTAATTGCCCATATCCTCCACGGTCGCACTGTCATATATACCTATAACATCACTCTATTAGGGATACTCGCTCTTTTCACTTTGTTTCACTTAGCTGAGAAGATTAGGCAGAAACCTAAATGGAGAAGAATCGAACAAGATTCGACCGGCGGGTCAAAGCCGCTTGATCCGACACCCGGCAGCTCCGAGATCGTAAACGAGGCCGACTCGTCTTCCAGTAGCACGATAGAGGGGTCGGTCTCTTCACAGGTCACGCTGAAGGCCGTCAACATAGACGTCGAAAGACAACCACTCCTAGGAACTGGTAAACGAAAACCATCAGAATGGAGAGGGAATCGATTAGTGAGCGGTCTACAGTCTTTCTTGATCTATCAACCCCGACCGATTCCCTTCATCAATCGAACGTTGCCGTCAAACGGAACCACCCTTTTTGTTCTATCGTACTTCGGCCTCAACGTCTTCTACCACTTGTACCAGCTACCCCTGGAAGCAAAATTCTTCTTCGCTTTCGCCGATCGAGCAGGCATAATATTCATCGTCAACCTTCCGCTTCTTTATCTCCTTGCCGCCAAGAACCAACCCTTGAAATTGCTTACCGGCCGTTCGTATGAGGCACTGAACATCTACCACCGCCGCGTCGGCGAGTTGATGTGTTTCGAGGCGCTCGTCCACTTCGCTTGCATGCTGATATGGCGACTGCTCGTCTCGCCCGCGTGGCTCAAAGCTAATAGTAATTTCCGGGATTACATCACACACCCTTTAATCCTCTTTGGAATCGGCGCTTTCGCATCGTACGAATTGCTATTCTTTACGTCTCTTGGCAGTTTTCGAGAAAGGTGGTACGAGCTCTTCTTGGCATCTCACGTCGCCCTACAAATCGCAGCCCTGGCGTTTCTATGGTTGCACTTCTTCACGAGTCGACCATACGTATGCGCATCACTTGCGATCTTTCTCGTTGATAGGCTGGTATGGCGTCTGTGCGTCAAATCCGCGACCTTTACTACCGACCTCACCGTACTCGAAGATGGCCAGACGTTGCTCCTCTCGGTCGACTGGGACATTCCACAGTCTACGCGATGGGGGTATTTCAAGCATAGCATCCGACACGGCTGGCACCCAGCCGATCACGTTTTCATTTCAGTCCCCGCTCTTGGCCGCACCCACGCATTGCAAGCTCATCCCTTTACCATCGCGTCGGCTGCACCCGGGGTAGGTCCAAATCACGCTTGGCTCAGCCTCCTGGTCAGGGTACAATCTGGGTTCACCTCTACTCTTCTAGACTACGCACGCTCCCATGCACGAGCAGCAGTCCGCCTAGATGGACCCTACGGCTCTCGCGATCCACTCAACATGCTTAGGTCATGCGAAAATGCGGTTCTCATCTCTGGTGGGTCCGGCATTGCTGTTGTGTTCCCTCTGGCCTGGGACTTGGCTACGACGCACCGCGGGAAGAGGCAAGTACATTTCCTCTGGGTTACACACTCGAGGGCGCAGCGCTCGTGGCTGCCTGAGGAACGTATAGATGAGCTAAAGGAGTATGGGGTGCACATAACCATCCCCGAACCTACCACCGAAGCTGGCAGGCCTGATATCCCAGGCTACATTGCGAACCTGGCCACAGCCTCGGAGGGTAGGGTCGGATTTGTAGTATCTGGACCCGATGGGCTGAATAGGACTGCAAGAAACGCTTGCGCAGCAATGACGAAGAACGGGGTAGATATTTCGTTACGCGTCGAGAAGTTTGGTTGGTAGGCTACCTACTAGGTACCCAGGTGATGGTGGCGGTGGAGTTAAGCCTTCATTGCAATTTGACGATGTGACGAATTAGACGAGTAAATAAACATCGGCGATCGAAATACTTACATGTACCAAGTTTCACACCGACCAGCATTAGGCATACCAGGCCGCACAGCATACATTCAGAACATCCAGCATGGATAGACCTCTCATATGGAAGCTACCTATGTTTCACAGCGTCGCAACTATGTTACCAAGGTCACCGGCATTGGGAGCAAGTTAATGCAAGCACTGCCTCATAGCATGCAGTGGGGTTATGACTCTCGACAGCATTACTGATGAGCTATTGGCCCTTCTAGAATTGGATCTAATGTATGGTTCGTTGTAGATGCCCTGCATGAAAAATTGCTTTAAGTGCCTACCTACATAGGTAGGTAGGTACTGGGTAGATACCTAGGTAGGTAGATGTTCGGGGGAAAGAGGTTTGATTAGATTGAAGTTATTAATATAAGAGAAAGCTCTTCAGGGCTGTGACTTACTCACTAAGATCCACGGATGTCTCTATAAGAAGCCTTCCTCGTTTGAATAATCAAGTGTCACCGAATCTTCTAATAATCTCTTGCCTGGAACACTGTTTTCAAGTAGCGCCGAAATTTCCAGAGAGAACAAACGGCACCGTCCACGATGGCGCTTGATTCTCTAACACCAATATCCAGGTTCTTTCTGGGAAGCTTGAGAGCCCTGGAATTTGCGGCCGCGCCCGACCCTGCTCCCCCGGGGCCACCCAGATCTTACTCCCATGGACTGTATAAATTATATCCACCTCCAGAACTACCAGATCATAGGCGCCTCACCTCTGTTGAGTAAGAGCTGATCCAATATGCCGCACTACATAGATAACCTATCTCATATCATGAGTTTCTAGTATCGTTGCTGTCCATGGACTAAATGGACATGCGTGCAAGACCTGGACACACAAAGGTAGCGGTAACTTTTGGCTGGAACACTTCCTTCCAAATGCAGTACGAGACTGCCGAATCATGACATTCGGATACGATGCGAGCCTGTTGTACAGCCGTTCGACTGCCAGAGTCGGAGACTTCGCTCGGAAACTACTCGAGAAATTGATTTCGGCGAGACGCTCAAACGATGATGTAGTACCTTTACAAGCCAAATATGGAGATCATTATGCTAATAATTGAATAAAGGAATCAAGGCCTCTGATATTTGTAGCTCACAGCCTTGGTGGGATAGTGGTCAAGAAAGTAATTCTCATCATTTAGTTATAGCTCGTGGCCACATCCATGGATTCTTGAGTCTAATCATGAATACTAGGCGCTCATTCTAGCCCAAAGAACCCGCGAATACCGAGATATTCTCGAGTCGACGGCCAGCATAATCTTCATGGCAACACCACATCGAGGTTCTGATATTGTGGATAATAATCTGCTTCTCAGAGTCCTTTCCCACGTTATCCCAGGAAATCAGTTACTTCGATTGGATCTCATTAAGGACCTTAGCCCTCGATCACCGACTCTCCTCAAAATCTCGGAGGAGTTCTCCCCGCTCTCTCACAAATTCAGCATCAAATCGTTCATTGAGCTTAAAGTTGAGGACCCTTTTCCAACTGTGGTGAGTTTCGCCTCTTGCGTAATGATATCCTTTGATACTCCTACTATCACGTGCTGGGCAGATAGCTAAGCCAACACCATTCTAGATTGTCTCTCGAATATCCGCAGAGCTTGGGCTTTCTAATGAAAGAATATTCCTGGTCGATACAACTCATCGGAATATCTGCCGGTACGATTGCCCAGAAGACTTGACTTATCATCTCGTTAAGGAATCAATAAAGGAGATTACTTCAACAACACCCAACTATTGTAAGTACCTAGCGAACATAATATATTTCTAGTAATTGTTAGTTAATAATATTACAGGTCCAACGTTTAGGGGTTTCAAGAAAGTGATGAACACAAGTACGAATTATGGCGTGGGAAACTTTGTCCAACAGCAAGGTATCAGAAATCGGCAAAATTCAGCGAAACCCCATCGAATGCATTTAGTGGTCGACGGTTTCGAAGGGATACCGACCACATCCACTTCAGCATTCCGCGCTTTCGGAGCTTTTATTCAATATCTTGCTCACAGCGCCATAGAGATAGTATATGCGGTCATTTCCTTACTTTACCGCGTCATGTCTTTCGGCCTAAACCCCTCAAGAAACCACGGGGGTTCCGTGCCAGATGGGAACGAGGAATATAGTGTAAGTCCTGGGTTGGTTGAAATAGTTACGATACGTGTTCAGGGGCTCGAACCGAAGGTATCGGTAACCGAGGCTGGGTTGAAAGATCACCCGCTACTTTTGCGAGTTCCATGCAATATGGAATTCAAGGCGCTAAAGGACATGATCCGGGAAAAGGCACAAGGTGCGAAACACTATGATTGCAAATATTGGCTTTGGGAATCCTTATTAACTTTATCTAGAGCCTCAACCATTGGGAGAATTCTCATTCAGCGGCCGCAACTCCCCTATTTCGGATGAGTGGATAGACTGCTTCACAATGCCTGTCAAGGTTGCTTGGGGTCGACCCTGTTATAAAGAGCAAAATGGGTTTGAGGTCAACCGTAAACAGCCGATTGCCTCGTTCTTCAGCAAGGCTTTTCCCGATCCTCTCAACGCTCAAATTATCAAATACCCTAAACAGATGCAACCCGAGATAAGACAGTCGTATGTTGTTACTGTTAGGAGGGGAGATGCCTTGGTGCTCCAGATAGCTTTCATGCGGGCTATTCGAGGAAACATGCCCAATTCTGACATCCCGCGCACCACCTATTCACTGTTCAATACTTGGCTATACAAAGATCAGCTTTCACTGGACGAGGCAGAACAAGGCGGAATATTGTTGCCGATGCATGGTAAGTACAATTCACTGCGAACATTGTAGTTTTAACGTGTCTTTCTACTAACAACGGACTTCTATCGATAGAAAAGGAGGCATTGCAGATAAACTTCAGCTGCCACGAACCGAACGCTTTTGCTATTCGAGCCATTCTCAAGGGCACAACTGGCAGTTCTACAGGAGCAGCAAACCAAAAAGACTACGTCGTCGTCTCCGGCCAAACCAAACTAGATGGGGTGATGGTCACGTCTGGTACCATCGAGCAATTTTCTATCACAAATATGCCCGGGATCCAGTTACAAATCATCCCTCGGCTTAAGGTAAAAGAAATGTGTGCTGTTAATGTAAAGGATGTCTGCCCATTGGAGGTTGATGGACCTCTACGATCTTATCGACCTATTCCAGCTAATGCGATGAAGTATGATGTTTCCAAAACGCCGGGAGAGCTTGGCCTCAGGACCGGTGACTATGTTCATATTAAAGATCTAAGGAACGTCAAGAGCTCCGATGCCAAGCTAGTACAAGACCTTTGGTTGGAATCCCCTGATGCACTGAGCCTGTCGGATACTTTGGAGATAGAACCCTTCCGTGGGCCGTCTGATCAAACAGCCCTACCTACTTCAGACTCTAGTGGGAACTATGAATGCAGAGGCCCTCAAGTACGTATTCAAAAAGCAAGAATCCATCGCCGTGTGCTTAACTAATTATACTCACCCAGACCGAACCTGACCACGCTGATCAACCAATCCCGCCACTCTGGGACGTGGCTAACTCGAGCATCCTTTCCGTTCACTTCGTTGATCCAAGTCGATTTGAGAGAATCACGGGACTGCCACCACCCAAAACGTCAATCAATCAGGGGACCCATGAAGAGCAAGAGGACACTAAGGGAAGGGGGTAAGGTCTGCTACGTTCGACAAAGGTTCTAATTCAGGAGCCGAAGACAAATCAAAAAACGTGGCCAGAGAATATGAGCTTCTGAGTGGTATGGGTAAGGAAATCTTTGTTGGAGAGGCTTGTCGCTTCCCGGTGGTTTTGCTTGAGCCTGACATGACTGTACCAGTGTTCGAGGATGATTTTAAAAGAAAAGGGGTGTTTCGGGATGTAATGCAACTATACGACTTTATATGCTACGTTATGATATTCGTTCTTTACCTGACTACTAGGTACCTAGTATTATGCCTTTAGGAAGGGGTAAGTGAATCTATGCGTGGAATGCCTACCTTAGGCTAAAATCTATGGACGCATCAATCAAAAGTGCCATCGAGATACAATACCAAGGTCTTAGATGCGCAAGCGCTAGTAATTTGAACTCGGAAGATATGATATGCTGTGATTCAACTGTTCGCTGTATAATTCAACTCTGGGTTAAGCATCAGGCTTCCTGCCGTAGACTATTCTCATGTGGGAATAACACCCCTTCGTTTTCAGTTCCTCCTCGAAGCGAGCGGGCCAGGTTTCAAAGTCCTCCACAGAAATACACTTGAGCCCACCCGGAATGACTAGACACTTCGTTAGCACTGCACCAACCCCAACATCCCAGGGCCGAACATACGCTTCCCAGCCAGAGTAATATTCTTCGCCCCGCCCAGCAGACTCTTCATACTTAACTCGCTAATCTCCGGGCTCTTCGCCTTGGTCCCTACCCCAACAGCCAGCAACACGCTGCTGACATCGACAAACCCAGCGTCCCTAAGCATGCCCTCGATCCCAGCGGCAAAATCGGGCTTGGTGTCCCGCATGGACCAAAGCTCACCGACCATATCGACGAACTGTCTATAAGCCGGCCCATCGTCATCGGCGTACTGGTACTGGAACTCCATCAGCTCGATCCAGCCGCCAGGCCTCACAAGCTCGCCGAGAGCATGGAGCGCCTCGCGCTTCTTCGAGCCGGCCTGGAACAGTACGAGCGACTGGTGGACGAAGTCGAACGTCGCCTTCCAGTCCGCGGGCCACGGCTCGTTGATGTCCTGCTTCTGCATGGCGATGCCGGGCCGCGGCGGGTCGGGGAAGCGGTCCTGGAGGTCGGTTCCGATGAGCGTTGCCGAGCGCGGGTCCTCGAGGGAGGCTTGGAGCTGCGACAGCCAGTAGCCTGTTTCCGGGGTTTTAGTCTAGTTTCCTTTTGGAAGGGAGCCCTAGGGGGTTCACCATTGCTTCCGGCGCTGTCGAGCACTCGGAGGTTGCTCCGTGACAGGTCGATGGGGGCCAGGCAGACTTTGCCGTCCATATAAGCCCTCACTACGTCAAACCCCTGCTCGAGACGCTTGTTCTCCTCATCCTCTGATCTTACGGGGTAGTCCGGCATTGTGATACAAGATTCCAATACAATTTCTGTTGAATATCTAGGTAGGCAGGTACCTACTTAAACCAAAAAGTATATGTTTGAGGGGTAAAGTCTTCCTTACAAGTAGGAGTGAGGGGCATATTCATAGGTTTACAATAACGCCCCAATATAAAAGACGGGTGTGGTAAAGTTGCCGCAGAGACAAAAATAGAAACAAATTGGCATACGATGCCAGAAACACTAAGACTATTGGTCCCGGGAGGGCAAGGATGACGAAAGCGCCAAACAGGTTCAGAACGAAGCTTAGACAAGTCATTAATTAGAGAACAATAGTTAGGGTATTCACTTTTTCTAACTATGACAAGGTTGAAGTTGGCTTCATATCATAAACGGAGAAAGGGCTACCTCGTTGATTTCACCTGAGAAAGTACTAGGTAGGTGCCTAACCATAAGAATCGAAGCTGTCTCGAAGATACCGGTCGCAGGAAGCTGATCAAGGCCTCTGGGATAACTAATGGTAGATGGGAAGGCAGCGCTGTCATTTATACTACCTACGCCGTTTCAGCAGTTCTTGAGTGAGTGGACATAACCACAAGAAGTCCGGATATACCGAGGACATCCATTAATAAGTGTGAACGAAGTCGCGGGTCTGACTAGAGCTTTGAGAAGGTCGACCGAGATAACAGCCGCTACTTGATACCGCCGACGCTGGTTGACGGCGCCGACAACCGAGACCCGCACCGAGGTCTGACGAATACAATATTTTCGCCAAAGACTTAATCACAAGCGTGCAAAGGCTCCAAGGTTGCCCCAATATGGCCTCCAAGTCGGAGGCACCTGACTCAAGAGATTTGGACGACGCACATCCCCAGCAGCAGAGCCGACGAATTCCACGAGTGACAGCTACACGACCATTGTTCGTCCGAAGCCAGAATTCAACAGGTCCGACGTCAGCGGCCATGAGACGTACGGGACAATGCAGATTCTTGATATATAGGTAGGCAGGTGGGCACTGCATTTGGAGTCGATTAAGATCCTATGACGTTGCAAAAGCGCGAATGAATCTAGCAAGTTTCTCCGCGCCTTCAAGGGGAATTGCGTTGTAATTGCTTGCTCGGATTCCTGTGTGATACTCAGATGTTAGCACTAACCATTCAAGGTGAGATAAGAGAAAAAGGAATAATTAAAGGGTTTATAAAATGCTCTGAGAGTCGCATACCACCTAGCGAGCGATGGCCCTTTAGCCCAGTCAATCCCTGGGCTGTAGCCTCTTCAAGAAAGGCTTTCTCAGCGGCGTCAACATCACTACCTTTCGTAACCCTAAAGCAAATATTGACACGCGACCGTGCCGCTTTATCAGGGATAATCTTGTAGATCTCTGGGTAGGCCTCGACAGCGTCGTAAAGGAGTTGAGCCTTTTTGTCGGTTACGGCTTGCTGTCCTTCAATCTTGTTAGGATAGGTCTGTAATAGCTTTTTTAGAACTTGGCCCGCAACATATACACTATTAACCATTAGCATTAGTTTAAATCAGATGATGCTGACTTGAGATTTTCTTACTCAAAAATACTCAATGTATTATAAAGGCTGTTGTTCTTGGCAATGGTCTCATACTGGAGAATGATGGGCGGCACGGGTAGACCAAGGTATCTCATCAAGGCTACTGAAGGCTGAGATATTATAGGTGGGAGGAAGCTCTTCTTGATGACCACGACAGTAATGCCGGTCATTCCCAGGTTTTTCTGGGCGCCGAAGAAAATGGCCGAATACTTTCTCACTGGTATCTTCCTCGTGAGGATATTCGAGCTCATGTCGGCGACAACAATCGGGCCCTTCCCATCGGGTCCCGGCTCAAGAGACTTGGGAAATGTTGGGAATTCAACCCCATCGACCGTCTCGTTGGAGCATAAATAGACGAAAGCTGCATCTTTAGATAGCTTCCAGCTGCTCTCATCCGGGATTGTTCCAAATTTGCCACCGTTCGTCTTCCGGGCATCTGTCGCACTGGCGAATAAGAATAATGAGTCAATATTTCAAAATCCCTTTTTCGCTTACGCCCAAACCATTTCTTGGGAACGTCACTTGTTCAAACAAAATGCCAGGGAAAGCGATGAAGGTGGTTGGTTTGAAACTCACATGTTAATATGCTTTGCGCCCAAGAGCCGTTCGCCTTCGGCTGAGGCTTTCTGTGACCCTAGTGAGCAAAATGAGTCAGCCTACCATTTCAGTTCTAGAGGGGTACAGGAGGGGATGGAAACTTGGTTATCATACAGCTTCCGGTGACAAGGTAATCAGCCTTGAGATCGTTGTCCACAGCTTGCTTGAGCTTTTGGATTAACTCAGGGTGGTCAGTTGGATCGCCTTGAATGTCTCCAAAAATTTCTTTCTGCTTGCGGGCAACCCAGGCGCCAACAAAGTTATACGCCGCAGCAGAAAATTCTCCCTAGCAATTTGACATCAGCATTGCCTAGGCATCTAAGCTAGATGGCGTCACATACTGTACCACCGCCTTGCATGAAAAGGATTTCATAGTCGTCCGGAATATCAAGAAAAGCAGCTAGATCAGCTTTAGCTTGTTTTATGATATCAGCTGCTAGCGGCGAGCGGTGAGAATGCTCGGCGACTGCACGGAGAAATTAGAGGTCAGTATCACTCCTTCACATTCGAGATGACTCATTTCGAGGCGTCTTAGAAATGTGCCGGAATGGGGATCATTGGCCTCTGTGGGCTTCATACCGCCTAGGCCAGTTCCATTATAATCAAGAAGGGCTTTGGCAGCTTCCTCCAGGACACCAGTAGGTAGCAAGGCTGGACCTGCGCCGAAATAGGTGATATCGGACCTAGAAGGCATGGCGCCTATGCAAGGGATAGACTTGAGCCGGAGATGACGGAGGTTTGCAAAAAATGTCTTAATTAAGGTCCGAGGTCAAGCAAAGAGGGAGAGACTGGAAAGAGGCATGCAGTTAAGAGGAATAATGGATCGGTAAAAAATGGCGAGAGGAATTAAGAAGAGGCGACAAGAGTCATGAGCGAAGTACAAGACCGAGACCGGGATGTCGGAAAGGCAAGTTTTACGTTCCGGGCCGGCCGTTATTCAGCGTTATTTCGGTATATAATTTAATCCGACATTTAATAATCCGTACTCATATTAAAACGGGTTTTCTCGCACACGTGTTTTCATTTGAACACCATCCTGTCACATGATATTATCGTAAATGCATTGCTAATCACCTGATCTGCAGTGGCCTAAATTCCAAGTGAAAAGCACGTAACGTGATTAGATACCAACCTAGGTACCCCAAATTTGGAAGTGTTGCTTTTTATTTTGTTTGTTTGTTTGTTTGTTTTTCTTGTTTACTCGGTTTTGGTTTTGAATAATTTTCTCAATTTGGAGTATTTTGATGTGAAAATATATCCCTAGATATTATTTAATGTGTTGTGCTTGACCTGCTTTGTTAGAGATACTCACCGCGTTAAAGCCCAGAGTTCGTTGTCAACCTCAAGATTCATTGGATCCATCAATTACTTCTCCAGGGAACGATGGGCTTTTGTACCTAGCCTTTTTAGTAGCCTTTTTAGCAGCCCATCTCATCCTACCCGGCCTGTCGAGAGAGACACAATAAGGCTACTTCTATTTAAATCCCCAGTTCATAATGCCACCTACTAACCATCCAGAGCACGTGGTGGCTGCATTCATGATTGCAAAGACCGGAATTCGGGACCACAGGGACATCAAAATCACAACTAGCAGTCTTGACCTCTACACCGGTGATGCAGACGATGCTGTGGAAAGGTTTATCCAGCCATTCCCGCATGCTGAAATGCTCAAACAGTTGGAAGAGACTCGGCCATGGGAAAACCCTAGCGGGGCCGCCTCAATATTGCCCATAGATGAGACTTTGGATGGTTGTGCGCAGGCCTGGGGGTTATGGACTTCGTTGGAATATCATCTAAGCCTCAACCGTGACGATGCCGCCTTCGGAGTATTCGAGGGAAAAGGATGGGAGTCAGTGATATCCACTAACGCCAACAAAACATTTAATCATGCCCGCTAATAACTGAACAGTTACTACGACAATGAACATTTATTGGAATTGAAAGCCTTCGCGCGATGGAGAGTGGAAGACTTCTGGGACAGATATGATACCAACAAGCCCCATATGATCTGTTACCTTTCAAATACCTCGCCTCTTCAGGAAATGGTCCCTGCTACGAGCGAGATACGTACGATCTTGTGGATCGTGGCTGGCCGCTTACTGGAACAGAAATATCAGCATCATTACATTATCCCTGTAAGTTCAACATCTTTGATGGAATTGTTTACTCTCCGGCTGACTGATAAAAGATTACCGTGATTTCTGCAGCTGGATATTGCCTTCGTATCACTCAAGGCTACATTGATCAGGGACAGCTCTTTGTACGGATGACGCCTATCATGGACTTCACGGCAGGTGAGAACGAAAATTGGGATGACTTCGTTCAAACACTATGCTGGATGGTGGGAACCCCTGTTGGCGTCACAGACGCTGTACGCTCTTAGGTGCTTAGCTTTCCTAACTTGTATTAAGGTGGACTAGGCTTCTTACTGATGGCAACAAACGATACTCAAAATGAATCAAGGAAACTTATGTGGAAATAGCTCGAAAAAACCTAGGGGGATCGCAGGCCTTCAGGGACTACCGTGAATCCTTTAGACGTACACCGTCGGAACTCGTCAGCAATGTATTCCCATCGATAGGGCCCTTTCCGTTGGTTCGTAAGTGGTAAATCAATTCCCTCGGCGTAAAACCCCAACACGTACGAATGACACGACATCCGCGTCCTGGCAAAGCCTCGGCAACAATGTTCAACGACAGGCCCAACACACCTGTTGCTCAGCTCACGCTCGACCTAGAATACTTACACCTATCTCCTAGCTCCCCAGACACGAAAGAGCAAGCGCCAGGTGACATGGAACCGGTTGAGGACGAGCAAATTGTTGTCTTGGCCTTGATCTCTTTGCTAAGTAGTCTAATGATAGACCACCAAGCCAGTATAGCATGGACGTCTTGCCACCTAGCCTTCCATGTTCAAGAAATAGTTCAAGGAAAGTGGTCGCACATGTTTGAGGGGAGGACAGACGGTGGTTCTCGGCGAGTCGGGGTCGGCGGCGAAATATATGCGATTATCGAAGCCAAGAAGGGGGCACGCTTCGCAAGGAAGAACCGGGTACGATTCAGCATTCAGGAAGCGGCAGAGATGGCCTGTTGGATCAGCACCTACCCGCCACCAGCGAGCGACCTGGGACCAGATGGAAGATATTGGTACGTCACTTCAGCCCGGTCCCTAACTAATAGCCTACCTACCTATACATATACCTAGGTGCCTACCTAGGTACTTAGTACTCGGTATGAATGCGTGCTAACTAAGAGGATCTGATCTCAGGCGCCTTCTTATTTCACAGAACAGGCACGAGATATATCTTATATTTGGCGAATTTGGTCCCGAGTACGTGGATTACATCCAGGGAAGGCCATTCACAAAAACCGCTCAACAAGATCAAAAGAGCTTCCTCGAAATAACGGTATATGGACCTTATAGGGTAGACAATGAATCACATATGGTGGTATTCTCTGTGCTTTGTCTGGCCGTTTCTTATCAATTTGAGTCCATGGTCCGGTTCAAGTCCTTAGAGTATTGATCAGGGCCAAAGTACAAGGTTACTAGGTACCTAGGTATGTACAAGATATGTGTGTTTTCATTCCTTCGCTCATGTCTTCCACCAAAGTACGGAAGCGCTTAAAGCGGAAACGCAGAAGGGAATCTGGTTAGAAATTGACTTCTTGGTTGGTTACAGACCGAGGTAATCTATACCATGGTTGAGAATAATGTAACTAGAAAGGTTTCAAGACATATTCAAGCCCCCATAACCTCTCCTTCATCAGCGACAAAAGTGATACCAGCCCTCGATTACCGTTCCTTCGTCGATTTCAAAGATCTACCCACGATTCTTTGGTTCTCCCGAGCCTTTTGAGAACAACACTCCAAAGGCAAATATCCTCCCGGCCCCAATAACCATCTTACCACTGTTACCTGCTGTGAGACTTTGATTACATAATCATTTTCTCTCTCCCCTTTTTTTCTCATGTAACCACCAATCCACCCCTACTAATTGATGCTATTCCACTTACATTTATTTATATGGTACACCATCAGGTGCCACACAAATGTCAAACGGCTATCATAAAGGCAAGACTCCAAAAGCCATATACACCCAGGTTCGTCGGGATTGAGCGTGCGTCCAGGCATCCGTTCACTATGAAGTCGCATTCGCTGGCTTTGCCATATCAGGCTAAAGATACCCACATGGCAAATGCGCTCAATGGTTGGGATGTAGTATACAACCATGCTATCAGTTGCATACCTAGGTAAGCAACTGTACGGCGTCGCGGTGTAGGGTTGCGCTCTCAAGAAAGAGCGGAGACATTCTCAAAAGCTCATAATCCCATGATAACGATCGACCGCCATGTGGTATCGAAGGTTATAACAATGATTATAAGATTGGGTTGAATTGGTGAATTGAGACCCAAGTACGCTGCAGGCCCTGGGTACCTATTTTATATAAAAAATCCTCCCAGATACCCCCCTCCCATATCTATCTAGGTAGTTAATTTAAATTAATTTAAACTCGCCTCCTCGTACAGGCCTTTACAGCCGTACCCCTTTTTATATAAAAGAAACGGCCATATTCCAAAAAGAATCTATTATTCCACTAATCAGCTGGTACGCCATGTCTGACACCAAGAGCCCAGCTCAAACAAGTATCACAGGCATCTTCATCGAAAATGTAGATTCTTCGGCATTGGTCACCAGACGACTGATCCGAAAGACTGATATTATCATAATGCCTGGACTTGGTATTCGAACCCCCCTCAGAAATGTCTCTCGGCTGGCTAACATGCCCAGCACTGGCATACTTCACTCATACTCTCGATCGAGCCAATCTTGGTAACGCGAAGACCGATGGAATGGAGAAAGATCTTGGCCTGGTCGGTGACCAATTCAACTTGCTACTCGTCTTATTCTATGTTCCGTATTCCTTAATGAACATACCTTGGACTATCGCAGCGAAACGCTTCAACGCCGCTATCGTTATGCCTATCATCATCGCTTCATGGGGCGTCTGCACGTTGGGCGCTGCGGCAACTACGTTAGTAGACCTTCAATTATGAGATGTACATGGCGAGCTCTAACTCACTTATCTGGGTAGGAATCTCCGCGAAATGCTCGCGTGTAGAATCCTCATGGGTGCAGTTGAGGCAGCCTTTTTGCCGTGTGCAGTATACTACTGCTCACTCTTCTATACAAGGACAGAGTTGGCATTGCGGACTTCCATCTTCTTCCAAATGGGGTTTATTGCCGTAAGTGCGCTTGAATGGTCTCAAATCCGATGGTCCTATCTAACGGAGTTAGGGGGCCGTTAGTGGCCTTATATCATGGAGCGTTTTTCAGTGGGACGGAAGACTCAAGGTACACGGAACCTCCCATCCTTCTCTCTTCGCATATTCCGGAGACTTTTAAACCCCCAATTAACTGAAAATAGGGCTGGCAATACCTCTTCCTCATTGAAGGTTCCTTGACTATCGTGATCTCGATCTTGTTATTCTTCGCCCTTCCTAGAAGCGTGCAGAAATGCCGCTGGTTTTCGGAAGAAGAGAAGAGAATTGCTATCTCTAGGCTTGAACAAGACTCTCAAGATGAAGATAAGCAGCTTCGCTGGTCTGATGTGAAGAAGCAACTTCGGCATGGTCCTACGTGGGCTTTCGCCTTTCTAGCCATCACACACGGCGTGGGCCTGGCGAGCAGCTCAAACTTCATGCCCGTAAGAAGCGTCTATTTACCAACTACATGTTGCCCAATAGCCGCAGTTGCTAACTCACCTCCAGACTCTAATCAAAAGACTTGTTATTGACTCTACTACTGCAAATCTCTATACGATTGGACCAAACTTGACCGGATCCGCGAGTCTGCTTATTGCAACTTATACCTCAGACCGGATCCAGCAGCGCGCCTATATCACCTGTGGCGTCTTATCCGTTTCCTTGGTCGCATGGGTTCTGTTAGGGTGTTTGGATTTTCTCAACAACATCCAAGTTGGCTATTTCCTCACTTACCTGATCACTTTTGGGACCTTTACACCTGGACTGCTTGTGCCCGTCTGGCTTTCTTCCAATACGCCCACGACGACAGGACGCGCTGTGGCCTTGGGGCTAAGCTACATGGCGCAGAATTTCGCGGGGATAATCAGCTCGCTGGTATTTCGCAGCCAAGACGCGCCCATATACAAACCCGCGCTGATCACGGTAGCATGCTGTCAGGGGGTGTTCATTGTTGCCTGTCTCGCCCTAAGGCGATACTACTCCAGGCTCAACCGGCAGATAGATTCAGGGGTAGTTCCGTTTGCCGATGGAATGGAGAAGCGGCCGGAGTACAGATATGCCGTTTAAAAGCGAGAAATCACTTTGGTAGCCGTATACGGAGGTAGCATCCGACCTTGTCGTCTATGGGTCCTTACCCAATGTAACGACGATGTAACTTTGTGAGGCCACCCCCGGGAACGGGACATCAGCACTACCAAGCATTATTTTGATTGAATTCTTCGGACGGGCAACCGGAGTCGAGACCGGAGAGCCCTGGTATACCTTTGAAGTGACGGGGACCCACAACATGACCGAGAACACGACGTATTTGAACATTCGCTATGCGGGAGATTGCGTTAGAATGCCTAAGCTCAACATTAGAGCACGGTGTTCATGCCAAGTCGAGGTTAGCTTATATGGAGCAAACGCATATCTTTACCTTGAAAGGATATCGGATTCCAATTTCGTAAAGGCGTGAGTGAGAGACTGAACATCCGGGGACCCGTTGAATCTGTCATCCAATAGTCCTAATGCCGCCTAGGCGGAATAGGATAATAAGCTTCGAGAACGAGGGGTTGCCCTCGTTAATCGTCTGGACTAGCCAACCCATTTTCACGAACGCGGCTGCTGTGCCGTAACGGCTGACCGCCATGAGAGGGTGATCGACCTGTGCCGCATGCAGCTTAGCAGTGCAATATACTATGTAATTATGGATATTTCGTTGTCACTATCCATCCTACGTAAAAGAAGCCAAATCACACGCAAGACGACGCTAAGCTAAAGAATCTGGCTCTTGAGATCAGAATACGTAGCATAACGACATTGATTTATTAATACGGCCCCTGTGGGTGACCTTCGGTACGTGTGTATGTGGCAACAGAGCTTCGCGAGATAGCCGAAGATTTAGATCAGTACGTACCCTATGCAAACCCACCAGATAATAGATTTCTTATAGCCTTACCTCATTTTAGCATCATCGTCGCTTCGACTTGCCTGGTTGCATCTCTCATAGGACGAGGCCATCTTGAGGCTTTTCACAGCCCAATCGGGATCGTATTTATCACAACTAACCCCCTATACCTCATCCCTTAGATGCGCAAAGCTCTACTAGAAACTTGATTGCTAATGAATTTTGTTCAAACTGCTGACTGAATTATAGCCTCAAAAACAATACACCTAGCTAAGTACCTAGTAGGTTCCATGTGGGCATTCTTATATCTGAATTAGTAAAACCGCTCTCATATCCAGGGGTCGTCCGCAGTAGACACAAGTAGACTTACTAAGCTTCCGGTTTACAAGAGGACCAGCAGCTTACAGATGTCTTAAAGAACATTGGTTTCCTCCTATCAACGGTCGCATTCGTTGAATCTGATAACTATCCTGGTCGTGTACTAGGCTCCAATCTTACTAATGTTTTCAACGTCGAATCAGGTAAGCAACTATGGTCGAGGACAGGAAACCTTGCGGGGTGTTCGCTGATCTAGCGTTCACTAGGTGTATGTACGTTGTTATCAACAAGGGATTGAATACCGGAGGCTACGGATATGCTCGTTCTGTATTGGTACCTTGGTGGCTTCGGTTACAACCCTCAAAACCTCGCAATGCCGTTGAACACCATCCAACAGGATTTAGGAAATACTCCGACAGCCCTTGCCCATCCGACTATGACTCTATAGTCACTGTAATGAGGGATTTGGGGTTAGGGAATCGCTGGGGGACTCCTTAGAAATACATTCTTCAGACGGCTACCCGTAGTCGTAACTCTGTGGCTCCCGATGATACCATACCTACTACCTACTACCTACTACCTAGTAGGTACGCTCATACGCCCTGCATCTACCCCTGACTCCCACCGCTTCGCCAGACGCGCAAAATCACACAACATGGGGGAGACTCATAGACAGTGATTACCTGTGGATAAGTATCTACCTAGGTAGTTATCCTGCTGGCCCGGTATCGTTTTCCCGCCTTCCCAGCGACATTCCTCCTCACCACGTAGCAAACACATGAAACAGACTCCCGCCCTAATACTTACCATATACCCCATATAGCAAAACCAAAGAGATACGGCACCGCTAGTTACCTAGGTATGTACTACCAACATGCATATTGTATTGAGGCAAATATTGCTAGGGGAAGACGATTCTCATTGTGAATACAGTCACTAGGCCCGCGTAAACGGCACTCTCACATCATAAAGCTTGTTTCGACCGATAAACCCATACCTCACCGGGTAGTACACGCCTCCTATACCTACCTAGTAGGTACAGATGTAAATATAATTGGTCTGGGTGCTGGGTACTTGATAAGCGATGTGCTGACGCTAGCATATTGCCTCCAAAGACGAGAAGTAAGGGGTTTCTCGGTGAAAACAAGTTTCATGGCACCCAAGCCTAGTATCCTCAAGCCTAGTATCCTCAAGCCTAGTATCCTCAAGCCTAGTATCCCTTCATGGCTTGGGGTCGCTGCACTTTGGGGGTCTCAAGAATAGGGTTATTTTCATCCTTTCTATTCTTATACGGAACCAAACTAGGCACATAAGCCAGTGAGTCCAGCTCTAAAACGTATCTCGAGTCGGTGAGGCTCCAAGGCCATCGTCTGTAAAGACCCGTCTTAGCATAGAGAGCTATAGGCCAGGTTGCGGGAAATAAAGAGACAACTCGACCTATGAGCTAATCTATAGGTAACATTTAGGCACCCAAACCTATATTTATCTTAATTACAGCGCCTATCATTTCTTGGTGGTATATACCAGCTACTACTTCGTAGGAGCCGGCGCCATAGTTGCGACATGGCATACCTGCATAGGTAGTTGCCCAAGCTTCGGTATGGATCCGGATATATAGATTATCTAATGCCATGGCGGCGTATCCGATGTAACACGGCGGATTGTCGCTGCTGCACACATGCATACGGCCTACCCAACTGGCAAGGAGGAGAGAAAGAGGCCATCGTGCGGTACCGACGCATGTGGAGGGTTTGACGGGTTCAGCACGTGGGGATCCCCTCCGCCAAGCGGGAAAAGTCGTCGCAGTATCTACACGGCAGCAGATTCTAGACCCCTCCCCACCCGTACAGGGTCCGGAATGCCTCGTGGTGATAGGCCCGCCCGCTGGCTTCATCGGAGTGGATTGTGATGTATCACTTCCAGGGTTCCCGGAGAACGTGATGTAGGGTGCCACCGAACCAGACGAGGCCAGGAAGGAATGTGCCAAGCGCGCCTCTTAACCCAGTAGCATATATGGCATGCAGTGCAGATCCAGGTTCGTTGCGACAGAACGAGATTGAGGCTGCCATTTACATCTAGATATTCTACGGCGTAGTTCCACATGCGCGACCATCGTAGCGTCGGGGTTAAGGACAAGAGCGGCTCATGGTGCATTAAGTAATGAGATGATAATGGGAAGCATTGAGCAACTCCACATAGGGCAGTCTTTGCCCTTCACCAGCATGCGCATGGTAACGGTATACGACTAAGGCGGCAGTATTCAAAATATATAACCCCCTCTACGATGAAATAGGATTAATGCCACCCATTACTGCGAATGCGAGGTTTTCATGGCTGCAAGAAACCCACGAATAAGCGGTATCCAGAGGCGCTCATGATTCGAAGCTATCAAAGTTGACAGGAACATCAAAGTAACGATGCTACAGCAGATGTTGTGTTCCTCGGTGAGTAGTAAAATTTTATCTACGCATGATCTTGTGAACCAGTCATTGAGATTGAGAAGATTGATTAAATCTAACGCACATTCAAGGCTAGACGTAAGCCAAGAGAAGTACTGGATTCGAGGGGGATATCACAAGCAAGAGGCGCTTACACATATACTGCAGGTATGTAATATATAATCGTAACATACAATCTACTACGTAGTACTACAAGTGTAGTCCTAGGTAGCATCGTGTCGTCGATCAGTTCCTAGCGGCTTAGAATCTGACTCGAGACAGAATATACACTGGGGGTTCCAAACTTTGAAACTGTTTTTGGTATTCATACGATCCACTTAATACATACCCTTATAGGCAGCTATATACATATAGATAGGTACATGCAGTAAAACATTAATTACTAAGCTATTTGTTATGCTGTATCCCTCAGCAGCATACTAACATCTAATCACCTAAATATGCAGTAAAGCTGTTAACCCACTGCCGTACCAGTACATATCTTCAACAACCACCATCACCACCACTGTCAATTCAACCACCAATTTTCCCACCACCACTGGCAACCTGAAACATATAATTTAGATTTTCGTTATCGCCTAATTGAGCGCTTCCAATTGATATCAATTTTGATGTAATGCAACACGTTGTTGTTAAATTATTATAATTACAAGGTAGTGGTTGAAAACACTGGGTGTTGGCGGCAACAGTCACCCTTACTCTACAGTGTACGGATGAAAATAATTCAACAACCAGGCGTTGCACCAGCTCGATATTTATATCAATTAAAAGCGCTTAATTAGGCGATAACGAAAATCTAAATTATATGTTTCAGGTTGCCAGTGGTGGTGGGAAAATTGGTGGTTGAATTGGTGGTTTAATTGACGGTGGTGGTGGCGATGATAAACTTATTATTAGAATTAAAAGCTTTTATATGGTATAATATAATACGCTAGTCGCATATACAGCTTAGTGAATTAAGTAGGTCGTACAGATACAGAAAAAAGTTTCAAAGTTTGGAACCCCCAGTGTAGCTGACAAGGGGGTGCATGCCACTCGAGTGCCGACCCGCCAGGATCGCCCTTGGCCATACGCCGTAGCAATCTAACCTTCCTGGTAGTAGCTAGCTCCTCTGCCTCAGCTATGTCGTACTCTACTGTAGCAGCCTAGTAGTTTAGGACCTTTGCGTCCTTCGCGAGCCCTATTCGATATGGGTTAGTAAGAGCAGATCAAGGGTCTGAAAGCCCCGAAGCTTACATTAAGGATACCCACCGGACATCCAAGCAAGTAAGCAGCTATCAATTCATTCCGAGTGGCTTCCAAATAGCTTCCGAGTGGCATCTGGAGGAGGCAATTGATAGGAGGTTCGAACAAGGTTTGCCAGGATTTCGTCTCTCTCCATATTTGACGTCGGTCAGGAGGATGTCATGCGCAGATGTCGAGAGACGTGGTGTAGTCCATGGCGGCACATCCGTCGCTTGGGCATCAAAAAAACAGGAAAAATTGAGAACCTTAGCCCCATCGCCTGCCTTGCTCGAAGCCGTGGCGAAAGGGTGCGTGATCCCTAAGCCGAAAATAGCTTAGAAAGGATGTTGAAGCGTTGAAGCGGACCGAACCTTTTTATCTTGGGGGTGGGTTCCCGCACCACATCTTGCCCATTGCGATTAAAGAATTGAGACATGTTGGCGGACGATCTTCTGCTGCATGGCATTGGGCATTGGCAATGGACATGGGCATTTGGCATTGGCGTATTGGCATATCAGCACACGATGACAAAAGTTCTTCTCTGCATGTGCTCCCTTTTGCTGAATCACATCCCAGCTCCACATACCCTATAAGATGTGCAAGACCACGTCACATGTCAAGACCAACAAGAAAAAAAAAAAAGAACGTTGACCCATTCAGAAAGCGACCGGTTTGCAGCAAACAGAAATGCTGGGTGGCATCATCGCAGAAAGGGTTCCCCTCCAGGACGGGCGTCCCCAGATATTCGTGCTCCGAATTGATTGTGACGGGTTCGACAGGTTCAACGTGGTTGGGGTATGGTTTCATCCTCTTCAGCAGTTAGTGCACGAACTGACAAGGGAACTCTCCGGCCATTGGTCGCGCATCTGGGGAGACCGGTCGAGAACTTTCCAAATTCATAGCAATGCAAAGGCGATTACTAAAAACTTTGGTTCAAGGTGGGATGATAATACGCGAATATAGTAGCAGACGCTATAGTAGCCAGAGTAGCCAGAGTAGCCATGGTGGCCTATATGGTAAGAGGGATAATGGTTGATCCGCCCCCCTTTTCGCGTCTTTCTAGCCTTTCTATCTTGCCAAACCATTACTCCCTCTACCCGTTCCGGGTTGACGATCGACGTCCACTATGTCTTTTCGAATGCATGCGCCTGTATCCTGCAACCTGCGACCTGCGAGGCCATCACTTCGAGACACCTGCGTACATGCGGTATCCAATAATTCCCAATCTCCTGGGAGCAATGGTGGTTACACGAATTTTATATGTAGGCAGGCTGCCTGCTCATCGAAATAGGTGCTGGTTCGTAGTAAGAACCATCCTTCTGGACTGAGCTGGTGGTCTGGGGTTTATAATCAGCTCGGGTCGCCTGAGTTTCGTTCTTTTTTCTTCCGTTGGGTTTAGATAGGGTTGTACATCACCATGGAGGGCTTCGCGCAGCCACCGTCATCCAAGTATAGACGAGCGGTCTTGGTGGGATTGCTCTTCTTAATCTATGTTTTTGGGGCGAGCGCCTTGTATGGATTGTTGTGGAGGAATGGCTACTATGAGGCCCTGGTTCGGCTTCGGGATCAGGAGCCACATTATCTCCCGGGCTCCTCCAATGTGATACTTACACGATACACTAGGATCATACCCCTGGATAAGCTGCTGACGTTGGCAACTGTGATGTTCGCTAATGTCACTGATGGGAGTCTTCCTCAGCTGTCGCTGTATGCTTTCCACTTCGGTGGGCAGTATCTGGCTCTGCTCGTCGTTATTGCCATAGAGGGGCTCAGGAACGGGAACCAGTCGAACTCACTCCGTTTGTAAGGGACCACCATTGCGCTGAGTAACGGGATATGCTGACCTGTTTCCCCCAGCTTCTCCATATGGGCATGCTTAATGCAATCCACCAGCTATGGCTGCACTATGCCTCTTTATGGGATGGTACATTTGACAACTTCGACTACAGCAGAAGAAGTTGGCCCATTGCTATTGGACTCAGCCGCAATCGCAAAGCCATTAGAGCTGGCAACGATGCCTTTGGCTTTCGTGCTTGGCTATGTTATACCAGAAATCCTGATGACCATCCCGGTATTCCCTAATGCACTACACCAGTGGTTCGGCGGGCTTTGGCAAGGGTCGCCAGTCTGGACCATGCTTATCCAGAAGATGCTAGCGGCTCGACTATCGAAGCGGCGACTGCATGCTCGTAATAGTTTGGAGATGTCTCGGTCGGACTCGAAGCAACCCTTTTCTCGGAGCACGCGATCGCCAGACCCTTCGCTACGCGTGAGGGAGAAAGACCTGCTTGCCAAGGCGTACTTCTTCGCGTTTATCTGGTGCATTGTCTCCCAGGTTGGCCCACTCCTGTTGATCGCGGTCGCTCGTCTACATCCTTCAGCATTTCCTTCTCGGGTATCCGAAGCTTGGACTCTCTCCAACGTCTTTATGCCCCCACCGTTCTGGTCGACTGAGAAGATGGAATCCATGGGCAGTGGGATGCATGACTTCTTCCTGTATGACCAATACGTTGGCTCAACCGCTGCTGTCGTCTGGGCGTCAGCCCTCTATGTGAATTCCAGGGATAAGCCAATGATGGCAAGAAATTGGGCGAAATTGGCCTTCGTGATTGCTGCACTAAGTGTACTCACGGGACCTGTCGGTGCGGTCGTGTGGCTGATGTGGGAAAGAGACCAGGCGTTGCTATTGATGGAGAGCAATGGTCTTTCAGCTGGTCCGGGCGTATTTTAGGCGATCAAGGCCGTCTCTCACGGAGTTCCGGCTTGGCGGTCTGGTACATAGGTAGACTGGATGTCTACCTTATTGCGTTGGAAGCTATATATTATTAATTTGGGTGAAGGGTGAGGGTTAAGCGACCAACGGACATATGGCTATGGGGACGAAACATATCCTTTATCATAATGTAATGCCGATCAGTTCAATCTACGGATAAGGCAATCAAAAATCTTGTCCATA
The DNA here is from genome assembly GCA_902806535.1 of Hypoxylon rickii. Lineage (NCBI taxonomy): Eukaryota > Fungi > Ascomycota > Sordariomycetes > Xylariales > Hypoxylaceae > Hypoxylon > Hypoxylon rickii. The sequence continues at coordinate 3,520,887 of CADCWY010000004.1, read as the reverse complement.
GGTCTAGTTGAGCGCCAGCTGTAGTAAGGTCTTACAGCTGGCGCCAAGAATTGCGGCTGTCAAAGCCAAGAGTCGGTGTCAGTTTTACAGCGGCTCGATAGTGGTTACCCTAGTAGTATTTAGCTGCTAAGCGTAAATCATTACATAATTCCTACCAGGTGGCGGCGTAGCCTGGCAGCTGCCTCTCCTACTGGCAGCTGTAGAACAGTTGATTCTGTGGACAAGACTTTTGATTGCCTTATCCGTAGGACTTGACCTTCAGCATAGCTTCCCATTAGAAACCATTGCGTTTTCAATATTTACGTCACGTACGACATAACGAGACTTCGAGGTGTGGTTCAAGCTTAATTGCGATCCGTGCTTCGTTGATAGCGATGGGGCTGATCGTCAAGTTGCGTTGTACCCCTGATGATCACCGGACTGATCCAAGCGCGATTGACCTTATAAATTGACGTCGAGAACGAGGAAGGGCCCTTCAAGCTCTTCCACTCTTTTCATCTTACGCCATACCACGAACATCCACTCAGTATGTCGATATACCCAGACGATAAACATTAACGATTCACAACGGGTGGCTTTTCTTGGGAGCCTGGTCGGATATCCCCAATCGGCTGAACGCTGCAGGTCAGGCCCATCACGTTGAGGACCAATCGATGGATAACCCTTGTGTTTCCGGTGCATACACGAAGACAGGATGCTAAATGGCCTTACTAATATCAGGACCCCGAGAACACCCGGCTTCAGTGATCCGGGTGTCCGGTGGGTGGGTGTACGCTTGGGGCCCCGATTGGGTTGAAATCTGAACGCTGAGCGCCATCCGCTGTAGCAGTCTTAACTCGTTTAGCTGCAAAGCAAGCTACTCCCGTGATCCTAAATGGGTACATTTTAAATTAACCAAGCTCTTTACTACCTGCTGAACAGAGGCCCATCCTTAAAGATAGGAGGGGTTCGCGTTGGGTGTACCAAGCCCCCAAGTCTTGTCCGAGCGAGGTGAGCGAATGGCGCCTAAAACTCGCTAGATAGGGCTGCTCTTAGGTTAGCCAGCCACTGACATTCGCATATGGACTAGATAGCATCAGCCTCTGTGGCCTAAGCGAGGTATGTAGCACCGCATCCCGGGTAACATCGGATTATATTTACCAAGCTCATAGAGCACGTAAACCTATTTACTCATACAGCATCGTACAGAAGGACCCGGCTAGTACTGGGGAAAGGTGTCGGCCAAAAGACAAAGACTCCTATCCAAAACCTTCAGTCCAACGGTTTGTAGGCGTAAAACGCGGAATATCCATCGAGGTGAATGAAATTGGTGTAATCCAGTCCATAAACCAAACAGTGTGTCCTGTTAATTGTATAATGCCGCAATCATGAAGGTCAGGTCCATTGCTGTGGAAAGGGGCTCTTTAAGGTGCCTACGTCGTTGGCAAGACCCGATTTAAGAGCGAACCAAATCTTCGCAGTACACTTCTGTAGGTTCACGATTACGCAGAATCCAGCTCCAAGGGACGATCCAGTTCGTCCCGGGAGTGCGCACTGATCAGTGTACACCGTTACGACGCCGTGTGGACACCATGTGTCGATGCGCCGATCGCGATCGATCCGCGAACTCTACACTCGAGAAGCGACGAGAGACATGTAAATCCCCCACAAGAGTCCCACAAAATTGAGGAAGACGATCCGTCGCTCCACCGGCACGCAGCTAAAGCTGATGATGGACGCAAACGGCCAGATCTTGTACCCAGCGACGATAACGTGAATTGTCTCGGTCTGAATGTTCGACGAAATCTGTTCCAAGGACTGCCTTTTCAGGATGCCCATCAGGATGAAGAATGCGACCGTGTTGAAGATGGCCCCAAGCGTGATGCAGTCGATGAACCATTTTGTCATGGTATTTTGCCAGTTCAGCTTTGGCTTTTGCTCTACGTTTCCCCCTCCCGCCCTAGCATCTTCGCCGGTCGTACCCTGCTTCTCGGGGTCCCCCAGGGGCACTTTTCGCTCGTAGGCGGGAAAACTACGCTCGAGGAGTTGCTGCCACATGTAATTCGGAGGCGCGGTGATGAAAGTGACGGTGACGAACCGGAGAAAGTTGGCAAGGTCAAAAACAAAGGGGCGGCTATCGCGGTACGCTTCGAGGGACTGCGCGAGGATGTTGGATGCGCTGGAAAGTCCAGCAGCGGCCAAAGTGGCCTTCATCATAGGCGAAGGCATCCTGATGCCAAAAAATCGGATCAACCGGGTCGTAGGGTGAAGAGTAACGATTTAGGAGATGAGGAACGAGTGAACGGCGAAAGTAGATGATGTCTTCGCATTGAAACGAAGGGATTGAATTCAATTGACGGCTAGAGTCGATGCCAGATGAAAGGGCACCCGAAAACTTGGAAGTGATGAACAATGTCGAGAATATGCCCCCTGGTGTCCACCGATTCCACTGATTGACATTGGAGAAGCTCCTTGGTGGCTTGCTCCTTTATTAAATCTGACGAATCGCTCGGGGATCGTCGTGTCGTGTGCCGTCTGCCGTCTTGATTATCCGCATATGTACAGAATACCTGTTTGCTATGTATACTAGGTAGATTTACTGTTGCAGCGAGGAGACTGGATAAATACTACTCCTCCAATTGACTTTTAAACAGGTCGGAATTTTGTTTCATTCTTCCTTTTGCACTGGATTTGTTTCTTGCTGTAGTGGTTGTGATTACGAACCTTGAATTCAACGTACACTTGGCTTTTCGGACGAGTTATGTCATTTGGACCACCCTGCCTTGATTCTACATACATATTTTCCAGGTACCTGCATTAATGTGCACATATCCATCGTATGTGGCCCCTATCCCCACCGGGGGTTAACAGTGGACCGCTCAAGATCCGTATCGCACGGCCGTCTGTTCCGTCCCTAAATCTGTCTGTCGGGTATAGATATGCGAGTAACTGAGGTTATGCAACAAGATCTCGTGGCTCACAGCAGTAATCAGTAATCTCAACCGGATCCTACATGTCAACACCATTCGGACACCTACCTGGACGGGCATATTCGAAATTCTACCTATAGAGAGCATACCTACCTAGGTACATTTGCACAAAAAAAGATGTGATTAAAGATCTATATGGCCCCGAAAGATGCATGTGGCCGATCTCTTGAGACATTCCACAAGATTCATGTTAGGCACGACGCTTTTGCCTAGGATGGTGAAACCAAAAGGTCCAATCCTAGCCAGTGCCCAGCATCTCAACATTGACACAATTCCGCTCATCTGACGCGTCTTTCGACGATGAACCACTTAGATCCAAGCCCCGACGCTATTTGATTGCCGATAAGCCATCGCAGCATTGCAGGGTGCGTAGGTGCCATGGAGCGCTAAACTGAGGCAGTTCTGCCTAGCTCAAGTGCTGTTTTGGGCTGCGCCACCTAAATCAGCCACTACAGCGTGGACTGTTTGGGGGAAGTTAGGCCTAAAAATGGTAACTGGATTGAGTCACCCGCCGGATCCGATTCTCAAACCAATCGTCTTACACGCCTCGACCCCGGGTGCTTGAGCATGACATATGACACCTTATACAAGCCGTGTCATCCGCGATGACTCTACCTACTAGATACGATAAGCATGTTGCCCCGGCGAGAAGGAGGGTGCTGAATTCGTCAGTATGAATCATCCGCCCTCACCGGGTAGCCCTATGGTAACCTAGACTCGTAACCCAGACTCGTAATCCTTTATATAGAACTCCTCGTCTTCCGTAGTCTTCTCGAAAGTCCACTTGACTTCCATCAGTACTGAAATACCTACAACCGACGCCCTACGTGTGGCATCCATTACGTGCTTTTCTTCGCATGACCTTGCTTTTGCTTTTGCTTCACGTGTCCACTAGTTTTACTCTACCATCCTATACAGCCCTTTTAAACACGACCTGCCCCTCATGACGAGCTTATCCGCCCTCCCTCTGGAGCCGTCTGGTAGTCGCTGTCGAGGTCCCAAGCACAACCGGCCCAGCCGAATCACCAAAACTCGCCCGCGCATAAGTCGTTCCACCTGGTCTAAGGACGTCCAAGGCTGCATCCCAGGATGGGAACTTGACCGCGAAGACAGCCGCTTCCTCGCGGCCGACCCCAACATCGAACTGCCCAGCGACCGGATACGCCGCAAGCCGCGGCTCGAGCGGCAAGAAGCATTCCGCGCTCCCCACGCCTGGCACTACACCGACGTCGTCGACGACGACGCCGAGCTCTACCGCCTGGGTATCCTGTACGACGATGCGCACTCGCGGGGTTCCGGGTTCACCTTCGACGCCATCGCGCGCCCCGAACCCGTGTACGCGGTGCGTCCGGCGAAGCGGGCGAAAAGACGACATCTCGACGCCTCGTACCTTCACATCGACATCGCGCACGACCTGGACTCCGATTTGCAGCAGTTTCTAGCCCCCGATGTGGTGGAGCTTCCCGCTCCCAAGGATGATGGCGCGGAAATTCGCGATGGGAGTCGAGCTGGCGTTGCGAGGAGGCGATCGTATAGAGACGTGGCACTTACGGCAATCCCCGAGCTCCCGGAAAGTTCACTCGACACTACTGCCCCAGTGGCGACCGATTGTCCCGACCTAACTTCCGACTTGGAGAACTGCGAAGAGGAGGATGAGGAGGATTGGGCGCTTTTAGACGCCGAGGTTCTTAGCGGCACCGAAAACGATGCAGAAACAAATGTTGGCACAACAGACGTCTTCACGGCGTCTGCCACCGGTGATGAAGCCTGGATCGTGCTGGGAGACGGCTCGTAGCAGATCCGCACAAGGGATCCCCCGAACGCCCTCGGGATCCCGACCGCAGGTCGCAGCGTCGCTGCGCGGATTGGCCCTCTTTGTACCCAGCACGCCAGGCGGCGGTGTTTCGACGGGATGGCGGTTGTGTGCTCGCCGTCGACATCGGTCGGTTGTTTGAGCTCGCCGTTTGCACGTCGAGGTGTGTCAACAGATGTACTGTATCCTTGCGGGACGTTGCGTCCTACGGCTTCGTTTTCCTGTATTATCTAGCATCATTCTTATCAGCATGGTTCGGCGTATTATTGGCATGCCGATACCCCTATTCCCGGAGTCTATGGGCGGGGTGTACGGGTTCATCCGGTGTGTCACGGATTTGGCACTGCTAGCTCTGAATTATATGCGATCATATTCTACCTAATTTCCTTGTTCTTGTAGATATTGTGGACTTTATGGTCTCCCGCTATCGGCATTGGCACTCTACATTGCGAGTGAAGTTCCAGATACATAACCAATTCAGGAAATGAAGGTTACCATCTCCACATACAACAGCGGGGATACCAAGTTTATCCCGCTGTAACATTATTCTCCCGTCCATCTATGACGCTATATCCATGCAAGAGACTCGGCAATGGCGGTAGTAAACGACCGAGCTAAGGGGCTTCGATTGCATTGGCATCGTTATTTGGCTGATTATATACTATTTATAAGGCCACCCGACACATGAGAGAATAACCGCAGAATCAAAGAAACTAAACCAATAGAACTATACACACTATCAGAACCAACACGCGACAATGCCAAGCGCCACCAAACCACTCCTCCTGCACGCCCACGCCACGGGGCCGAACCCGATCAAGCTGGCAGCAGCGCTGGAGTTCCTGCAGCTGCCGTACACCATCAAGATGTGGGATTTCGGGGACGACCCGGAGAAGGGGGTGAAGGGCGCGGCGTTTCTGAAGATCAACGAGAATGGGCGGGTGCCCGCTCTCGAGGATCCGAACACGGGCGTCGTGTCCTGGGAGTCCGGCGCCTGCATGAACTACCTACGGCGGGTCTACGACAAGGATGGCAAGGTGCTGGGCCCACGGGGCAAGAGCGAGCAGGACATCGTGGATTTCGAGAAGTGGGAGTACTTCCTGCTGACCACGCTGGGCCCGATGACAGGCCAGGCGAATTGGTATAGGTGAGAAGAGGATCTAAGGAATTGGTAGAATCATGCCGGAAATATTGACTGGTGTATCTAGGCACTACAACCCCGTGAAAAACGACGACGCGCTCAAGCGCTACATCGAGCAAACAGAACGCTGCTACGGCGTCCTAGAGGGGCAGCTGAAGAAGACAGGCGGCGACAGCATCCTGCCCGGCGGGATCACGGCGGTGGACTTGCACTTTGAGCCATGGGTTCGACAGCACGCATATGCCCAGATCAACGTGGACCCGTACCCGACGATGCAAAAGTGGTTGTCAAAGGTGAACAGTTTGAAGGAGGTTCAGGAGGCCTATAGAAAGATCAAAGAGGCACCTAAGCCGTAGATACAAGATGAAAAGAAAACCCGGAACTGCCCACTTTTGGTTTCCTATTCATGACAGAAACCTGTTATTATCCGGAAAATGACAAATGATACTGATAATGAACGCCACGATGATTGGAATTTCGCTCGTGCTGACCGCCCAAGCCATACCCAACGAGCCCCCAAACTCCAAAAAACAGGTCCTCGCCTTACTATATTATTATCATGGCTATTGTTGCCCCGGTGCGCGACCTAGCTTTGTCGCGGCGGCTTCCACAATGCTCCTCTCTAGATTTGGCGTGTTGCTGGTTTCGCCTTGTTTCGTAGGGCCGTCGTCTCGGGCGGGGACGATTTCCCACCTCGGCATCGCATCGTCCATGCCCGGCCAGAGATCGGTAGGAAGATATTCCGCGACTTCGTGACGGAATAGTTCTCTCTCTTTGCGGTCGCTCTCGATAATCTTGTCGACACTCTCCTTAGCTTTCTTCCATATGCTTAGCACCTTCTCCTCCAACCCTTTCCGCCTTTCAACTTCGAGTATGAGCCCATCGTACGAGTTGGAGTAATTCTCGTAGAACACGCGAAGCTCCTCCATCTCCGCCATCTTGTCCTGGATCGCTTGGTATTCTTCGTCCCATCTCTCGCGAAACTCTGCTTCGGCGGATATGTAGCTGTGGATCCGTAGCCCGATATCCTCCAACGCTCTAAACGCTTCGAGAGTGGATAGATAGGTCGCTCGGACTTGGTTCGCTTGGCTTTCAATAGTCGCGAAATGTCCCTCCATGGTATGGAGACATTCGTTGAGTTCACGGACCACATCATCCACTTCGGACGCATCCTGCACCACAACCTCGAGCATCTGAGCGCGATCTTCGGGGGAGAAGGGATCATAGTCGGGCATATGGGACTCTTGTTCTGCTATGACGCCGGAAATGGACACATCCTGCCCGCTCTGAGAGTTTGTGGCTTCGGCAGCCTTGATCTTAGCTAGAGCTGCTCCGCCTTCCGTTGTTCGAACGGCGGTCACGCAGAGGTCAAAATGTTGGGTCAGGGACGACAAAAGCTGGGCCATAGTATGCGAATTGTTGACCATGAACGAGAGATGCTGGGGAAGCGCTTTCAATGTGGACGAGGCGGAAGTAGATAGTGTGGGAGGATTCGTGGAGAGGAGCTTTTTGAGTAATCGCATGTCGGTATCGAAGCGTAGTAGATCTCCATCAAATGATTTTTGTACGTTCTATCGAGGAGGCACATGAGATTAGCAAAAGAGGAGAGAGTAGAAAAAGCCGATGGAAAACCCACCTGCAAAGTCTGTATATTTTCCTTCAGGGCATCCCTTATCCCGTCGACCTGGGACTCATCTACAAAGTCCATCAAGTTCTTCTTACCCTCACCAGCAGGCCTGAATGCGCTATCTACAATTCGACCTCGCAATACATCCATCGTGTCTTGCAGTCGGTTATCAGCAGCGTCCAGTGCCTTGAGAATGCGCCCGAACTCGCGCTTTCCTTTGTCGTAGGTTCGGTTCATGCTTCGTCCTACACGGTCTAGAAGATCGATCTGCTGATAGATACCCTGGCGGATGAACTGCGACTGCGCGGTAAGGACGGCAGACTCCTCGTGATCTTGTCGCGCTCGGTGGACGAGCTCGTTAGCGCGTAAAACAAGACCCATAGACGAAAGCGAGCGCTTAGCATCGAGAAGATGCTGAACAAGCGTCTCGACGGACACAGAGCTGATGGATGCGTGGGCGCCATGGTGGGAGGTGGATCGCGACACGGACGTGGACGAGGCTGGACTGAGGTGTGATGCCATGTTGAATGAGATCAGAGTCGTTGAGATGAACGGTCCAAGATCAGGAACACAATGCAGCTTTTAGCTGAATAAATGAATGCAACATCTCAGGTGCTACATTCTTAACTTATAACGAAGGTTAGAAAACACAAACATTTAATCCAAGATGATGGTGATGGTGATGGTGAGTTGTGTTGGTCGATAATCAACCATGAGACCTCTACTGAATAGTTGATGACGATGGGGTCAAATCATTGATCTGATCTATTGATGGATTGATGGATTGATGGGAGCTGGAAGAAAGCTAGAAGGCCTGAAATTTAGTAGGTAATTAGGGCTGGTTTACTGAGCCTTAGAGCTGATACTGTGCATCCATAGCGCAGACAGGCGGGTCCTCGTGCGAAGCTACGGTGAACCACAAACCACAAACCACAAACCACAACCCTGGATCGCTGGAACCATAGCTGCTGGTGATCGACAAATCACGGTTTAAAGCTGCCTTTAACTGCCGATTGGCCAAGTGCAGTACGGATCCGTACGTCTTTAACAGCTCTGAGATTTTATGGGGTTTTTATACTTGATGTCCACGATACTACGTACATACACGTACCTATCGGGTACATCTATTGATATGAGCTTATCGTGGGTTGCGTGGCCCACAGGCGAATCTTTCCAATAAAGAAGCTTCGATAACGAGCCCCTTATTAGATCAAATTGATATTCCCAGGGCGAGCCGCGTTGATGAATCTTGGTGCAACACCTGGGCATTGGTGCTAGACATGGAGGATAGATCTATTGATATTCTCTCATCCGAGAATGCCGTTTCATTCTTTCATGGCTTTCCTCAATTCCTACTACTTGTAATCTCCTCATTCACAATACCTTTTATTTAATTGCTACGATTTTAATTAACTTTAATTTAATTTGTCTTCTTTGTTTGGGAGAAACCCACGACCATAACTCGAGTAACTTTACCACTTGTAATATCTCATTCGACGTGTCTCTGGAGCATCGTCACCAATGATGCCAAACACTTCATCATCATCTACTACGTAATCTACTACCTAATGTCATCGAACAAATGGACACCCTAGAGCCTAAAAGTATAAGACGAAAACCAGTCCCACCAACCACCGAGCATCAAACCTATCCAGATGCCAGCGACGTCATTGATGATCTCCTCGATGACTATCTGGAACCACCTGCTCCTGACAGCCATGGCAATCAGAGCCAGGTCATGCAAACGAAGAGTTTGACGCTCGATACTCATCTTGCTGTCCCTCCAAAACAGTTGTCTATCCCTCTGACCACTAGCCCTTCAGAAATATCAGCCAGTTCTAGTGCAACTACACCAGAGACACCACATCCCACGCGGCCATTATGGAAAACAGCTATAGACGAAACTATTTACTTCGCTGGCGGGTTGATATCCCATCCCTTTGAATCTACCAAACACTACAGCGTCCTCCGACACTCCGCCCCTGTAGTATTCTATCGTGGGCCATCCACGAGCATCGCCATCACCATCTTTGCCGATGAGCCGTTGCCAGCTGACCGTTCGTTCTGGCTGCAACGAAAGGGGTTCTCAGGAAACATGGGCATGGCTGCTAGCGCCTTGTTACGAACGCAGGGAAATTGGATTGATGTAACGCCATCGTTTGAAGCCTTGGCGTCCGATGTCCCCCAGTCGGACGAGCGAGCTTGGCAAAGGGACATCAAAAAGTTCCTGAAAAAGGCGACGTCCCAAAAATACTTGTCCAAGCAGGTCGCACGCGAGACTTGCATCATTCGGATCCCCTCGTCGGCGGAAGATGGGTATCTACGTATCGTGATGTGCACGGGCGAAGGGTCCAAGAAGACCCTTTGTCCCTCGCCGGTCTTTCGCGTGGCCAGCACGTCGTCTGACGTTAGCGTACTACGCGGCGCAAGCTTAACCACGATGCCTATCGAGATTGGGTTGAAAGTGGCATCCGTAGTTGGCCAAAATACTGTGGAGAGGTTCATAGGACCTGCAAGGGACGTTATCCAGGCTCGAATCGAGAACTTGCAAAGTCAGGTCGAGCCATATATGCCAGGGTTTATTGCGCAGGAAGCTGGCGTTATGGCTTTTGAACGATCCGGACTCGAGGACAGATTAGTGCATGCAGACGGCGGTGTCGATGCCGAAAGATTCTGTGCCGAAGGAGATCTCGAACCGCCTCAGACTATCGGAGCCGACAGTGGACCCGAGAAGCCCTACCCTCTTCGGTTCAGTGGTAGGATAGTTCAAGGAACCGGTCGAAGTCGAACCGATGTAGGCTTTCCCACCGCAAATCTTTCCGGTGTACCAAGTGACTTGGTACTGCGTCTCGGTGGTGTGTATATCGGCTGGGCGAGGATCCAAGCCAAGGATGGCCTTGGCGACGTCTCTTGCGATTGGCACGAAGCAATCATCACGGCCGGACCATCGCCTCATGCGCCCCCGCAAGTTGTTGCGAAGAACATAGTCACGGTTCACATCATTCATGACTTTGGCGAAACTACATTTTTCAACGCCAATCTTCAAGTTGTCCTCATGGCGTACCTCAGATCCGTACCAAAGGTAGATCGATCCCAGTCATATGCAGTACTCGCCACTACAACCATACGAGACATCAACACGGCTCTTTCCAGCCTGAGCCGCGAGAACTGGCAGTGCGATATGACCCTTCGGAGGGTCAAATCAGAAATGAGCACAAGGTCTATCGAGGAGCGTTACTACGACGTCAGGACCAAAATGCAAAAGCGAGTAGACAGTGTACCTCTTCACCTGGCTGGAGTCCGCACTGCTCGAGCCGAACTAAAAGACCAGGTGTACGGTAAAGGCGGCTTATATATACGAAGGTGACATCCACGAAATATTGGACTCAGGAGGACCACGAATGTTATCGCCTCGAGAAGAGGCTTTGCTGAAATCACGGCGTTTCTATAAAAAGGCGGAAAGGTCACTTGCTAATGGGATTCAACTATATCCAATCGTACGCGGATAGGGCCGCGATTCGAACCGCCTACAGCTGCAGCTCGCGGCGGGTACTTAATTCATAATCCAAAGCGCATTCATGCATCCACAAATAACCTTGGAACTTGCTGCACAGCATCTACCCCATGATGATCAATCCCGAAGATACCAGGTACCGATAACTTTGTGCCCACCTTCGTCCATCCGATTCTGGAATTGGGAGCATCATACACGTACTCGCGCCCGAGACGATACACTGGGTGAAACGTTTCCCTTCGTTCGCAAGTTTTCCCTTGGATGCTATATATTGACGCATACCCTACGCCCTAGTCTTGATCTGCCAAACATCCCATAAAGTCCTTAGCTCCCCCGTCCTAGCGCTTGCTTATTAACAAGGCGGCAATCTGACAAAGCCGCTTGCTAGGTCAGTATAATCACGACTTCCATGGTTGTTTAGTAGGTAGTAGAGGAAAGAAAAACTAGACGCTAGCTACTTACCTACAGCAACCTACATGTAGGTAGTTGTCCGCAGCCAGCTAGCTAATTGAATCGGAAGTTCATTACCTTAGTAGGTATGTATAACACCACGAGTACTTGGACAACCGAGACATCCATGGATGCTTTGCTTGTTATCATTAACTATCGGATTCCTGCCCCTGGATCGTCATTGATCTTGGAATGATAAAGAACAAGGGAAATCAATATCCGATCCAGAGCGAAACATGACGAATAAGACCCACGGCCTGGATGTGCTCCTCGTTCAGCATCTTCAATACTGACCACTATCTATCCCTATCAGGGTAACCCAGACAGCCACCTAACAACCCCAAATTGGTGAAGGTGCCGTACGGTACCTATAAGACTCCAGTATAGGCACTATAATATCATAAAAGTAACGGTAAAGTGGCTAAATACTACTACGAAATTCTTTTTGATTCGTAAGATTAGGGACGGGAACCCCACTTCTGCTTAGTACACATTTGAAATACCGGGAGCTCTAAGTACCGAGTACTAGGTACTAAGTACTTCCTTAGCATGTGAAGTCCATGATAAGAACTCGAAGCTTCTCCGCTGTCGCTTTCAACATCCGGGGTCGGGCGCATCGCATTCTTTTATCTAACAGTTGGGCAATGGCGACATCTTCAGTTCGTAACCCCGAAAATCAACGGGTAGAGAAGTCCTTGTCGAAAGGGACGAACAATGAAGAGACTACCTCTGAACGTATTTTCGCTGGGGACGAGGAAGAGGAGGAGGATATCGCGACCGCTAGAGACGATGCAGAGATCCTTGAGCACAGTTCCTCGTTAGAGCGACGCCTCAGGCTCAAGGTCGACTTACGGTTGTGTACCATCGCCGGTATCCTCTGCTCTCTCAACTTGCTCGACTCCGGCGTGATCAGCTCGGCTTCCGTAACGTCAATGCCAGCCGACTTGGATTTGACGGGCAATCGGTTTAGCGTGAGCATATTCATCTTCACCATATCGAGCATCGTTTTCCAACTACCCTCCACGCTTGCTGTGCGCACCTTTGGCCCCCGCCTCTGGTTCTCCTCCATCACCTTCTGCTTCGGCCTCATCACCATGTGCACCGCGTTCATCCAAACGTGGCGGCAGATGATTGCGCTGCGTGTGCTACTCGGCATATCCATGAGTGGCATTTACCCGGGGTTGACGTACTTAATCTCGACATGGTACCCCAGAAGAGAGCAGCAGACGCGCTTTGCCTTCTTGCAGACTGGCGAGGTGATCATACTAGCCACGGGCGGCATCGTCAACTATGGCCTCAATCAATTGAACGGCCACGGTGGTATCGCCGGTTGGCGGTACATGTTCCTAGTCCAGGGCCTGATAGCGATGGTCATAGGGTTGGCGACGTACTTCTGGATCGTGGATTTCCCCGAGGAAGCGCATCGGTCCTTTTGGTTTCTCACGCCGGAGGAGCAGGAACTTGCCGTGGCTCGAATCAACGCGGACCGCAAGGACGTCGAGCCGGACCCGTTTTCATGGGGCAAGGTGTTCATGCACGCGCGCGATCCCAAGGTCTACGGCTTTGCGTGCATGTTCTTCCTCCTCAACCTGGTTTCGACCGCGCTGTCCTACTTCCTGCCCATCATCCTGCAGAGCGGCATGGGCTTCGACGAGAACCAGTCCATCCTCCTGTCCGCGCCTCCGTACTACTACGCCGTGATCCCCGTGCTCCTCTCCTCCATCATCGGCGACCGCTTCCGCCTTCGCGGGCCGGTGATCACCTTCAACTGCATCACTCTCATCGTCGGCTTCTGCATGCTCGGCTTCTCCGACCAGGTTGCCGTGCGCTACGTTGGCACGTACCTCGCGACCGGCGCGTACGTGAGCAATTGGGCCGCGCTGAGCGCCTACCAGGCCAACAACATCGCCGGCCAGTGGAAGCGCGCGTTTACCGCGGCAGCTGTTACTGCTATGAATGGCGCTGGTGGCATTGCGGGCAGCTTCATTGTGCGCTCCCAGGAGGCACCGTATTACATGACGGCTGTCTGGGTGTCCATCGGGTCCCACATCTTGATCATAGGTATCGTAGCCGTCTTTACGGTCTACTTCTTCCTCGCGAATAAACGTGTTGCGGCGGGAAAGGTCGTTCTTGAAGGCGTCGAGGGCTTTAGATATACTTATTGATATAGAAGGGGGTTCTGGAAGGGACATAATTGGTCGTATGAGCGTCATTCTTGCTCATCACCGAGATACCGCGTTATACATTGGGTAGCGTTGCGGTGCTAACCCTTTCTGGGGCCGTTGTTAGAACTTTCGGGTATGAAACAGGGCACGTCACGACGACACGCTTTATGAATAACGGCGGATATTAGTAAAAGTTAGGCAAGGGTCTAATAGAATTATGTACATCTAGAAGGTTAAAATGCATTTGCTCTCTTCTGGTATCGGCCTTAAATACAGCAGTTTGAATGACTCCCGGTATCCAAAAGTAACATGGACCTCGCTTTAAATTACCCATGCAAGCCCGTAGGCGACATTTTCCACCCCCTTTTCCGTCTATTCAACGTACGCCTTTGACTGTTCTTCGCACCACTCCCAAAACTTCCTCGCATACCCCAACCCACCTTTATCCTCAGGCAGCATGGCCTTTATAATATCCTGCCGCACGACCTCCTCATCCGGCAACTGGCGGCCCCAGGGGATGATATACACGCCATTACTCGCGACCGTGACCTCAGGCGACAAGCCCGCGTAGAGCTCCGTGTAAGCGCCGAAGATCGGCTCGTGCAGGACGAACGTGTTCATGAACGCGCGGAACACGCGCGACGACCCGGCGAAGGCGTCCGTGCGCAGGTTTCCCGGGTTGAGCGTGACGCTGACGATGCCGTCGCCCCCGTACCGCCGCGCGAACTCCCGCCCCAGCATCCACGCCCCCGCCTTCGACGCCCCGTAGTTCTTCGCCCGGTCCGCGACCCCCGTGCGCAGCAGCGCGAAGTCCAGCCCGTTGGGCGGCGCCGACACGTCGATGATCCCGCTCGCCAGCCACACGACGCGCGTGCGGCCGGGCGTCGCCGTGCTCGCGGCGGCGGCGGCGCGCAGCTGTGGCAGCAGCAGCCGCGCGAACAGCTGCGCGGCCACGCCGTGGATGCCGATCATGGGCTCGAGGTCCTGGGCGGTGCGCTCGCCGAAGGAGACGACGTTGGCGCCGGCGCCGGCGTTGTTCCAGAGGACGTCGAGCCTATCCTCGTGCTGGGCGAAGGTCCTGGCGGCGGTGCGCACGACGGCCAGGTCGCTCAGGTCGAGGTGCAGGAACTTGAGGCGGGCGGCGTCGGCGGGCGCGGCGCCGGTGGTGATGATGCGGATGGCGGCGTCGGCCTTGGCCTGCGAGCGCGCGGCCATGTACACGGTGGCGCCGGAGCGGAACAGGATCTTGCACAGCTCGAAGCCGATGCCGGCGTTGCCGCCGGTGACCAGGAAGATGCGGCCGGTCTGCGAGCCCGGCGGCACGTGGGCTTCCGTGAAGGTGGGCTTGGGTGGCCAGGTCTGGGTTAGCCCATTGCGGATGGATGAGCGTGGCATGGCTGTGAGCTGATGGGAGATCTCTATGTTTTTTCGAAGAATGGGGAAATACTTGTCGATGGATGTCTATTATACGGGATTGGTATCTAGTTCAAAACAGAGTAAAATGGCTAAAAGTGAGGTATCTAGAGAAATGCTACATATTACACCTATGAATTCCGAACTCTGATTCAGTCCCTTTTATATTTCTTACAGAGAGTCCGCCAATCTTACATTGTGTTAAGCGGATGCGAAGATAGGCAATGTTGGAGGCTTGGGAGGAATACGATCGTGGTCCCGGGGTGCAGGTTGGACCGAGTTTTATAGCTGTAGGTCTTCCACGCGCTAAACATGACAGCTCTAGCGTATCTCGGCCTTGTCAGATGGTTGGAAAAGTCTCCGAGGGTCAGCAAAGAGCGCGGCCTAATTCGTTATTTCCAGTGGCATTGATGGATCCTTGTACCGAATCGGGAGACTTGGCAACACCGAGACCGAGCCTTTCAATTCCCTCATCCCTCATTGCCACCCCACGCAGATTCAATCTCCGTAGGAATCTACCTTCCTATATGAGTACCTAGTAGGTACCTAAGGCATTAATCTAATGGCATCATTGATCTTACTTGCATACTAGGTAATATTTTGTCTGGCTAGAAGAACGATGGATGCAGCAACCATTTCAGGTGCATACGCAGTATATCAAGATCCATCCATCAGATCCATCGTAAAATCAAGGAACAAAACGTCCTAGTGCTTAGCGCTAAAGACCCCTAGAAAATAAGCTTAATTCCCAGTTCCTTAAGGGTTCGGTTCCCCGCGTTCTCACTACCGCGGGCCGGGGTTATAGCGCTGAAAAGTTGGGGTCGAACGCTATCAATATCAATCTTCGTACAAAAAGGAGGTTGGAGAGGATGGGGGACCTCGGAGCCGTTCGGCTAGCCCTACGATGCGAAGCCCTACGATGCGAGGCAAAGTCATGCCTAGATTCGCTCCGTCTACGCTACCGGTAGCTACGCGACGTGCCAAGGTCGATATGAATACCTCTGCTTTCTTGGTATGCAGGACACAAACCAGTTGGAGCCCAAACTTCGTTCCAACGTGCTGGGTCCTCGACGCAAGATTGGCACCATCTTGTATACATCTCTCTTACCCAAGCTGTCCATGTATACCCAACTTGAACGCCTATCAGGAAAAACCCTCAATTCTAACTTTACCTTGCAGTCGATGCTATGGAGAACATGACATCGTGTAGATATCCAATCAATCGTAACAGGAGTTGGAGTTGGAAGAACATATCCACGGATCTCTGTTTGCGTTCACGGCCCTCCGAGCCGAACGACTATCCCGCGTCTTCAGGGAATAACCTCAAAAGGGGATAGCCAGATGCGTTTCCCCGCATGCACAGATCCTAGTGGCATGGACTGAGGACCTCATCCTGGTCTATCACCGGTTCCCCAGATCTTGTGTTAGGTATTTTAGATGTTGGGCATCCCATCCAACCTCGATAGATTAGATGGGCAGTAGTCAGACTGAAAGGCTCTTGAATATCCAATCATTCAGTGCGTGCTGCTCCCTCAGGCTGACCATCCCTTACTTGTATCTCGGACAAGTTCGGCATAGACGTACCCAAAGTAGAAGGAAACAGCGGAGTTTTTGTAGGGAGAGTACCCCTCAACGCTTACCTGCAGCTAAGCCAGTCACACGGGGGACGTATAAAGATCGGATCGCCACCGCCCCATCCCGCGTCTCTCCGTTTGCCCAACTCCTTCCCCAAGCCCTGCGAAACCCAAGCCTGAGAGCACCAGGCCGCAATAGCGATGGATCGCGACCAGGAGAAAGCCGAACTCGAGCTCGAACATGTCGACGAGAAAGACCACTCCCCCAGCGCCCTCGGCGACGAGTTCGACGAGCAGGAGGGCAAGCGCATCATCTGGCACATTGACCGTCGCCTGGTGACCCTGGTCGGCGTGCTCTACTGCATCAGCCTGATGGACCGGACGAACCTGTCCGCCGCCGCGGTGGCCGGCATGATCGAGGAGTTGGATCTGACGGGGACGCGATACGTGAGACTCCTAGGTGTCGATGATGTGTCGAGAATAAACTAACGTGGTTCCGAAACAACCAGTCGGTCGTCACGCTCGTCTTCTTCATCACGTACATCGTCTTCCAGCCGCCGTCGACCGTCATCATCCGCAAGGTCGGCCCGCGCCTCTTCCTATCCACCATCACCCTCGCCTGGGGCGCCGTCATGATCGGCTTCGGCTTCAGCCCTTCGTTTCAGGTCCTCACCGCGCTGCGCCTCATTCTCGGCATCTTCGAGGCTGGGTACTTTCCCGGTTGCGTGTATCTGCTGTACGTTTGTTCGCTGTTGTTGAAGGCAGGCTGGTGCTAATGGTATTGAAACGCCCGCAGGTCGACGTGGTACACACGATGTAAGGTTTCATGCTTTCCCGGTGCTGATGTTGAGTAAGTAGCTAAATAGGAGTAGATGAGGTTGGCCGACGGTACTCGCTGTTTTACCTCTTGGGCAGCGTCGCTTCTGGTTGCTCGTAAGTGCCGAATTAGAGGCCCCACACGTTCTATCACCATCGAACCCTGCTGACGACGTGCACCAAAGCGGTATCCTCGCATTCGGACTAATGCAACTGGGTGGCACTGCGGGACTAAGTGGCTGGAGATGGATCTTCATCATTGAAGGTAGGCAGACGGAGACAAACACCGCCGTGCGTAGGCTGTAGAGTTGAGAGAACTAACCAGTCCCAACTTAGGCGTCCTCACCTGCGTTCTCGCTTCGCTAGGCTATTGGCTCCTAGTTGACTTCCCCGATTCCAACCGTAAGTCGTGGAAATTCCTAAACGAACGGGAACGCGCGTGGATTGTAAAGCGGGTGAACGCCGATCGAGGTGATGTCGAGGTCCCCAAATTTAAGCTTAGCAGGTTCTTAAAGGGCAGTCTGGATTGGAGAGTCTGGTAAGTCTCCACGGAGCCGGGACAACCTCTTCTCTCGGCACGGCGTGTCGGGCCTAGGTACTCCGGAGCTGACATGGTCTTAGGTGCTATGGGCTGATCTCCTTCTGCTCCAACACGCTCACTTATTCCCTGGCCTATTTCATGCCCCTGATTCTCTACACGAATCTAGGATTCAGCAGAGGCGCTTCGCAATGCCTCGTTGCACCCCCGTACGCCTTTGCGGCCATCTATATGTACGCAATGGGATGGGCCGGAGATCGATATCATTTGCGCGGTCCTGTCATCATTACTAACATGGTCGTCGCACTCATCGGTTTACCGATCCTCGGGTGGCACTCTAACAACGCCGTTCGGTACTTCGGCGCTTTCTTCGTCACCGCCGGGGCCACTGCAAATATCCCAGCTTCGCTAGCGTACCAAGCAAATAACATTCGTGGCCAGTGGAAGCGCGCATTCACGAGCGCGGCTTGGGTGTCATTCGCTAGTGTAGGTGGTATCGCTGGTAGCCTGGTTTTTAGGTAAGCATGTCCGGTCTATTAGGCACCTACTTTGCCGATATGCCGATCACTGACACGTTCCGAAGATCTCAAGATGCGGAGACAGGATACAAGCCTGGGCTGTGGGCTTGCATCACATGCTGCTTGGTAGCTATCCTTACCGTTTGCGTCTTGGACCTATCGTTCTATTGGGACAACCAGAAGGCGGATCGAGGAGAGAAGCAGTTGGAAACCCAAGATGTGAGTCGATACCTTTTCGTCAGCCAGCTGCACATCTAGATACCGAGCTAGGGAGGATGGGACTGATACTAACATTCGATAATAGGAAGAGTACCAACCCGGTTTTCGATATACTTATTAGGTGCAAGGGATTTTGCGGCTTCTGCGAGGAAGTTAATACAATTCATACCCTAGTAGACGTTCAATATAGATCAGATCTGTGTCCATCGCATGATGCCCCATTGTTTCTGTAGGGTGCCTAGGTACCTACCTATCCAGTAAATACAACACACCAGTTAAGGCGAGGTTTGCAAGATCAATCACAAGATGGTGAACCAAACCATGACAGCATCCCTGTGGGTAACTGGAATATGATGACTGCAGCTTACAAATGCCTTTCGATTGAAAAAGGAGATCTAGTGATCTTCCAGCTCGTCGGGGCGGAGATCGCGGGGTCGGCATTTTCATCGGGACCGGAAACGTCGCATGTATTGGAGCTGTGATCATCAAAGATAAAATGCTTATTTATAGTTGAAATGGAACTTCAATCCCGTGCTTAACAACTCTCTTGGATATCATCTCATTGCTTTCAAGCTTCATACGCAATCCGTCATCAAAGTTTCGTTAAAAGTCACAATGGCACCCCCGCGATCCATCACCGAGCTCACATCGCTCATTGACCGTCATACGCGAGCTCTTCAAGATGGGCTGAAGGGAACTCCCGCAGCTGACCTCACCATGGACTTGGGCATTCCACAAGAACTCCCAGTGCCGCCCTCTCTCGTATCTACCCGTGATGAGCTCCTAGGGGCGGTCGACGAGCTACGAGCTCGGCTCATGGGCCCATCGGGTTATCTTATATCAACTCTATTTGCAGCGGTATGAGTCCTCAACTCTTTATAATAGCCTGACCACCGTGCGTTGCATGAGCTCTCATGACTTAACGTGTTCTCAGCCCACTATCATCTCCGTGTTCCGTGTTATATACTCGTTTAACATCGGCTCCCACATCCCTCTCGATCCGAATAAGGACATCACATATGAGGACCTTGCAAAGCGATGCGGCATCCCGGAAGATGAGTTGCGTCGCATCCTGCAGGCAGCAGTCGCGTTTCGAGTGTTTGAAGAAACCGTCCCGGACGTGGCCATCAAGCATAACGCCGTGTCAGCTGGATTTTCCGACAAGGACTCAAATAACCTGATAGGAATGATACTTGAGTCGCATATGGGCGGCAATCTCAAACTCGCCGACAGTCTCCGTCGGTTTCCGGGAAGCGGCGAGCCAGGACACGCGGCTTTGCTCTTGGATCTTAGGGAGAAAGAGGTGATCAAGCAGAGCAAGGTCAATGAACAGGATGTCCTTGATCCATCCAAGGGCTTCTTCGACTATATCGCGCACGATGCGGACAAGGTTGCTCGCTTCAGCTCGGCCATGGCCTTCACAAACAAGACGGCAGGATTTGCCACGTCTCATTTCACGGCGAATGTTCCGTGGGCGGACAAGAGCCAATGCCCCGGAACTATCGCAGATATTGGTGGAGCAACCGGCGAATTTACCAAAGAAAGTAAGGAAGGACTCTGATTTCTCATTCCTTGCTGCTTTGGCTCCCGTAAATCGCTTAGAGGGATTGGGTCTTGGGGAAATGTCCTGATTCTAGATGTTGCTAACACCAAGCACCACAGTACTGCGTGCCTTCCCTGGCGTAAAAAAGGGCTATATATTAGACCTGCCGCAGGTCATCGTCGATGTCAAAGCCCCTGAGGACCTCCAAGGTAGACTGGAGTATGAGGGTTACGATTTCTTCGCCGACAAGGTGACGCGCCAAGCGGATGCATATCTCTTCCGTCACATCCTCCACGATTGGAGTGATAAGTACGGAGCCAAAATTCTAAAGAACCTGGTGCCAGCACTCAGGAAAGGTACCAAGATATGGATTTTTGAAGTGGTGCTTTCCGACATAGGCGACAGCCACCGCGTGAGAGATCAGGATCAAAGGTCAGTGCTTAGCAATTTCCCAACTCCACACTTTTTACATGCCAATAATCGAGCACACATGGGACTGACCATACCTGTAGGTGCGAGGACATATTGATGTTAGCAGGACACAAGGGCAAGGAGCGGAGCAAGAAAGGGTGGGAAACCCTGTTGGCGGCAGCTGACGAACGACTTCGTCTCGCGAGCGTCACACAGCCCGACGGCGCCCACGACGCTGTGATTGAGATTGTGTTTGATGGCTAGAGTTGTCTGGCCCAAGGAGTAAGCCAAACCCGGATACAACATTCTCGTGAAAATTGAATCTCACTGTCTATCACTAGTAAGGAATACAGATATGAGGAGGCACTCAGGATAGTTTTTTACATACCACTCCAAAATAAATATCAATCGACAAAAATGAGATCTTGAAAATGAGGAAACAAGTCATAATCTAGAATGTGATCCGTATATATCGAGGGGCCATGTAATTATCAGGTACGAATGGACCTGCCCCTCAGTGATCCATACTTATCTTCTTATCGATAAGCTTCTGCTTAATTGTTGGATCCGCTGTGTCAATTTCAACATGGGAAAGTAAATAATAATGCACTGAACTTTTCGCAACTTTTCTTAACAATTAAACATTTAACATTTCGTCTTTCACTATTATGCGAAGTCACCACCACATTGCAAAATGGTTTCCGACGAAAATACAGCAAGTGCGCCTGTCAGCACCTCGGACTCACATTCGCTACCTACAGGCGACATGCCCAAACCTTCTCAAGATCACGCAAGTACAATGCCGACGGCAGGTTCAGACGCTGCGGGGCCAAACCGCCGCGACGGTCGAGGCAGATTCTCAGACCGAAAGGACAACCCCAACGGTCGCCAACGAGGGAACGATGCTAAGCGCAAGAACTCAGACCGTGGAAGCGATCGGTAAGCTCCAAAATCCCACAATCCTTTCAATTGTCCTCGGGCATCCAAGCCAATGTCTCCTAACTAGTATCCAGTCGAGGGCCACGAGATAGACGCGAGCGCAACGACAAAGGTTGGCAAGATCGAAAGCGTCGGAGGGTCGATGAGAACGGTAACACAGTCGCCAATGATCCGAGCTACATGAATATCCAGTTTCCCGAAGCAGAGATCGCCGCTGAGGCCCGTAGGCCAAAACGCAAGGTCGCCGTTATGATCGGCTACTCCGGTACTGGATATCATGGTCTGCAGATCAATCACAAGGAGAAGACCATTGAGGGCGATATATTCGGTGCCTTCGTTGCCGCCCAAGCCATCTCCAAAGCCAATGCCGACGATCCAAGGAAATCGAGCTTCGTCCGATGCGCGAGAACCGACAAGGGTGTCCATGCGGCCGGAAACGTACTTTCCCTCAAGTTGATCATTGAGGATCCAGATGTGGTCCAAAAGATCAATGACAACTTGCCTCCTCAGATCCGGGTGTGGGGTATCCAACGGACAAACAATGCCTTCAGCGCTTATCAGGCTTGCGACTCGAGATGGTACGAGTACCTCATGCCCAGCTACTGTCTGCTACCTCCTCACCCGGAAAGCTATCTGGGCAAGAAGGTTCTAGAATCTGTCAAGGAGCACGGCATCGAGGAAGAGTATGCGGCACGACTGGGCGAAGTCAAGGATTACTGGGAGGATGTACAGAAAAATGACATTCAGCCAATCCTAGACAGCTTGGATCCCAATGTGCGGGACACCGTCATTCGTCGTATGCATATTATGGATACTATGGCCGACGATACCAGTGCCGATGACGCAGAAAAGCCAGCATCTTCTGGTGAAGGGCCTCAGGGCAACTCTGAGATGGTAACTTCTGAGAACAAAGCAGACGTAGAGCCGAGGAGTGTTGACGGAGCAGAGGCAGAAGGCTCCAGCATTGCTGCAACGCTAGCTTCGGCACCAGGTGATGCCGTGATGGCGGATACAGAAACTGCTGAGAATGGAGAGACGGCTAAGACTAAGGTAATGCATCCGGTGGAACGTGCTTTGAGGCAGATTAAGGCCGCCTACATAGCCGCCAAACGACGCTACCGAGTCTCGCCGGAACGATTATCACGACTCCAAGAAGCATTAGACAAGTACGCTGGGACCCGGAACTACCATAATTACACAATTCAAAAATCCTACTCCGATCCTTCCGCGAAGAGGACCATCCGATCCTTTGTCGCAAACCCCGAGCCCGTCCAGATCAACGACACGCAATGGCTGTCGCTCAAGGTCCACGGCCAGTCCTTCATGATGCACCAGATCCGCAAGATGGTCGGCATGGCCGTGCTCCTGACCCGCTGCGGCACCACGCTCTCGCGCATCGACGAGAGCTACGGCTCCTCGCGGATTAGCATTCCCAAAGCGCCCAGCTTAGGCCTCCTGCTGGAGCGCCCCGTCTTCGAGAGCTACAACAAGCGCGCGCAGGACCAGTACAACACCGCCGACCTCGACTTCGCCAACTACGAGACGGAGATCCGGGAATTCAAGGATATGTTCATCTACCGCCACATCTTCGAGTTGGAGGAGAAGGATAATTCGTGAGTTATTTCCGACGCTTGTACTGATGATACGCGAGGGGAATTGCTAATGCCACACAGGTTCCATACGTTCTTTCACCAGATCGACAATTTCAAGACGAATTACTTCCTCTGGGTCACGGCGGGGGGAATTGAGGCCGCGGAGACGAGGACGGGTCCCATGGAGGCTATGCCCAAGGAGCTTGAGGACGGCTTGGGCGGTGACGATGGAGACGAGGACCCTGAGAATGGCGAGGGTTGAAGGCGCCAGTAATGAGATTACGGTTCGATGTCGTGTGTGCATTTAAGATACAAGGTAGAAGAAGTTGTAGCTTCCGTATTAATTGCAAACTACGCGCACGATATGAGGCAAATTAAAACTTCAAGGAAAAGCAAAGCGGTCCTATTACGTGCTATCGAGGTCCCTAACGAACCTGTCCGTCCATAGAAAAGAGGGACTATTAACTACGGGCTGCCAGTCGGTATGCCTTGAGGAATCCGTCGGGTCCTCCAATCCCCAGAATCCTTGACTAGCAAGGTGAAATTTGCCCAATTTTGAGGCAAGGTTGTCACATCAAGAACCGCATAGTCCCCCCATCACCCAACACTCGCGCACTGCATCCATAATGGGACCTGTGTTACCACGGCCTTAATTACGACCAGCCACGCCCTTGCCTTTCTCCTTGCGCTTTCGAGCAGCAGCTTCCTTCTTCATCTGGGCTCGCGTCTTCTTCGTCTTCTTCGGCGACACGGCCTTGCTAGACGACTGCTCTGGCTCGCGGGGGGCCGTGCCGGCGAGGTCGTGCGTGCTGCTGCCCTGCGAAACGGTTCGGCCGCGAGTCGCGCTGCTGGCAGTGGTGGCAGGACTGACGGGAGCGGCGGGAGCAGGAGCAGGGGCAGGGGCAGCAGGGACAGGAGGGGCAGAGGTGGTGGAGCCGGAATACAGATCGTAAGGCCTCTCCGCGACTTGCACGTTCGACAAAGCATAGGGCTGGCTTGCGCCCTGGGCCACGCCTTGGGAACTGCTCCCGGCTTCGGTGCGCTTCTCCTTCTGGCGCTGCGCCGGGTGACCGCGCGTCTCTTGGCCTTTCCCCTTGCGCTTCCCGGCACCCTTCTGATCCGGTTTGGTCAACACCGCCAGCTTCTGCCGGAGGGCGGTGACAGTTTCGTTTCTCTCCTAGGAGGCGGAGCTGGCACCGCCCGGCTGCTGCTGCTGCGGCTGAGGCTGCGGCCTCGAATTTACGACGTCGACTAGCTCGTTCTCTCGCTTAACAATAATGTCGTGAAACTGGAGGACGTTGTCGTTGAGGCGGGCGACTTCCTCGGCCTTCTTGTCAATCCTGGCCTCGTATTCGTCGTCCTCGCCAGGCTTGCGGAGCGGACCACGGATCCAGAGCTCCTTGATCTCGCGGTTGAGGGCGAGAATACCCTGAATCTCGGCCGTCTGGAGCATCGGTTAACGAGAAGAGCCATGATAGTTTCGTAGGGGCGGATGGTGGGTAGAAATGGGAATAGGAATGGGTGGAGAGTAAAAGGTAGTAGCACATACCAAGGCAGCGCATTCGGTCTCCATAGTCAGACGATTGAGCGTTGCTTTCTCAATAATGTTACCGGCGTCAGGTAGAGGCTCCGTCGCAGCCATGACCACATTGTTAAAGTGAGTCAGAATCTGGGCGACCGCGCGGTCGTGACGATCTTTGGAGGCGGCCAGGTTAGCATATCTGTTTTCGGCTTCGCAAACTTGAACATTCTCCATCGAAGGTGGAAGTGGGAAAAGGGCGAATTTTTTAGGAGCCTTCGGGATATCATCCAGCCCCGAAGGAAGTTGTCTGAAATTCCAAGACATTTTATGTGGTTCGTGGGTAGCAAAGTATGAAAGAATTGTTATGGTTGATGGGGTGGTGGCAGGGAGGGAGGCATCATAATATGAAGGCGAGCCACAAGCCAAACAATAAGACTGGATAGCAAAAGCAACAATATCGCTAAGCTGCTAGGCGGTATCTCATGTCGAGTAGCAGAGATGACGATCAGTCCATAGACAGAGCATGAGATCCGGGCTCGACCTTCCCAACTGACGCCTCCATTGGCAAAAGCCCTCATGGAAAGCAGTATGTCCGTCAAGTATGATCCAAGGCCTTCATCGTCTTCCACAAAAACGTGGGGATGAATGAAAAGAAATTCACTTACCCAAGATGTTGCTATCCTCGTTCCTACTCATTCTGACTTCTTAGGCTTGCGATATGAATTTAATTTATGGTTCGAAAAGGCATGCAATGCGCGACGGTATTCGCCTTGTTGATGCGCAGAGAGAGAAACA
Organism: Hypoxylon rickii; assembly: GCA_902806535.1. NCBI lineage: Eukaryota > Fungi > Ascomycota > Sordariomycetes > Xylariales > Hypoxylaceae > Hypoxylon > Hypoxylon rickii. The sequence goes on along the minus strand of CADCWY010000004.1, from coordinate 3,495,328 downwards.
CTGAAAGGGATCACGGTGTTCGTTGTTGTATTGAAGTTCGTCGGAAGTTGTTGACAACCATGCACATTAAAGCATGGATTACTGTGTACTACCTACATATGTACCTCGTACCTAGTACCTACCTAGTAGTACTAGGTAGGTACCTAGTACCTACCTAGGGTACTTACATAGGTACATAGGTACCTAGCACGGGTACCTTGGCTACCTACATAGGCGTCTATTTGGGGTTTAGTGTGAATACTAACGTCGTTGGTCCTCACATTGCAGGTATCCATCAATAGATTCATTTAAAGGTATTTGTATTCTTGCATTTGCAATGCATTGATTGTTCATCAATCAATCCTTTCAAACATTCTCATGAAAAGAGTCATACGAATGCTGGTATCACTTGGTATTATTGAAGATGGATACTATCTTTGCTAAAAGGCAAATATCATTGATCTAACTAGGTACTAGGTAATTATTCATTGTTGACATCAACACCTTGTCACTCTGAGGATAAGAACTCTCTTGGACGATGCAATTTCTCCCAACAAGACACCAACGACCGCTGCAGTTTGTGGAGACTTGGGATGAGGTGTAAAGCTAATTTCTCGGGAATGATACCGCCTTTATCTAAACCAGGAACAATTTATAACTGGAGATGTCAATATGTTAGGAGTTGCTTTTCACGATGGCAAATGAGCTTGAGGGAAACCTACGACTAGGCGCTGGTCTAAATCATATCTATCGCCACAGCTAAGCTGCGGGATTTGGGAGTAATTCTGCGCAAGCTCCTCTCTCGTATTCTGGAGAATCTGGGGGCCGTGTAAGTGGTTGTCTCATACCTTAGATTCGAACTTACGTTGATATAGGACTGCTCTGGGTTCTCTTTCAGAGTCCTGACCAACGCCCAGGACATGGCTCCGGTAGGTGCGCCGGCGATCGACGTATCCGCTGAGGTTTGATTGTCTGCGCACCCGGAGAACATCCACACGTCCTTGCCCTCCGTTTCCCAATGCTCTTCAAACTTCTCGGGAGCGAGTCCGTCTTCGTCAACTTCTTCGTCCTTGCGATGGTGCAACCCGTTGAAAAAGTCTGTGGCGCCTCCGAGGAGCATCTTTGCATCGTCAATTTTGGACACGGAGAAGCCGCCCTCGAAGAGTTCTCCTGCCGCGCGGATCAACCCAACACCTTGCTTTATCGTGTCAACCATGTTAACGTTCCCCTCTTCATCAGGGCGGTACACGTAGGGCAGCTCGCAAGCCGAGCCGGAGTGGCAGCAGTCAAACAAGATGGTAAGACGACATTCTGGGTTCATGGGCGAGACAATCGCTCGGTGCAGCTTCCAATCAAGGCCAAGTCAGCCACAGACGGTGGAAGTTAGAACCGCGTCCCTCAACTTACTATTTCACTCGTCAGTTGCCCGTTTTCTTTGAAGTCAACAGGGCATATGGTGTCATCAAATCTGGTTTACGTTAGGAGACAAAACCACGAATTTCGTAGTTGAATACCTAGTATCTACTTACCCTGACGGTCGGTCCCCATCATCATTCCTTACTTGTCCTACCTGGGTAATTAGTTCGGACAATTCGAAGCTATTGTTGTGTCAAGAGGCTATTTGCTGACCTCCATGGCCCGAATAGCTCAACCAGAGGATATCTCCTGGTTGGTTCCGGCTTACCAGCCAGTTAATTGCAGCCATGATGTTTGCCCCTGTAGGAAAGAAAGGACTGCCCTCATTTTCGGGGATATCCGACAGCATGACCATATCGTGCCTGTTAGGGGAGAAGCCTCGCTCCTCGACGAGAAAGTTACGAACATTTTCGGCATCGTTGATGCATCCATTTAGCTCATGTTCTGTGCCGAAGTAGTTGATGCCGATGAGCAAGGCTTTCTTACGACCCATGATGTGATATCAGTTTCGTTCGCCGAAAAGGCAAGTTTTATTTTTTGAATCAAGGTATCTAGTAAATATTAAGGAATGTAGGTGAGGCGATGTGAGTTGATTTCACCTCAGCGCAGTAAAATGCCTCTTCCGGCCACGAGGGGAAGGCACCTGAGAGGTACAAGTGCGTAACTTCGGGACGTTGCCCAATGGTTTGGGTCCCCCCAAACACTTCCAGGGCTGCTGCCGTACCGCTACAAGCGCCTATCATTTCGCATCTTGTTAGGTAGTGAGGTATCACCACGACCACCACGCAAATGGGTATAGATGAATGTATGTACGATGGGAGGAAGGCTGGCGCTCTACAGGAGCCGCTGTATCGTCCCGATGAGGTTGCTGACGATGTTGACTACCTACCTACTACCTAGTGTACATGTACCTATCGCCATCGCTAACAAACATAAGCACATCTACACACATAACATGTGGTTTTCGTTGATTCGGAAACACCAAAATTGCGGGGTAATGTATGTCTTCCAAGGGTTCTCAACTACCTGTACCGTTTCATCAAGATCCCGCGCCTACAAGGCTTAGAGTTAGTATTTACCATCCTGGTTATTCTGAAAGATATAAACCATTACTTTATACCGAACGATAGCAGCGTTAATTACAATCTGGCATATTACCTAGTATGCTTCATGCATCTTAGTCAATAATAACTGGCCGCTCAATGACAGTGGTGAATGCCCTACAACACGTGACAACCAATGCCCCTACCTGTCAACAAGCATCAAACCGAACACAGATGTTGTGACCCAGCCTAGCGACGGCATTCTTTGGGAAGATCGTTATTATTTCCAAGTACCAGGTTTTAGGACAGAAATCAAGTCAATAATCCATGTTGATACTTTAGGTAGGTAGTATTTCATATAATTACTAGCAGCCCCTTACCCGATTACCCTCAAATTCATCGACTGGGTTTTTCCCCACGACAAGATCCCGCCATTATGGCAACACCCTAACATCAATCCCATACCACCCAAAACACTTTTAGCTATGCTGAATCTTCACACCTGTCACGAGAGCTGATGTGAAGTATGCCTAAGAAGAAATAGATAAATGGGAGTGATATAGGAGAGCGTCACATACGCAGTTCTCTAGAGATAGTTTATACGTGCCACCTGATAAGATGAAGTCGAGAGTCAAGGCCTTCCTCAAATCTAATGGCATGTCCAAAGAAGAGTTCTGCAGGACGATCGATATCACAGAAGATGAAATCGAGGCTTTTTACGCGGGAGAGGAAGAAGCGTCCACAGGAGGAAAGCAAGGTCTCCCACAATGCGCCACCTTTCATTAGTGAGATAAATAGCAGGTAAATGGTTTAGTACCACATCCGGTCTGTATTCTTACTATCGTACTTCCAGTCGGTATAAACTGTAGATAACGTTGGTCGCATTCAGTGGCATCTCCTAAGCGAATCCGAGTCGGGGGAATAAGGGTCACGATAAGCCGTGATATTGCTTGATTTCATGAGCGTACGGAGTGCAAATGACGTACGGCAGTACCAGTAATACTAGGTGCCTGGTGTCGGTGGGTTTCCGAATGCGAGCGTCCAGGCAGCATATCTAGAACCCACAAATAAGGTGACGGCGTGGTAGTTGACGAAGAGCCCCTAACTTCGGGTACATTGGCTTCCCTATCCTAGCGCCCCAACTAGTATATTCCTTCAGCCTTCGGCTGAACATATGTGCTATTTACGGCGCTCCAGGGTTGTGTACCTAGGTGCGCACAGGAATCAAGCCATACATTGTATTACATAGTACTTAATGGTAGGTGGGTAGGTTTAAATAATAATAATTTTACAGATTAACATAACTAATATAATAACGATTTAATTAAAAGCGAATATAAATTTTATAAAACCATTATTTATAAATTTCCATTTTTATTTAAAAACTATTTTTTAAAAAAGCCATTTATATTTAAAAATACATTTAATTTAATACGATATATAATTATAATATAACTTTTATACTTATATAAATTTATTTTATTATTAATATATAATATATATAATAATACTTATAATTACCTTATTTATACCTAAATTAATAATATTTTAAGTTTTATTAAAATAACTTAATTTAATTTAATTTTTAACCATAATATATAAAATAAAAGCGATAAATTTTAATATTAATTATAATATATTATAATATATTATAACGATATATCGTTAATATTTTTAATTTTATTAATATTATATCGAATTTAAATTAAAATTTTAAATAATTAAAATAAAAAATCCTATTATTATTAAAGTTTATATAATCTTATAAAAATTAATATAAAAATTAACGAAAATTAATATAACGAAGTATTTTTTTAATATTTATTAAAATATATATCGAAAATAAATGATAATAATAATTTTAAAAAAATAAAAATATCCTTTTATTCGGATAATATTAAAACTAATAAAACATATTAATAATAAAGTTTTTATAATTTTAAATCATTTATTATTTTATATAACTTTTATTTTTTAATATTATTTATAAATATTTAATATTTTAATTTATATAAATAATGTTAATATTTTTAATAATAATTAAGTATAATTTAATTAATTTAATTACGGTAATGTTTATAATAAAAGTTTATTATTAAATTTATATATAACTTTTAATTTAAAAGTTTATTTTAAATTTTAAGCCGATATAAAAAATAATAATAGCGAAAATATATTATTTATTATATACATTAAAAAAAATATATAATTAAAATATTTAAAATTATTTACACCTTAATATTAAATATAATTACTTTTATTAAATATAAATTAATTTTAATTAATTTTTTTTAAATAAATAAATTAATATAATTTATTAATAATAATTAAGTTTTATTAAAAATAATAAACCGTATATAATTAAGCTTATATTATAAAATATTTAATTCGTTTTAAATAATTATTTAATGTTTAAATTATAAAATAATTAACTTTTAAATAAAATAATATAATTAAAATAACATATATTATTTATTAAAAATAAACTTTTAAATTTATTAAATTTATACATTATAATCTTAAATTATTAAATGTGAAATATTATTAAATTTATAATTTTATAATATATTTATTAAAAGTTAGAAATAAATGATAAACTTAAATTTTTAATAATTAAAAGTAAATGGTTTTATTAAAAATTAAATGTTTAATAAATCGAATTTTTTAATTAAAATTTAATTAATAATATATAACTTACGATATTTTTATTAAAAACTTAATAATTTTTAACTTTATATTTTTACTTTAATAATATTTGTTAAATTATTTTTATTTAAATAAAAAAAACCTTTTAAATAAATTTAAATATTAACGGTATAACTTTTATATTTCGATAATAAATTATAGATTTTTATTTAAAATGTGTTATAAAATAAGAAATAAATTATAAGTTAAATGTTAAGTTTTATTAATAATATATACTTAATATTAAAATAGTTTATTTCGTATATATAACATTTAAAAACCTTTTAAAATAATTATAATAAATAAACATATATAATTAATAAAATATAATTAATATAAATAAATTTATTTATATAAGTCTTTATTAATTAATATGTTATAATTAATTATTAAATTATATTTTTCCGTAAAATTTAAATAATATATAATAATATATATATTTAATTATAATATATCGTTTATATATTAAATTAATTAAATTAACGTTTTTATAATTTTTTATAAAAACATTAAATATTTTAAGTTTAAAATAAAAGTTAAATCGGTATAAATAAAATTATAATTAATTTTATACGTAACTTTAAATGTAATTTTAATAACTTTAAAATAAAAACATAAAATTAATTAAAAACTTTTTAATTTATTTAATTAATATTTTATATTATTTTAATTAAATAATATGGTTTTTATATTTATAAAAATATTATTATTTTTATAATTATAATATAAATTTTAATAATTATATTAATCGGATCGTTAAATAAATTTACTTTATTTTAAAATTAACTTTAATATATTTATTATAATAATAAATTAATAAGTACCGATTATATAAAATTTTTAAATAATTAAACCATATTTTAAAAATATTAATTCCTTAATAATTTTAATTAAGTAAAATTAAACTTTAAAATAAATAAAAATATAAAAATAATAATTTATAAATTTACGTATAATTTTAATTAATCATAAAAAACATTAATATAATAATAAATTAAATAATATAAAAAATATATTATAATTTATTAAATAATATTTAAATAATTATAAATAATAAGCTTTAAAAAAATAATTAAACACGTAATTTAAAGTTATATAATGTTATTATTAAAAAATTAATATATTATTATAAAAAAAATATATTAAATTAATTAACTTATTATATTTTAAATAAATAAGATTAAATAAATATAAAAAGATTAAATTTAAAACAGAAAAAATCGATTAAAATAATAATAATAAATTAAATATATTTTATTAAAAATTATAAGCTTTTTAATAATATTATCGGTTATTATTACCATAATATATTATATTTATTTAATTTAATAATAAAATCATTTATATTTTTTATGTTAAAATTAAATATAATTAAATAAAATAATTTTTAAATAATATGTAATAATAACGGTAAAATTTTTAAACGTAAAAACTTTTAAAATTATAATTTTTAACTTATTATAATATATTATTAATATAATAAATAATAAAAATATATATTATAAATTTAACCTTATTAATATTTATGATAATGTTTTTATTAAAAATTTTAAATGTTTTAAAAGCTTTAATAATATTATTAAAATTAAAACCGTATAAGTTAAAAATTAATAAAAAATATTTCTTAATTTTAAATAATTATTTAATAATAATTTAATAACTATAATATAATCATTTATTAACGATTGATATAAATTTAAAAAATATTAAACTTATTAATAAAATTAATATAAAAAAAGTTATAATAAACTTTATAATATATTTTTAATTTTATTTAAATTTAAATTTATAATAACCATATATTTTAAGTTTAAATTCGTTATAAATAAAATATATATAATAAAAAAACTATTATTTTTTATTTATTATAATAAATTTATTATCTAATTTTTAATTAATTTTTAACTTAAAATAAACATATATTAAATATAATAAAATTTATTTTCGAAGTTTTATTTTTAATACCTTAATTTATTATATTTAAACTATTAAATATCTTTTTTATTTATTTTTACCGATATATATTAATGAAAATATAAGATTTTTAAACATTTTATTAAATTTATAATTATAATAAATATTTAATAAAAATAAACATTTATTTTTAATATATATATAATAATAAATAAAAATAAAAATTTATTATATTTTTATATAAATATTATAATAACGTTATTAAATTACATATTATTATCGTTATATATTAAATATTTTTAAATTTATAAAACGAATACATTTTATTTTAACATATATAAAATTTTTAACATATATTTTATTTAAATTTATAAATATATCCGATATAAAAATTTATAATATTATTTATATTATTTTTAATTTTATAATAAAAATAATTAAAATTAAAGTAATAATAATATATAAAATCGTTTAAAAATATAATAACGTTAAATGTAAAATAAAAATAATAATTATTAAAAATATATATTAATTTAAATTAATAATATATATTATAAAATTTTATGAAATTATTAATAAAAATAATTAATTTTATATAAATATTTTTATAATATTAAATATTATATAAATTTTAATAAATATAAAAAGATTAAAAAAGTAAGTTTTATATAAAATAAAGTAATGTTTTATTTTATTATTTAACATTTAATACGTTATAAGTTTTTATTTTATACACGTATTTTTAAAATCTTAAATGTTTTAGTTTTTAAATACGAACTTTAATTAACATTTTTTACCTTTAATAATATATTTATTTTACATATATTTAATAAAAAAATTACTTATAAAATTAATTAATTAACGTTAAAAATTAATTTAAAAAAATATAACATCTTTAATTAACTAATTTTTATTATTATAAAATAATAAAAAACTTTATATAATAATACATATTTTTAACGGTTAAAACTAATAAAATTTATAAATATAATAAACGTTTTTTAAAGCTTAATATTTAAATTTCCATGTTTTAACATATTTTTAAAAATAAAAATATTAAGTAAATTAAAGTTATAATTAAAAATAGTAAAAATTAACATTAAGTTTTAATTTAAAATTAATGGCAACTTTAAATTTAAATTTAATTAAATTAATAATATAAAAAGTTTATTTATTATTTTAAAAAATCATTTATTATTTTTAATTTATATTATTATTTTTTCGTTAAAAATAATGCGGCTAATAATGTAATATTATTAATATTTTTATTATATATGGTTATATTAATTATTTTAAAAGATTTAATATTAATTATGTAATATAATTATTATTATTATTAATATTTTTATAATGTATTATATTAAAATTAAAAATTATTAAAATTTATATATAATGGTTAAAATTTTATAAATAATTAAATAAAGTAATATTTACTTTTATTTTTATTTTTACTTTATTTTTATTATTATTTAAATTATTAAGATTATATTTACTTTAATTACTTATTTTATTTTATAATAAAATATTACCTGAAAAATTAATTAATACATTTTTATTATTATTATAATTAAAAATTTAAAAAGCCTTTTATTACTTAAAAAATATTATTAATAAGTAATTTAATAAATTATTAAAAGAAATTTATAAATTAATTTTATTATTTGTTATTTTATTATTATTTTAAGTTAAAAATTTACGTAATAAAATCGTTTTAACATTTTTAAGCGATGAAAATTAATTTTTTTTAAAAGGTATATTATTATATATTATAAAAATTTTAAAGGAAATAAATAAGTATTTAATTTTTTTATATTTATTTCCGAATTAAAGGTTATTTATATTAATAAATAATAATAAAAAAATGGTAAAAAAAGTTTTAATTTTTAATAAAATAAAAAAATTTTTAATGTTTATACGTTTAATTTATTTCCTTAACACATTTAATATAACTTATTATTAATTATTATTATTTATAAGTTACGGTTAAATATAATATACTTTAAATAATTACATTTAATAATATAAATAAAATTAAAAATATTAAAATTAATAATATAAAAAACTTTTTATTAATAATATAAGAAAACTTAAGTTTTAAATATAAATTTTTAATATTTTTTTAAATTATTATTTTCAATTTTTATATTTAAAAATTATTATATAAAATTAATTTTTAAATTTATTAATATTAATTTTTATAAATATTATAAACGTTATTAACGTAATTACCGTTTTTATTTAATATAATAAGTAAATAAATAAATCTTTTTAATAATAATAATTATAATTATTATATTAACCATTTTATTTATTAAAAATTAATTAACGTATACCCGTTAAATAATTTATAAATTTTAATTATTAAATAATTATAATTTATAATTATAAAATATATTAATTTTAATTTAACCTTTAATTAAACTTATTAAAAAAACTTTAATATTAAACCGTATATTTAAAATATAATCGAATAATCGGCCACACTTATTTTAATAATAAATATCGTAAATTAAACGGTTATTTTTATTTTACTTATTTCTTTTTAAGTTTTTAATGTTATTAAATTTTAACTTAAATAAGTAACTTATTAATATAAGTAATTTATTATTATTAAATAATCGTTAAAATATAAAAAAAAGATGTCTTTAAATATTAAAAATATATATTTAAATAAATTTTTTTTTAATATAAATTAATATCTTAAAAATGGTATAATATTATAAATACTTTAATTACTTTTAAAAATTAAATAAAAGTAATAATAATAATTATATTAATAAAAAATAGTTTAAGTAAAATCCGATATAATTATAAATTACGTAAGCATTTTTAACCTTTAATAACGATAAAGCGATTTTTAAATTATTTATATTTAATGTTTTTAATGGATACTTTATTATAACACTTTAAAAATTTCCGGAAATATTTAATAAATTTATTTTAATGTTTTAAATATAAATTCCTTTTTAACCAATTTTATATAAATAATATACTTTTAATTTACCCTTTTATTAAAAATAAAAAGGATATAAAGTTAATAATATATTAATAATAATTAAATATATGTTTTTAATTTTATAAGAAATTATTTTAAGAAAATAAGCTATTAAAATATTAATTTTAAAGTTTTTATAAATGGTTAAAAAAAATTAAATTTTAATATATTTAGATTTTTATAATTTTAAAATTATTAGTGTGATTAATTATTATAGGATTTTTATTAATAAAAACAACTTTTTTTAATATTTTTAATAAATATTTTACGTATTTATTTTAAAGATATATAAAATTATTAAAAAAAAGGATTTTAATTTAAATATTAAATATATTATTAAGCCATTTAAAAGAAAAATATAAAAACTAATTTAAAAAATGTTAAATATTTAAAGATATATTTAATTTAATTTATAAAATTAAAAATTTAAGCATATTAAATTAAATAATTTTATATAAATACCGTAAGTTTTATTATAAAACAGCGATTATATTAAAAAACATAAAAAAAAGATTTTAAATCATTTAAAAAATTTTAATTTAATAATTTTTTCTACCCCCGTTAAACATATACTTATTAATTAATTTAACGAATAAGGTAAATTATAATAATAATTTTTAATTAAATTAATTATTATAACATTTATATAATATTAATAAAATAAATTTAAGTTTAAACTTAAACTTAAAAAATCGAAATTAATAAATAAAATAAATATAATTAAAAAACTTATTTAATAAAAATAAATTAAAAATAAACTAATAATAAATAAAAAACCGGAATAAAACCCTTAAAAATATTATTATTATAATTAAACTTATTTTATTTTCGCATAATAAATAATTTAACCGTTATCGTAATAACTTATTTTTTAAACGGGATATTTTAAATTTTATACTTAAAAACTAATAAATTTTTTTATCGGATTATTAAAAATTAATTTAATACCGCCTTAAAAATTTAATTAACTTAAAATTTCGTTAAAACTTTAATCGCTAAATTATTTATTAAAATAATACATAAAATAATTATAAAAGGTCGAAATAATTATTAAAATAATTATAAAATTAACCGTTAAAACTTTAATTAAAAATTTAATACTTAAGTTAATTTATTTACGATAAATAAAAATGTTATTATAAATAATTAAGATTAATTTATTAATTTTAATAATATTAATAAAAAAAGATAATAATTTAATAATTAAAAATTCTTAAAATTTTATTATTTAATATTTATAAAAACTAATTTATATAAAACTAAATATTATTAACATTAATATATTAATTATTATATTAATTTATATTATAAAAGTTTAAAAATTTTATTATTTATATATTAATAAATATTATCGTTTTAAATTTTTTGTTTTATAATTTAAAAAGCTTATTTAAATATAAAAATTAAAAATAAATTTAAGTTAAGTAATTATTTTTATTAAAATAAACTTAAATATTTTAACATATTTATAATTTTTAATATAAAATAATATAATTTTATTATAAATAAATTTTAAAAATAAAATAATTTTATATAAAAATATTATAATATATTAATATAATATTATGGTATTTAACTTTATAAAATAACTTTTAATTAGATAATAATTTTTACGTAAAAATAAAATTCACATAAAATTACCATTTTTCAAAGCACATATTGCCGCTGTGGTATACAACAATGCGGATCAGCCCCAAATACCGCTACAAACTCAGTCTAATCCATACAAAGAACAGACCGGGGTCCTCCATACGTATACATACCTAACCTTGGAAGTATCATGGTCCGGGTGGAGCTTTTATAGCTACCTATGTACCAGCCCAAAGGCCTTCAATCCGCTATGTTGGGGCCTATATATAAATTCCAAGCATCCCGGCGAGGAAATAAGCCTCAGATGCGGCTCAGTCGACCCTATATGCCAAGCCGGCGGTTACTATTTTCGTTAACATCTTTTAGCGGCTCCCTGACCGGTTATTCAGGATGAAGTTAGGGGATATCTCTCCGGGACTGCTGGCTTTCGTCGGTTCAGTTGATTCCAGGATTGTACACACCCAAAGCGGAGCGTTTCAGGGAGGGACATGCAGCTACACTGCCGTGAACTACTTCTTCTCCATCCCCTACGCCAAACCGCCTGTAGGTGAACTACGATTCGCACCCCCGGAGCCGTACAGTGGCTCTTCTTACCGCATACGTAACGCCACAACTCCGACGCCATCATGTATTCAGTTCTCGGAGGTATTTGGTGAAAAGGGACCTAGCAGCGAAGATTGGTAAGTACTCCATGGGTTTTGAGCTCCCTGAGTACTAAACGTTTGGACGCCAGCTTCGGCTACCCCGCGCTCTAATCTTCCGGTCAAAGTATGGTTATACGGCGGAAGCAATGAAGGCGGCGGGGTGTCAGACCCAACGTATGATGGGTGTTTCTCCGCCGCAGACTCCATCGTAGTCTCGGTTAACTATCGCCTAGGCCCTCTGGGCTTCCTCGCCTCGCCAGATATTGGACTGACAGGCAACTACGGGCTCATGGACCAGCTCTTGGGCCTTCAGTGGATACAAGAAAACATCGAGAAATTTGGCGGCGACCCGGTAAGGATTCACTAGAAATACCAAAGTCAAGAAGGTTGATGCTGACGCTCCTCTGTTATAACAAGGTCCTCCTCTTCGGACAATCTGCAGGCGCCGTGGATGCTTTTATTCTTGCTACACTGCCGCAAGCACCGCAGCTAATGTGGGCTACCGCTTTGCAGTCTGGCGCCGGAAGAGATTTGGCGACAGTGGCTGACGCAAAAGTCTGGTATTCTGAATTTCTTCACGCCATGAATTACACGAAGCCCGACGTATGCCTCAGGTCCGTAGCCACCTGGTGCATCATGCTAATGTTTCCCTAGTTATCCTGCCTCCGAGCTGCCCCAACTAGTGTCCTGCAGCGCGCCGAATCAGCTATGCCAGGCCCCGAGGTACTTGCGGTAAATTCAGTGCTGGCTAACAACGGCTCGAGAAGTTCGTGGACCCCAGTAGTTGATGGAAAGTTCCTGAAAGAGCAGCCATCCACGTCGGGAATCAAAGTTCCTTCGATAATTGGGTCTACTGCTGAAGATGGTTCCTTGTTCGTCCTAGGCCAATACGGCTCAAAGGCCATACGACAGCAACTAGACCAGTCGGACTACGATGTGTTCCTCGCCTACAATTTCGGCCCACTCGCAGCGCGCATCAACGAAACCTACTCCGTTTCCTCCGTCTTCAACGGATCGGTAGCCGCCGCCATGGCAACTATTGATACGGACGTGTCGTACAAGTGCCCGGCCTACCGAGCGCTCTTGCAGGCAGAGATGAACGGCATTCCTGCATGGACCTACCAGTTCGCCCACTAGCCCAGCTGCGCCTGGTACTTCGGGATTGAGCAGGCGTGGCTACCCGCCCTAGGGGCGACTCACACAAGCGAGATCCCGTTCGTGTTCAACTTTACCACCGGGATGCCCCCACCGAATGGAAACTGCACGTTCTCGCAGTCGGAACAGGCCATGTCCCTCGCTATGAGCCGCGCCTGGACGAATATGGCGGCATTAGGGAAGCCTGGTGATGAGAGTGCATGGCCGGCCTGGACATCGAATAGTAGCAAGGGAGCGGTGTTTGGCGATGCGATGAAAGCCGCGACGATAGATTATACCTCTTGCGCTTTTTGGAACGATATTAACGAGAAGCTTAATAATTACCAGAATTCGCAATAACCTCCTTACGCCAGGGGGGAAATAGTATTAGGCACCTCGGATTCTGTTCTGTTGTTGGCCCACAACTTCACGTAACGACGAGATTATCGTTGCAAGGCGAACTTTGAAGATGCAGAAACAACATCGTCGTTGCGCAAGGAACCTGAGCCAAAACCACCTACATATACGCGAAAGTCGTCCTTGTTCGCCGGTCTTTGCCCCGACAGTCACGTTTGGTATTAATTTGGTTTTACCTCATAAATCAGCCCTGTAGCGAGAAGCTTTCAAGCTGGATCAAATATTAGTGGCCTGGGCGCTAACTTTTAGAATGGTACAGCGGGCGTGATGGCGCTCTACCCCTAAGCCTTAGTTCTATCGTGCCTAGCGTCGAGCTTTGAACCCCCACAATCACAACCCGTATTATCGAAGCAGTCTGCTTATACAGATACTCGACAAACAAAACGTCGGCGTCGAGCCCAAAACCGCTTTTCGTTTATGGGACTTTATGTGCTCGGCCTCTCCTCGCGTGGGCGTTGACAGGAGATGCATCAAACACTTCCGCCATATCCAAACTCATACAGCCAGCGAAAGCTTACGGTTATGCGCGATATTCGCTTCACAATCGCGACTATCCAGCGGTTATCAAACACGAACCACACTCATCAGTAGACGGCTATCTGCTTATGCTCGAGACAACTTCTCAGCGCAAGAAGCTGGACAATTTTGAAGGGGAAGCATACAAGCTAGTGCCCGTGGGAGTCACAGTTTTCGATCCCAACGGAAATCCTCGGAAAGAAACAGTGGAAGCCGATGTATATGTCTGGGCCGGTGACCCAGATGCTTTGACAGATAAGCCATGGGAATTAGAAATTTTCGAAAAGGAGAGATTAGAGGATTGGCTAGGCCTTTTTGAAGGAATGGAACTTGTGGGTGATTGATTGTTTGCAACAGAAGAGCTCATTTGACGTTACTCGCTATGCCAGTGTCGAAGTTTCTTGAAATTCTCATATACCCGCGCCGCACAACCAACACCACCCAAAGTCAGCATCGCGCCGTTGAATAGGATCAAGATACCATAGCTTGAGCCGTAACTCCCCAGCATTCCAGCGGTTTTGCCTCCACCGTCGGCGATCAGCTTTTCGCTTATAGGCCCACTAACGATGCTGCCAACTCCTCTAGCGGCAGCAGCAAACCCCCAAAGCACCCCCAAGTCGGCTTGAGGGCTCCGTTTCTGTATTTCTAGGCCAATGCCGACCCAAGTCGAACTCCAGCCACCGGCGAAAACGCCATAGAGGAAGGCAAAGGCACAGAGGGTCCCAAAGTTCGTTGCGAAACCCCAAGCAAAGAAAACTGCGACAGCGGCACCCAGAGACAACGTCAACAGTGCTACCGAAACGTGATAACGATCAACGAGCCAGCCAGTGCAGATAGCGCCAATAACGGTAGCTGCGTTATACAGCGACAGCATACCTGCTGCGTCCAGAGGCGAAGCACCAAAGAGTTCCGCAAACGCTGTGACTGGTTAGCAGGTGGTGATCAAGAATCATGCGGGCCACATACTCGGAAGATGGATTCCGGGCAAGAAGTTCCCAAGCGCCTGAAAGATGTTGCCAGCTTGAAGGACGGCAAATATGGGCGTGGTAACGAAGCTCAGAGTGCCGAGTTCAGAAGCGCCGGTAACGCGCGGCTTAACACGCGCACGGAGGAAGTAAATGGCTGGCAGTGACAGGATGACGATGGCAACAAACCAAGCTATCAACATGGTTCGGTGTCCGTACTTGTTAAGGCCCCAGGTCATCAGAACGCTATTACATCGTTAGCCGCGGATATTGACGAAGGGTGTAGTTCACTGAGTGCTGCCTCACGGGATGATTATCCCACCCATGCCCGCACCGCTCTCCTGGATCCCGAAGGCTAGACCTTTGCGCTCAATGAACCACTCATTTAGGAACTGTATGGTTACCGTGTTGACAACACTGGCACCAAGTCCATATAGAATGCCCTGCGTTAGAAGCAAGTGCCAGACCTTGGAAGCAAACGCAGAGGCGAGCACAGCAAGACACGTAACAAGTGACCCAGCGATTAGTGCCGCACGTCTATAAGATTGATATCGCTGCAGTATGATGAACGATGGGGGAGATGTGAAGTATAGGATACCCTAGAAGTGTTAGAATAATCAGTCATGCCCTCAAAAGGTACAGCAGTAATTCACTTACCAATGCAGTAGTTCCAACCGCTGGCAACCCTTCCGGGTTCTCGGAAAATGGCAGGTGAGATGAATAGTAGCTTTGGAATACACCATAGGAGAAAGGGAATCCCTGCCAACCAGTCAGTTACCAGCATATAAGTTTCGTCCCTCCATTGATCTCACTCACCCAAGTCAGGGCGATCATCAGGAAACAGCCAACCCAAAGGAAAAGCCAAGCATGTTTCCCCCGATCTGGCTCGGGGTAGGCGTCAGCCACCGGCCCCTGTTGATCTTCTCCGAAACGCCCAAGCTCAATCCCCTCCGAGTCTGACTCTTCGGGCGGCGGAAGTCCGTGTAGATCCATGGCTAGGCCTTTTAAATTCGTAGCAAGACTTTAATCTCAATGCCAAATTTCTGCGTCTAGGCTTCTTATACCTGCAAGAGATGGGGTATCCGCGGCTTTATACCACACCCACACGACGCACGCCATACGTAACGAATTGCGAGTTACGAGATCGAATTTCTCAACACTGCAGAGCCCCAAGCCCTTGGCAGACCCTCTTGCCTTCGATAAACAGCCGGGATCGGAATGACACCTTGGAGGGGTTGTGGTCGGTGGGGCCTTGTCTCCTAGGTGAGCATCGCGCGATCCGCTAGTCGCAGACCATCACCGTTCAGGGTAGCGAGCCCGGCCGTCTTATCAGCACATTACGATATCCAAGCCCGGCTCTCGGAAACACGCTTTTCCATTCGGCCGCGGTGCGTGCTGGGTACTAGGTAGTATGAACACCGCTAGATGGCGTTGATGCGGTTGGATTGCCACCGCCGAAAGCAACCTTAATGGGACGACATGTGGTGCGTTGGTACGTGTGAATTGGTGTTGGAAAAGAGACTTCAAAGTGGAGCCCATGTCGACCGAGACTTTTGCTTGCTGTCTGAGGCGTTCTGGATCTTTCATGATAAAAATCTTGCCATAACTCTCCAGAGTTACGTACTAAAGGAAATATAAGGAATATTGAACTCCTGTGCTTGAATAAGTTACCTACCTACCTAGTAGGTAGCCCCGATTTACAACATGGTATCATGTTACTGTATCGCGAGGTGGATAACCGAACTCATTTAGTTGTAAGTTCCCTCAAGGAGCGGGAGCAGAGGCGCATAGGCTGCCCACTCGGACTTGACATCGATCATCTCGGCGGAAAAAGTACTAACAATTTCAATGAATTATCAGTATAGAACACATACGGTACCTAGATGGATAGGATATCGTATCTAACCCACCATAGCTCGACCCAAAAACATCAAGAAATATGGTTATCTCCTCAAGTCGAACCCTAGTGCTTTATGCTAGATGTGGTATATAGACACTCATAGCGGTATTTTGATTCAATTTTAGCCTAGCGAGAAACGATTCCCCCAGCGACATGTTGTACTCCATGCTGACGAAAACCGAACTTTCGGGCTGCCGGTGAAAGATGTTCGCCCTTGAGGTCCCTCACGCATGACGGCCTGGTGGATGATGGTAGCCATTCCATCTCGTATACTAGTCACCTCCAGTTCCTAGATCTAAAGTCCATAATTAGACGATGGTCCATTCGCAATATCTCTGAAGGGCATACTTACCTGGGTAGGTGGTGTTGAAGGCGTGAATATTGTGTTCAGAATCAACACCATACAATGAAAGTAACGTATGCATAGGTACCTAAGGTATTCTTTAATTAGAATCAGTTACCTCTCAATGAAAGTTTGCTGTGTGATATGAATATTGGAAAGGGGTTTTGAGGTATTTCTGTCGGGGCCACTCTTAATAGGGGGGCTTACAAACCCACAGGATGTTACAGTGGCTACGGAAATAGCTTAGAGGGAGGACTGCCAGTTGATATATAAGGAGCGCCTGAAGGAAGTCCTCACAGCAAAAGCTCAAAAGGGGCAAGCGTTATCGTCTCTGATATGCATGCATACTAACCAACACCACCTCATATTTACCTACTTCCCTTCACTTTGGGCATGATCTCATACCGACGGTCTTAGCCTCTGATAAGCTCCTCTGGAAGTCGTTTTAGACTAAAAACAACATATGTGCCTATAATTGGATCGGAAGCCGTTTTTACAACTATTAAAAGCAGCTAAAATATGATAACAAGAAAAAAGGGGGGATGGTGCTGGTTGGCTTCTAAGTTGATGCAAGAATGTTCCACTACCGAGGTAGTCTCTGCAACTGGGTACTCTGGGGTTTAAACAGATCATTGGGGATACCATGACACTTTCAACATACTAACTGAAGCAGCAAAGGCAGCCGATGATGTCGTTTGTGGTAGTTCTATGGTATGCCCATCTAACTCGATTGGAACATCCAATCATGAGACACCGTGACATCGAACTCTCGAAGCAACGTCACTTGAGAACACCATCATTAGCATGTACCAAGTTCTAAGATTAGGACATCACACCTAAGTGCGTGCTTCGATAAACGTTCCAAATTCATAACATGAAAAACCATTCCCTGAGATCTATGTAAGTACTAGGTAGGTAGGTAGGTACCTACCCACTACGTGCCTAAGGCGTACGTTGAATCTAGCCGTGATCCGACGTGTTTCTAGGTATTCTAGAAGGGAAATATGTGGGCGTGTCGGCACCTTGGCAACAGCAACCATGGCATCTCCTCGGGTGTAAATCCTATACCACGTAGCAACCAGCCTAGATAATGGGGTTCACTGCTATTTGTAGCGACTTTAGCCTCTCCTCGCTGGGAAGAGCCGAGCCGGTGGCAGATATGGGATTCCGTAGGGACGATAGCCTTGAGTTGTTGATGTCCTCCACGTTCAAGAAGTCCCTGACCCGCTCAATAAGCAATATAGAAGGCCTGGGATGTGCTTCCGCAGGACTTGAAACAACGGAACAACCCGCCGTGCCGCTCGATGTTGATAAATATCTCAAGAGGAGGGCGGGGAAGCTTGTCCCCAGTCGTGGCATGCACGCCTCTTGCGGACTTCCCTAATCGTCGCCGGTGCTTGCGGCGAGTGCCTTAGTTGGTAGATCGCGTGTTCTTGCGGCGGCAAGTCATATATATTGTGGCGAGTATGTTTCTCAGTGGACTGTATATCGGGCCATCCTGGGGTAGCACCAGCAGGTAAGTGGATTGTGTACTGATCTGTAGGGCCGATGATCAAATATTTCAAGTTATAGACAAGACAGAAACTACATTATATGGCCGGTATGCATGCAGTAACGTGGCGACAGGGTCGTGGCTTTCTTGGCTGCTGGACGGCGGGCTTATCATGTCCACCTCTCCGTCCCACCTCGGGATCACCGTCTGCTATATCGAATGTTGCAGAATATTTAGGAACTAAGTTACTTTTTGGCTTGCTCTTGCTCCCGGAGGGGCTCGAAGCTAGACTAATATGGTCATAACTATTAGTTAACGAACTTGTTCTTAAGTAATAAATAGTATCATTGATAGGTATTTCAGTAATGTGGGCAATGAAGGATTGGACCACAACGACGCGACGAACTGGGTACCTAGGTATCCAGGGAAAGTCAACTATACCAGCGAATCTCAAGAGGCTGGCGTTGTTTAGCCTTTCCCAGGCCATACTTGGCATCTCATTAGTTTACATAGCTTGTGAAACTATTCGAGGGCACCAATGGGATGTCGTATATCGGCGCAGAGGAGCCGTATATGCTAGGGACTAGGCGTAATAGTTCTAGGGTGCCTGTGGGAGATTCCGTCAATTCCAACCTAAAATATGTGTGTAAGATACGGATTCGAAGCCCTCTCTAGGACGCGATTGATTATCTTCCGTCTTACTTTGCTGGGCGCTTGGATGTGATCCTAGATGCGGAATTGGTCGACATAGCCCCAAGCGGAAGATGGAATTTCCCGAAAGTCCTTGTAGACTTTATTCGGCTTTGACCTGGCAAAGTGTCCTTCAAGCTGATTCAAGCCACTGCTGGAATCACCAATCCAGTAAGGTCAATTCCATCGCAAGCCTCGGTTGGTGGTGTTATGAGGCATAAACTGAAACATTCACACGCACAAGTCTGCGGCGTAGTGAACCGTAGTCCCCGGCGTACGCCCCGTAAATAAGCTGCGAAGAATACGTGCTAAATATAACTCAACCAGCATCGCCAAGGTGGAGATGGAACCAAGACCAAGGTCGGAATACTTCCCATACCTGCCTAAGAAGGTATATTCCTTAGGAAATCAACATTTATCGTTTCCCATCTTGAGACATTGGGCACGATGTCTTACTGCCTTATGATATCTCATGGCATTGAGATTGATTGGAACTCCATATTATCCGGATCTTTTTTCTACTATCTCGTCTTCATCTGTTAAAAAGAAACATTCCGATGACAGATGCTTACTTCCCTTCTCAGTCACGTTGGGAGGATCGCCTCACCACCAATGGCACAGCCAGGTCGATGGAGCAAAGACCAACTCGCCCGATTTAGCTACGGCGAGGTAATCTAGAGCCGCTTGGCATTTTGGGTATAGGACTTTGCGGAGCGATGCACGAAATCACCATGCGATTTGAGATTCTTAAGTCATCTAGACGTGGGTAGGATTCCTTCAGTCAAGGATCAAAATAATCTTAACCATGGATCGACATCCGCGCGTATATGGCACTCGGCAATCTGCCTGCTACTACTCCCCGCCATTTGTTGCTCACGTTCCATCTGTCCTACGTAACTACCTAGTAGGCAAGTCTGTACGTAGGAAGGTATAATAGATGGACGTCAGACTTCATCAGCTTTACTTACAACTACCGATGGATGTCTCTTGCCTTACGTATTGTCTAATGATCGCCACATAATTTGGAATAATGGAAGCCCTAGTAACGCCATCAAGCTGGAGCTTTAAGCAGCTATTTGTATTATATTTTTACCTATTTCTCTCATCCTTATCAACCGTGCAAGCCAAGCAAAACGAGCTTAGGATCACATACCCACAAGAATCAACCACACTCTATCATCAAGACATCATAGAAATCACGTATGAGTCGAGTTTCGCAAGGCCGTGGATATTTGCTTGGTGCGAGGTAGACGGGGTATATGAAGGTGGGTGATTCTGCGAGGTCAGACATTTCACTATTCGACCTCCAGAATCTCTTGATCCGGTATTCGCTGAGGACCGTAGGCTGACTCTTAAAAATAGAAAAAATTAGGCAAAAGGTGGACAGTTTCAGCGCCTCCGTTCAACTGCAATTGTCATTTGAAGATGGAAATGTTTGCTGGTTTGAGCTACGTCCTGGTGACGATGGGAATTTCCAAATGCTCAAAAGCCAATCCTTTAATTATATAGCAACGGAATCCCGTCAGGTGGGTTAACCTGCCCCTGGGAATTCCATTCCGAAAGCTAACCACGAACCAGACGAAATCCCAACCTGACGGTTCCGATTCAAGCTCGACAACTATATCTCGAAACGTTGAGCCACCAAGTCCCACAGAAGAGGTAGACCCGATGTTTAGAAACCGGGTGGTCATTGGTGTCATGTCGGCGGTGGGCGGCGTACTGCTGGGACTCATCATTGGCATTACGTGGTGGCGATTGCGGTCAAGGAAGTCAAGCGTGGAGTCCGAGCTGCGAGACATCGAAGCGCAGCAGCAGCAGCAACAACAACGCCAGAGGGAGCTGTCCGGCCCACCATCCGAGCACACCATCACCAACTACTACCCGCACACGGAAGACCGGAGACCCCGGGACTCCGACGAGCGTACCGTACGTGAATTCTCGCCGGTGTGCCCAGACGACTCGATATCCTGCTACGACCAAAAAGAATCTGACCATCAAACCCAGACATACGCGGTAGACTTCGCCATGGCCGACATGCAGATCTGGACCGACCGCATGGAAACCAGAACGCCCGACGAGGATGCACTGCAGGAGCTCCCCGCCTCCAGCCCCACCGTGACCTATGCCGAAGACGCACACGAGACGGCGTCGGACACGACCTTGGATGAGATGACGGGTGCGGGCGGGCGGTCCTCGCGGGAGGATCCACGTCGTGAAACCCCTAATCCGTAGTGATGATACATGAAGTAAATGAAACAAAGTTATGAACAAAACGACTTGATATCCATCGCCGCCTGCGTGAAATATCAATCGTTAACCACGCCTGCTGGGTCCTACCCCCTATCTGAATGTTAGGTCCACCGCGACGCTCACATTCCGCCCACTACGGTCGAGCCCGTTCGAATCTATCACACAGATAGGTATCCTGTAGCTACCGAGCGATCCGCTCCTAGCACGGCACCATCGGCGCCATCGGCCCCAACGGCTATGACCATGACCATAAATCCTTCCACTACTGCCCTCCGACCCCCTCCCACCCCCATCCAAAACCTCAGTCGTAGCGTCACTGCAACAGCCAACAGCGCCCGCCTTCCTCGACACCGCTACCAGTCCGGACATGGGCGCAAACAGAAACACGGCTCTAGAATCCCGCACAACACCCCGCTTCGCCGTCTTCGGCACGCGGGCGGCCTAAGTCGATGCGGTATGCGAAGAGCCCATCGCGGTACTATAAATGGCTTATTCCGGTAGGGGGGGTATCATAAAAAGGAGGCGATCGAGGAGATGCACACCGCACCAAGAGACCGACGCTCCCGGCGGCACTTACTACGCACGTGCTAGCTCACCGTCTGGGCGAGAACCGCCTAGGACGGCGTCCTCGACATCCGGGACACCGTCCATGCTGCCATGGGTTTGAAGGTGGTTGTTCTCGGTGCGTATATGGCTATGACTTCGC
This sequence comes from Hypoxylon rickii, assembly GCA_902806535.1. Lineage (NCBI taxonomy): Eukaryota > Fungi > Ascomycota > Sordariomycetes > Xylariales > Hypoxylaceae > Hypoxylon > Hypoxylon rickii. Next base: position 3,472,649 of record CADCWY010000004.1, on the reverse strand, counting down.
TGGGCTTCGGGGCTTTGGATGTGTCCAGTGGACTTGATTATCGGCGCGCTTGGACTGCAGCATATTGGTGTGGATAATTGCCTATTGACGATGGGAGTTGTGATGGAAGGGGACGGAGACATTATCGAAGGGTTCGAGTGGAAGGTCTACGAGGTTCCGACGCTCTATAGTAGCGTTCCTCGCCCATCATCACCTACCTAGTAGGCAAGGGATAGCTCCAGTGCTGGAAAGCCTCCTCTCAATCGTCACCAGGCTAATAATTTACTCCCTGGCCCTAGCTGAAAACAGCACTTATCAAGGTCCTATACCACAATCCAAACCCCTTGCAAATCACATCAGGGCCAACATTGTGTCTAAGTAGGTAGGTAGGTATGTAATCAGCCATACCACGTAGCCAAGCTCAACGAAGGAGAAAGTCCCAGAGCCCCTTAATCACATGCATCAATTCATAAAGCCGGGGTCGTTTGCCAGCACAGTGCAAACCGGGCTCCTCTTTCTATCGACCGAGCGTGATGCCAGACTATGGTACAAAGATGGGAAGGGTAGAAAAAGGTCCATGGCAATTCCGGCGTGAGAGCTGAGAGTATTCCCTTCATTAAACGTAAAGTCCCTAGTATACACACGAAGCCGTTCATATCACAGCCAGTAGTCGAGTTCGCGTAACCAATCATCCGTGGCAGGCTGAACAAGCGCGAGATTGGGGTGTACAGGTTAAGCGGTGGCATTTTGGGATGATTATTCGCGCGGATGTTTCTGCATCAAAACGAGCCGCAGGTGGTGAGGGCGTATAGCGCGAGTGCGAGTATGTTCTTATAGAGAAGGCTTGGCCTCCAGACCGAGCGCATCGGCGGCCTGCTGCGTCGCAGCGCCAACATTGCTGGATCCACCGGCCGTCAGAATCTGTTGTCTTTGTTAGTCACCACTCCCCTTTGTAGTCCAGTCGTCAAGTAGAGTTGGTATTTACCTCGCCGCCCATCTCTCGCATCTTCATCTCCTTCTCCATCTCAATGACCTGCTGCTCCTCCGCCCATGCGAGGGCCCACGGTACACCGAGAATTAGTGCCGAGGTGCTGATGACCCAGAGAGACTTGCCGCCGAACGAGAGGGCATTTCCGATCGCACTTGTGGTAGCATCGATGGTGTTTGTGATGGCGGATCGGGTTTGAGGAGGGATGATGTCGCGCAGGGCGTACAGGCGTTCAGTTAGGGTTTCGTTCGTGGGGTCATAGTCAGATTCTGTCGAGATTTCCGAGTCTAGGTGTGCCTCGAAAATTAGCCAGCTAGAATCGGATGAATAGCAAGGAGATCTAGTGGTTGCAAATAGATTGGGAGCACCATGAGAGATGCGCTTTTTAAGCCCAAGCTAGACAGCGACAAAGCTGGCGGAAAGGAAAGTATCGAAGCCCAAGATGGATGCGACCTACCGGTGTCAGTGTAGTCCTCATCCTCTCCAGGACCAGCCTGTTCCTCTTGGAAATGCTCGTCGACGACCTCCGTAAGCTGAACCATGGTTGCGTTTGCTTTTGATTTATTCGAATACTTGAAATTCTTTGTATGCTTCAAGGTTGTTTGGGTACTAGAATTGCTGGCTGCGACAACGGTAATTCAGATGCAAGCAAGTATCGTAGCTGGAGGTATGCAGAATATTGATTGTTAAAGAAATTCTTCAAAAATCTTCAGGTCGCATGGGTTGGCAAAGTTAGGTCATCAATCCTTTTTCAGCAAAGGTCATTTGATTGGCTGAGCGCTAAAGAATTCAGTGCTAAAACTTGCGGTTTCATCGGTTTATCGGTTTTATTGCCCTGCTGAAAACGCTTACGCCTTCTACTATGTACCTAGTAGTAATTAGGGCTGCTGATTAAACGCTGTCCAACCCCGCCAATTTGGTAATTTGGTACCTATCAAGTGCCAGCGCTGTTGATGTACTAGACTGTTGTTTTACGAATATTCCCATCCATGGATTGTTTCCCCACTCCAATCGACAAACGACGGTTGCGACTATGGCGATGTATCGTAAGTCACATACTAAGAAGTCTCAGGCTATAAATATCTACTAGGTACCTAGTACTAGGTAGGTAACCAAGACACATGTTCGATACATCTGCCAGCGGCGAAGAGTAAGATTGGAATGACATCATCACAAGTCTTGAATGTCGTACAATTGGGATGAGGAAGACGACAGTAATATACTACGCAGTACAAACTGAGAGTTGATGCAACCTCGTTGCCACAAGAACGATAAGTTTGAGTCGCAGACATGTCAATATTATTTCAGTCAGTGATAGATAGGACGGGACGATTAAGTGAATAGAATTATGGTTAGACGCCTATATGTATGAACTGACAAGAAATATCAATGTTTTCCACCTCAGTGACATAATCGCCATAAGAATTATCAACAGTATATCGTTGTCAAAGATTCTCATATATACTATCCCTTCCCGGGAAACGGTCATTACATCTGCATCTAAACATGATATCTCGATCTGAACTAGAAGGATATTTACCCTGCCTCATGCGTATAATCTCATCTGCGTCTCCTTCTCGCCATGCCAGTTCAGTAAGTCGTAACCGAAAAAATAAAATAAAACGAACATAATGCTATATGCACTCTAGCCCTTGTTGGGCGGGGCGTCCGCGAACCGGATGCCTCTTCTCGCGGGAGGTACTCTAGGGGTATCATCGTCGTCACTGTCACTGTCTTCAGCTCCACCGCTGTCCACACCTAGCGCCGCCTCTCGTCTTCTGCGCTCAGCGGGTGTCTCTCCCGCCTCATTATCCTCACGAACGCTGGCAAAGGCTGCGATTCTTCGCCGTCTCTCCGCTGCTGTCTCTGGTTCGTCCGACGCCGGGTTCTGATCCGAGCTGGTCGTTGGGCTACGCCCACGAGGCGGTTCTACGCGAGTAGGGGACTTGCTCGTGTCCCGGGTGCTGTCGCTTGCCTGGGTCACACTGATATGGGGATGGACGGGAGGCTGGGCCGGTGTCGTGTCGACAGGGGATTCCTCCCTTGCCATGGATTTCACCGCGGGGGTAGCATTGGATTGGTCTACGACCTCGCGACGAGTCTTGGCATCCAATTTTCGTACTTCGCTGAGGAAATCGTCTTTGTTCATACGTCGCCCAACACCACCAATTGTAAATCGGATTCTGCGGTCGTCGCGTCCAGTGTTATCATCAGAGCCAGCGGCATCCTTTCGTCTCTGTTCGGCCGCGCCACCACGTCCGAAGCCCGGCCATCCACCTGTCTTCGCTCTGCCACCAGTTCTTGAACTGCTGGGTTGGGACCCTTCTGGCTCAGGCGTCTCCCCTGTCGGAGGCTTCGGCTTGTCGGGTGGTTTCACGAGGCCGCCCATTCCCATATACTTGAGACCCGTGGCAACGTAGTCTTTGCCTTCGCCGCGGTCGGCAGGCAGGTCGTATTTCCTCACAACCTCACCATCCTCGTCCTCAACAATAATCTGCATGATGTCAGATACCATATTTTAGTAGCGGATGAGGGGCATCACATACCGTATTGCCGAATTGGTAAGCCCGCGCGGGCTCGTGCTTACGTTCGGCCTTCACCTTATCCTTGCGCTTCTGTGACTCCTCTTCGCGCCATTTCCCGATGCTTTTCTTGAGTGAATCGTAGGTCCAACCGGGTTTCTGAGTCTCGGCTTTGGCCTTCTCCTTTACTTCATGCAGGTCTTTAGCCGGTTGGTGTCCAGTTTCTTCAACAGCAAGGACCTGGCCGTCCCTATCCTCAACAATAATGTGATCGCCTTCGTCGTAGACGTCAATTTCGTCCCGATGCTCGCGCCTGCGTCGCTGCTCGTGTTCCGATTCGTGTTCTGGTTTGTGTTCCTTAGAGACTTCCACGGGTTTCTCCAACTCCTTTTCACTGTCCTTTTCTTGGACTCCTTCTGAAGGAGAGCTAGGGCTTTCTTGTCGTGGAGAGGTAGGTGGTACGGATTCGGACGGTGACATGGGTTCGGCTGGTTCACTTGTACTCTTCCTCTGGGGGAAAATTGCGGACTGGCTTACGGGCCCACCCGGTCCAATGCCGTCGTCCCACTTCTTCCTACTGCGACGTCGGCCAGACAAAGAGGAGGCACGACTTCCTGCTCGGCTAGGGTTGTCTTCCTCCCGCTGGCGTCTCAAGAACTGTCCGGGCATCCCAGTCGGTGGTAACGTACCAGGTGGGAAATCTGGTATTTTCATCTCTTCGAAGTCTGTGTCAGACATGGTTCGGGCTTGTGATCGTGACTGCGATGATATACGTGGTAAGCGGCTCATCCATGCGGGGCCCTCCTCTGGTGCGGTGGTGAACGACATGGTGATCGACAGGGTGTTGATGCGCTTCCCTAACGTAAACACCGCTACCGAGGAGCCGTGGACGAGAATCGAAGAGATGACCATGAAAGTGACGATCGGCCATACAAGGATAATAACATTGTAAAAGTCGGCGTCAGGAGGTGGGAGTTCCGCAGTAGGGATGCTATGCTCCGTCTCTAGCTCGGCACGAGCGAGTAAGGCAACAAAGATTGCTCCTACACCGATGGGACCGAAATGACCAGCAAACAAGGCTTCTCGCCAGGTTTTTATATCTGGAATGACAGGCTTAAGAAGCATCATGATTGGAATTCGACGGAACAAGATGACGAATATGGCCATGACAACCAATCTCCAAGCCGACAGGCCAATAGCCGCATTGTTGTACTGTTCCCAGGGAATGATGGTGCCGAGAAAGACGAAGTATGCCAAGTTGATTAACAGATCAATAACGTTCGAGACATGGGACTCTTCCGTCTTTTCACTAAACCAGCCGTCGTTAGAAAAGCCAACCCCAGCTGTAAATCCGACTAGCAGGTCATCCACGCCGAGGATACTACCCGAACCCGCGCAGAAGAGAGCAAGCGTGAAGTAGAAGACGAGGAAGCTTTCGCGATCGATCAGGTCGTGCTTTTCGGCGTACTTGATTCCGTGCCGCGCAATATATCCAATTATGAACCCGTAGACAGCGCCGAATATGCACTCGTAAAGGACAGTATAGACGAGAAAATGGAACGTCGTCTGGCCAGCGTCTAGATGCTCTTGGAGTAGATAGAGGGAAAGGTAGATGAAGGGGAAAGCCATGCCATCGTTGCAGCCGGACTCGGCCGAGAGCAGATCCCTCAAATGCTTCGGTACCCGCTTGGCAAACTTTCCCTTACCAACAACCGAAGAAGCCAGGACAGGGTCCGTTGCCGTAACGCAGGCCGCAATGATCAAGCTGTCGAGCCAGGACAAAGTCGGGAACAGCCACCAAACTATGAGACTAGTAATCAGCCACCCAAATGTCATAACAGGGAGCAGCAGGAAAACAACGGATCTCCAATGCTTCTCCATATAGTACTTGGGCAGTTCTACTCCGACGGCGAAACATTGGACGACCAAGACGATGCGGGAGAACTCGAGGGTAACCTCGTCGACATTCCCCCATGACGAAGGATCAATTAGATTCGCGGCATGAGGACCAAATATGACACCACACAGCGTCGCAACAGTAGCTTCACCAATATACATGCGCTCCTTGATAACGGAGGAACAAAGCATAAATAGCGAAGTGAAGCCCCCGAGGATGATATACACCAGATGGGGCTTTGTGATAGAGAGGTGATCCCACGCCATTGTCTACCGCCGAGCCTCGTGGGCGACTCGGTTCGTAGATAGACCGTTCGGGAGTTGGCAGAGGGAAGGGAGAGGAAGAATTTCGTAAGTCTGGATGTCGTATGGCGGTGGTTTAGGGAGGTCGTTTGTCGAATTGGGGTGTAGGTATTAGCTTCCTTTTAGAGAAGGAGAAGAGTCCAAGGGAGGAAGCTGGACGAGAGACTCTCCGACTTATGGATACGGTCTGGGGGCAATTCCGATCTAGATGCATTCAGGACTATGATAGCATGCCAAGTGACTGGCAATACTAGCTATACAATGGGCCACGAAGAGGGATAAGAAACCCGAGATAGCCGCAAGGTGCAAGTATCATACAATCGCTAGCTAGCTCATTTGTTTACGCGTAGTTGGCGCTCATGAGGGGGGGATGCGCCGGCGGCATGAGCATCAAGCAAATAGCAGATGCAGGGTTTTGTAACACTTCTTGATGCCCAGCTGAAGGATCAAGAAGGGGGAGAAGGAAAAAAAAAATTAAATCCAAGAAAAGGGAAAAAAAAAAACCAACGATCCAAAGATTGGGGGGGAAAGTTGCAGTACAAAAAGGAATAAAGTAAAATAGAGGAAAGAAGTGGCAGCATTAAAGTTTTTGTACTTTCATCTCAAGCAACGACCAGCTTACAAGGCTTGTACAAGGTGAATACATGCCCACTACAAGCCCATAGATCAACCATATAACGGACCATACAGCGCCCATACAGCGTCCATACAGCGTCCATTCAGCGTCCATTCAGCATTTCAGCCCACAACTTTGACGATGAGATTTAGGGATTTGGTGGGTCCGATATAAGAATCCTAGTACGCCTAGCGGCCTAGTGGACCATAGTGGGGGCTTGGGCGTGGACCTACAGGGGTAACCCCATGTGTGCCGAACGGGGGGGACTGTCACCTTCTGATAGGCCTGGAATCGCTGGAATCGACAGGTAACTTCTATGTAGCATTTATGTATCGCTGACGAGTTAAAATTCTTGCCGCCCTTGCCTTTTCAGCGCTCACACACCACCATAACCACTACCCTAGTACCTAGTATCAGGCACTACTAGTAGGTACTTGAATGTACCTAAATTACTCAGTTTCAGCGCTGACAACCTATAAGGCTTCCTTGCAGAAGAGAATGAACCAATGACTTATTGCAATTGAGCCTCAAGTAAAAGGAAGAGAGAAGAAGAAAAAGATCATCTAGAGCGGGGAGAACCTTATGATGATACCGCAAAAGACTAAAGATTCGCGGGGGGTCAATAAGCAGTACTGAACCAACCTTGCCAACCTCTTATCCATCAATGTATGTAGCTCTAGGACTATTGGTTTTGGAACACCAGTCCGTGAATAATCTACCTACATAGTAGTATTGATAGTACCTGTCTAGTACTTACTCATCTCGATATCCAACTCGGACCTGTCTAGCCCGTCTTTGTTTGCATGCGGATATAAGCCAGATGCCGGGCCGTGGGTATGGATACCACCCAATTCCCACAATCTCGAAATGAACCGGAATGTTGGCTGACGGCTTCTGTCCCCGGCGCTGTGAAACTTGCAAAGTAGGTACCTACCTAGTACACACGCTATCATTCTACAGCTCCAGCTATAATTATCACCACCTGCTTGATACGTTAGGTGATTTAAGCAATTCAAGTAATTTACCCTGAGATGGATGTTGATCTTGGAGTTGCTTTTTTGTTGCAGCCGAGGTGCCAGGCGCCGTACCTTTCCGTAAGATATGAAATTCGACGGCGTCATCTTCCCCGCGACTAACGACGTCAATCCGAGATGCAAGATGCATCCTCAAACAGGCAACTGCTAGGCATGTGACAAGACGGAGGAAGATTGACGAACTATAAAAAGCGATCCCCTCCGAAGATCCTATCTATCTGATATGCAACTTATCAAATCCTTGTATATCAAACGTACGATTTGCAAAGCACGATGACCTATCTTGATATTTTCGGATAAGAGAGGCATGTTAAGCCAAGGCAAGTCAAGGCAGATTCGTCTTGTTCGTGATAGAATGGTAAAAGCGGCGCGGGGCTAGGCTTAAGCCGGACATTTCACCTGTGGTTGTAGCAAGACAGCCCTGGAGCTGTGAAGGCAGGTACTTGAGAGGTACTTAGTGTTTCAACGTTCACGTTCACGGGGGGGAACGACGCCTAGAGCCTAGAGCCTAGAGCCTAGAAGAGACCCTTGTCTCTGAATGTTTCTTCTTTTCTTCAGTGTCTTTGGACGTTTTCATCATCCAATGCCGTCCCAGGTTCTCGGTCATTATCTAGGTCTTGATTGGCTTTCCCTCTCATTTGCATTCCTTTTTTTTCTGACAACACCGAATTTTCAGCTATCCTCAATCTTTCGTGTTTGTACCACGACAGCACGATTATATCCCGTTTCGAGACCAATCTTTTAATCTATTCTGCAACTTGGATACTTTTGCGAAGCTGACCCCGACTCGTATCAGTGGCGTAATCAGACCGAGTGGACAAGAAGGAAAAGTCGTGGCAATCATGGCATACCAACGATCGTGTCCAACGTGACATTTTAGCCTTCTTGGCGGCTCTTACGAGCCTGCGAGCTCCTTGACCTCCCCGGCCTTCCAACTTACTGTGTATGCTAAACCAGTCCAGCCTGCTAATGTCTCCATCACATGACGTCGTCCTTCCCTTCGCTTATATGCCCTTACCCGTCCGTGGTACGGCATACCCACATCCAAGCCCGACCTAGCACCGCTTTGATGCATGCCACGGACTCGGCGTTCTCGGCGACAAGACCCAAGACATTGGCAATCAGAATTTTTTGCTAATCGTTTGCCTACGACGGATAAAAGACATTACAAGAAGCTTTTTGTAAGCTTTCCACAAGACCTGCCGAGCTATTTCTTCGATATTTCTTTTCCTTTAGCCAATGGGCTCTAAGATAAATCGCGATGCCAGGAGATGCCATGAGATGCCGTGAGATGTCCGCGAGATGTCGGTAGAAGCTATGCTGGGGTCTAGAATGACAGGGTTGGGGAATGTCCCACCGCCGCATTCGTTCGCCCTTCGCCTCACCGCTCCCCGATGTTGCTCCCCGAAGCTGCCGGAGCCCGGGTGTCTCACCGGCGCACGTGGGGGTAGTAAATACAGCCAGGTTTCACTGCACAGAGCTGGTCCCTTTGGGCCTCTGAGATGCGCAGCACGGCATTGCGCGGGTCACGAGGCTATTTGGACGTCTGCCTGCGGCACGCGAGCGCGAATGAATACCTTCGATAGCTGCGCGCGCCCTGGTTCTTTCTTACCAACGTCGGGCTAACCGCCTTGTTGGGTGCACATACATTCGTTTGCATGGTTCAACCACTCAGCATCATTTTTCACCCGTTGAGTAAATTGTGGTCTAGACATTGGACATGATGACCGCAGGTTTCAACTTCATCAGATCATATCAACTTTTTTTTTCCTTTTGGTTGAGCGTGGAACGATTCGTAAGGCCCAACTACTCCTCGCATCCATCGTGCTAGTTGCTCTTCTTTCCGACTTGTATACTTTATTCGGGAGTTACAATTGACGTCACATTCAATGGCATTCTTTGTCTTAGCCGTTCGCACCCAAGCGTTCTTGTTTCTCCCCCACACAGCCACACTGTTCCGTCCCGCCTAGTGCGCCAAGTTGACCTTCGCGAAGCATCGTCAACCACATATTCTCCACCAGACACCCGCGGTCGGAGATAAGGATGCACAGGTACCCAGGTAGGTATTCCCTACAAGTACTCCTAAGAAGTAAAACTCTTATTCCGCGAAGCGCGCCACGCAATACGCCCGAGCGGGATTGCGTGTGCATGCAAAGGCTTATTCCACTAGAAGATTCTGTTCCTCGGTGTTAGGGTCTTCCAGAAACAGATCCATTCGCTCGTTTCTACGCAATTGAGAGTTCGCCAGCTTTGCCCGAACCCCGTTCTTGTTCCGAGGTTATATTATGTACCTTGTGCTCTGTAGGTGCCTAGCTTATCATTGTTTAACCACGTACTGTGCAATGTAGTACACCGCCTACTCTATGCCACACGCAGGAGGCTGATACACGATGTGCGATGTGATGGATCAAACTTAAGGCGGGGTATCCCGCAAATTGGTAAACATAGAGCGACACCTTGGTTGCATGGGATCACATGAACTTTGGCTTATGTGGGTTCGATGAACCGGTATCATCCAAAAAGGTGGCGACTGCTCCGTTGCCCGGGTTCGTGCGAAATCTCCTCAGCAGGTGTGCTGTCCATTGTCGTACATGTGCTACCCATCGGCTGTGCAAAATTTGCAGGCCGATTGCTCGCCAATTCAATTGTCGTAAGAGCCCAGACGAGTAATGTAAAGTCGAGGGATTGCTGATATGACAAGATCTACGATGGACGGCATAAAATTGGGAATGTAGGGACAGCTTAGGGATCGAACGAAACGGACGGAAGCCGAAATGAGCTAACAAATTACATTTAGCTACCTACTAGGTACACTGATGTATGGTTGGTACCTAATCATTCCTACCCGGCCGAAGACATCGCCTCCCTACACGGGATGTATCCACAGCGCGTGGATTGTTGTGTCGATGACCCGATACGGGCCTTATTGCGGCTATACCAATCCATCCGAGTTCTGCAAACCCCCTTACTGACCTCAAGCCTTGGTGGGAATACCCTCAGACTGAGCAGCAACGGCTTTACCGAACGCCTCGCGACCACCAGCGAAAACTTTGTCGAAGTCATACTCGGTCCAGCGGATATCCGGGCAGAGCCCAGCGAACTTCCAAACACCGTTGACCTTCTGGTACCAGTGGACATTTGTGCCGTGGGCGTGGCCCTTGACGGCGACCTTGGAGCGCGCGGCGTCGGTGTAGCGCTGGTGCGGTACGCGGATCTGGTGCGTGCCGATGACCTCGGTGTCTGTGACCTTCTCCCACTTGGTTCCCCCGATGAAGTGCTGCGTCTTGAGGAGCGGGTCGCCTAGCACCGCCGGGCTCGAGATCATGGCGATATACTCGTCCGCCGGCATCGCTTCCCATAATTTGTTTAGGAACGACCGATAGTCGACCTAGCCGAGCTGGTTAGTCCCGCACTTTTCACCGATTCGGAAGATGCCACGCACCCGTAAGGTCGGCGCGATGCATTTCCGCAGTCTATCCCAGTCCTTGGTGTCGTAGCTCTCCGCCCACTCGACGACACTGGCCTGGAGGCCGAGGTAATCTAGCCATCGTCAGTACGAACGCATGCATGATTGCCTAGTATGTTCAAGGATTGATATTGCACACACCTTCGAAAGAGATATTTCCGTTAACCATGTTGAATAGTTTGGTGTTCGCGGTGCCAATGCGCTGGGCTCACAAGGTAACTGGCTGTGCCACCGGCCTTCCACGGAGCAGTCAACAAATATATACTAGAAAAGCCCCTCTTTCTAGCCACTCTTGTCCGCGGATCCCCGACGCATCCGGACCTTAGTGCGAGGCGCGATCCTTCGGTGAGAGGGCATTGGATGGTGAAATCCGTGCCGGAGTTCCCCACATATGACCGCGAGTCGGGGCGGAGGGTTCCGTGACGACTTTCAGCATATATTCTGAATGATTACACCGCTTCTGCAATCCATTGTTCTTACATAAACTTGCAGCATTTCCATTGGAGACAGTTGAGTTTGGCTATAAGGCGGATTGTGGATGACACAAAACTGATCCCCTTACTTTACTGTCGATGTCCAGAGCAGTAATTATTCGCTAATCTCGAACGTAGCAGGGTGATTCAAAAAGAGTTACCTTGTCGAGATCTATTACGCCAAGCTAACCTGTACTATGCGCAGTATGTCTTTGGACCGCATGGTTATCAAAAATCCTTGGGGCGAGGCACTGGCTTGATAATCTAAATTATGGACTTGTGTCTGACCATCCCCCGCCTTCTCCTAGGGCCATTCTTCCTGGGACCCGGGCCCCCGAGCCCGGTAGGGTAGAGATCGACTTGCAATGCAAACATCAATTTGCAGACTAGGTAGGTACCTAGGTATTCGCAAACATCACGGGTTAAGGACTCGGTGATCAATAATTGCCAGAGACTCATCCTCAAAGCTATGAACCAATATATTCGGCTTCTTGGCGGTAACCAATGAGGCTCGAAATCGGCGACCATCCCTTGTAGAAGCCTACAAGCTCCTGATGCCTCGGGCATATGCTCAGCGTAGCCCTGGATTCTGCATACCTATCTAGTAGATAATGCGACGTTGATGTCGCGACCCCAGCGAAGCAACAAGTAAAGGAATGCCCACAAAGAGATAAAATCCGACTGCTCGAATGTTGAAGAACCCGAGGGATGGGAATAGCCGCAATCTGGGTGTAGCATCATTAGGTAGTTGTCCAGGATTTATCGTCAGGAATCATATGGTAACCCATGCCCATGATGGCTGGGCCGCAGCGTCCCATAATCAATCCTGGTCTGTACCTGATCAATTCTGGACAGTAGCAAACGCTGGGCGTCCATTCAACGTGCCAAAACGGGTTGAATTCCGATCAATTGGAGTGTATATCGACGCGCACGGCTATATGAGAACCGAGCTGCCCAGTCGAACCATCATCTTCTGGAGGCAGTCCCAGCCGCTGCAATCTCAAAGATGTCGTTCTTCGAGACACTCCTCCAGCTATTTCCTAGACAGCCCACCTACACGGAAGATGACATACCAGACCTGAAAGGCAGGGTCTTTCTAGTCACCGGCGCGAACGTGGGAGTCGGCAAAGAAGTGGCCCAGGTCCTGTACTCCAAGAATGCAACCGTTTGGGTTGCGGCCCGCAACGGACACAGTGGTCGCAATGCAATCCAAGCCATCCGCAAAGCGTGTCCCTGGTCGGAGGGCAGGCTGGAATTCTTGCAGCTGGACCTTAGCGACATGGCGTCGATAAAAAAGTCCGCAGAGACGTTCCTCGCCAAGGAGAAGCAGTTGCACGTCCTGTTCAACAACGCCGGGGTCATGTTTCCTCCAAACGGCAGCAGGACGGCCCAGGGGTACGAGCTACAACTCGGCACGAATACCCTGGGGCACTTCCTCTTCACCCAGTATCTCACGCCGACGTTGATTGAAACGGCCAAGCTGTGTCCCCAGGGCTGCGTTCGCGTCGTCTGGGTGTCGTCGTCGGCTGCCGAGCGCCTCACCGCGAGTGGCGGGGTCGACTTGGACAATCTAAATTATAAAAAGGACGTCTTTTACATGTACAAGTACGGGACCAGCAAGGTGGGCAATTACTACCATGCGACCGAGTACGCGCGACGACATCGTGATGATGGCATTGTCAGCGTGGTAAGTTTTTCATCCAATCCCATCGAATCGCATGAGCCGGTTCCTTGGCCTGCGAAAGGAAGGTCCTGACAGCGTCGCAGTCGCTCAACCCGGGCAATCTGAAAACGGAACTCGATCGCCACACCGGTGGGTTTGACTTTATCTTCAGGGCCTTCAGGAGATATACCGTCTATCCCCCGATTTATGGAGCGTATACCGAATTGTTCGCCGGCCTATCGGACGAAGTAACACTAGATAAGTCGGGCGATTGGAGTAAGTTTTTTTTTTTCGCTGCTGTCTGAAATATATGAGATTCGTGTCGAGGTGCTGACGCGGTCCATTGGTAGTCGTCCCATGGGGTCGGTTTGCCGACATTCGAAAGGATCTACTGCAGGGTTCGAAACCACAGTCCGAGGGTGGTACCGGCATCGCCCAAAAGTTTTGGGAGTGGTCGGAGGCGCAAGTGAAGGCTTATGTATGATGATTATTATACGGATGCATCTGGGATCCTTTTATTCTGCGGGTTTAACACCTGGTAACTGGGTACTTAATATAGAACCAGCTTACAGATTTCAGTATAGGTAGATAGCAATCCAATATACATGTAAATTAGACGTTAATGCCTTCTAGATACCGAACAGTGAGCAAGGAAGCCCCATTGGAACGAAGCTCGACCAATTCGCTTCGGACATTTGTTGCCGAGGTCCGCGTGCATCCTCACGGCATTCCGTCCCTGTTCGCCCGCATCGCGTCCCCTCACAAATCCCAAGAAATCAGCAAATTCCAGCCGGAAGGATTCGATACGTACTACTTACATACCTACATACCTACATATGTGGTACAAAATGTCATGCAGCTAATTAATCTCACTTGGGTAAGGCTCATCCCTAGTGAAGACGACGCTACGGAAGACCGCCGCCCTTCTCCTTTGCTCGGGAGCGAAACTGAGCCTGCGTAACCTATGTAGCGTATGGGCAAGGATATACGAAATAAGAGAAAGCAATGAATCTTTCTGCCTTGTTCTTATCTCGCTTTTAAGAATCGTAATAACCTGGATCATCAATGCCGTCTCACCACCGCTTTCGCAGCGCGCAGCGAATGCCAACCAATCCCCCGACTCCTTAAACAATGTCTAATCCCAGAGCTTCGGGTTAGGCCACTAAGAACATGACAAAGATCTTTAACCTGAACAGTTTAGCCGACGTTGCATGCAACCTCCCTAGAGGGCAAACGCACTTGTCAAACCTTCAAAGGGCGCTGCCCGACTCTTTTTTTTGTGTCTTTTCCCGTCCCAGAGAGATACCTTCTGTATTCATGCATCCAACTGGGGTCGAGAGCGGCGCGGACACGCCCTCCGTTCGTCGGCAAGCTTCGTTGGCTTTCATGGTTCCTGGCTCTGTGCAAACGAAGTGCAGGAAACGCGCCGTACAGAAGTGCCGAGTTATACTTGTCTACCTGGCTAGGTTATGCACCCCGTCCAGGGTCGTTATACCGAGACGCACTAGAAGTAGACAGGGTTCTCTCTTACCCTTTTCTTCAGCCTCCAGATCCCATCCCCCGCCACCTTTTCCGACCTGGATTGAGAGTCTGGATACACAGGAGCTATATTCATATTGCGCGAGGCTATGAATTCGGAAAAGGAAGAGTCTCTTAGAGATACGGTGTCGCCGCCGAGCGAGAATGAGATTGAGAATGGGGCCGAGAATGAGACGGTTCCTATCGGAGGATCCGTGGTGATCGAACCACCGCCCGATGGTGGTCTTGGGTGGGTTCAGGTTTTTGTTGGACAGTAAGATAACCCTCCTACGCCGCAATCCAAAAAGACGATCGCTAAGCGAGAACCCCAAGCCTCGCTCTGTTCAACACCTTCGGCTGGTTCAACAGCTATGGCATCTTCCAGGATTACTACACGTCGGAGCTGCATCTGCCGCTCTCGGCCGTGTCGTGGACGGGCAGCGTGCAGGTCTTCCTCCTCGCCAGCATCGGCATGTTCTCCGGCCGGCTCTTCGACGCCGGCTACTTCCGATCGCTGATCGCCGTCGGCTCCGTGCTGCAGCTCCTCGCCATCTTCATGGCCTCCATCGCGAGCGAGTACTGGCAGCTCTTCCTCGCGCAGGGCGTGTGTGGCGGCATAGGCGCCGGCATTCTCTACTGCCCCATCATCGCCTGCGTCGCCACGTACTTCTCCCGGAAGCGCGCATTGGCCATCGCCCTGGTCACATCTGGTGGCGCTACCGGAGGCACCGTCTTCCCAATTATCGCCCAGCAGCTCCCGGGGCGGATTGGGTTCCCCTGGACCTTGCGGGTCATGGGCTTCGTGGTCATGTTTAACGCCGCCGTGATGCTTGTCTTCGCACGCACACGTCTGCCCCCTCGGCCGAGGGGGCCTATTGTCGAATGGGCGGCGTTCAAGGAGTTGCCGTACTCGTTTTATACGGCCGGTGCATTCTGCCTCCTGTGGGGCGTGTACTTGATCTACAACTTCGTGGGTTCCCCCTTTCCCTCTTCTGTCCCCTGTGAAAAAGTGTTCGCTTTGGTTAGACGTGATTGCTAATTCCTTCGGTAGATCAACAATTACGGCAGAACGGTATTAGGCATGGAGGCGAGCACGTCGCTCAACACGCTTTTCATCGCCAATGCCGTCGGCCTCCCCGGACGTATCATACCGGCGCTCATCTCAGACGCGTACCTCGGCCCGTTCCGGACCCTGGTGCCCCTCACCATTGGTTCAAGTGTGCTCTACTTCGGTTGGATCGGCGTGCGGGATCCAGCTGCGCTGTATGCGTTCGCGGTCCTGTGCGGCATAGTCAATGGTGGTGTCCAATCCATTGCGATGGCCGGCTTGCCGACCTTAACTACAGACTTGAGCAAGGTGGGCACCCGCTCAGGTATGATCATGACCGTCGGATCCCTTGCCTGCCTGACAGGTCCGCCCGTCGCAGGTGCCCTGATCGATGTGGCGAACGGGCGTTACCTCTATATGCAGATATGGGCTGGTTGTATTATGCTCCTGAGTGGGTTTTTCGTTGCAGCTTCATGGGCTGCCGGTCGAAATAAATGAGTTGATGGCTTGCGACGACGCCTAAATATCCTTTTGCCCTAGTTTATGCTGGAGTCTCTGTAGACACCTCACGATGCTCTTGAGCCCTCGGACTTGCAGCACTCTCGAAGGCCTGATGTTCTGGGTAGCAGTCTCATGGAAGATGATTAGACCCGAGGGTATAGAATGCATAGAAAGAGCTTAGATGTTATTATATTCTTTCGAGCATACCAATTGAAGCGAGTCTCTTCGGTGGCTAATCGCCACGACATAAGCCATGCAGCTGTGTATTAGTCGAAGGCTTCTTGAAGAAAACGCTGATATGTCAGCACGAAAGCACCCGATCACTTTCTGTCAATGAGCACATTTTGAGTGCCAATTCGGGGGTTTTCAATGGACATTTCCATAAGGAGGAACTACTGAAAGCCTCTTCAACCAGCCCTGGAGATGACGCTGTGCGCATCTAACAGCAGCCTATGGGCTGCGGAAGGCTCTTCCCGAGCGGATGGGATCACAATCGGCGGCGGTGATTCTGTATATCGAGCTCCTAGTAACATCACATTCATTGAGAAATGCTTAGGGGAAAATATTTGTGGTGGCCGGATTTGTGCTAATCCTGCCCTTGCAGCCAAAGGCTTGAGACATCAATTGATGACTGATCCCTTAACACCACAAGAAAAGGACCCGCCGACTTAGGGGATCTTAACCTAACATGCTCTATTTTCAGTAAATGATCGCGAGGATTGTATATTTCGCCATTGCGATAGCGCAATTCGTCTACTGAGCTGAAAGCTGAAAAGCTCTGGATTGTCCAGTCCAACCAACCATCGTCGGGCTCACGACTTCGGCTGCTAGCGCTAGACATTCCCGCCGAAAATAAAAAATTAAAAGCAATTTATTCCTGGGTGAACCATCCAAGAGCTACCTTTCAGAAAAGCAAGAAATACGAAACCCAATTACTCCTTTCTAGTAAGTGAGAGAATCCCGACTTCTACAGTTTTAGTAGGTATTCACTTCTATCTCTTCTACTTGCCAGATGTTCGCCATGTTACTCGTTAGCAACAACTTCGCGGTCGTTTCCATCAGGGCTATGTTGATGCCCCTCTCTCTGCTTGTCTTATACTAGGCGTCTCCCAACGTTATCAGATCCGAGATCCGTAGAGGTTTAAGCGGAACTAAGGCCCATTGGCCAGCGTTCTATGCATCTTCATCCCCTCCAATCGTCAAGTACCGCCTACCCCCTAATTCCTTTCGCCATGTCTGGCGCTGTGGCTCTGTCAGTACGCCAAGACTCCGGGTATAGAAACCCTGGTCCGCCGCCCTGTGCCGCTCGTTGTTGTCCCTCGGACTCCTAACTCATATCACACACGATCACTAATCATGCCCGGCAACGTAGTCTCGCGCGTTTTCCGGAAATGCGACGGGATAACCAAGTTTATAAGCCATTCCAAAGTTAGACGGCGATTTCTAACAACCGGAGCAAGAGGCGAAGATCGATGCGAAGCGGACTTCGCAGCGGAATCCATACACCTAGAGCGGGGATAGCTGGGCATCATTGACCGCCTTCTTTTTCACGCGTATTGCGCGTTCGGCGCGGGCTATATTCAGAACGACGACAATCACACTTGTCGGGTATGAAAATCCCATAGCCTAATGGATCTTAACACTGATTTGCGCGCATGCCTTGGCGCAAGAGCGACACTCTGCCCAAAATATACACAATGTTCGATAACGGAGATTAAGTTGAAGGATAGTGCATCGATGTGGCTCGTATATTTGCCATATCCAGGCCCCCAAGACCTGTGAAGAATAGAGATAAGGTGCAGCAATACCCACACAATCCATGCAGCAAGAGATTTGACAAGATCCCAGATGTCGTCACGTACGTAACATGGTAATAAGAGGTGCCAACAACCCGGCACTTATCGCTATACTTTGTGGTAGATGGATACGATAAGGCCTGTTGTCCAACTCGCCAACACCAAGCAGGTAAGTGGAGGAGTATACGATCAATGCTGCTATGCAATATTACCCCTCAAATGAAAACAAGCCTTGTATATATCACCAATCGAGGCTTATTGCTCGAGACACAGACTTTTTGAAAAAAAGACCAGCTCGATCTGTCGATCCCGTTGCACATACTTCGAGCCTATGTAAAACGTCTGCTGATCTAGTTGCCTAAATACCTACCTAGGTATCTATAGGATTGCCGTTGTAGCGAGGCGTCCGTCACTGCATATGCACGAAGCCAATGGGCATCGCCCATGTGGTAGCATACATGATTACATGCATCATCGCGACGAATGGTATCTCCCCTAATCAGTAACAACGATATGGCTTGTGTGAGGCTCAATGGTACTAGGTACCTACCTAGGTACCTAGTAGGCAGACAGGCGGCTAACAAGCTGACCCTTGGTCTACAGCTTGCGGGATATCATGCATATTAAAACCGACTCCTACCCTGACGGTGTTGTGACATATTTCCTCGTCTTCTCCCCCCTTTACTATACCCTCGTCGTAGCCGAGTCTCATTCAAAACACGCCCAACTATGTTGGACGAAATGAACAATCAAAACCATATCCGATATGTAAGAGACAATATACAACTTTAGATCTTCAGATTGACATCGAAACCTAACGTTCTAACAGTTTCAGGGCCAAGAGTCTATGATGGAGACTACTAGTGTCGACTGGTCGGATCTTGACGCAGATGCGTCCTCCACCGAAGAGGAGGATGCAGCGGACAATGAGCAGAACGGACAGGTATGCGACGTGAAAACACTGTACGAGGGCGATACCAAATGCACCTGCTGTATCAACTGGGTGGACGAGATGCCAGAAGACCTCCGACCCTCGGCAGAAGAAGAGACCGAGAGTAGACGCCATGCGCTTCTTATCCGCTTACGGAGGAACCACAACGACGGCAAGCCCATGGTCCTTCACTCCATCGTCGTCCAAAGCTCCTACTTGAAGTCGATCCTAGGCGAGGTCTTCCAGGAGTATTCCGGTATCACGACAACCCTCAAGAAACTCGTGTTTAAAGCCCCCTTTAACTGTTTCTTCTACGAGTGGCACCGCCTCGAGAAGATTGTTCGTGAGATCAGGGATCCCATTAGCCGAGGACATGCCCGTCTGCTGCAAAAGATTCTTAGGTCCGAGCTGAAGGAAACCATTTCCTTGAGCAACGACTTGAACCGGAATGGGGTCATCACTTACGACTATCTCTGGACCATCTTCAAGCCCGGTATTGACGTCTATACGTTCGAGGATGGATATGACCGCATTTATAGGCTCCAGAGGACGCTCTATGTGTCGGGCGTCGCCGGTCAATTCTTCCAACTGACGGTCCACGAGATCGACTGCGACGGGGAAGGCTTTGGCTACCAGACGAAGGTCATTTACATATACAACTTTCCAGGCACAAAGCGGGTCCAAGAATTGGACTGCTTCCCCGCCTCTTGCCATCCAAGACTTGACGAAGTGAAGGAAACGCTCAGACGGAGGGGTGAAATGTTCAAGAACATTCATTCCAAGTCGTATTACTACGGCGCTTACAAGGGAATTGTCATAGACGATAATCATAAGCGGAATGTGAGTTACCCCCTCCCCCTCTTTTCCTTCTTGTCTGTATGCGTGTGAGCTTCGAATGCCTCGCGGCTTTTAGCACAGACCTGACAGTTCATTAGGTCGAGGGAAGGATTGTGGTCGATCCTTCTTCGTACGAAAACTTCACCGATGGCTCTATCGACGTAATGCCGTTTGATTCCGGCTCCTTGAAGCCGGAGATGGATGTGTCTGATCAAACGCATCAACCTACTGAAATTCCTCCCACTCCTCCAGGGATAAGAAATCGAGGACCGCCGGTGAGTACACCATCACGATCGATATACCAAGGATGTGTTACAAGCCAGACACTAATACGAAGACAGCCCCCGTTTGCGATGAGGGGCCCTCTACCACCCCCGCCAAGCGTTATCGGGAGACACGTTCCCACCCGGACTCCCAAAGACTGTGGGTTTTGATATATCTATCAATTAATACTTTAGCACGATACTAACCTTTCAAAGCGAGAACTGAACTGAGCGACGACATACTACACCTCTGCAGCGCGTACGTCCGTGGATACTGCTTCAAGATCAAGAAGTGGGGTGAGTATGCCATATCTTTAATTTAACTGTGGGGAGGTTCTCATCGTATCCCAGTTATGTTCCACATCGACAACGTCCGGGAGATCCAGTGGCACGATGACGCATTCGACAGTCTCGTGCTCGCAGGCAACTATAAGAAGATAATCCAGGCCTTTGTCGAGAGTCATGTGGAGAACAAGGACCGATTCGATGATGTGATCGAAGGCAAAGGTACCGCGCCTCTGAGAATGGTGTCTCAACTAAGACTAATGCGATTAATCCATCTCTAGGCCAAGGCATAACCATGCTACTTGAAGGACCGCCAGGTGTTGGTAAAACACTAACGGCTGAAGCGGGTAAGTGCCTCCACAGATGCCAGGAGTGATGATAGCAGACACAAATGTATGCTGACAATTGCTCGTTTAACAGTTTCTGAGAAGCTCAGACGTCCTCTCTATGCGATGGGAGCTGGAGAGCTCGGCGCCGACCCCGAGTTGGTAGAAGAGAATCTCCAGATGATCCTAGAAGCAGCAGCGAAGTGGGACGCGGTTCTGCTCCTGGACGAGTGCGACGTCCTACTTGCGCAGCGCAGCGCGGACGATCTGGGCCGAAATAGCATCGTGGCGATCTTTCTCCGGCTCCTGGAGTACTACCGCGGCATGCTGTTCATGACGACCAACCGCGTTGAGGCCATCGACCCAGCCTTCCAGAGCCGAATCCACCTCACCATCCGATATCCCACCCTGGACGCTGTCGCGCGCCGGCAGATATGGGAGCGGTTCGTCAAGACTTCCTACCAGGGGACGCGCCTTGAGCCGCAGGACTTCGACGAGCTGGAAAATATCCCTGTGAACGGGCGAGAGATCAAGAACCTCGTAAAGACTGCCCAGCTGCTGGCCAGTCACGAGAAGGCGCCTTTGGCTCTCGGGCACATCTGTACCGCTTTGAGCGTGTCTCGTGTCGGTATCATGTCCCAAAATGAGCCATTTCTAAATTTATGAGGGAGGGGCCTCGGTATTGGTTCCTATATGTCGTTCTTTTTCTATAGCAGGAAAGCTTCGCGATTATATACCTAGTACTTAGCGAATTGCAGTTGATACCACCCTATCCCTGAGCCTTCAATTGTTGTGCGGCCGTCCTCCAAGTGTTGCTCAGTCAATACTGCGCACTAGATACTAGGTAGGTACCCAAGTATAGCCAGCAGAGTCTATACCTAGTAGGTATGTACTTCGGACATCAAGCGCCAAAGTGAACGTAAGGAATCCACAGCGCTGGTGCGGTATGATCCTCCTCTAGTCTGGCCCGATATCCCCCATTTGCACCAGACGCAGCATCTCCGTAGAGCCACTTGCGCCGAAGAGCATCAACAGCGTAATGAAGCCCCCGGCTGACATGCTCATCTCGCAGGCCGTGCTCTCGCAGATACTCATACAGAAACCTGGCCATGCTCACGCACAGCTCGTCCTCGACGCTCCAGAGCGTCCCGACCACGTGGCGGAACCCAGCTAGCTGGAATGCGTTCGCCAAGTGGATGCTCTCATCCACGGAGGTTTCGTTCTTGATGCGACCGGTGCCGCACGCCGAGAGATATGCGAGGAACAGCATGGCCGTGTCTAGGTCGGCGTCCAGAAGGCTCTGCACCGTTAGGGGCGCGGTCTTCCAGTCGCGAAGCTGCAGCGAGCTCTGTAGCGGTTCGACCGCATCCGTGCACCCGTGCCCGGCGAAGTGAAAGATCTCACAAGTCTTGAGAGCGGCTAGCACGTCCTTCGCGTACGGCTGCGGCTGGTTCTCGGGCGACGCCTTCAACCCCAGGGCGGCGATTACCTCGCGGATTTCGCGGTTCGCGTACCTCAAGGATCGCATCTCTTCCGTCTGAGCCATGGCCACGGTCACCAGATGTTGCAGCAGCTCCGCGTCCGTCGCGGGCCTCCGGCGCTCCTGCTGCCGACGGCTATGTATGATCGTCTTGATTGACGAGGCATAGGACGAGACGGCCATGTCGAGTGTCGCATCTGGGTCGCCGTTTGGCTTGTGCATGCCGGCTGCGTGGAGCGGAAACCCAGTGAGCTTGCCTGTCGGCACCCACCATACACGCGGTAAAGGAGAGTCACGCGAGGGCGTGGTAAAGCCGATTTCCTTGAGAACAGGGTAGACAATGCATTTCCAGAGCCATTCAAGCGTTTTGGTGGAGTCAATGGACTTAACACGGGCGCTAATAGCGGTTGGCGAGATGCGCAGCGGTAATAACTTGATTCCAGACTGCTGGACGATCAAGGCATCGCATCGGTGCGTGCTGACGTTCAACGTGACAATCGGACCGTGCTTGGCAGCATCGATCATGTCGTCTTTGGACGCCGAAAGGAGGAATGACTCGAACCCAGCGATTGATCGGATGGCTTGAAGCACTTCGCCAAGCTTTTGGTTTGCCTCGCGTCGCCAATTTGCTCTAGCTTCTACGGACGCTATCTCATCATCAGACATGAAGTCCGAGCTAAGCGGATCTGGTGAATCTAGCTGATCTCGGAGGTCGAGAAAGGAAGCCGTTAATTCCGGATTGATCTTTTTGAGTCGAGCGATGTCGTGTTGTTGGAGGATAGCTCCAGTGATGACCGCGCGACCGGTTTCGAGATAGTCGATCGCCGTGAGAATCTCGTCCGGCCCCTTCAAACGGAGGGTGATAGCCGCTGCATCAGATGCAATTCCAACAGCAGCAGAGAGGATGTGTCGTTTGTCCGTATTTTGTAGAGAGCGGGGTGTGAGTAGTGGTATCAACCCGATCGTCGTCTTGACGACATCGTACGTTCTCATATCGGCGATGACGTCCGGCGTTAGTAAAAATTCACGGCCGGCTTCCACTCGTATGCTGACGCTGGAAGTAGGAGAGTTCAGAGCCTCGAAGAAGCATTGTCGTGCTCTCTCTAAGTCGATAGGTCGCCTGACGGCTACATATCTTTGGAACAACTGACGAGCCAGGTTCATCAACCGTTTGGCTCGGTGTAAGTGGTCTTTGGGTGTCGCATCAACACCACCTTGCGTTGCCTCAATGGCCTTATAAAGGTACTCTAGGTTCCCAGTGTTAAAGTATTTCTCTCCGAGCAGCAACCCAGTATTATTCAAGAACGCGGCTCGCTCAGTAGGGTTAGACAAGGTCTTGGCGGCGAATCGTTCCAAGATGTTACAGGCCTCGTTAAGGTCTGTCGTATCATGGGGTATCCTATCCTTTTCTCCCTTTCCTCTGTTTATCTCGTCTGATACCCTCTTCTTATTGATATACCTTTCATACAACTGAGAGGCATGGTTATTTGACCATTTAATCAGGGCCGGGTGGTCTTCAGGGGTCGCATCAACAGCCTTTCGTATTTCGCGAATGGCCCGATCCAGGTACTCCCCATCACTAGTACGGACGTATTTATCGCTTAGTCGAAGCCCAAGATTGTTCGTATACGCGGACCTTTCCGGATGTTGCTTTGGGGTTGTCTTGATGGCTTCTTCCGTGAGACTGATGGATTCATCGAGGTCCGCCATTGCCCCGATCCTGGCGTATCTGTCGCTCACCCAGAATCCAAGATTGCTCAATCGTGATGCCCTCTGTGGATGGTCTGAAGGTGTCATATCGAGAGCTTCCCGTGCAATACGAATAGCTTCGTCAAGGTCAGAAAGTGATCCAGTACGAGCATACATGTTTCCTAACCGGAGCCCTAGATTGTTGAGCCACGCCAACTTCTCCGGATGGTCTCTTGGAACAAGAGAAACAGCCTCTCGTGTCTCTCTGATTGACTCTTTCAAATCTTCCATGTTCTCGGTCCGAGTATATCGATCTCCTATGTAGACTCCAAGGTAGCTGGATATGTTGGCTTGGCTGGGGTGGTCAATCGTAGCAAGGTCGCGCGCCTCCTGGGTCCTACTAATGGCCTTTTCTAGGTCTTTTATATCTCCCACGCGGGAGTATCTGTGCCATAGCCGTTGTCCGAGGTTCATTAGCCACTTGGTTCGATCAGGATAGTTTGGCGGAACCATGTCAACGGCCTCCTGCAGTCTGGAAATAGCCTCATCAAGAGGTTCTAGGGCGTTAGTGGTAGAATGCTTATCCCCCAGTCGAATTCCAAGATTGTTCAACAACTTGGCCTTGTCCACAATGTATTCCTGCGGAACTGCCTCATTTTCCCTTGGCATTGGCAGCTGAATTCCGAATCCATTAAGAAACTTGACCCTATTTGTATAGTCGTCTACCTTGATCGCATCCAGGCTCTCTCTCATCACGCAAATGGATTCGTCGAGGTCGGCCTCCTCCCTGGTACGGAACCATCTGTTGCCTAACTGAAGTCCAAGGTTGCTCAACCGCGACGATCGATCCGTATGGCCCGTTGGAGTTCTCTTGACAACTTCCCGCATTATGCGAATAGCTTCCTCCATGTCCTCCATAGATCCAGTACGGTCGTGTCTCCCGCCTAATCGAATCCCAAGGTTGTTTAAAAGGTCGTTCTGGGTTGACTCATCGTACCCCTGGCTCAGGGCTATTGCTTCTCTAGACATGTGAACAGCCTCTTCGAGATGTGACTTATCCCCAGTACAAGAGAATCTATTGCTGAGCCGGACACTTAGAATATTTAGTCATTTAACCCGGTCGTGATGACCCGGTGGAGACGTATTGAGGGCGTCGCGCAACATTCCAATGGCTGCGTCGAGATCCGCACTATCCCGAGTAAGCGAGTATCTTTCGTGCAGGAGAAAGGTACTCATTTCCAATGTAGCCGAATGGAGGATGTCCTGTGGCCTTTGAACAATTACCTCTTTCGAAGCGCGGATGAGCTCGTTAAGGTCCGCCATCTCTCCAGTACTGAAATACTTCAGGACTCTAAGCACGATGAATTTCTTCGACGAGGCCTCCCAAGCTTCGTGGTCTACCGCAGTTTCGTCAAAGGCTTCCTGTGTAACGCGCATCGCCTCCTCGTAGTCCAAATCCGCAAAATTCCCCGTACCAAACGATCTTTTTATCATCAAATCAGTGACAAGGTCCAGCAACATAGTCCGCTCCGCATCGCCCGATGGATAAGCCGCAGCACCCTCTAACATCATATCAATGGCTTTTCTAGATTCCCTCATATCCTTAGTGTACCATGATCTTTCGCCTAGCAAGCCGCCTATTCTACTTATGTACTGAACTCGAACGGGGTGACCTGGCGGGAGAGTGTTGAGGGTCTTTTGCCACTCACGGATCCTTGGATTGAGGAAGAAATAGATTCGTTGCCAAATCCAAATGGTCGTGAATACCTGGCCCATTATGCCGGATACCTGTTCAGGAGTTAGCGATCCAAAGTCCTTCCAGCCTTCGGCGCGGCATTCTCACGTAAGGTATAAGAAAGGTGAGCATGGTGAACGAGGTGAACAACGACTGCGGCCAATGACGATCTAATTTTTCCCGATGTACATTATCAAGTTGAATTCCGTCTTACGAAGAGCCTTTGCTATAACAGAATGTCTTAGCGCTTGGTATGAATAGGAGGATGCCTGAATATGAAAACCCCTATTGACGATGCGCACCTTGGAACAGTTCAAACAACAATTCTTCCGGACGACCAGCGTGGCGCGATAAACATTGGCGACATCCAACTGGACGTGCCCAGGCATAATTGTATTACATATCACACCTAGGGAAGTACGTATGCAGGTGCTAGGCACCTGGTATGTAGATGTAGATGTCAATCATTCTTGACGCCTAGATTGAAACGAATGGCAGGCCGACACATTCGCATTACGGAAAGGCGAGTTCAGTCAAACAAACGGCCACGAAATCACCGACTCGTATTTTTCTCAGCTGAATTCATGTTCTCGACCTTTATCAGACGCCAAGAATCCCCGCTCAGCTCGGGTATAAACACAAAAGTGAGACCGCTTCATCACCGTCGTTGGCCGGGTTTGCGTCGTAATGCTAAGGCACCTATCACCTGGGCATCAATGCAAGCTGCCCCCAGGGCTACCTACATGTAGGTACATAGCTGCCTGTGGGGGTACTGTACGTGTGGTTACACGGCATTTTTCAGGTGCTCGATAGGGGATCTATCTCAGTGTATATTTGCAGCTACATATATTTGATCGATGATATATAGGTACCAAAATGTACCTAACAGGCGGGTACGTACGCGATATTCCCGTCGTATTCCAAGCTGAAAGGGGGTGCTTGCAGCAGCACGCTATCCTGTTGCGCCCATTAGGTACATGTACTGGGTACGTTATTCGCGCCAACCTGCTAATTCCCGTTGTGGCTTTGCTGACCGTTTGGGCTATGGACTTCCAATGTTCCCTAGCTGGAGCCTGTGAATGTATATTTGCCCTGAACCTCGGGGGTCTTCTACTGGCTGGCAGTGTTGCCGTCCCCGGCCACGAACACGATTAAAACTGTCGCGAAGCTATCATTTCGCAGGGTTAGCAACTTGGTCACAAATAAATACTAATCAGACTCCCTTACGTAGCTCCAGTAGCAATTAGCTCTATCGTCTTTGACTTTGCTAAAGCTGAAACCACCACAAGATAGACGATCGTAGAAAAAGCAACGACCCCTATGCGGCCTGACGGGCTGAGCACGACGTTACAGGCAACGATGGGTGTCAGCAGTAAAAGAAAGATAATCAGCAGCAGCACGATCTTCGCTATGCATTTTATCAAAGAGCCGGAGTATATGTAAACGTCTTCGTTCCTTGATACGTCGTGGTCGACAGCCTTTTCCGGGTTAGTTAACACAAGACTCCGCAGTACGTAAACCACGTCTAATAACATACCTCGCGGAATCTAGGGTAGTATTGGATAAACTTGTCCTCGACCCAAGTTTCTAGTTGTCTAGTGGCGCTGTCTTCCAAAGGGCCCAGACAGACCAATTCTCTCTGGACCTCGTCAAGAAACGCGATCTCGGCACTACTCACATGACCCGTGCCGTCTAACCAATTCTTGATGCTCTCAACGTTTCGAGGCGCAGCAGGGTCAGACCTCAGGACGTCTCGTGTTCTCTCCATGAACGAATCTTATTCTATGTGTTAGCAGGTCCATTCGGAAGTTATAACTATGTACCTCAGAACATAACCAGCGGGCTATACCGTAATCAGCCAGGCACTGGTCAATCTCGGAGAGCAAAGACGCTCGGGCCTGGTTTCTATCTATACGTAACTTTCCCAGAAACAATGGCGAGGTCTCCTCTTGATCGACCTGGTCCAGCCTCTGTTCCAGGACGGACAGCTTGTCCTGTTTCTGTAGCAGAAGCCGAGCTCTCAGCCTGCGAAATGAGCGGCAGACAAAGAAGCCATCATACGAGGACAGCAAGGCTGAGAGCTGTGGATATCCCGCTCGGTAATCCTCGACTGCGATTCGTTAGCTGGCTGATGCCTCCGATACGCGCGGTGAGCACTTGCTTTGTCTTATGGTCAATGGTGTAGGTACGTTAGGTGGAGGGGCTGGGTTCCATCGGGGAAGTATTGAGGTGGCGCTGGACAACCAGAGCCTACAAGTAGATAGAATTGTTTTCAGCAGCATCATATAAATTAATCCGAATGTTTTACCCGAAAGCGCAGCTGCTCACGGCCTTTGGACAGGAGCATAGGAAGATATATGGTGATATCTACCTAATCGCTGCATGCCTACCCAAGGCACCATGGTACCACGTAGGTACCAAGTACATAGGCAGTTATGTGAGCCGCCTTTTGCGGGGGACTTCTTCAAAGCCGGGAGCCTGCTTCCAGAAAGGGGTACAGCGTATCACCCCGATGTAGCCTGTCAATATCAATTGAAGGTGTACCTGTACATTCGGAAGTAGGTACAAATAGCTGTCCATCCCAGACCGCAGTCCCTCCTATCGATGATCTCCGTTTAGATTCGTTTGATCTCTATAGTAGATGGTCACTGTCCGGAGCGCAATAATCTCGATTTAGGTATCAGTGCTTGATATTCCCCTTCGTGGCCTTGCTGATATGCCGGACATGTAGGTATACAGTGAAAACGTTATGGACGAGATCATCTACGATGGAGATGGTGGAAGACCGTATGTCAAAAAGTCTCAACAGGTACAATTCCCGGAACACCTCACATACCATCCCCTGTTTGCTAATATGTGTACATGGATCCTTTTTAGAAAAGTAAATATCGACAAGATCAATCGGTATATTTGCTCGTCTCTGTTTCGGGGGGTACACGGAGGAGGGAGGGGCCCTATCGGATCGAGTCCGTGATGGCGCTGAATAGATACACCTTGTGCCAGGACGACGGGACCAGCGTTAACGACGGGGATGAGGTAGATGATACAGATCTAGAGCCCGCTTGATAGAAGTTCGTGGGCGTGGTTTAGATTATCTAAGGCATTCGAATTGAAGGTTCTTCGGCGCTACAACCCCTCAGTAAGAAGCCTATTCTATTGGGTATAGAAGTGAAAGCGGTGAGATCAGACGGCCACACTTATGTCACATTTACAGATACCTAAAACATCCATTACAATAAGGTAAACTGATGTATATTTATGCGGAGATCTGTATAGTTTCAAAGTTGGCCATTAACGATGGATACCGCGGATCATTTTACTGTCATTTCAGCTGGGACTGTCAGCACTGGTAAAACACGGAGGCTGAAAGGCTTGGTTCAGTAGGCGTAGAGGGGTAATTGCAAAGCAGATAGGGTGCTCCCCCCTCCCATACTCCCCTAAATTCTCACGTAGATGGCCAGTAGCTACTAGTCGCCGTAAACCACATCCCCTAATACTAGGTATATCTCGTTGCTTACTATCACTAAATACTCCTTTAAGCATGGCATCGCAAGTCGCCGAGCCGACATACTATGCCCTGCTTGTTGGTATTGATAACTACCCGAAGAAATACTCCCCCTTAAACAGTTGCGTGCGGGACGTCAAGGAGATCGATAAATGCCTACGGAAGAACACTGTCGCAAATCTTCATACCACCATTCTCATTGCCACCACCGAAAATGACCCCTCGAATCCCACAACATGCAAGGAGAGATTCCCAAACCGTAAAAATGTGATGCTGGCCCTGCAAAAGATAGCTGAGAAGGCTAAAGAAGGTGATGTCGTTTACATCCACTACTCTGGGCATGGAACCAGGGTACCACCGCAACCGCGGAACAAGTTCTCCAATCGGAATACAGGCGATCTTGCTTGGGTTTTGCTTGATTCAGAAGAGGGGCTTGGGTACCTCCATGGGAAGCACCTAGCGGAGAAGATCAAGAAAATGGTAGATAGGGGGCTGCGAGTCACCTTAGTACTTGACTGTTGCAGCTCGGGCAGCGTTTTGCGCGATGACGACGATGACCACGACCTCGCGGTCGGTACAGGAACACGGTATCTTGAGTACGACGCCAGCTTCGACACAGAGTTTTTACTAGAAGCTCACACGGAGGACATTGGTAGCCCCCCTACGACGCCTAGTCTCTGGCCCGCGGCACACCAAAGGACTTACCGGGACGCAACTATGCTTCCTAACTGGATGGTAAACCCACGGGGTTTCTCTATCATTGCAGCATGCGGGCCTCACGAAATCGCGGGGCACGTCCGAGACTCATCCGGACAGGAGTATGGTCGCCTATCCTACTTTCTGACCGAGGCCTTTCGAAGCTCCAACCCCAGTGGACTCGCAAGCCAATTCGAGAATATTTTTGAGCGTGTGCGGATCAGGTTCCTACAGCATTTTCCTAAGCAGAATCCAATGTGGTATGGGAACAAGCAACGCGAGTTCTTTGGAATCATTCCCATGTCGGATGCTGGAAGCAGACCGCTGTACCCGGTTACCCGACAATCAAAAGGCCGTTGGCAACTCGAGGGTGGCCAAGCCCATGGCATCTGCATCGGTGATCAGCTTGACATCCTTGAACTTGGATGTTCAGCAGTAGTCACCGAAGTCAGGGGGCTGACTTCATATTTAGATGTCGAAAATCCACCCAATATGAGCCAGCCAAGGGGTTGGCCCGCGAGGGCCAGAACCAACTTCTCTCTCCGACAATATCCTATACAACTCAAGTTAGCTCCCTCGGATGGCGTAACTCCCCGCGAGATTCGAAAGGAAAGACCGTGGTTGAAAATTGCATTTGACCAGAGTGAATCGCGCAGTATACCTTTTTTCCATGTCAATCCCATATCCACCTCTCACACCGCGACATACGGAATCCAAGATGCTTCAAACAAACAATTCAGATATCTAGACACAGAATTTCTGGACCTAGATCATGCGCTAGATGCTGTCGAACACTTAGCCAAGTTTCATCTGTTCAACGAATTGTCTAATGAACCTTCTTTCGCACTGTCCTGCGATATTGAACTGGGGAACTCCAGAACCAAGGAAACATTTCATCCCGGCACCGTGATCGAAGCTAGGCATGGAGACCGGATGGACCTGACGGTCGATAACACAGGTTCTGATATTATCTACGTCTATCTCTATGACCTACTCCCTTTGTGGAACATCGAGAACATGTTGAAGGGAGGTTATGACGTCCTCTATCCGGAGAGTTACCTAGACTATCCGGATGACCCCGAGTTGGTCTTCGAGAGAGATAGCCAAAAGACATATAAGATATGGATGGAAATCCCGGAAGACTTGATCGAACAGGGCTACCAGGAATGCATGGACGTCATCAAGGTGCTCATAACGAAGCGACCCACGTCATTTGACTCGTGGAAACTGCCGAAAATAGGCGATGCCCTGAGACATAAGACTCCAACGCTCCGAGGGGAAGACGAGGGAGACGAGGGCTATCCTGAGGACTGGGCAGCGTTCAACTTTCCCATCCACGTCTGCGTAGACAGTACGTAAGGACGAATAAAGGCGTACAACCTTGGAAGATGCTTTGGAATTCTACTCGATGTCAGCGCCTATATCATGTTGTGCCCTGAGTGAGTTGGACTGCATCTGACTTCGAATCTCTCATAGATGATGATTCTACGAAACACCGTATCTTGCCATATTAGCTCTGCGTTTTTCTCCTGGCGCTAAAGTGAGTTATCGCCGTATCGAGTGTCGCGTCGCTCGGCCCGTATTGAGAGTGTAAGCGGAGTGAGGTCTGAGATCTGACCCACTGCGATGTCGGATGATCCGACCCAGATCCCAGCAGGGATTGCCCAATAGCATCAGTTGAACGGAGACCTTCTCATACCCGGAATTGAGTCAATCACCGGGGAGAGAGTTGCGTTCGGAGCCATAGATGCGCTAATAAAGGGGGCGGTCCCGCCGGCTCCAAGCTGGTAGTGTCGGAACTGAGCCATTTACTGGACGCTCATTCTAGTGCTATCTTCATCTCCCTCCGAGTGTGAGCGGCATCACATCACTAGTGACGCGAACGGGCAGCATCATGGAGGAATTAGAATTAAGTCCGACCATGAACCGCAACGAGGAGGCGCCGGTGGAGAGAGTAGAAACTCCCCTTCCGCCTATCGACGGCGGCAAAGACGCGTGGCTGGTTCTGGCAGCATGCTGTATTCTGGAAGCTCTTGTCTGGGGTAAATACAACTATTCCCACCACCCCTGAAATGTGAGCCGCTCGACCTGGCCTGACACCATACGACAGGATTCCCCTTCGCATTTGGCGTCTTTCAGGAGTACTACGCCGGGCTCGAGCAATTCGCCGAAGCGAAGCACCAGCTTGCCACCATCGGAACAACGGCGACTGTTGGTGTGCCCCTCAAAACGACCCCACGGAGCCTATTCACTAATGAATCCCGTAACAGGGCGTAATGTACATCACCTCGCCCATCGTCTATAGCATCCTCCGAGAGTACTCCAGCCGTAGGAAAGCCATCTGTGTCATTGGTTTCATCATCATGGTAGCAAGCCTGATCGGCGCATCGTTTGCAAACACCGTGCCGCACCTCCTGGCCACGCAGGGCGTGCTCTACGCCCTCGGTGGGTCGCTGCACTATTTTCCAACCTACATCTACCTGGACGAATGGTTCGTCAAACGCCGAGGTTTGGCGTTTGGCGTGTTTATCGCCGGCGCCGGCACCGCGGGGGTTGTCGTGCCGTTCCTGATGGAATGGATCTTGTATACTTGGGGCTTCCGCACTGCTCTGCGTGTGTGGGCTGTGCTCTGTGTGGTGATAACGACGCCCGCCCTGTTCTGGCTCAAAACTTACCCCTCAAGCGAGCATCCTCAGACGGTCCGCCCGAGGCAGAGTTTGGGGTTCTTGAAGAGTCCTGCGTTCTGGATACTGTCAATCGGCAACATGGTTCAGAGCTTGGGCTATTTCATGCCGTTATTGTACTTGCCCTGTGAGTTCTAGTCCATCTCAATCTCTCCATACAGAACTTTGTCTCTAATCCACAACGGATAGCCTTTGCTGTCGCTCAAGGTTGGTCGCCGTTCGCGGGTACGATCGCCATAGCGATGTGTAATGGAGCTAACGTGGTAGGTGCTATATTCGTTGGCTGGCTGGTCGACCGCTACCACGTCACGACAGCGTTGAACTTCTGCACGCTGGGCACGATGTTCGCCGTGTTCCTCTTTTGGAGCTTTGCCATCTACCCACCCATTCTATACGTCTTCGCCATTGCCTACGGCCTGTTCTCTGGCGGCTTCCCGGCGACCTGGTCTGGCTGTAGCAACCCCGTGCGTCGCAACTATCCCGTCGAGACGGGTATGATTATCTCGCTGTTTACCGCTGGGAAAGGCATAGGTTCTGTTATATCTGGTCCCATCAGTGGTGCTTTGGTGGCGTCGGACAGCTGGAAGGCACAGGTTGGGTTTGCTTACGGTAGCGGTTACGGATACTTGATCATATTCTCGGGTGTTACGGCTTCGTTTGCAAGTATTGGCTGGTTTGGTAAGAGATTGGGGCTTGTATAGGATTAGGCACGCAAGCAACCCTAAAATTCTGCATAACGGTTGAACAGCCCTCCGGAGGATGATTGAATGGCAGATAGATCGGATGGGAAACACGAATAATCATTCCAGAAGGCTAGAAAGTCACTGCGTAACGACCTGTGTACCAGTACCTTGTAGACGTTAGGTTGTTTGAGGCTCTTTGGGAAACCTTACGATTATGTTAGCGACCCCTTGAAAACAGGCCACCAAGACTCATTGTCCAACTTCTGTTCAACTGTTGTTGAGCCGTTTGCTTAGCCGTTGCTCAAATGTTATTCAGCTATTGCTTAGCTGGGCCAAATGTTAATTACATAAACCATCTGGCGTTCGATTGTTCAACTAATAGGCCTTCTGTAACTGCCTACCTGCATAACTACATGACATATAGCAAGATACTAGGCAGCCGCTTGGCAACCAGGTTCTACGCAAATCAAGCAAATCAGTTTAAACAGGCGAGTGAAAGTGCTGGATCATGTTGGCGCAGTCCTCGGGGCCGAGTCGCATGCTATCGCCTGAGCGCTCAAAGCATCGAGTTCGAGCTCTTGTCGCAAGTTACGACAATATAGCCCAGAATGACTTTGGTCTTATGAATAGGTAGACAGTACTTATCCTACCTCACACTTCCCATATTTATCTACAGCGTAAACCGATGATCCATTGGTATATGGCACTCGGGCCATTCCCCTCATATACTCATTTGCGTGGGGATGATCTTCATTGACTGCTTCTTGGGAGTTTCCGTATCATTGCCTAGATCTCTCGCCGGAACGGGGTTGAGTACACTATATCGAGTAGATTATTACTATCAAATAATGGTGATGCGAGGTATTTTCTACCCCCTCGGTCCCACAGCATACCCGGTAGTAGCCCCTTTTTTCTTAACCGACCCATAGAAATATCTCGCTGGTAATTTTCCAAACTAAACCTAACGAAGGAACGCTTTGGCAACAAGGAGGTATACGACGAACTCCGCAACCCATAGAATTGGATCTAGGGTAACATTGTTGCGTAATACAAAAGTCACAGAAAGAGTGAGAAAAGGTGCTCCAATCGTTTCATCGTGATAACCTCCGCACTGCACCGGAACCAGGACTGGTTTTGCCGATTTGGTCTTTTTCATATGATAAACAGGTACCCAGGTACGTAGGTACCTACTAGGTACTAGGCACTAGGTAGTCTACCTAAGCGTCGAAGTCGTAGGCTATAGGAAGGTTAGGGACAAGGAGGCTAGAATACATGATCCCATAGTACGCGACATATAAGGCGGACTATCCAGACAGCTAGGGGGAAGGGCATCTCGAAAAGTCGCTTTCATGCGGCGAGACTGTCATGGGAGTGTTAAGCTTGACATCAAAGCAGCCCAATATTTGAAACGGAGTCTGAGTGTCTTATGGGGAGGGGGCACATTGGATCACCGACTCGTCCCAAATGGATGGGGCGGAAAAGCCTACTGGATCCGGGGGTATGCTCTTAATGCCATTGGTTACCTATTCAATGTCGTGACGTGAAGGAAGAATAAGCATTAGTTGCTGCGTATTCTCGGGGCTTAAATCCATGGATGTGGTTCAGTATACTGTAAAACCTCAAGACACTCCATACATTCGTAGGGTATATGTTATCTGGATTCACACGGATAGCTTATACGCTTTTTGACATACGGGCACACCAGGTGCCCAGAATAGAATCGTTGTGTTGCTATTACTTACAATGTTATAGGTATGCTGGAAACGAAAGTGTTCTAGTCGTAAAAAAATTATTGCTATTGGCTCTAGTAAACTTGAGGTGTCTTCTGGAACCCGTTTTCTATTTGCCCAGTTCGTACATTATAAACGTAACCTAGCTGCCTTCGGCGTTCGACCCTTGGTTTCGTACTAGACCTGCTAATATCAGGGGAGCTCGGCGAAGTCGACAGTAGGAATGAATCGCCATTCACTTGGCCCCGAGTCTGATGGGCTGGGTCTGATGTTGAAGATTCTTCGTAATTGTATATATCCAACATAATCGATTCCTATCTATCAAGAACCCCTCGATTTCGAATCGCGGCCATCATCCCAGTTAGAGTACGAGTCGACAACCACATCCCTCTTCACGTGGATACCATTATCATCTGGGCGGTTGATATGCTCGGTGCTGGATGACTCGACATCTACGACGGTTCGGTCCTTCCCCATGAACGTGTCCATATCGTTAGGGTGCCTGAACTTCTTCTTGCTCTTCCGATCCGAGAGCTGGATGTGGCCGGAGTTTTGCTCACGGGAGTTGTACTGGTACGTGCTGGACTGACTCAAGGAACCGGTCCAGAAGCTCTTCTTGGATAGGGGTACGAGGAGAGGCGCGTTGACCACGAATGCGGCGACAAGTGATTCTCGGCATGCCCAGAACGCAGGGGCAGCACCACCTTCCTATAGCTAAGAGTAAGCCGGTGCTCGCTTTAGAATAGCTCAATGTATCTTACCTTGATCGACATGTAGACTCGAAGAACCGCGGCAAGCATAATAAATGCACCGGCGGAGAACAAAACACCCAGTCCCATCTTCTTCGGGAGCGACATTCTGGCTTTCAAGACAATCTAGTACGGTTAGGAACAATCGTTGGGTGAGTACGCCTGAACATGAACTTACTGGCATTGGTATCATAATAATGATGCTATCGGTAAGCAGATTCATCCCTAGCACGGATGCATACAACGTGATGTTATCGGGGTAGCAGGTCACTGAAATTATGTTAGCTATCACAAAGCTACTAGGTAGTCTCATCGCGTATTCTAACTTACGTCCAGGATCTGGGTAAACCTGCCAATAGCGGTAAAACGGTCGGCAGTTGGTTAATACGACAATGACGATAACGACGTAACAGGTGACGATCAGGTACATCAAGGGCTTAACGAATTTCTGGCTGGGAAGGCCTTCTGTAAGGCGCTTTAAGAAAAACGCCATGCACATCTTTAGGGTCCATATGAAGCCGCTGTACGTGAACCACCCCACAACGAACCACTTGGACCCCAAAGAGTACGACGCCGCCACCTCCGGTTGCTCGGTTACGAGGAGAAGTCTTGCTGGATTTGACTCAGGCCCTCCTCCGGGGACTTTATTATGGCCATACATTGAGACGAAATGCGCTGCTATTGACATGGCTGTAAAGATAGACTGCGAGTCGAGGTTAGCGGTTGAGAGCCCTCGTCGCTTCGTTCCTCGTTCTAGCATTTCCACCTACCCAGGCTAATCCTATTAAATAGTCATCCCAGTCGAGTCCTTTGACACCACGAACACGAATGCGCACGAAGAGTCGCAATGCCATGAATATCGTGGCAAAGGTATACTCGACCCAGGTCTCGACCTGAATCGCATAAATCTCTTCTGCTGACATGATTGCGGCGTTGTCTTGTCGATGCTTCTTCGGGCGCTTTCGTCGTCGAATAGAAAGTAAAGCCGTGGGCTACTAACACACCTCACACTCTAAGCCCCACCCGGCGATAAAATGGAAAACGAGCGTGGCTACAGTTGGCGATGGATGCAGAAAGTATGTTAAAATCCACAGATAATCGGATTACACGGTAGAATTACAATGCGGACGGCCGAATAATAAGTATTTGGATCCGTGGACTCCTTGGGAGCTGTGGGCAATGGAAATCCTGGAGAGGACATGGACGGCAAAGTTTAGATTACCTCAACAACCATGTTCTTTAATGTTTCAGCATCTAATCGATCTTTATGGATTAGGATAGGTCGTAAGTCTCGTACCTGGGATAGTTGACAAGCGGTCCGCGTAAGGGGAACCCTTGGCGGGTTATGTAACTGGGGAATCGTCGACCAGGGTGGCTTTCAAAGTAATTTGCGCCGGGTAACAGAAGCCTGCGGCTCAACGAGACCAATGATAAGTAGAATCCCCTTTAGCAAGACAACCAACGTATATAGTTCTTCTGTTCATCGGCTGGTATCGCGTCTGTTATTTTCCCTAATTTATTTATATTTTCTACTGAATTTTTCTCAACTTCAGACTGAGTGTAACTGCTAGTGAACAAAAGAGCCCGTTCTGGGAGGGCTTACAAGGGGTGGGCTGACGCACCGGCATTTATTGTCCCATGCTTCTCTTTCTATTTCTCTGCTGAAGAAATTTTAAACCGTGCCCACAAGAACCCTCATGGTTCGCAAATAGGCATCCCAGGGCGAGCACAGATTTTACGAGGGACTCGTTATAGCATTAGCTCAGCTATTACTTCTTTGCTTCTTCACTCTCCTTTATTCCTACATGATACTCGGGATTGCCGAGTTGTAATTAACTTCTCTGCTTTTACCTGCAAGCCATGGAGTACATACTTCCTAACATACCAGGTAGTAAGCAAGCAATTACCTGCAGGCAATGTATGTGGCAAATTACGAATGTAAACATCGTAGCTGGACCAAAAATTGCATCAAATGGGATCGCAAAGTATAGACATAGGTACCTAGGTTGGTGGTTGGTATCTACACTGTTCGATAGAGATTAATCAATCGGAACAAACTCCGGTTGAATCTAGAAGTATCACAAAGTACGCACGAATGATCTAGCGTCAACAGTCCCTCCTCTCTCTGAGTAGAGGAAATTGTCCGGACTCCGGACACCTCGCTTAACGGTTCATCCCGTAACTACGTACCGCGTAAGCATCCAGCCTTGTAACTACTAGTGTAGCCGGAAGACGACGCCGTTCAAAATAACCTTGCTAGCTCACCTGTTCCCGGTATGCATCCTGGGGCTAGGACCGCGTAGAATTCGTAGAATTCCGGGTCGGAGACTGGCGGCCCAGCAATGTCAAAGAGAACAAGGTGTGCGAGCGAGCAAAAGAACAGATGCTTACCTACCGAGCAGTGAAACTAGGCGTAGCCGGGACTTGTTTATATACCCAGCACACTAGCCGGGCTGTTAAAAGAAATGATTTTCGTTTCCGAACCTCTAAAGATATTTTAAGGAATCGTGGCTAGGACGTTGATCACGGACCGCTCTTTTCAAAAGAACATCCACTTCATCCCCATTCTTTCGTCAAAGAGTCGAAACCGCTTTTGAACAGTCGATTCTTAGAATCGCGATGCTGGTTGGACTATTAAATATTCCCGACGAAGGTGTTTTCCCACTTACCATCGGAGTTCAAAGGAATACTACTACCAGCTGACTTCTCGACCCGCCGACTCGGTTCGACTCTGTCATTGAGAGGATTCTGATCCCAGCTGAGACCGGGGTAAAACGGGGCCATGGGAACACAGAACCTGGTTGGTTTCGTAGCCGTACAATGGGAACTCAGTAGAAATCATCGAATCATGTAGTACAAAACATCGCCAAGCTGTTACAATGCGGAGTCATGATACCTTATATCTTGGCGGTAGTCGACAGGTCGTAGGATGTTCCTTTGAGCATTGCAACCACACGGCAGTCATGGTCAACATGAGGCTGATTCGCTTATTGATGACGCTTATAGTCGAGTTCTTGGGATCGAGCTTGTTCAATCATCTTGAGGGCCTCAAGATTCTATAGGGCTAACCCAGTTATCCGGTTCATCGGATGGGAATCCATCTTTGTCGGGTCCCGGTATACTACCCAGGTAGGTAAGTCTGGATGATAAACCCCCTATTTCCTTACCCCATACTCGGTACCACCCTACACCCAAATAGAGTATCCACTGCATAGAGATCTCCACGTACCTCGACGTCTTAAAATCAAAACCGGTTTATCCTAGCTGAAGGTTATTGCCGTTATGGTCTGATAATGTGAAGGCGCTGGCACTGCGGGGACCACAGGTACAAGGGTTCCCTCGCAGGCGTAGGAGCACACTAATTGCGACTCTCTTAGACGATCTCCCGTCCATCGCCGTCCACGTAGGCGAGCCATCGTTAGACAAGAGCACTATCGCTGCATAACATAATAGTATTCAACTTACCGCCTTTGTGTTCTGCATCCGGCTGGTTTCGTCTCGTCGGCCAAGAGATGGTGCAACATGGAGAAGCAAAGAAACCGACTTGTTAAATAGAGATGTATGTAGCGCCGTGCTTAGGTAGCCATGTATCCAGCTCTCTCTATCACCTGCAAACGACCACCGTAGACCACCATGGCAAACCTTCTCAGCGGATCAGCTTTCATCACTGGCGCAGCCCAAGGTATGACGGCTCATCTAACACCAATGCCATGCATCCAAGGCTAATACGATCACTACCTAGGCATCGGGCAATACGCGGCGGACGCCTTTGCCAAGCACGGCATTGAAAAGCTCGCCCTCACAGACTTCAACGCCGACGGACTGGCTGCGACAGTGAAGGAGCTGCAGGCCAAGTACCCCAAAGTCGAGATCGCTCAGTTCCAACTTGACGTTCGGGATGGCAAGCAAGTCAAGTCGGTGCTTGAGCAGGTGGTTCAGAAGTTCGGCCGACTAGACATCGCCGTCAACAACGCAGGTATCCGTGGACCGATCGACAACACACACGTCGTCGACGAGGCCGACTGGGAGAACCTGATCCAGACCAACCTGTCCGGCGTCTGGCGATGCGAGAAGGAAGTCCTGACTATCTTCATGAAGCAGGAGAACAAGGGTATACGACACGGCCGTGGAGTTATCATCAACACCGCATCTATGTTTGGTGTTGTGGCACCGCCTCGGGGACTGCCGCACACTGCGTACACCGCTGCCAAGCACGGTGTCGTAGGCATGACCAAAGCCGACGCCGCTCAGTACGGCGAGCACGGTATTCGCATCAACGCCATCTGCCCAGGGTTCGTATTCTACCCGCCCAACACCTTCAAAAGCGTAACTAACAACTTCCAGCTTTGCCATGACCGCTCTGACCAAGAGTGTCATCGCACAAGGTGACGCCACACCTTTCGCCGCCGAGATCAAGAGGTGTTCTCTGAAACGTGCTGCTGAGGTCGAGGAAATCTCGGATTGCATGGTGTTCCTGGCATCGCCCATGAGCAGCTACATGCAAGGTGCTGCTTTGGTCGTCGACGGCGGTTTCTCCATCGCTTAAATTCGGGCATGACTATTAGGTACGATGATGGCCCAACCTATGTTAGCTACGAAACGTCAAAACGAAGCAAATGATTAGATGAATGTCACGAACATCAACTATGGCATCGATATCCTACTGTGATAAAACCTAGAGTAACTTAAAGTATCTTGTTAGTACAACCCACGTACCAGGTTAGCACAATGTGAGCGTAGAAAATGCGGAGGTAACAACGTCGTTACCATGCAAGCGAGCCCAAAACTAATCGGAGAATTTGAAGGCTTCCGTGCTGGGTTCCAGGTTTTATGCATAGGGGCATTTCGCTCTGCAAGTCTCAGTAGTTCGAGTAGATCCTTGACGTACTGGGCAACATCCACCAGATATATAGTACATGGATGCGCATATCCCAATGTTTACCAGAGCCGGACAACGGTGTTCGATCATTGGCTACTTCGTTCCCATATCCTCACACGCAAATCACCTCTCTATGTAGAGGCCCAGAACGTAGGTCTCCGAGATATGTGGGCCGTACAACAACACCCTGGGTCCACGAATACAAGGGACATGCCTACCACAGTGTTAGAATTCGTACGAAAACCATCGTTTAGTTTAGGCCCGTGTCAGCGACCCGAGGAGAATGAGCCCTAAGCCCCGCTACTCCATCATCGACTAGCATACCGACTTCATGACGATCTCACCAGGGCGCCGGTCGGTTCCTAGGTAAGAAGGCTACTCGCCCAATTTGACACTACCAACGGATGATCTTCGAGCTTGGACTTGCAGCAAACTATCATACCAAACTGCGTCGTAAAGGATGGATGAAAAAGGTGCAGCAACAAGATTACCAAGGAGCACTAATAGAAGTCGAACCACTACTTGTGGATAACCCCTTGAAGCGTCCCTCTCCAACGGCAAGCACAGGTAAGACGAATCAGCTTCAAATCACCCGCTCATGCATGGCTCAACATAGAATACATCTACTTTGGTATTTAAGAGAGAACACAGACTATAAATCACCAACCGAGGAGCGTTAAGCCCTATCTCTGGGGCTCAAGTGGGACGAAACCTCTTAGCGAGCATTAAGGCGAAAGTGGAAACCAACCCCGTTCCTAGTGCCATTACATCGAACTGGAGCTTTACTACGTGGTATAAAGTCGAAAACCAGCACCTTCCGTTATTGGATGGTTCTTTCATGCCAACTAGATCCGTCGGTGTCGCGGGTAGACGTCAAAGGAAGACGCTATCTGCCGAGCACTAGGCAGACGCCTATTTGCACGTTGTCATGAGGCGGACCGAGAAGATGCAAGCTACATCGTTGCCGCGCAGGGAACCTAAAACGGATCCTAAAACTATAGGAGGCTACATATGAGTATAGGTCCTTTTGCTCCGGTTATCTCGGCAGATTCCCAACTCATGTCGTAAATCTCAGACCCTAAAGTAGATTGATAGATGTATGATATGTCTACCTACATCATTGCTATAGTATCTCTCAATATAAGGATGAGCTTAGAAAAGGCTCGATCGCTCAGGTAGATGCTGTGGTTCAACTAAACCAACAGCAGGCGTATGCTAATGGGTAGTCAGAAGTAACGATATCAAAACTCTGTGTTGGAAAACAATACCACAACTCCGAAGCAACCATGATAAAGAGCACCATGATATGCGTTCCCCCCAGTTAGGGAAATGAGAGCCATGACAAAAGCCGGGATTCCCCCTTTTCATTCTCGCCTTAGATTCAAGGGTAGACGAAAAAGGATGGTTCACCTTTTCCTCTACCTAGAGTCTACCCAGTAGACAGGTAGACGCCGTACAATGATTCAATCCTGCCGTCTTGGGCTCCACACGCCAGCAATTACACCTGTATCCATAATACATACCCTCTAGAGAATCCTAACAGAAGCCATAAACCCCCAGACGAAAACCAGACGAAATATCATCTAATACATGCTTACGAACCCGCCACCTTCTCATCGAGCGATCAACACCGAGTGAGGGCATAGCGACTAGGTACCTATGTAGGTAAGTAGTTTGAGATATTTCCGGATAGAACATGTGATAGAACTCATTCATGGCGCGTTCCCTGATCAAATGTAAACTTGGAAACTCGAGCTCGCAGATGAGTAACAATTACCCAGGCCACGAGGTACCCATGCGTATCATATATCATATAAGATTCATCCCATGCATCTATGGATCGTGACTTTAAGGATGCTTATTCCAATGGGTAATTCCACCTAGCAGTCGTCAAACGTATTATACACCGCGGCCCTATAGGTCGATAGCACCCTCGACAATTGTAATTCGGACAAATCCTTAGCCCTACGGCATGTTTAGAGCCCCTTTCAACCGGATCTTACCAAGCTTCGCTAATCTACTCGTAGTCTCCAAATGAAAAGTCTCAGTAGTAAGCACCTATCCAACGGATTCGGGCACTTTTGCGAATCATTATAAAGCCCATTCCTCATTCCCCATACAGTTTCCTGGTATGTCCGATGGCCTTGTCCCACTTAGGGAATACTCCGAACATTGACTGGATCTTGACTTACCTGTCTCGTAGGATCAACGTCTATGAGGTAGGTAGGTATATAGGAGCATCTAGGACTCAGGCATGCGGGGTGAGATGGGCCCATGAATTCGATATTCAGACAATACCATGGCTCAGAGACACGGTTTCTTCCAATATATACGTCTTAAAGTTATCACTGTGCTGATACGAGCATGGGTCGAAGTAACCTCTAGGGCGAGAATACTACGCGATGCAGGCCTCCTCCACTCAAGTGTCCCAAGGGAGTATGTAAAGATCCCGTCTCGTGACCACGGGCGATACATCAATGCACATCTGTATCTTCCTCCCCACCACTCCTCTTCACCCTCGAGGCCCCTGCCCGTCCTTGTCAACTGGCACGGTAGTGGTTTTATCATCCCTTTTCTAGGGGTCGATGTGTTGTTTTGCACCCGTCTCGCCCGCGACGCAGGCATCGCCGTTCTCGACGCCGACTACCGCAAGTCGCCGGAAACCCCCTTCCCGGGTCCCTTAAACGACGCCGAGGACGTCCTCCGGTGGATCGCCACGCAAGACCATCGCTTTGACCCGACGCGCGTCGCCGTGGCGGGCCAAAGTGCAGGCGGCTGTATCGCGCTCGTCGCCGCGAGTACCCTAAGGAAGCGGCTGGCGGATCTCATCAATATCCGGCTAGCCGTCGCTTTTTACCCGGTGACCAACTTGGCCCAGGACCCGGCGGAGAAGAAGGTCGCGCGCCCGATGAAGCCTCATCCGGAATGGCTTTTGCATCTGTTCAATGACAGCTACGCGCCTGATGTGCATTCACGCACTGACCCCGCTATTTCCCCCTATTTCGCCGACCCGGAGGACTACCCGCCCACTGTAGCGGTCATCACCGCCGAGAGGGACGTTTTCGCGCCCGAGGGAAATGCACTGGCTGAACGGCTGCTTGGTGCTGCTAACAAGAATCTAAGGGTTGTCCATGAGATTGCTGCAGATATGCCTCACGGCTATGACAAGGGCTGTGAGAAAGGCACTCTAGAGTGGACTCGGCGGGAGGAGAGTTACGCGATGGTCACGAAGCTAGTAAAGGAGTCATTTAGTCTGTAAGGTGTACAATGTCTGCATCCATCTAGGTTGGCAAGAGATGCTATAAGTAGCGGCCGCCACACGGGCTCCATTCGGCTTCTGTAGAACAGTCTTGCTAACCTAGGTACCTACTAGGTACTAGGTATACATTGATAATAGGTACAGACGCTACGTCTATGGCACATTGTAGGTTTAACAACGTTAGGCGGTGGCTAGGCAA
Source organism: Hypoxylon rickii (assembly GCA_902806535.1). Classification (NCBI taxonomy): domain Eukaryota; kingdom Fungi; phylum Ascomycota; class Sordariomycetes; order Xylariales; family Hypoxylaceae; genus Hypoxylon; species Hypoxylon rickii. The sequence continues at coordinate 3,428,916 of CADCWY010000004.1, read as the reverse complement.
TAGCTGAACATCGCTTGAATAAACGTCGAAAAGTGGTCGAAGGGCAGTTAGACAGCAGTCTCAAACGATTCGACGTTCCAAAGATACTAAGGTCTCTGAAGAGTTGCAAACAACACAACTTATAGGTCCACAGAGCGCTCAATGTTGACTTCTAGGCTTTCGGCGGCCGTTTCTTAGCCGTTGCCCTAACTAATATCTAATCGTTGTTCAACAATTGTTCAGCCATTTCTCAGCCATTGCTCAACCATTGTTTAACTTTTGCTCTCAACACTGTAGCCATTATTGAATTGAGTTGTTGAGTCTAAGCGAACAAAGTGCCCGAAACAGAGTAAACTTAGAACACGAGGAAAGGTCCTGGGGAAATTATAAATGCTATGTACATTATTAAACCCATCAGAGCTATACCCCGAATCTCTATTCTCCGTCGTTATGAGACGGTTCTAAGCCCCCTCGTTACCTAGGAGCCCGTTTCTTTGCTATATATTACAGGAGACAACTGAAGTGAATGAAGTAGACCTTCTAACCAAGCAGCATTACTACCAGGTACCTAGTCTTTTGATATCATCAACCTACCCATGATTGAGCTAGTTTTCTTATTCCGATTATGCATACTGGGTACCTACTAGGTACCTAGGTAGGTACTAGGTAGGTAATCAGAAACCCAAAGACGAATACATCACAATCCGCATACGGAGTACTTGATCAAATATAATTGGTTGTTATATCAAGATACCTATCCAATGCAAAGCAATGGTATACAGGTAGAGGTCTACTAGGCATACGGGTTAAGTCTCTGGCTGATATCGAGGTTCTCGAGAGTGATACTGCCGTCTCAGTATAGCATTTGCTGGTTTTGACATATACATCTGACACTTAGTAATAAATGGAGGTTGTATTCCTGCTCTCTCGCAATATCGTCGACCATTTAAATAATTCTATAGATACTAGGTATATACGCCAAGAGTAAGACTCGAGGACATTGACATAGTAAGTTAAATATTGGGGGCGTCATATAATAACCCACTAATGGCTTAGTAAATTAACCACATTCTACTACAATGGAAGGATTATGATTGCCCTCTGCTTATGAGGATAGCTGGAGCTGAGGTGACGAGTAAGCGGTCGAAGCCCCTCCATGACGATACTCAATTGGCCGGCGCCCGCGACTTCAAGTCAGCTCATGGCGCTAGGCATGCGGTTGGCTCTGTTGAAGATTCCTATTATATCAACTTCCATGTCTGGGGCGGCACAGCACCCAATTCACCACGAATTATGTGCATGGATGCTACTTACATCAGCCTGCTTCGACGGAAGGAATCTATAGTAATTTTTGGTGAGGGGTACGTAGAGTCGTTGATATTTCGATTTTCTTGGCCTTAGTACTGTATCCTAAGTCTTTTTCCACCGCTACCTGGTGGTTGACCGACGTCCTTTTGACGCCTCACAGAAGTTGTGTATAAAACTCTACGTTGGCCAGCTCAATCAAGGGGTAGATTTTCCCATTCCTCCTCACTTGAAGACCTGCCCCTGATAACCTTACCTACCATAACGGAACGGGCTAGAAGCGGAGAAACGATCTCATCGTCGGAGACCCAGAAACCCCACATTAGACCAGGTTCAAAGCAGCATACCTCAAGGAACCAGCTACAACCTCTGATCCAAGTCTCACGATGGCTACGACAATTTTCATAACAGGAGCTACCGGTTTAGTCGGCTTCCGTATCTTACTCTTGGCTTTGGCCGCTGGCCACACTGTGCGCTATGCGGTGAGGTCGGAGGAGAAGGCCCAAAAGGTCTCGTCGAACCCCGCCGTCCAACAACTAGCACCCGGGGATAGGCTATCCTCCGTCATCATCCCTGACTTCTCCGTCGACGGTGCCTTTGACTCTGCGCTACAGGGCGTCACGCACGTCTTCCATGCGGGCTCGCCGGTGGCCGTGCCAACCTACGACGCCGTAACGCAGATCTACGAGCCCACGGTCAAGAGCGCGGCAAGCCTCCTCGCATCCGCGCTCAAGGCGCCAAGCGTGCAGCGCGTCGTCATCACGTCTTCGATCATAGGGAACGTGGGCCACATACCGCCTCCGACCACCGTCTCGGCCACCACGCGCGTCCCGGCGCCCGACCCCGTTCCCTCCACCTTCAGCAACGTGTTCGAGGCCTACGTGACGTCCAAGATCGTCGAGCTGCACAACTCGGACGAATTCGTCAAGACGCAGAACCCCCACTTCACCGTCGCCCATGTCGTGCCCGGGTGGGTCTTCGGCCGGAACGAGCTCATGCTCGACGCGGGGATGATGCAGACGCAGAACAGCTCGGTCAACCTCCTGATGCCGGCGATGCTCGGCGGCGAGGTGCCGTTCCCCATGCACGGCGTTTTCGTGCACATCGACGACATAGCCGAGCTCCACCTGCGCGTGGCGTTCCTCGAAGACAAGTCGCAGTGGCCCACCGACTTCGGACTTGCGCTCAAGGTCGATTTCGACTCGATTTTCGACCACGTCGCCAAGGCATTCCCTAAGGCGGTCGAGGCTGGGGTCTTCAAGAAAGGCAAGCTGCCCTCGTTTCCTATCCAGTACGACTCCAGCGACGCCGTCAAGCTGCTAGGCGGAAGCGTGAAAAGCTTTGAGACCGCAGTGGTGGATGTTGCAGGACAGTATCTGGAGAAGCTGGGTATTGAGAAAGCATGATTGGTATTAGAGAGATACAATTAAGGCCCACATGATAGAGAATATCAGGTATCATCCCAATGCGAAATAGACCCCAAACCTTGCCGTCTTGCTTCGAATGTGAGCTCTGTAGCTAGAAGAACTGTGAAAAGAATCCGCTCTCATAGCGACTCATTGCAACCAGGATCATTAGCAATCCTACATGGCCCGTTTAGTCCCAACCTCGTTCATAACATATGCCTCCGTGCCAAATAGGGGTCGTTCGCTGTTGACGCTCGGAATACGAGTGGCCACCTGCGAGGCGCTTACGTTGCCGTTGTTCTCCGCATAGGCAACGTCGTAATCGTGGTCGACGTGAATATCGCGATCGCCAGTGGTGCTGCCGCTGTGTTTCGACCCTGACGGGCTAAAAATGGATCTGGTGCTTCCAACGATAGACTTCCAAGACCAGCCCCTGAAAATGAAGTGCAGCGAGGGCAGACAGGCGGCGAAAACGCTCACACCGCACTCCACGAATCCCCAGTAAAGGTCCTCGGTTATTATTACTGTCAACCCTTGTTAGCTTCTAATGTGCGCGATATCGACAGGCTGGGTATTTACGGTTTGGATCCTGGTTTGGATCAATGTGCATCATCATGGTTTCCGCTATTAATATGACCCGTGCCAATGATACGGCTGCCGCACTGCTGAGAGTCAGCGTTGTGTGACCCAAGCAATGACTAGAGCTCAGACATACGCCAGCCCGGTTAAGAATACTGCACTGATAGCTATCTTTCTGCTGATGGATAAGTTTAACCGCCATATCTAGCAGTTGCCCGTAAATTAGCGTCCATTATCCTTCCACAACGGATGCTACACCGAAGACTTACTAAAGGGATAGGGAAGAGGATAATAATTAGGTCGCAAGCGAAGTCCGTAGTGCAAAAGGAGAGGGCGATCTTCATGCTCCCGGTGTTGAAGGTGTTACCAGACCCTGAAGGCGTGTTCCATATCGCGGAAAACGTTCTTGTGCTCTGAAGAATAAACACAATGACGAAGGCCACCGCCCAGGCCACGATGAAGGCGATCAACGCATTCAATACACCGTTGATGGCCCCCTTTCTGTGCACAGAGAATATCCGTTTGTAAAAGCAAAGGATGCTTGCTTTGACACAGCCAAGCGCCATCGGCAGCATCAAATCGAGGGCCCATTGGAGCTAACCACCTAGTTAGACGATACGAACTACGTGTTTTGATTGAGGGTTGTGGTACGTGCCCTTCTCAGCAACGCGGCATTTGAGGGGTCTCCGGAGCGATAGCCCAACGCCCCTCGCGCGACTCCATAAAGGAATGAAATCCCAATCCCAGTGGCGAGAAGCTATAAGATATGGTAAGCCTCTCCTGAAGATTAATACATTCAGTAGTCCAGAACTTACTACGGCGGGGAGGAGAAGCCATCCATCAGCGCCAATGGCCTGTCTTTGCTTCCTCCTAACCCAGAATCTCAGGGAAATGGCCGTTATATCAAGGAGAGGAAGCATCACAGCCGCAGCTGCGACATAGCTGGGCTTCTGATAGTATTCCTGATTGGCGGACATCGTGAATGACGGAATAAAGTCCTCAACGCGGGGTATGACTAGAACGCCAGCGCAAGAGAGGATATGACATTGTTTTAGAATAATAATCAATCCAGTAGAATCAGGCTGGTTCTGTGCGAGAAAGAGGCATGCGCGATTTGCGTCCCTTGCGTTGGAGACCGTGGGGTGGGTGTGCCATGACACGTTTCACTACCTTCAAGTTCCCGGATTCCCCCCTCCTGCGATCAAGAGTCGGAGCTGCTAACTGCTATATTTACCGAAGGACAATGTGTAAGGTGGCGTCGACTGTGCTTCCCGATCGCACGTTCGTTATTGAGGAAGTAGCCCTTTGTCTTACGTATCTGCCCTTACATGGCATCATCCTACTAAGGAATGATGGTCCTCGAAGGGATAAAAACGAGCTGAACTATAGTCCGAGACTCGCGCTTCTTAACTCCGACGTAAGACAAAGTACAATCACCTGAATCCTTCATGACGCTTCAAAGCCGGCTGAAAGTCAACCAGCTACCTATAAAATCCATAGGATATGGATCATTGTACGACCTCAGCTCCTAGGCCAACACATGCCCAGCCTGCCTGGCTGCTACCTACCTAGTACCTAGTAGGTACGTGATTTCCGTGAAACCACTCTCCCGACAAACGCAAATCCCGCTCTACCAACACGCCTCGTCCCGTCGATGTTGTGCGACCTTGGCCGCACTGGCTCGGGTCCGAACAGCTGAAAGCCTCTGTACTTTTGGTTTAGTCGCCTGAGGCTGCCATGTTAAAATGCTTGGGTACCTCCTACCAACGGCATGGTGCTGGCGAATGAAACCCCTCGAGAAATTTGCATATGACGGCCCTGAGGGGACGGCAGCAAATGACCAGTTACGCGAAACGGGAACAACTTTTCTGATAACTGATGTATACGAAAAAATGAAAGTGATTGAACTCCAAGCCCATGCTTTCCAAAACATTTTCAATGATCCTCCCCCCCACCAAGGTTGCCTTGACCTAGCCCGACCAGATACCTAGATACATATACCAAGCCGAGAGAATATCCAAAGCCGAAAAAGAGACCATACAGAGGAATGTTTTCGTAGCGAGCGGTACAGATGTTCAAGAAGAGAAACAATTAGGTAGACAGGTACATGAGAGCTTCGACGTGCCAACATTAGGTATTTTCCGAACAGGACATCACGATATTACTAGTAGGTAAGTAGGAAACGAAAAGAAACCTGCATTCCATCCCGTATTTCCCTCCGAACGCCAGACACCCATCAAACTCCCGCTCCATGCATGCACTCGCAACACTCCATCAGAGGTCCTCGGAGAACTGGTGCTTCAACCGCAGCTCCTCAGGCGAGAACTTGGCGAAGCTGTCCTGCGCACAGATGTGCAGGAAGCGGTCGACGGACAGCGACATGAGGCCCTGGCGCACATTGCGGTGCGGCTTCGCGCCGAGGGTCGAGGGGACCCGCTCCAGGCCCTCGTGGTGGCGGATGCTGGGGGTGGCACTGGCGCGGCTGTCGCGGACGCTGGCGGTGGCGGTGGAGGAGGGGGCCTGGGGCGTGACGTCCGGGCTTCCTAGGAGCGAGAACATGAGTCAGTTCGAATATCCCCGAGGCATTCAAACGTGTCTCAGTTCCACGTACCGGAGAAGAAGGGGGTGTTGTTCGCCGGCGCCCCGAACAGCCCGCCGCCGCCGCCGCGCGTGCCGATCGTCGAGCTCGAGGTGCGCACCGGGTTGTCGCTGACGAAGGATGGCGCGCGCGGCAGCCCGTTGCCCGGCGGCGAGATGGGCTGCACGCCGTTCGACTCCTTCCCGTAGGTGGACCAGCGGTCGTCTTTGTCCTTGTCGCTCTGCTCCTCCTTGTTGGTTTCCTGGGTCTCCGAGTCCCACGTGGCCGGGGCGGTGACGGAGGGGCCGGTTCAGGGGTGGCGGGCAACGGGGCTCCTCCGGAGTTCTCCAGCTTCTCTTGCTCGCGCTTCTTCTTCCTGGCCTCCTTTCGCCTCTCCTTTGCGTTTTTCTTGGCCTTCTTCACCACTCCGGAGTTCTCTTGGGATTCGGGCTCTGCTGAGGGAGGGGGGGCGACGGAAGGGGCAATAGAAGGGGGCTTGACAGATGGCGCAACGGAGTGGGCCACAGAGGGGGCTCCAACGGAAGCAGCCCCCACCGATGGGCTGGGAGATGCAACCCGGTCTGGCTCCGTGTTGGAAGGGGTAGGACTTGTGTCTGCCTTCTCACGGTACAGCTCGATCATGGCCCTGAGAAGGATGCTAATAAGCGACAGACTCTGGCCAGAGCTCTCCGGAGAGCCGCTTATTAGCGATGCAGGAGGGCTGTCGACGACGGGCTTGACCCGAGATTTGATGAAGTTGTGGAGCCATGTGTCGTCAGCTCGTGGAGACTTGTGGACCTCAGTCATCACGTCGAGAAGCTGCGTTACTTCCAGGTCGGCGCCAAGACGCTCCATCTCGCCCTTGGCAAGATCTTCTAAAGGCGGTAGCTCATACTCTCGCGCAATCGAGTACACACGGAGGCCTGTGGCGAATTCTGTGACAGCCTTCTCGCTAGACGTCGATCCCTTCGGCTTGAGAGACTGGTATGTGCCGGTGTAGATGTGATGAACGAGGACATGGCCGGAATCCCCAGGGATGTCCTCTAGGTGAAGCGACCTATCCGGTTCGTAGCGAGAAGAGAGCTTGGGGTGCCTATCGATGAACGCGGTAGGAACGCTAAGCGGTGGTCCATCCCCAAAGTGCAAGGTAGCAAAGGGAGTTGTGTATGGGCTAGAGTCTGCTGTTAGCGTTGCGGGTTCATCGACAAGAGGAGCAAATGGCGTCTCACGATGATTCTGGTCGCACGTCTACACCGTCCGCGTGACAGCTCTGGTTTACCGACTTAAAAGAATTTGCCTTTTCTTCCTCCATCTCTACTGGATAGTTTTTTGAAATCAATTAAGAAAATTAATAGGAAATGGTCTATCGTGGAAGAAACTAAGGAATGATCTAGGATTGATTACAAAAATATAGGACTCATGGGTGAGAAAATGATTGCGGACGTTGTCATGTCTTGCATGAAGGAAACTATTGTTTATCTACCTGGCTAGCCCTAGAATTATGTTTGGAAGCGTTGAGAAATGTTGAGCAGAATTGATCGGGCCTCAATGGCGACCCATGTAGGTCGGCCTATGATATCCCACCACGAGTCAACAACACGAATGTGCCTATGATTGGAATAACAACGATACATTGATAAATTCGCTGAACCCGGCGCTGCTTTCAAAGAGGCGCAAGTATGTACCTAATAAGCTTATAATATACCTACTGCTACGTGCCGAGCAGTTGTCAGCAAGCATGCGGGTTGTAGTGGCAAAGATCGTCAATTGGGCTAATTGTTGCGTTGATTTGGCACACCTGCACTGGCTATTTCGGTCGGTCAAGCACATGTGCAATTTGGACCGTATCCTTCACCGCAACAGCAGCGGCCAATCGAATTTCAGGTAGTTTTGCCTTTATTTACTCCGCGTGCATAACCCTACTAGGCAGTAGATATGCTTCTCTCCCAAAATACTAATTTTATGTTCTGTTGACACCAGTGCCAGTGAAGCTTCGCAGTTCATCAAGATCAGGAACACGGATGCCTTCGAAGAGGTTCCGAGGCTAATTGCTACTAGGTAGGTTAAAGCGATTTCATTGATATCAAATAGATTCAGAGTTGGGGTTGTGGGATAGCGGCAGAAAATCGCTGACCACGTAGATACCTAGTACCAGAAATGGTAGACAGGCAGTCGATGATGGGTTTTGAGAAGAAAGAACTCGCAGATGGCGCAAGTCACGATGATACTCTTACTTTGCCACAATGTAACGTAAGTCCTAAGCCGTTTCTATTCGCTTGGGAGCGACGCATTGCCGTTAGGGTTGAATAACCGTCCAAAGCTTCAGCCTGATATCTCTCATGAATCCAAATCATCATTTTTCTTTCGCCTACATCACTCAGAGGCGTGCATCTAGAGCCCCAAGACGAGAGGCACTATCCGGTAAGTATCCAATCAATGAACTTGAAACAGTACCGCGTTCTGGTTCAGACGCAAGAGGCTTCAAGAGACTTCTTGCAAAGCGAGGATAATTTCTAGACTACCTAGACAAGGTACGCCTTCATCCCCTTGAACAGACTCATGATGGTGTAGGGAGATGTGAGTCCAAGTTACAAACACAGTATGCTACAGATGTTGATCAGTACGTTTCCTACTAACTGTCTAGTATCTATGATCTAGACACCCAGTTGTTAGGATTCTATCTACCTATAGATCCTTCCTTCTCGCTTTATATCAGGGGGCAGGTTTCCCGCCAAAGTTCGCATTTTGGTTAGAGACATCGTAGTATATGCGCTTGATGGCCCCTTAGAGAACTCCGGCGCCTGTAAAGACTTGCTTGGCCTGTCCTATTTTGATAAACGATGTTACACCTGTGATGTCCCTTTTTATGTCGGTAATGGTGATGATTAAATTAAATAAGCTGCCTTTTCCCAAAAATTTGCCACCGTATTTCATAATCTCGAGTAGGCCAGATATCATGTCTGATTTGACTAGCTCAATCTATATAAATGGCTTTCACATAGCGCAAGTCACGATCTAAGCGCCCATGCGATCCTTACAGAGAGTCTAACTAGGTAGGTAGCATATCGTGAAGAAGAATGGTTTCAGGAGTTCTTTATTCTCACCTTTCTAGGCCCCAGCGCATGAGATCACAACTGAAGTATTCCTCCTCCTCCTTGACTCCTCTGTGGATTGTACGCGGTTACTGACATGGCATAGATCACCGAGCTTTTCTACTCATAAACACCCAATTTGCAATATTTCGAAACTCCGAGTTACGTATATCGCAAAGTATGGCAATTAGAGTCTTCAACAATATTTCTTTCCGGATGAAACGAAGATCTTGTTCTTGGACTCACCTGGTTATTTCTCGTACCTAGTTATTTCTCGTAGTCGCTTAGAAATATACCTAGGTACAGAGAGTTCCGCCGTCCACTAACAACACCAAAACAGCACTTCAAGAAAGACACCAATGAGTGTCGGCGTTACAGATTCGTACAGCAGCGAAGCTAATAAAATCAGACGACAGCCAATCAACTGACTGAATTGTTCACCCCACATTCCGTTTCGAGTAGGATTCAAATGAGCGAGGGCCGTTGATTGGGGCGGGTGCTACTGTGGTGTAGGTACCGAGTACGCTAAGATTCTACGGATTTCCCTCTGGGGCTTCTCATCAGCATTCCAATGTTCTTTTCCACTGCATATCGTCAGCCTCTAGATTCGTTAACAATCACTAGGATCAATCATCATAAATTGTAAATCTCAAGATTTGATTGATAGGAGGATGGATACTAGTAATATCCCCAGTCTAATAAATCGAGGGGAATTGGCGCGATGGCAATCTTTGGGTACCAAGCCAAGTCAACCCGCAAACCCATAAACTCCAGCTGCCTTCTAACAGTTGGCGTCGGCAAACGCCTCAGGGTATCCATACATTTTTGCCTCTCGGAACGCTTCAAAAGTCCCAGGCTTCTAACCGTGCTAACCCTGCAAGTATCTCATATAACAGTTCCTATTTTTTTCCTCAGACGCCTGACCCATTTTCCACCCCATTCGCCTACTCGTATCAAGACAATGCTCGCCCAGCTGTTATTCATACAATTCGTGTCAGGCCGTGACCACCTAAGACGCAGCAGTGCAACCGCACCAGAATGCTGTCCGTGGAGATTCGATCTCTAGTGGCTTCAGTTCGACCACATGGGGTCCTCGGCGTCCTTGGCATCCAATGCTGACAATGCGGCGTCGTGATTGGGGGTCGGCCGATGCGTGTCCGCGGTCCCCGCCCGCGGCGAACCCAGGCGGTGTTAATAACGCCAAACTCCGAACTCGGCTTTTCAAAAAGGATGATGTCCGCAACATTACGACATTCGTCGATGGAGGAAGGCGGGGAGCTCGAAGCCGTTCTCGAAGCTTAGTGCGTTTCTTCGGTGGTGGGACGGTAGGTGGTAGACATCGTACGCGTCTTCGTCCTCGTCTAAGGCCGACTCGCACTCGCTGATGGCGGGGCTTCCGGCCTCGAAGCCGAACAATTGAAACCCCGACGGGGCGGCATCTTTCTTGTTAGTCGGTGCCGGGATGGGGATGGGCTTGCTTTGGGCAGTGTAGACTTGGGTGTTGTTTTGCTCCATGCTGAAAGATTCTGAAGGTGTTGTGTTGTGTGATGCTTTTTTGCGAATGGCAATTGATGACTTCTAAGGTGCTTATGTGTTGGTGCTGTGTGATGCTTATGTCCAATGACGGGAAATAAAATCCTGTCTCTACTCGATTAGATTGACAAGAATATATACCTATCTACGACGGCACGGAGAGGGTCGAGATTCTGCGTTAGTGATGGCACCTCGTCCGCGTGATAGCCTTATCTAAGCACGAGACCAGGCCATTCTCGTCTCACCAAGCAAACATATACAGTTTCAAAGGCATTTGCACTCCATTCCCGCATCGCACTCAGATGGTTTCTAATTTTCATAATTAAAATGTGGGTTGCAATGGCATGTTTTTGGGTCTAGAGGCCTTGGAAATCATACGATCGGGATAAGCCGGTGACCCTGGTCGCTACAGCGGCATAGGAAACGGCTTAAGCCATTCGGATCAATCCGGTCGCGATAATACAGCCACTGTATTACATAGTAGCTATATCCTGACAAATGGCCACACGGAATACGGCTTGAACCACCATTCAATGTCACGGCACGGAACTAATCCATCGGTCTCTTACTCAGGCGCGGAAACTCTTCCGGGTTATACATTGCTCCATATACCCGAGTATGTGAAGCCTTTTTTCTCTGTATCGTACCTAGTATCCTGGTTGTTGTCTGTTACCAGCGTACTTGAGGCACGTAGTAAAGACCTAGATATCGCCAGATCTCCGTGGTAAAATCAAGTCAGTAACAAGGTCAATTGATGAGCATGCTTCAAAGAGTAGTTGTCAGCTTTCAAGAATTATTATTCTTGCTTGGTAACTGGGAAAGCTACCTACTTTGTTGGTAGACAGTGACGGTCTCGGGAACTTCAGCGCTCAGAGCCTCAGAGGTAACAACGTTAACTCCGGTAAGCCCATCCTGTCGATGACATCTTAACCCGCGCATTCCGTCCAAGATGCGAATAGCGGCACAGAGAATAGCGAGTAAACCCGTTGAAAAGTACATAAGGCTTAGAGGACGATGAAGAGGAATTTCTGTTTCCTCAACAAGATAAACCATTCAATCCACTCATCCTTCTCAACACCGCGAGTTATCTCCGAAAAGGAACGACACGGTACTTGAGCAATTGACACACAAGATGACGGCTACAACACATCCCGAGTTTAGTCACCAAACAGCCGCCCTGGATGTGGCGAAAGCTTTTGCCGAAGGGATTCATGGCAAAACGATCTTAGTAACCGGAGTGAATCCAGGAGGGATTGGGTTCTCGACTGCAGAGGCCTTCGTAAGCCCCAAACCCATCATCAAGTAGTTGTTATGGTGCTAACGTAACATGAAGGCCTCTCAATCTCCCGCTCACCTTATCGTTGCCGGCCGCAGCCCCTCCAAACTACAGGAGAGTATCAACAAAATCAAATCCCAGTTTCCCACCGTGGACTACCGCACCCTTACGCTCGACCTCTCCACTCAGAAAACCGTTCGCGCGGCTGCCAATGAACTCCTTTCCTGGGCCGATGTGCCCACCGTCGATATCATCGTCAACAGCGCCGGCATAATGGGGATCCCGCAGCGCACCATTAACGAGGATGGCATTGAGATCCACTTTGCCACCAACCACATCGGCCACTTTCTGTTCTCCTGCTTGGCGATGCCGAAGCTTATCAAGGCCGCAGAGAGCAAACCCAAAGGGGCCACGCGCATCGTCAACGTGACATCTGGTTCACCGATGTTCACGCGCCCGCGGTGGAGCGACCGCAACTTCGGAAAGCTGAGCAAGGACCTCCCGGAGAACGAGCAGCCCAACTACGAGGCGCTCAAGATGTTCGCCGAGTACGACGGGGAGAACAAGGCGTACCTCCCGATCGAAGCCTACAGCCAGAGCAAGATCGCGAACGTGCTGTTCAGCATCGGCGCGACCCAGCGGCTGTACGAGAAGTACGGGATCCTCAGTCTGGCGCCCCACCCGGGCGTCATCCAGACGGAGCTGGCCCGCGACTTTGAGGCGGAGGCGAAGGAGGCGATCGCACGGCAGATTGAGCAAGGGATTATCCAGGTGAGGACCCAGGGGCAGGGTGCGGCGACCAGTCTCGTGGCTGCGCTCGACCCGAAACTCGGCTTGCCGGTGGCCAAGGACGGGAAGGAGAATTACGGGGCTTTCCTCGTGGATTGCCAGATCGCCGACACGGCGCTCCCAGAAGTAGTCTCGAATACGAATGCCGAAAGGCTGTGGAAGGAGTCCGAGGAACTTGTTAAGCAGACGTTCGCTTGGTAAGCGGACGATAGGATGGGAAATCTCGCGCGGCCTACCCCAACTCTCCTCCAGTACCAAGTCGTTCTTTTAGAGCAATAAATCACATGGCATGATGATCTCAACCACGAGGACAAAGTGAATCAATGAAAGAATACGGTCAGTTTCCAAGGACTTAATGCAATTGATATATCATTGAACCTGCCTAGAACGACGTTTAGGATTTTGACGGCCCAATTGAGATTACCCCTTTTTACCCCCTTTTTACCTAAAAAGTGGGGGCTTTGTTCCCAAGAGCTCTCATCCTTCCGTTCAAGCACCTCTCTTCAACCTCCATCTTCTAAATCTCGAGAACCTTCGCCAAACTCCAAAGGAGATACTTCATAGCTTCGATAGTCATGCGTATCATCCTCGCTCAAGCTACTTTGCCATCGATGGTGTCATGCGCACACGTATGTGGTCCCACAAGGAGAGAATAAAGAATAACCAGCAAACGTGATATAAGCGCGCAGTGACCCGTTCTAATAGTTGGGATCGAAATAATGGAGCGGAGTAGTAGGCCGCGGGCCGTCAACATCAGGATACCCGGGGGGACCAAGCCGGTTGGTAAAGGAGATCTTGATGGGCCCCGCGGCAGTAGTCGTAGTGACCGTTGAAAGGACAAGGAGTCCGCGTTGAAATAGCAAGAGTACTAGATTATTAGGTAAATTATCCGTCTTTAAATTCTGAGAAGATCCAAGGTTGATTGATTTAAGGCCACAGCCCGCTACCTCGCTGATCACCGGAGCTGTACCTCCCACTTAAGCTGTCTGTCGGGGCCAAAGCCGGCTAGACAAAGACGGCTACACGTATATGTAGCCCCCCCCACATAGCCCCAGCAGGGTCTTAGGTTTCTCGCGCAATGATGAACTTGTTTCTGCATCTTCTAGGTTCGCCTCGTGACATGGTCCTGGTGGTTATACAGGCGCTGAATCGTACATAAGTATCCATGATTGGAACGCCTGCTACCCCCTTTTTATAAAATACGATCTTCATAATTCTGTTTCCTTCACGAACCCCTTTCTCAACATAAGAAGATGGCCCATTTGAAAAAAATTGCTTCAGGCGCTATCCTGCACCCGACTCGACAATACCACAAGCCCCAGAACCACCGACGCCGGCGGTTACAGGATGAGCCAATGACTTCAAGCCCAGGCCTTTGGTCGTGCCTACACCCATCGCTGTAACAAGGCTACGAGTACTGCATCGCAGTGGTAATATGTGTCTTGATCGTATGCCTTATCTTTACGGTTTGGGTTTGCGTCCGCTACAAGCCTGAAGCGGGCCTGATATACACCATACAGACGGGCGGCTTCTCTATTTCCCAAACCATCAACTTCCGGGTTTATCTTATGGTAAACATGCTGGCCTCGTCTTTGTACACCGTGTCCTCGTTCGTCACGCGGCGCCTTGCGGCCTCGGCCCGGGAGGATATTAATAGAAAGCATCCCAACAAGAAATCGTTTACCATCGATTCACTGGCCATCACAAACCTAGCATTGCTTAATGCTAGGAGATGAGTTGTTTTTTTCCCTGGTCTGGGCGAGCTCCCTTCCAGTTCACCTGATGTTTAACTCTCTCATCGCGTACACGTCTACTAACTCATACGGGTCGATTGGAGCTTCCCGGACACCAGTGGCAACTCGCTCGCCATTGGCGCGTTCTGCCCTCTCCCGGAAGGAACTCAGAATACCCATGAAGGCGAAGTGAGGTGGGGGTGATGGGGAAGAATGCTGACGGTACTGTCAAGTGCTCGTTCAGGTTGTTGCCTGTCCGGCCGCCGGAAGTTGGGGAGGTTATTGCTTACTAGATCTTAGATACCTGGTGCTATCGAGACTATGTGTGAATACCTAGTAGATTGATGGACTTGGTCAAGGGATTCTTTCAGGGTGTCAGTGCTGTTAGTGCACACCTCAGGCTCTCTTTCTTCTTTCTTCTTTCTTCTTTCTTCTTGCTTCTTGCTTCTTTCTACGCAGGCGCAGGCGTAGCTTCTAGAAGGTACCTACCGAAACATGGAAAACCTACATGTAGAGGAAAGAGCGATAGATACAGACTGAGGGGTAATTTAAAACCTTCAATATTCTCTTGACTCCCCCAGAGTCCGTCTTCTCGGCTTCTCGCTGTACTCTTATTCCTTCAACATCTACTAGACCATCTCCCATTCATCTCCCTCGTCCCAAACACCTGTTGTTTTGTCTTTGAGGTTATAACATGCATCCGAGGTGGTGCTGCTTACAGCCACTTTTACACCTACACCACCAATACACCTAACCACCTGCATCAATACCCTAGAGATTGCTCAAGCTGCTTGGGCTGTTCTTCAACAAGCCCCAAAGCAAGGTTCATGGCTTCCTACCTCAGTGTTCGACACCGTCCATACCTGGTTCGACGCTGTCCCGGAACTCAGAGACATCATGGCTGATGCTGGTGCCAACGGTTCTCCCCCTCCTGGAAAGAATGAAAGCTCCAACCCCTTCGGGAGCAATCCCGAGGCCCGCAAGAGAGCACAGGAAATGTATGAGTTCTTTAGGGTTTTCAGTAGAGGGCAGAACCAAAACCAACCCCCTACAGCCGGAACCTCTGGCTCGGACAATGACTTCCGAGACGGTTGGAAGCTTACTGCCATTGGCTATTTCCAACCCGACCTCGAGGACAGTTTCGGGACGGGAGACGTTGTGACCATCGATAAAGATGTGTACTAGCCAGCCCTAAATTCTCACTTGGCTAGAATTTGGTCTTGGTTAGATGACGATGATAGGGAGCACGAGGCACAACTTCTTCCTGATAATACACCACCTCCACTCGTCCTCTCGTGCCTTTCCGGTCGTCCTTCTCTGGTGGTCCCAGAGAGGCACGAGCTCTCGGTCTTCGCATTTTCAGTACGACGTGCATAGGCGGGGGGCTGAGCAGGTGTTGGCTGCAACGAAGAGCCCCCGACGAAAGTGCTATTCTGACAGTCCATCCCAGCCCCAGCAATATCGCCACCGATGAGGAAGCAAAGCGTCAGTAACACCACCATTCCTGGGGAGTCATTACCAGACGAGACTCATCCGTCCTATCCATCAGAACCGTGTCAAGACTATCTAAGTACCTGCTCATAAACCCAAGTCCCCGATGGAAGACGACGAGAATGTCATGATCGAGTTCACAAATACGCAAGATCTCTTCCGGGCAATCAATCACACTTCTGGAGATATCCTCACACATATCCGTATGCAAACATCACATGATGTCTTTATATTCACGTCCATCACCAGCTAATGATATAGATACGTCTCCCAGACCTTTTACGGGGTTGATGAAAACAGGGAGGCCGCAGGGTTTCAGTCAACGCTTACTCTGCAATAAGTGGTGGTGTTCTGGGATAGACGAGCCTGTAGTATCACGAGGCGAACCTAGGTGTAAACAGCATCATTGTCCATTCAGTAATGTCACCCAGAGGAAGACCGATGAGCTCTGCTTTAGTGAGGGAGGTGGTCGAAGCATTCGAGGAACCGCGGGGAATGTCACGACCACCGGCTTGGCGCAATGCATTTTAGACACGAGAGTAGTATTAAAGGAGGGGCTCGTCCTCATGCTGTCTGATACGTGTCCAGTCTTCAACTTCGAATACCTTGGCTTCTATGGGTTTTGCAGGAAACCGATCTTTCAATGTGTGTTCAACGAACTGCATGTCGGAGGCATCGGCGGAATCATGGGCCTAGAGCTTCAGGAGGCTACATCTACACCTAGCCGTCTTTGTTCGCTGGCCCTAAACCCTTGACAAGTAGTAGTAATTATAAATTCCTTGTAATAATTTGAACAGAATGATCCGCGTATTAACTCGACGGCTCTATGTTTGGCCCGCGAGGAACGTATGTACAAGCTCTTCCTCTCACATTATCCTGGGACACACCCACACCGTGTCCATCGATGTGCCCTCAGTGCTTCCATCGTACAAGCCCACACGACATCGGGACCATCCATGGCACCTAGTCAACCGGTTCATTTCAACGACTCAACCCAAGTGTCAAACTGTTCCGACTTAGCGGCCGCTAGATCCAGGGTAAAGATGCCGTGTTCAGAGTGGATTCCAAAAGGCGAAAAGGGGTCGGTAGTGTCAATAGGCGGCACCGCCGACGCAGCGAACACGAAGCTTGCGGCCGTTGCGCCCGGATCGAGGACCTCCTTAGCACCACCGTTGTGAACCCATGTGCTACATCCCTTGCAGAGCGTAGTCAGAGTCCAGTGGGTTTCATTCGCACTCGACCCCTTGAGCACGGTGTGCTCTGCGGCTTCGTATATTTCGGGTTGCACGTGTGCTCTAGAGGAAAACATTAGCTCAATCCCGCCCACCAAGAGGAATATCCACTCACGTCGCGAAACGAGCGCCCGCGACTGTCGTGTTGCCGTTCGCCCAGCCCAGCGAGATGGGGTTGTATAGCATCCCACCGCCCCAGGCAATCCCTGCCCACCCGACGGACTGCGGCGCGACTATTTGCAGAAGAACGTCGAAGGGCCCCTCGGGCACGGCGGGGATGGCAATCCGGAACGTAATTGGGGCCACCCCAACCGAGATCTCGGAGTAGCAGACGTTCGTATCCCCGTCGCAATACTTGGCGGACGCGGACACCGGAGCCGTGAGGCCACGGCCAGCCAGGGCGGCCGCCACAGTAACAAGTCGAGCGATGAGACCCATGGTGTGTTTCTACTCTTGGCGAAGTTCAACAAAGGCTATCTGTCCACCTAGTGGTAGCACGCGGGCGGTATTATTTAGACTACTCCTGAAACGCCTCCCAGCTCCCAGTAAGCGAGGAAGCGAAGTGGCCTATATATCCTCGCCGCGTCATAGGTACCTACCTACCCAGCAATGACGCCGCCGCCGCCAGCATCCTCCGAGCATCCCTCTCCTCTCCCCCCTCTGATTAACCGTCAGACGCCGTTGCTTGCGTTCGCGTCATCTATCGCGGGACGTGCTCGGCAGTTGTCGTTTCCGTCAGGATCGCGGAGCATTGGACGCGAGCGAACCAAGATTGCGGTAATAGAAAAAGCCCAAGGGCGGGATAAATTACCCGCGCGCTGATTGGCCCCCCCACAGGCCGCAGCGCAAAGGCGTTCCTGCTCATGCGATGGCACCGTGGCGTTGCAACCCCGCCTATCTGGATCCGAACTGGTTCCATCCATTTACGCTGAGGCGGCTGAAGTCAGGAACCAGGGCTGGATTTGGTAAGGTGACGGAAGACGGGAGGGCCGCGATGTGACGCAGACGGGCCTGTGGACGTCCTTCCGCTTTGCGCTTGTTTCGCAGCCGATCCGTGGTCGTTTGCGGTTAGCCGAGGGTTGGGGTGCGTGGGAGTGGCATTGCTAGACGCGGATAAAGTAAGTACCTGCGTGGAAGTTCTTCTGGGGGAGCTCGTCGAGGCCTCAAGGTTGTTTGTTCCAAGAATGAAGGAATCATTTTCGGAATTTATCCTTAAGTACTCCTATCCCAGCTGGGAAGGACAGCTACGGAGATAGAAACACAATATACAGCAGAGCTGGTCACATGCTTGGTTATAATTAATGTTTTATTGGCAAGCACACGTAATTCGGGCTACCGTCTTCCTGTTCCGAGCCAGACCCTGACGACGGGTCGAATTTGCGAACGTCATATTCGCATGTCGTACGAGTTCTCCGGCCTGCATCTCGAATCTCCTACTCAGTTACCCCTTTCCCCGGCGTCTAACACACAGTCGATTCCCTCCAGGTCCATATACCAGGGAATGTACAACAACTACCTAGCTGTCACACATCCAGGCTTTTTTGGACTCCTTATCAAGGCAAGGATCGTGGCGTCTTCAGTCATCTTCCTCACAGTTTATTCACGTCATGGTAGTATAACCTCACAAGATAGGAAAATATATGCGTACATACTAGGTATCTAGAGTTTTATACCAAACATTCCACCAAGTAAAACCATGATAATAAAAGGCCTACGTATATACAAAACCACGTCCTAGCCTGGTACTAACCTCGCAACTTGCCGCTAATGTCCATGCCCCGCTCCATATCCGTGCCCTCGCCTTAGCCACCTTCGCAACGGAGCCAGGGTACTTGTCGTAGTAGCAGCGGTGGCGTCCCCAGTTCCAAAGGGAGCGGTGCCTGCTGGGTAATTATTAGGGTACGGCGCCTGGACAGTGCTCGTAACGGTAACTTGAGCGACGGTTTCTGTCACCGTCACGGAGACAGTCGGGACCTCACATGGGCACGTGTTTGCCTGCTTGGAACCTCGAGATTCCGTTACCGTAGCGGTGTTTGTGGTAGACGCGGTCACTATGGTGAGGTCATCACTAGTAGGATAGGAGGGGTAGTCCTCCGGCGCGGTTTTCGACTTATTTGTGGAATAGCTAATGGAAACTACTATCAGTGGACTGGAATCCGGAGGGTTTTGATAAGAGTTAGGGAGATGATGGGGAAATAGAGGGAAACTAACCTTGAAGCCGAGCTGACGACAACAGGGGCTGATGGGGACATTGCCGCGGTGCTGGATGGCTCGCTCATCTGGTAGCTCGGAACGTCGGCCGTTGCCGAAGAAGCTATATAGTAACTCGTAGGGGTAGCCCCTGACGACACAGAAGCTGGGGTCTGAGCCTCTGGGATGACGGTGTCATATTCAATAATGGTCGTATAGTAGCTACCTAGTGTCACCGTTGTGCCAGGCCTGGTCATATTAGGATGCAGCCCAAGCGAGCTAGACGCAATAGCCGCGGTGTCTGCAGTGGTACCCGTGCCAATATCTTGAGTGGGGTAGTATGAAGTAGGCGCGGGAGTATCGATGAAACTAATAGTCGACGTAATCACGATAACCGAGCCACTTAGAGTGTTGCTGATTGTAATTGCTGCGGTAGTGTACTGTGACTCTCCGGCCGCGGCAGAACTCGTCGTACCAGACGCTGTTTTCGATTTATCCGCTACTGGGCAGACTGTAGTCGACACAGCAATAACCTCTGTGGTCACAGAACCTGCCGCAGGGCAGTTGGTGACTCCTGGGGCGCAACTGGTGACGGTGTAGACATTTGTTGAGTATACAGTTGAGGTCGTATAAGCCGGTGCAGATGTTGCGTAAGATTGCGCAGGCGTCGTATGAGATGACGCATTTTGATATGCGCTGGACTCAACCGAAGAGATAGACCCAACGGATTGGGTGGCAGTCTCCGGCAGAGCCGTGGCAGTCTCCTCAACCGGGCAGACAGTCGTATAAAGAGGGACGGTCTCAGTTGTGACGGAGCCAATCTTGGACGAGCACTCACTCGCACCAGATTCGCAGGAGCTAACCGTGTAGACGCTGCTTGTATAAACCGTAGATGTTGTCATGGCAACGCTAGAGGTACTGGGGGTTTTCAGGGTAGCGTACGATGAGATGGATTGGCCTGATACAGAAGACTCAGTCGCGACAGGGAGCGCCGAGGAAGCCCCGTATGTTGATTGTGACTCAGTAACTGGACATACAGTTGTGTACAAGGAGACGGACTCTGTCGTAACTTGTCCCAACTTGGCGGGGCAGTCCGTAACATCAGGGGCACAGGAGGTAATAGTGTAAACATTCGTCGAGTACACCGTCGACGTGGTCATCCTAGATGATGCAGTGCTAGATCCCGCAACGGACGAGGCTGGATAGCTCTGTGTCGCGTCTACCGAACTGGTGCCGGAGACAGAGATAGACACGGTGGAGTCCTGAGGTACGCTTCCAGAACTAGAAGCTGAAAACCCCGTGCCGACAGAACTTGACGAGCCGGACACAGGATAGACACTGCTACTGGAGCCGATTATTGAAGAGCTGCTTTCCACTGGACTGGAAACCCCACTCGAAGATTGGGCAGGGCTAGAATTAGACGATACTGACCCAACTGAAGAAGAAGGATGAAACGAGCTCGCCGAATAGGTGAGTAAAGAGGATGATTGTGTGCTCTGTGCGGTCTCTGTTCCACCATAAGTCGTACCATCAAGGATGGTATGGGTGACTGGACAAATAGTGGTGTACAGGGACACCATGTCAGTCGTCACTTGGCCTACCGGGCAGTTCGTCACGGAAGGAGCGCACGATGTGATGGTGACAACGTTCGTCGAGTACACGGTAGAGAGGGTCGACGTGGTGATCTCGCTGCTAACGCTATACGTGCTAGGAATCGCTCGTGATGAGGAGTGGGTCGCAGAGGCTGAAGATATCGGGGAAGAACTGCTCACTTCAGCTGTGGACGACAGCACTAACGATGAGACAGAACCTTCCGAGGACAAGCTAGACTTAGATTCGCTGCTACTGGCGCCCGTAGAGCTTGCAGTAGCCGCTTCCGATCCCTCCGATCCGGTAACAGATGACCAGGTTGTAGATACAGAGACCAACTCTGTAGTGACCTTTCCTACCGGACAATTGGTTACAGTCGGCGCGCAGGATGTGACGGTATAAATATTTGTGGAATATACCGTGGATATCCCGCTACCAACGGAACCAGTTGCGCTGGATTCAGCGCTACCGGAAGACATCGAGTAGGAGTACGCAGTACCGCTTGCCGAACCCGAAGACTCAGACTGAGAGGCCGAAGCAGACGAGCTCGGGTAACCACTACTGGACTCGTGCGAACTCGATGACGATGTTGAGTAAGAGACGCCGGTCCCCAGACTACTAGTTAGAGCAGAAGCAGTTGCCGTTGAAGATAAAGTCGAGTGCGTCACTCCACTTGAACCAGACTCTGCTGCGACACTACTAGTAGTTCCAAGGAAATACGAACTCAAACTACTCCAGATACCGCTACTTCCAGCCGACGAGCTCACCGGGTACTCACTAGCACTCGACACAATAGGGGCTGTGGTGGACTGGATCGCGGACCCCTCCGTTGACTGAGATACTGATGATGATGAGGGGGCAGCACCGGATGAGGACCCAGCCTGGGACGTAGCATAACTGGCTGGAACAGAAATCGACGAAGAGCTGTCGGAAAGAGATTGAGCTTGGGATGAGGATTGTTCCGCAGAAGTAAACGAATGGCTGGCCGAAGGTGGGCTAACCTCGTAGCTAGAATAGCTAGGACTTGACGCGGTTGAATGGCTGCTGGGTGGGCTAGCCTCATAGCTAGAGTAGCTAGGATTCGATGCTGTGGAATGGCTACCGGATGGTGAGCTGGCCTCATAAGTAGAATCGCTTCCAGCGTTTGATGCAGTTGAATGGCTACTAGAAGGCGAGCTAGCCTGGTAAGTGCTGGGGGAGGCTTCGGGGGACGATGCGGATGAATGGACGGCGGAAGGTGAGCTGGCCTCGTAGCTAGCATAACTGGAACCTGCTGCTGTCGAATGGCTACTGGAGGGCGAACTGGTTTCGTAACTAAAGTAACCGTCGGAACTCGATGCAGTCGCACGGCTGTTGGGGGAGCTAGCTTGATAAGTACTGGGAGACTCTCCGGGGGACGAAACGGATGAATGAACCGCAGGTGAGCTTGCTTCGTACGTAGGGTAAGTGGCGGGAGTTGAAGCGGCGTCGTTGGCGGTCGAGCCTGGCGAGCTCACAGGATACCCATCAGCTTCGGCGCCGGTGTCCTTCTTAGCAAGCCTTGCAGGACTATCCGAACTACAGCCGTCTGTGATCTTCTCAATGGAGTCTGCCTTTCCACTCTGCGAACAATTAGTAAGATGGTTTTGGTACATAAGTACTAGGTAGGTAGGTGGGTGGGTAGGTAGTGAACGCACCTTGTCCTTATAAGTGTATTGGCAAGCCGGATACTTATTGGTGATATTGACACTCTTGACATACATGGTGTAAGGAACACCGTCCATATCAATCTCGCCGCCAGCCCATTGGATGGTCCAATAGTTGTTACTCGGCTCGCCCCCTCCCCAAACACCGAGTTGAAGCTTCATTGGAGACTGGGGGAAAGTAAAACCGTTAGGGGTGTCCTTGGCCAAAGCACTACGAACGACTTTATCATCAATATACCAATCCATATGGTCCTCATCCCACTCAACGGAATATTTGTGGAATTGCTCCGCTGGCTTGTATGAATCCTTCTGGTACGTAGCCGCGCCATCCCACATCTTTCCTTGTGAGAAGACGTTGGCCTCGACAGCCCACATGCCATCCTGAGGTGGGAAGGGCTGTTCTCCGAACTGGTTTCCAGAAAATTCGTAGTCGATTTCGTCTTGAACATCTGACCACAGTACCGCGCTGCTAATCACACCTTGACCTGGAGCAATCTTCATCTCGATGTCGTAACGACCGCCAAGCATGTAGAAGTCGGTCCACATGTTGGGAGCATCGCCATTCTTTGCGTATGTGAACTCGGCTCCGTTAGAAGTAAAGCTCACGACCTCCGAGTTCGCGATAGTCCAGTTGGATGGTGGGCCGGACTGCTTCGTGAAATCGATGTAGTAGTTCCCATCCGGCAACGCCTTCTTCGGTTGGCAGTCTTGTTGAAGCGGATTGCAGTCGGGTTCGAGCTGGCCATTGACAAATTGAGCAGCGAAGCCCAACGTGCTAGCCAAGCCAATGATTCCTTTTTTTATCATTTTTTCTGACCTAGATAGGGTCTATAAGATTACAAATATTAGGGGTATAGTTTGTAGGAAAGATTTCCCTAGAATCACCTCACTACCACGAAGGTACCATCGCAGCCCATATCAGTGATCCAGTAAATAAAGCGTCATTGTTTAGTTTGATGCTCGACCTCCAAGCAACAATGTCAAAGCAACGATTTAAAGGCTTCTTGGTCGGCTTCCCAATGCGGGAATAATATCGTTCGGCCAGGCTTTGAGGGCAAGTAACCATAATTAGCTTATAGGATTATCTTTGGCCTCGCCTTGAAGGGAACATGTCTAGGCTATGGCGAATACAATGGTGAAGCCCGGCGTAGTAGATTGTCCCTTTGAAGGCTCTCGAAAGCCCCTTTATGCCTACTAAGTAATAATAAATAAGGAGCTCTCTGATAATACTTCTAAAGCCGAGTCATTGTGAAGTGAATCTCGGTCGCTACGAGTTTCCAACAATGGTCTGGTTTAGAGGATTGGGTCTCGGTCGTACGAATAATGCCATTTCGGATTTCGAGCCATTGTAGATTGGAAGCGAATGGTCTCGGTTTTCAAAAATATCCATATGGATACCTAGGGATAGATTCTACGAAGCAAAGAGGTTTACTACAACCAATACACCTATGGTTCATTCGATTGATGATGATTTGAATTAAACAAAGAGTTTAGTTGTGTGACTGGCGACAGGAAAACGCCCTTCAAGTTGGGCACGTGCTCATAACTGGTACTTGGATATTACTGCTGAATGTCATGTTCTGTTAAACGAAAATATTTATAACTGAGGTAGTACTACGTAGTAATTGTCCGATGCAAGGATGCAAAGACAACTGGGTCGCCAAGCCAAAAGTGCCCAGGCGGTAGGTCGCCTAGGCCCAGAGGCTACTTAGGTACCTAAAACTAAGGCAACATCCCGCCTTTCGCCGCCTTCAGCGCACTGTAAAAAGGTGGAGCCCCATCCCTCAGCCGTTGGTAAGACTGCCCATGTGGGAGGACCGATGCCGCCTCATCATTCCCACCTGGGTTTGCTTCCAAGGTTCCAAGGTTGCTTGCCTGCCAGGTGGGCAATCTGTACATACAGTGCTGCAGGTAACGTGCTACAAGGCAGAGTGCGATACCTCCGGGGCTCCGGGGCTTCAGGGCTACCACCTAGCAGCCTGGAGTACTGGGTTCTATGTACCTACATACACTATAGCCACAAGGCATCTAGGACTCCATTCATTCCGTCAAGTTAGTCGATTTATTCTATCGTCTTTTTTTTTCAATGTTCCTTTTACCTCGTTCCCGTTACTGTTAACATCTTTTCGCGCTACACTTTGCACTCTTTCAATCCCGCCGCTCTATGTTTACTGCATTCTTTTTTTTTTATGAATTGTGTTAATCCTCCAAATTCGGTCACTCCCTTTTCGCATGGCATAGATATCCTTCACTCAATTACTTAGACTCAAAAGTCCTAACGTACCGCATTGTTACCGTCCATTGATACTTTTTGAACCTTCCACCTACCTACCCACCCTACCATCCGTTATTATCCCACGCACTTCTCTAGTGCCAACCCTTAGAAACCATGGGTATATTTAATCAGAAATCTAGAATTAAACCTCCGCCGCAAGAAGTTCGTGTGGAAAAAGTACTTGTCCCGAGCAAGCCGCGACCCGGCCCAACATCCAGCAACAGCCTGCGCGCGTCTTCCAGCAAGCATTCGGCGTCACCCCGTCTGTCTCCGAACCCCCGGCTCACGCGGCCCAAGAGCGCGTCTCCGTATCCATCTTCCTCTGAGGAGAAGCGAGTCGCCGCACGCAAGCGCAAAGCCGTCACCAGCACCCCGCGGGACTCCCCCGCTTTCGGGAACGACTCGGATTCAGAGGAAGATAGCGACCCCTTCCGAAAGCGAATGCGACGCAGCGAGTCGAGATCAATCGACCTGAACCGCAAGCTACGTCACAAGAAGGGCTTCGGTGACGAGATCAGGGATCCGCGTATCATCCATGCCGCGGATATTGCGTCAGTTGCCACCAGATGCCCACCCATACAAGGTGCCAAACCCGAGGAGGTCGCGATCGAACTGCAGTATCCATCACTATGCAAGCGCGAGAGGTAAGCCTACACACCAGCACCAAAGGCCGTACATGTTTAGCTAACGCAGGGTGAAAGGTACGAACTAGTATGGCAGAAAGATAAGATCGACGCTGTCAAAGACATACTTGCGGTCGTAGAGCATGTGGCCGAGACATATCTTACCGATGACGAAGCCAAACCCTTCATCGACCACAACGCCAGCTTCAGGAGGCAGATGGAGCGAGCCATGAGCGAGAAATACAGGGACGTCCCTGTTTTCAGAACAGCACTGCAAAATTACAACAACAAGTTATTAGAATTAGTCAAGAATGGCACCATAGCCAAGAACATAGACCGAATCCACCACCTCCCGCCAAGCTTGGTTTCCTTTATCCTTACCCAAGTATACGACCGAACGGTTGCGCCCAAGGTGGAAATGCTCACGAAATACGAGATGGGAAGCGACAATGTTTACGGCGAACTGCTCCATCCATTCATTACTAAGCTACTGGTCGAGCAGACGAAGATGACCTCGGACCAGGTATTCATAGATCTAGGTTCCGGAGTAGGCAACGTAGTTCTCCAAGCAGCACTCGAGATCGGGTGCCGAAGTTACGGGTGCGAGATGATGGAGAATGCCTGCAACCTAGCCGAAGCGCAGGAGAGGGAGTTCAGGTCGCGATGTCTCCTCTGGGGCGTCGCGCACGGCAGGGTTCAACTCGAGAGGGGTGACTTCCGCACCAATGCAAAGATCTTGGACCGACTAAAGGAGGCAGACGTTATCCTGGTCAACAACAAAGCCTTCACCTCGACGCTCAACGACGCCCTGATCAACATGTTCCTCGACCTGAAGAAGGGCTGCAAGATCATCTCCCTGAAGTCCTTCGTCCACGAAAATAAGACCGCCATCAACGACGTCGCCAACAGCATCCTCGACGTCGAGCACTACCGCTACCACGAGAACTGGGTCAGCTGGGCCGCGGCGGAAGGCGACTACTACATCTCAACAAAGAAGTAAGGTGGAGGGAGGAAAACCAGGGCAAACCTGAAGAAAGGAGGAAAACCCAAATCAGCATCCCTTTGTCTGTATAGAATAGGGAGGAAAGGGAGGAAAAGTAAGTGCGAGCGCGTTAAGGATACCACATTTGCATAGACGAGCGTCGGAGGGATACCAAAGCAAAAGGGGAAGAGAGGGAGAGAGAGAGAGAGATCGCACGACATGCACTTACTTCACAGTTCATCAAATAGGCTGTATAAATGAAAAAAAGACGGCGTTTGCACTCAGTACATCCGTGCCGAAGTATTGTATTCCCCTTGCCCTGCCTGCTCCGTGTTTGTCACTCCATACCAAGCTCGAACGTAGTGTCACCTCCGGTTCTTGTTGCCGGGCGCCTCGTTCTCCAAGTTCAAGGCCTCTGCCTCCTGGCGCATGCGCTTCATCCACCGCTCCACCAGGTCCTTGTTCTCGGCCGCGATCTTGGCGGCCTTCTGCTCCGTGACGTCGAGCTGGATGTTGAGCGTCAGGTTGTCGTCTTGGATGTCCTAGTAGTAGTATTACGCATCAGCCCATGTCCACTCCCCACCCCACTTCACACAGTGATGCGCAGATTCAATAGTGGCAGACTTCGTTACCTTAAGCATCTTGTTCTTGCCCGCCAGCTCCTCATTGCGGTCGCGCAGCCGCGCCGTCAGCGCGTTCCGCTCTGCTGTTAGGTCGTGTATGCGCTTCGTGTCGACCTTGCTCTTGGACCGCAGGCGCTGCAGCTCGTCCTCGGCCGTCTTGAGCCGCGTCTGCAGCTGCCCCTTGGACCGGAGGGCTTCCGCTAGGTCCAGCCGTAGCTGTCCGACACTCGGGTCCGTGGCGCTTGTGTTGGTTGCGTCGACGGATTTGCTCGAGGGCGGGTCGGGGCGCGTTTGCCACACGGCCTTCTCGGCCTCGAGGGCGGATACACGATCGGCGAGTCGGGAACCTGTGGATGTGCGCCCTGGTTAGAGAACAAACGACGGGAAGACATTGGGTTACAGGCGGGTGGAGGTCGGTGCTGACAAGCTTCAACGAGGTCCTTGTTTACGGGATTATTCCGCTCGGCTTCCTGGATGGAAGAGAGATAGTCGCTTCGCCAGTCGGGCATGGTGGTGAACCGATTCTACATAATAGTATCATTGGCGAAGCAGTTATTGCTCTTAGGGAGGCCGAGTCGGGTATAGGTATTGAGATATGTAGTAGGTAAATGAAGGTAGGTTGCTCGTTTCCTTAAATGTAAGTCACAGAAACTTTTGGGCTCTGGTTTGGGGTTTGGGGGGCTTTTGGAGGGGTAGCAATAAGGTTCCCACCGTGGTACGCTATTACATCAGTCGGTATCGGTATTGGTGTCTGTGTAGGTACATACCTAGTAACCTTGAGCTCCAGCTGTAACGGGATCCACAAGCACCCGCCTTCGCTGCTTCGTCACCAATAAGGCTGACGTTAATTACATATCAATTTCCACCTGTTTGACATCAAACTTGAAAGCGGTCATCGCCTGCGTTGGGAAGAAAGCCCATACAATACAATCTATCTCAAGATATCAAGACTATGAGTGTCAGACTTGAGTAACCCCTAGTTGTGTCTCGTTCATTTCCTCATGGAATGTTAAGGATCAAAAAGGCTGTGTCATAAAATGGAAGATGCAATATCCATGGATGCTTCGTTCGGCCTCTGAGGACTCGACCCCGACGGCTCACATCCAGCCAAAACGGTCAAGCGGTCGCAAATGCATGCGGGCTTGCTACTAGCATCTCGATGGATGTGTCATATCCTCTTGGAAGCCGGAACAATTGCAAAACTTCTGCTATTGCGAAGTGACTATTAAAGATCAAGTTCTCTTATGTAAGAGTCAATGTCAATCGTACGCTCATAGTCAGAGATTCTTCATACATACAAGCATCAGTCCACACTCTTCATTTACACAGGTTGGTCAATGGGTTTGAACTAATGACAGCCACATGACGTTGCGTCTATTACATCGAACTACGATCCGGAATGACGCTTCGGTGAACGCTCCCATATACCGACTTCAAAATCAATCTTTGGTTATGCTCTGCTCTTTGGAATTGACTCTTGAGCAATACTGAAAGGTCTTAGGGTATCCTGCCTCTGCGATGTGAGACAGAAGTACTCGAGTGCGAAACTGCTCTCCTCGATGATAACCTAAATGCAGCGTTTACTTTAGGTGATTATGTTGACTTTTGCGAGCCTCTCCGCCGGCGTCAAGCAAAAGCCGGCTCCTTTAATGGTATCTGCTCCGGAAAGCAAGCCCGACGAGCTTCGTCAACTTTTGCAAGCATTAAAGGTCGGTAAATCGACTCATGAAAACATACAGCCGGATTGGAGGCATGACTTGCGAAGGCTTAGGCGGGATGGGAGGACTTCGACCGGGAAGCAGTCAATGATACGGACCCCAAGGGAAAGACGAGGAGTCAACACGGGCAAACCCAGGCGTAAGGCCGAGGATGAGATCAACTTATTCCCCAACCACACCCACCAAGGTAAAGGGGTCCAGAGACATCTTCGTCATACATTTCATCGGTCTTTTGTCTGAGCGTGAAGACGTAATCCCCGAAAAACAGGCACACGTCTTACACGTCGCCATACCACGTCGTGGTGCCCTCACTGTCTGGTTGTGCCTGCTCAGCTCCCACGCCATTCAGCTGAGTCTTCCAGCTAGAGAATTATGCAAACATAATCAATAGCTTGATGGAAGGCCTGAGTCTCGGCGAGGGATACACGGTGCAAGGTGGTGACGTGGGTAGTATGCCAGCACGAATGTTCGAGGCCGTCTATCCTGATGCAAAGGCCGTACACATCAACTTTTGTATGACGTCGGGTCCAGCCAGTGTCTCGTAAGAAGCTCAATGAGGCTGAAAAGGGCGGCGTTAAGGAGCCGAAGAGTTTCACGGCTTGGGAAGCGCCTACGCCTTCGAGCACGCCACGAAACCTAGCACGATCGGGCTAGTCCTGGCCTCGAACCCGCTAGCGTTACTGGCGTGGATCAGCGGAAGGTACCCTAACTGGAACGACGATGATCCATCCCTTGACACCATCCTCGAGTCCGTGACCTTGTATTGGCTCACCGAGTACTACCCGACCTCTATTTGGCCGGATCGCCAGTTATTCATCCCGGGCGTGGTCGGCCCCCATGGCAACCCGGCGTGTCCAGAAACCTCTGGGCTACTCGTGGTTCCCGAGAGAGGTCGCGCCGATTCCACGGGCTTGGGTCACGACAACCAGAAATCTGGACTTTTTCTGTTAGCACGAGTGTGGCGGCCATGGTGCGGCCATTGAGCGTCCTGAAGCCCTGCTGAAGGACACCGAGGACTCCGCCAAGCAAGTTTGGCCTACGCCTTGACTCCAAATCGAGTCTTTTCCATATTGGTTGATGATAATGGTCTGATCGTTGTGAAGAAGCGCTTACATAACGGGATATTGCGTCTGGCCCCCGGTCGTTATATGGCCTCCATGCTCACTAGGCAGCTACGTAGTAGATGCCTATTTAATATGCAAGCCGTGATAGCCTATTGACGTTCCAGTTCAGCCAACAGTCGGTATACGCTAGCGCGAGCGAATCGAGAGATATGCCACGAAACGTGCGTGCTTCTTCCCAGGTGGTGTTAGGTTCTTGAGCCTTGACCTAGACCCAACCCAACCCGACGGCGGCCACGGGTCTGGTATCCCGTGTTTCATAATTTCTCGCATTTCATACGAAACGGGTGTTGAGAAACACGATGCCGGTCACGTCATAGTTGCAATAATTTAACTGCGTCCGTTTTCGTTTTTTTTCTCTCCTCCCTTCAACCTTGGAAGTTAAGGCCAAAAGGCATCTCCACGGGGCGGCAGATATCGATTAGGAGCTTGCGTACGCTTTTCATTCAGCACGACCCACGATCGGCCGACCTACTGGATTGGGAGTTAATAGGATGCCGATAAGGCAGGGATACGCGGTCAAGAATGTAAGGAAGAAACGCGGATCAACGAACGAGTCATCGCACATCACCTGACCCTGCAGGTCCCTGGCTACCCATTTGGTAGTAGGTATGCAGGTGTCCATAATTCCATAATTAGATGTGATATTGATGATATGTGATACCTTTTTCCATGGGCACTTGAGAGAGGGTAGCAAGACGGCAGCATATTGCGACTCGGCAGCTCGGGTCCAAGGCGCCTCAACCTTCTAGGAAGAAAAGTGTAAAAAACCACGGGAAGTGAATAAGCATTGGTACAAGTGCTGCAGCTGGCCGAGATGGATTAATGGATCATGGATGCGGGCCCCCATATCGGCAGAACTTACTCTAGCATCTGGTAATTAGGAAATTTTTTTTTAAAAGGCTTAATCCCGGCTGCTGCTCGGGTCAGATCAAAATGCATGTCGGAGTTACTGGTCACTACCTGGGCTTGATTAATTGAGAGAGAAAAGAGTCACAATGAGTTGTATCGACATCAATATAGCTGAGGCATCGGTCTCGCACAGTATCACTCTTTAGGCCCATGGTCGTAGGGCTGTTTCGGAGCTGCAAAACCCATCCCAGTAGATGATAAATCATCACCGAGGTCGTAAAACTTGAGTGAATCGAAAAAAAAAAAAAAAGAAGCCGCCCAAGATCGGTCTGTGAGACCCCAGGTAGAAGGCCGGCAGAAAAGAATACGATAGTTTAATTAGCAAGTTTCGTCAGATCAAAACAGCAGACTCTAGTCTCAGATGGGTCTAAGGGCGATCGTCGGAATTCGAGAATGTAGACTAAAAAGGACCCAGCTGCGAGGATAGTGATGTCATGTTTTACCTCTTTTCTTGGTTTTTAGCACATACATGTACAGTATTAGTCTGCGCAGGAAAAAATGGCGTCGGCAGATGTGGAATTCTTTTGCATAGTGCCATCTTATTATGTGAATCCCATAGCCGATGGTGGTTTGGGGGGGAAACCGCTTTTTCGGACGGAACAATTTTACAGTCAAACAAACTAATAGAGCTGTATTTGGTGTAATCAGGTTAGAATGAGCTTTTTCAGCGCTGTTTGGCTGTTTATATACCTACCTAGCAGCATACCGCACAAGCTCACACTAGGTGTACTATCTAATACGGAGTATACTGTGGTACTAGGTAAAGAGAGGTATTCGACAGCTAAAAATCTCTTTAATTGGGTTTAGAAATGCCTCGCCCGCAAAAGCCACACAGCAAAGAAAGACAATCTTGACACAACCACACCTCGTCGGCGTCTACTACATACTATATGGTACCTATCTGTATGCATCATTGATCTCAAGAACCAATTACCCC
The DNA here is from genome assembly GCA_902806535.1 of Hypoxylon rickii. Lineage (NCBI taxonomy): Eukaryota > Fungi > Ascomycota > Sordariomycetes > Xylariales > Hypoxylaceae > Hypoxylon > Hypoxylon rickii. The sequence continues at coordinate 3,397,267 of CADCWY010000004.1, read as the reverse complement.
AACCAATATAGTTACATGAGCACAACACATCGTGCTAGACCACTTTAGGCTTCGTATTCAGCTCACCGTACCAAAGTATCTTCATGCGGCACAATGCAGGAGGGGGAGAGCTTTAGCTTCTGTGGCTTACGCAGGTCATTGGTTAAGCACCGCGTAGCAGAAGGACTGAAGTCGATTATTGAACCTTGATTGGCTTGACACGGTGCTTTTAGCATAACAAAGGAAGAACGCGGCTACGCGTTATCGCGTTATCGCGTTCCAATCAGACAACGACTCGAATAGTCGCCATTCAACTCTCTCACACCCTTTTTGCAGCAATGCTGCAGCGTAACCCTTCGTGACCAATCAACTATAGTTGCCGTGTCAATTTTACACTTTCGTGCCGTCGTTGGCATATCGATCAATCTAAACGGAGAGTTGGACCTTTCTTTTATCTCTCTTCTCTTCAGGAATGGAATTTGAAGAATAATTGGGTGTGACTGTGTTGTAACCAACTCCAGACTTAACCAGCAGACTTGATTAGGCCCGAGCTTATCCCCCAACACTGTGTATACTGAATTCATTGGAAATTCAAGAATTCAATGCAAATTCTTTGGATTTATTGGACTCCCTTCGCTGCTCGCCTGATTCGATTCTGGTTGGCCCGCTTACTCCGGCTCAAGTTTCCAACAAGCAACCATCACCAGCACGGGTTCAATATTTCCAACAGATGCATTACAAGCATTAGCATAGCATTACATTCACAACCCACTCGCAAGCTCATCCTGCATATCCGTCATCAACGATATCTAGATATCATTGGGTGTGGCTAGCAGGATCCCAGGTTAGGTTAGCTACTAGGTGGTTAAGTAACTTGCTCGCCAGCTACCTAGTAGTGTACGAGAACCAGCTACCATTCCAGCAGTACCCGACCTTTTTATCTTACTTTTTATCCTACTACTATTGATCTGCTAGGTTCAAGTTACTCAACCTTGCAGCCCTGGAACCTTGAACCTCGTGCTATCACCTCAAGCTTGGATCACCTATCACTCGTCACTCATCGTTCACCATCTGGGTGCCCTTCAACTATCGACATATGGGGAAGGACATTCCTCAAATTCTTCACTATTTCCCCACAAGAAACCACAGATAAAAACCAGGATTAGCTTTGCCATTCCTTGCAAACAACCTTGGAAAACATCGATTTTTTTTTTTCCCTCTTTCCCTTGCCCTCAAGACTCTTCTTCCCTTCGATTACTAGTACGATATCCTTTGAAACAACCTTGTTAGACTTCGTTTGGACTGGCTGTGGTGGTGTCAGCCCACGAAGCTATCATCCAATCCTCTTCTGCATTATCCTTACACCCGTACACCCACGGCGGGTCTACCTAGGTGGATACTTGCTGAGCTGGCGTTTTACTCTAGACCAATCCTGCCGACTAATTCACCAGCTCTGGTATTCCTATTCGTCTATTCCCAACTGGACCCGGCTCAGGCCCTGGTCTCCCTGGTCGAATCTTTGGTACCATCCCAGTCTTTCCCCTGTCTGCCTAGTCCCGGTCTACTTCTGTGCCGGTTCTGCACGCACTCAAAGGCCGCTCCAAAGTACATCTCTTCGTCCTGAGCCCTTCGCGCTCCTAGCAAGTTACATACCACATGCCCACCACACATCTCGATACGTCCGTACGTTCTTCTAGGTATCTATATACATACCAGTTATCTTAGCCGGGCCTGTACCTCCAGCTATTCGACGCATTCGCTATCTCGATCCCCCCACGAATGTGCCTACCCGTCCCCCTTCCCCCCTCCCACACTCACTCGTCTCCAGAGCTCTTCGGCTCTTCGGTCTCTTCTTCATTCCTACAACCTCAACCCTGGAACCTCTAGGCTACGATATCGTCAGTGACTGCAGTAAAAAGTTCGCTATCGTGTATATCATTATTTGATCTCTACGACATCAGTTCAGTGTTTGAGACCCTCTATCGACTGGGCACGTTAACTACCTGATACCTGGCGCGCCACAAGTCACCCTTGCTTCGTGGCTCCACAGCTAATGAAAGTCCCTCGCGGTGAGTCTTGAGTACTAGATCGTTCCATTCTCACCCACAAGTTACGCAGCCCGAGAAAGTGGGAATAACCTTACCTCACTCTACCTTGCTTGACCTTACCTTGCCCTGCCCTACCCTATCTGATCTCGACTCCTCATGAGCTACGTCCTCAGTCACATCTCAACCGAACATACCGCCCGCTCGGCAACAACTAATATCCATAGCAAACAGAATTTTGCCGTCAAACAACGAACGAAGAACTATTGGCCGAAATGGCCAAACCAACGCGTTTTGCGGCCAACACGGAACCGCTTCACATCTTCCAGGACGATTTCCAGTATGAACAGCCAGCACAATCTATCAGCCGAGCGCCGATGCCCTCCATTGGCAAACCATCATCTCCGCGCCGAGCACTACAAAATTCGAATCCCAACGTAATACTGAATCCTCCGAATGGGCAGCAGAAGCAGCACTCACCGTTTAAGGCGACTGGACGCGCCGCCGCCTCCCCCTTGGCTCCCCTCAACGCAAACCCGCACGGTAACACCAAACTTAACGCAGTCTCGATACTACCGCCAGCGCCTCAAGGACAAACAACGGATTCGATGCAAAAGAAGCAGCCGTTGATGTCGAGATTCAAGACTGTGGCTCAGAAACCTACGGTGGAGATAAACGCAAACTTCGGCAAGGAAAACGTTCATCCAACCCTGTATCCAGCGCCAGCAGCCTTTAATCTGAATTTGGAGAATTACTATCAAAACGCGCCGCCCCGAAAAGGCGCATTGCTCGAGGCTGCGCCAATCCAAGATTCCAGGACGGTCAAGGGCAAGAACCTAGAAGAGTCTCCTTTACCGCCTCCCGACTCGTTCCCCGCTATAAAGGACGATGGCACGAAGCCGAGCCATAGCTATGCCCAACTTATCGGCATGGCCATCCTACGCGCCCCGCAAAGGCGACTCACCCTTTCACAGATCTACAAGTGGATTTCGGATAACTATTCCTTCTACAACGCGAATGACGCTGGTTGGCAGAACAGTATCAGACACAACCTCTCTCTGAATAAGGCGTTTATCAAACAGGAACGACCCAAAGACGACCCAGGTAAAGGGAACTACTGGGCCATAGAGCCCGGGATGGAACACCAGTTCATGAAGGAGAAGCCAAGCAGAAAGTCGTCCACCACCAACCTAGGCCACGCCCCTTTTATGTCTACTCGCGTTGAGCCCCCACGTATCGAACCTACTACTTTCCACGATGGCCTTCCGTCTTTGCCCCCGGTGCTCCCGGCGCAGTCGCTTCCAAGTGGTCCGGATCCCGCGGCATCACAGGCTCCAATCCAGCCAGCGCCTGAGGTTTCATCTGATGCCACAATTCCCCTATCCGATAACGCCGCCCCAGAGGAGCAACAAGAGAAGACCCAGGAGCATGATCTACCCGCAGAGACAGGCACATATTCACCGTTCCCTGTGGCGCTACAATCTTCGCCTCCTATTCCCCGTCGTCTGGAAAACCGTAGCGGCACCCCTCCCCCGGTGAAAAGGGGTTTACCCTCTTCTGGTTCGCGCAAGCGTACGCATAAGCGCAAGTATGCCTCAATGGACGCATCTATGGACGACAGTGGATACATCTCATCACTCGAGTCTTCCGTCATGCGCCCCAAGGGAAATCGACTGCTCAGTTCGGGAACTGATCGTCCTCGCATCAAGCGAGGACGAGCCGAGGAAGAGATTGCTCGACTCCGTGCTTCATCATATGACAGCCCCTCCAAGGGACGTGGCTTCGACTTCCCTCCGCCATCGTCGTCACCATTACGACGAGCTAATGAAGCTGGTCAAATGCTACCCCCATTGACCCCTGCCGTGAAGATGAGACCCCCTCCTAAGCCTCCTGCATCCGTTTCGCCGAACACGAATCTCCGCCTACACAGAGAGAACGTGCGCTCCATGCTCAACTCACCCCTTCGCCGTGTTAGTAACCTAGGCGATGATGTAATCCCGTGGAGCCCAGCATTCCAGATGGACGACTCACTATTTAACATGAATGAGTTCGTCGTCAATGACCAGAATGAGTTCGACATTTTCCAAGATGTGTCGCTAGACCCATTCTTCTCAGCTACGGGCACCGGTTCCCCCTTGAAGCGCTCAGCCAAGAGAGCGCGTCTTGATCGATCCAACTCGGCCAATGCTCTCAGTGAAATCACCAACTCGGTCTCCAAGAAGTCAATCACGTCAGCCCCTTTGCTCAAGGCCCCGGGTTCTGTGCCCACGCCATACGAGACCCCCAGCAAGGTGTTCGAAGGCATGTCCTCTCCCACCAAGTTCTTCTTGCAGTCTCCCTCGAAAAATGCTTCTCCTATTAAGAACGAGTGGATGAACATGGAGGAGTTCTGCACCACCCAATTCTTCGAGGACGAAGTAGAGGACGACGCCGGCATGGACATCCTGCAAGGCTTCGAGCGCATCGGCGGTAGCCAGCCCCCTACCGGGCCTTCCGCGCCTAGACCCTCGAAGCCGGCCCTCGGCCGAAGCTTCACGACTCGATTCTAAGCCCCCATGTGCTTTCCATGCACGATGCCTTGAGGGCAGTCTACGCTACTATGACGATGATTACGAGTAATGACTATTGCATCGGTTTGCTTCTGGGCCGCCGGACACTTCGGCAGCGGATCATGTCGAGCGCACGCTTCTCCACGAACATAGACTTCACCGCCTACCTTCACGCCTCACGGCTTATTGCCTATTGATATTGTAATGACGAAACGTGTCTGAAACGTACATAACTACTATTGCTACTACTACTGCTACTGTCTACCACGCCTTCACATGACGGAGTCTGGATTTTTCTTTTTCGTCTGTCGTTCTTCGCGTTTCTGCACTGCGGGTTTCAGGGTAGCGCATCTGCCTTGGAGCTGCTTGTCTTTGCCTTTACGGCGTTGTCTCACGCCAGCACACACTACACATGCTCTCTGATCCTTCGGACTACCGGCCTGCGCGCGTATGCGTAGGGGATGCGAAAAGAAAGGGGCGCACGAGAACGGCGTTCGCGAATCGGAATTACATGGATGCTATTATTGCCCAGGACGGGGAACTACGGAGGGGGCCGGGGGTTGGCTCATATTTGAGAAACGCGAGAAGGGCAAAGGGCAAAGGGCGAAGGGAGCGGAATCAGGGGATTCATGGCGAGGGCGAGGCTTTCGTTACTGCTACTACCACTACCATCACCATCAACACCACCACCACTACTACTACTACCACAACTACGAAACCAGTAACCAAAGTCCCCGAAGGAGTTTTTGCGCGTTCAGCGAGGGAGCAGGAGGCAAGGAAAGGAAGCAAGGAAGGGAAGCCCACGGCCAGGAATAGCCAGGAGCGGGAGCAGGCGTGCTCGGCCACTAATTTCTAACACACGGTGGTTTGCGATGCTTTTTTTTTTCTGCCAGAGGCTGGTTAGGTCGGCGGTCGGTTTGCCAATCTTTTTCGCGTTGTTTTTCAGCTTTTTTTTTTTCTAAACTCAGGCTACTCCTATCGCCTACTACGTGTACGTACGCCGGAAGGCGCCCATCCCGGCGCAGCAGTGCGGTGGATAGGATGGGGTGGGATAGGATAGGCCAGGCCAGGCTAGTGTCGATGTATCCGAGTATGGACGCAAATGCAAACATGCAAGCAAGCAAGTAATCTTGAGTAAATCGTGTGCCGTGATGTGATGGTTCTATTCGGAAATGCTAGGGGTGTGGCGGCCGTGTATGGTTTGCTTTAGTGCCTGAGGTTCTATACGAGGCTTTGCCATGAATACTGCTGTTTCTATTCTGAGGGTGAAAGCTGGGATGCGTATTTATGTGCCCTCAGGGTTCTACATGAGCCTACGATGTCATCATACGGTAGGTATAAGAAACCATTCGCCCAGGGGCATTACCCATGACCACATAGGCTAGCTACGAAAACTCCATGATAATCCACAAACAATCACGCCGATACCAGGCCTGGACCGGGTACGTTGATGGCCATTACGTAGATAACTAGGTAGGTGGAAAATTGTTATGGTTTACCAAGGGGTATCATTCATGTATCTCTACGTAGTAAACCCAGCCTACCGCCCAGCACCTACACGTAGTCCTGACACTACCACTACTACTTCCACTCTGCATAGGTAGGTACCAGCTTGCTGCTCTTCCCGTCCCTGCCATCGCTACAAGTTCCACGACAGCGAAGAAAATTATCCGCGAAGAAGCCCACGTCTATCACAGGGTGTCTGTTTATTGGATTCCGCCCAAAGCGCCGTTTCCCAGCCCGATGTTGGTGATGTTGGTGATGTTGATAATGATGTTATCAACGAACGAACGAAACGCCATCGCCCGCCCATATTCCTCCTGTTTACTGATCTTCTGTTCTTTCCTTGTCGCTCAACAAGACGCTCCATATTAGATTTCCTCGCCTCGTTCCAACTCGCCTCACGCTCCTACATGGGTCCGCGTAAGGGGGGTGATGATGAGGAGGACCACCGGCCCTTGTCTCCGGTCTTTACCGTCCACACTATGAGGGCGACGACGGCGGGAGCAGTTGCCACTCGGAATCAGTTTGTTGCGCTGATTCGGACGCGAGCGCCGGTGTGGGCAGCAGTCCCTAGTACATGCCCAAGCGCGTGGCCCAGCCGGCGTCCTTTTGGTTTACGTTGATTTGGTAGGGAAAGGGGTTCGTCTCGCTAGTGGTTATGGGTGGGATATGATCTTTGTGGGAGTTGGCGCATGTGACAATCTTCATGGCGGCCGTTAGGAGAGTCTGTTCCATGGCCTTGCGGACCTTGGCACGTTCTGTGGTTTCGGTTGTCCTGTTAGTTACTATGTTTTGTAGTTCACCCTCTCCTGTGTTCTTCATCTTTTCTCCTTATTTATAATTAAAGGATGACCTCGTCGGTTCGGGTTGTAAGACCGGGGAAAGGAAGGAAACGAGATGCAAGGAAAAGAGCGCATACCACTATCGGTGCGCGGTTCCGCCACGGTAACCTTGATCGTCCAACATTCCCAGCACACCTCCTCGTCGCCTCCGCCATACGCACGCATATACCAGGCCTTGCGACGCTTCTTCTCGAAGAACTGAACCGAGATATGACCGCGGCCGCCTCCGCCGCGCGACGAGTGTTGGTGGTGGGAATGGGTTCGTTCGGCATCGAGCTCGCGCGCTAGCTCGGCGGCGCGCTTCTCAATCATGGTATCGAGCTCGGCATCTTCGACGAAAGGTAAGGTGATATCGAGCACCTCACGCGAATGGGGTGTTAGGGAGGGAAAGAACCGGTGGAAGAAGATGGTGTGCAGGATGCCTGCGGGTTTGTATGACACATATTAGTCTTATTTGCGTGGCTATGGAATATAAATATAGATGGATAGATAGATAAGCGGTCAGAAATATGGCTTCAGCAGATAGGTAGGCAGGTTAGGGGTGGATATGGAGAAAAGGGGTCCATCTAGGGCGTTCGTGGACGGTGATGATAGGACGGGACAAGAGATAGGGGGGTGGACGACGACGATGACGATGAAGAAATGGATGAGAAAGGCGGGGCATGTGATTGGGGTGATTTGCATTTATATGTAGGTAGATATTCTAGGTATTCTAGGCATTCTTCTTAAGAACTTCTTAGAGGCTTAAAACAACTTGCTGCGAACACGTTACCTCGCACTACATCGCGTACCGAAGCTGGATCGGCAAAGGCTTCGAGTATGAATTCTTGTGGTGTTTGATGCTCCATGGCTTTTTGTGCTTTTTGTGGTCTATCATAAGATCATAAGATCATAAGATGCTTCCAGCTCTGCGGAGCCTAGAGTTCGGAGTCCGGTTCTTAAGGAGTTCTTAGCTGATGAGAGAGATCTGATCAATTAGGTATTTGTATTAAGTCGACCTTCCGGAGGTCACAACTGACAACTGGAAACTAAGAACCTAAGAACTGTGAAGGTAGCAGGTGACTGACTACCGGCACGATGGATGGTTGAGGTAATCAGGTGGAATGGAGGGGTCCATCTCTGTCCATTGTTCTTGTTCTGTACATCAAGCGACAAAGGGGGCGAGCATAGAGATCGACTGGGAGCTGAGGGAGGGGGGAATAAGGTCTGGGAAGAAACGTGGGGTTGACCTTTTCACCTCAGTGGATTTATTTAAAAAGGTACATGACTTTATCACCTTGGCCGCATAGCAAAGTTATGTACATTGAATTAAAAAACTTTGAATGCGTCATTTCAGCCACCGCGGCGCAGCTCACCTATTCATGTATCCATATTCATGTAGGTACACGATTGGGTACTTATCTTATCAATGATTAATTCGTTAGGTCGGGTGCCCGTTTGACCTAATCCCCCTTGAGGAAACCCCCTAATAACACCCTAACACCACCTCCTTTATACTGCCTTACCTCAGTGTAGCTGCTCACTTCTACACTTACCGTGTCGGGTGAGTCGCGCTGCGTGGGCCGAGGCACACGTCACGAGGCAGTTCCCAATCAATGCTCGCCATTTCAGGTGAAAGCTGGACGGGGAGCTTTTCCCACATCAATGTTCTCCAGGGCTAACGTCCCAAAATATTGATCCCAACCAATATTGATCCATCAATCCCAAAATATTGTGCTATGCCGTATGCCGTATGCCGTATGCCGTATGCCGCCTTATGCAGTGCTGTGCCTTAACCACCTAGGTATCTATGCTTCCTTGAAAATCCCACCGAAAATCAAACATTCTTTCCCTTTTTTCCCCAAGAATTAAATATAAAAAATAAATTGTTCAATATCTCGGAAATTTTCAGTCGCATCTCCCTAACTTTCTATTCCTGCTGTCTCTCCACCGCTTCGACATGATATCAGCCTCGCGGCAATGGTTCCGCCGTAATAGGACACCAATAGCTATCGGTGTAGGTGTCATTGGCGCCGGCTACCTAGCTACCCAGTATGTCCTCAATAAGATCAACGATGCGCGCGAGCGTATGAGCAGCGATCGCATTGCCAAGGAAAAGTAAGTATTGGTCATATCCTCCTATTCTCCGAAGCCCGTCACCTAACCATGACCTTAGTCTTCGCCGGCGGTTCGAGCAAAATCAAGAGGACTGCACCTTCACCGTCCTAGCCCTGCTGCCCACCGCAACCACTAATATTCTCGACACCATGAACACCGAGAAGATTACCTTGGAGATACAGCAGATGAAGAGTAACTCTAAGAGTCTACGCAACAGTGGAGAGATATCAACCACACCGCCCAGCATTGCTGATACCACGTTGACCGAAGAGGAAGGAAGGAGTATAGTGAGCTTGCAGAGCGAGAGCGGCATACATGCGAGCCAGATGACCTTGCCCTCCTCCGCCTCCAACGCAGGAGACGGCGCACAAGATGGTGGAAAGATCGTTCAGAGATCGAGGAAAACCAAAAGGCAGCTGTGGGATGACTTGACAATAAGCTGTAAGATCACTTTTCTTCATTCGTCCATTCGTCCGATTCATGTACTTCGGGCTAATCCAATTTCATGTTATCTTAGCAATCACACGTGCTTTCACTCTCATATACACATTGGCTCTCCTCACCATGCTCACCCGGATCCAACTCAATCTACTCGGAAGACGCAGCTATCTATCGAGCGTGGTATCTCTGGCAACAGGGACAGCGCAGTCCACGATAAACCTTGAGAACAATGACGACGACAACCCAGAGCATGCCTACGGGAGCGACTTCGAGACCAATCGCAAATACCTTACCTTTAGTTGGTGGCTGCTACACCGCGGTTGGGTCGAGATCATGGAAAACGTTGAGAGTGCCGTGCGCGAGGTCTTCGGCCACCTGAGCCCCCGTGACCTCCTTAATTTCGACACCTTCTCGCAACTTACTGTCGAGGTGCGCAGAAAGATGGAGGGGAGGAAGACAGACGATGCGCGCAGCGGGTCAAGGCCGGGCGCCAAGTGGTTACCATTCCTGCTGCCGCCAAACAAGATGGAGGATTTTGTTCTGAGGGAGTCTGGCGTTCTAGGAGACGGTCCAGCAACTCCAGACGCTTCAACTACGTCCGCATCGTCAGAAACAGCGCTCCGCCGCCTTCTAGATGAAACATCCGACCTCATTGAGTCACCCGCATTCTCTCACGTCCTCACCCTTATCCTCGACGCCGGCTTCTCCACCCTTCTATATAAGAAGGTGTTCCCAGGCGCCTTCGACCTTCCGGCGGCTACTTTCACAGCCACCCCCTCGGCTCAGATTAACCAGCTCGTGGGCCAGCAAGCAGCGGCGACAGCCGCAGCATCGAAAGCCGTCCTTCTTCCCAAAATCTTATCGGTATTGACACGGCAGGCACACGTCATCGGTAACGGCATGCCGAACGAGTACCTGCAAGAGATGGAGCAGGTGCGCGACCTCGAGGCCTTTGCCGCCGTTGTCTATTCGAGCAACTGGGAGAACGAGATCCAGGACGAGGGATTGGCCGCCGCCGCCGCCGAAGTACAGGCGAAGGCTGCGCAGGAGGAAAGGGCGGGAAGCATACAGGGACCAGAAAGTAGCACCGCTGGGCGCCTCTCACAGGTCTCGACCGTTGGAGACAGCGTTGTGGTGGTTGACCCATCACAGTCGCAACAAACGCAGACTTCGTTTGAGACGGCCTGGGAAAGGGCAACGGGGCAGTGAAAATTCATGGATACCTTACGATTTTAATAGCACTTCTGCGGCACTTGTCCGTCTTTAATTCATGGCAATGGAGCGGACTTAATGGAAATGAGATGAGATGTTTGGGGTGGGAGCATTTGCTATTAGGGATTACTGAGATATCAATGATGTTCACCATGGCGTAAAGCTGTACTACTGTATTGGTCCGCGCGGCTGAAAGAAGCTTTGCATAGAAAGCATAGGCATTGATATGTACCACATTTCATGGATACCACCGTATCGAAGCATGGGACACCTCTTCGCTGACCTCAAGGGGAAACCCGAGGCTCCGTGATGCCCATCAATGCTCTCCATCCTTTTGGCTTGACTTCATAGGTACCTACTCAGCCCCAATGAGCCCACTGTTCCGTAGGTCGTGTCGCTGAGGCATACAACTAGCCCGTCCGCCTTTTCAAAGGGCCCGGGTACTCGGTAGGGTTGTAGGCCATTCCACCCCAGCTCTGTATGCCCAGGCAGAAACCAAGCCCGCCTAATCCGTCGCTCAAGGCATAGTCCCCCCACAACATCGCGGGACAGAGCCTCGTCACATTAGACCCCGGATGAACTTGTCCAATCCCATCTCGAACATCTCGTTCCGCACTCCCTCGCCGCCCTTGTGCTCGACCGGGGACAGCGGGTTCTTGACAACTGGGGGCGTGCTGTTAGCATGGTTTCTTCAGGAATGGGTCGTGGTGTCTTTTCCGTTCAACCCCTATTCCCGCCCCTCGTCCCGAGGGAGCCCCAACATGCCGCCGTACTCCCAACCGCCGCGCCAGCCTTGCAATCCCACGTTTTCCCACCCCCAACCCCCGTGCCCTCCCCTCTTTCCCTCGTACCTACCCCATCTCCCCTCCAAGTGTACAAACGAGAAACCACAAAATCAACAAAAAAAACAAAACTCACCGTACTCGACCCAGAGGTTGATGTAGATCTGGTGAAGCACGTTGCGCATGCTGAGGGCGCCGGGCTCGGTGAGCATGGCGAAGCGCAGGTTGGTGGGGGTCTCGTAGTAGTGCAGCTTGTAGTGCTGGGTGCGGTAGGCGATGAAGGCGTCGTCGTCGCCGCCCAGCTTGCGCACCATGTTGCGCAGGCTGAACACCGTGCCGAAGATCAGCTTCGCGTCGTCCGAGGCTGTTGTGGATGACCTTGGTCCTCCTCCTCTTCTTGGTTGTGGCTGTTGCTGCTGGGACGAGGAGGATGGGGGTTGTTGCTGCTGCTGCTGCTGCTGCTGCTGCTGTTGCTGGGTCGCGGATGTCGGGGCCGACGAGGCGGACGTCGTGTTCGTCGTGGAGGAGGTGGGGTGGTGTGACGACGACGAGGAAGGGGGGAGCTGTTGCGATTGTGGGCGTGAGGGGGGCGGGCTCGTGAGCGTGCTGGTGGTGTTATTGGGAACGGGCCGTGGAAGCCATAGTTTGGAGTATACACACTCCGCTAGGGTGGGTCAGCGGGTTCGTGTCGAAGCACATCGTGTGGGTGGCATATCGCAAGGCAGCCTTTCGTTATGCGTCTATCTGCTAGGTGGGTAGATCTAGGCTGGCGCATAACGATGTTGGTGGAATAGGGACCGAGATATGTGGGAAGGCTGATAGGGCTGATAGGGCAGGTGGATAGCTAGGCTAACCACGGTAAGGGAGACCAAGACCAGGACCAAGAGCAAGGCTGAAGGACAACAAGGTAAGTACTAGGTAGTGTAAGGCAGCAGGACTTACTGTGACGATCGAAGATGTAGAAGGAGTAGACCTGTATAGGCATGGCTATACCTAGTACCCAGGCAATACCAGGCAATACCAGGCAATAATTAAGAATAATACCAAGCGGCTGAAATCACATGCCCCAGTTTGGGACGGGATTATGTCTTAATGTAAGGTGATGTATTGATGTAATGTCAATTAATGTACTGAATGTACCAGCTGTATTGGCTGTATGGACTTGACAGCGCTGTTCACTGTTCGTTCGATGGTGCGAGTTCTAAAAATAATGGGAACTAAGAATTAGAGCTGGGATTTGGGGAATTTGGGAAACGAAAGGGACCGGCAAGTCGGCACAATCAGCTACATTATGTACCTAGGATTATACTACGTAGTAGGTACTACATATACAGTAGACATGCTCAGTGTACACCACAGGTACTTTGTCGTATAATTGCGGGCCGGTCCAGTCTTCTGAAGAATCATATCACCACGTTACTGCGTACATGTAGTAGATGCTCAGGCCTGTCAGGGTGTGCAGAATGCACAGAAAGTCTTGGAGATTAGCACCTACAGTAGCGTGGCTTACCGATATTTAGGACTTGCATATCTCGATTTCAGGCATCTTACATGTACCTAAAATCCATTCTGTGCTGACATCTTGATCCATCAACTTACTTACTTTCTTACATCAATGATAAGATGCAAAGTATGTACCCGGGAGTAGCACTCGTATTGGAGTTTTCTTCATTTCACATGAATACGGCCCAGTAGAAAGCACAAAAAAGGGGGTGTTGTCCGTCTAGGATACCCAATATCACCTCAACATTCACCTGTCTAAATCCTACCATGACCAATTGGTATTCAGCTACTCAAGGGTTCCCCTACCATATCAGCATCAACATCCACCTAACAGGCTATCAATTAGCCCTGGAGCCGTCGAACCCAGTGGAGATGCAGCTATGCTGCAGCCGCAGGGATCGTAGACGTGCCGCTTGGGGGCCTTGATTCGCCCAATCGTGGAATTAGTAGCTGTTGGGCTGAACGTGTTTCTCTCGAAAAATGCATGAAGCGTAGAGCGAGAAACGTGGAACATGGGGCATGAGCATGAGTATGAGCATGGGCATGGGGGGTCTATGGTGACCTACGTAGTACATAGCATTGATTCATGTACTGCTAAGTACTGCATGCTACCTTGTGTGTATGCTGGAGGTATCATTGATGTAGGTCACTGGGGTAAGAAACAAGGAGAAGAGGAAGAAAAGAAAGAAAAAGAATAGAGACTTGAGCCTTGAAGCCTCGAGCTCTGAGTTTGTACTCTTGTACTCATACCTGACTACCTAAAAACATCGACGTGTCTGCCCTCTTTTCTTTTTTTCTCGTCTACACACATGTAACACTCAAGCTGGTTGTGTTGCGATCTCTTCATCTTCAAGTGTGTTTTTTGGCTTCGTAGCTGGAAGGCTGTCTTTGATCAATGTGTTAGGAAGGGCGGATTCAACACCTCAAGATTTAACCTTCATCCTTCCAAGACGGATCTGACGAACCGAACGCCCAAGATGCAACCCGCATCTATTACAACCTCGGCCGCCTCCACCGCTGCGCCAGAGAGAACCATCGAAATAGAATCCCATGTCAGTGCCAATGCCAATGCCGATTCGCAATCCCATGAGCCGGACAGTACCCAAAGCCTACCGTTATCGCCGCATATTACCATCCAGCAAGAGGTCGATGCGCCTGGGCGGCCATCGCTTGCCCCTCACTTGTAAGTCCCGCGCAAAGACAAGCTATTATATGATGCAATAAAAGCTTCAAGTTGCTGCCCCGCCATTGTCTTGGCTATCGTCTAGTTGTCTTCGTCCACTCATCTAAGACATGAATTGCCGTCTAGGTCCGCACCGCCCACCGTCCCTCAGTACCAAAGTCCTATGAGGCATCACAAGAGAACGCCCTCTCAGCATCGCGAAGTTAAGGTTGGTAAGACCACGAGGAGGACACAATGCGCCAAAGCTCCCAAGCTAACCCCCGCCTCCAGGAAACACTCAATGCAAAGACTGAGTATACGAACGACGAGACCGACGGGAGGTCGCAGCAGACCATAAACCAATATACCATTCGAGAAGAGATTGGGAGAGGTTCATATGGCGCCGTACACCGAGCCACCGATCAGTTTGACACCGAATATGTGAGCGCACATACGTACCATATATCACCGTCCGACTAGACTTACCCTTCTACCAGGCTATCAAGGAGTTCTCTAAGTTGCGCCTCCGGAAGCGAGTGCAGTCCAACATCCTGCGAAGACCCGAAGGTGGTAGACCACGATCGCTCGGTCCCGGTCAGGGTCTGTTCAATGCTCATAGAAAGCAACTCAGCCACCATGACGCCGCCGAGGCGAAAGATGCCCTTTACCTAATTCGGGAGGAGATCGCCATCATGAAGAAGCTCAACCATCCTAACTTGGTACAATTGATCGAGGTTCTAGACGATCCGGAGAACGACTCGTTATACATGGTCTTGGAAATGTGCAAGAAAGGCGTTGTTATGAAGGTCGGTCTGGACGACCAAGCAGACCCTTACGATGACGAACGCTGTCGCTATTGGTTTCGCGACCTAATCCTGGGAATTGAGTACCGTAAGTTCCCAGCTAACCACTCCCTTACTTGACGCGCGCTTACACCATACTATACTAGTACATGCGCAGGGTGTCGTGCATCGAGATATCAAACCAGACAATCTGCTGCTTACGGAAGACGATGTGCTGAAGATCGTCGATTTTGGAGTGTCTGAAATATTTGAGAAAGCACACGACATGATGACCAGCAAAGCTGCGGGTTCGCCTGCTTTCTTACCGCCCGAGCTATGCCAAGCTAGACCTAGCGACGTGTCAGGGAAAGCAGCGGATGTATGGTCCATGGGCGTATCCCTCTACTGTCTGAAATATGGCAGGTTACCTTTCAGGCGGGATAATGTGTTTGAAATGTACGAGGCGATCCGAACCGAAGAACTCAAGATACCGGTCGACAACGAAGATCCAGATTTTGTAGATCTAATTACTAGGATCTTGGACAAGAACAGTGAAACCAGGATAACTCTACGCGAGATCCGGGTAAGTATTCACCTGGCCCAAGGCTCAAAGTCGCAGATACTAAACCAAGCAGAATCATCCTTGGGTCACAAAAGGGGGCACCGACCCCTTACTTTCGGAGGAAGAGAACTGTTCAGACGTGGTAGAACCGCCCAACGCGCTGGAAGTTAACCATGCATTCACGCGTAAAATGGATCATCTCATCTGTGTGGTAAGATCCGCTTCCCCTGATGCAACCTCTCCAGTACCTGCTAAACATTACATTAGTTGAGAGCAATCAACCGATTCAAAGGACTCGTCTCCAAGAGCAGGGTCGGAACACCAGAGGCAAGAACACCACGAACATCTCTTGCCCCGGATTTTGCGGAGAGGAGGATCGTTTCCGAAGAATTGACCAAAGCAATGCCAGTTTCAGAGCCTCAGACTCCTGTGCAGCCAACACATCAAAAGTCAATCGCAGAAGAGGCTGCAGAACTCGTCAAGCAACGCAGAGCTTTCCTTGCGGCTCAGCAACACGCCTCGACTCATCCGCCGGCGTCGCCAAGGGGCGAAAAGGGCCACGCGCACGATCTTACGGAGAAGACACCGCTTTTCTTAGGTATCGGTACTGGGGGGCGTGACGACTTCGCCGGCTCTGATCCTTCGGTTGATGTTGTGTCCGACTCACCTACGGGGATCGAATTCGATGTCTACAGTCGCGCGTTCGAGACGGAGATCAAGCGGATCCGATCCGACAAGAAGAAAGGTCGCGCTAGAACTTATCTCACACGACTCGTGGGGCAGCAGGAGATGGACAAGTACGCCGGCGACGACTGCATGGTGCTGGAAGCTGGCAAGTCTCTGGCGAACAGCGCATACTCGCACAGCTCGTCGACCCTGCGGGGAGGGCTCAACCACCTGCTGGAAGCGAGGGAGCACCTGCACAGCGATCCCGACGACGCGGCGGCGGAGGAGAAACGCGACAGCCCAGAGACTGTCAGAAAGGCGGTCGAGGCGACGAAGGAGAAGGGACATCGATTCGCGGATCTGGTCATGGCTGCGACTAAGGACATAAAAGAAAAAAACGGAAACAGGAACGGGAACTAGGAGGTGGCGCTTAGTGAGCATTCCGAAGTCTCCGGCCCAGCTTGGCAGGGGAAATGAATATACCCAAAAGCACGGATGACCGGAGGGGTCTTGTCTCTATGCATCCGTGGTACTGACGCGTCATCCCCCGTGAGCTTCCTTGGGATGGATACCCAAGGGACGTGATCGAACGGTGACAGAAGCGTGTTCGGGCGGGCGTTCGGGCTTTGGGGCTGAGATAAGGGGAAGACCATTTCAGGAGGAAATACGGGTTAGGGTTCATGATATGACCACCATCGGATATCACAGCTGCGCGGGCTGCGGGCTGCGGGATACGAGCTCGCGAGCCATGATGGGGATGGGGATGGGGATACGGAAGGACGGAGAACCCGGCTATCTATCTACAGAGGTTCCCATGGCCTGTTCTACTAGGTACCTACCTGCTAATATACCACGTGAAAGAGCACCAGCGCGTTTCTAGAGTAGCGATGGAGCATGTCCAAGCCGCAAGGGCCTGGCTAACTACCTTGGTAAATATCCCTTGCGCTTGCGCGATGCGAGAGTAGCAGTTCTGGAGGTCTGCGGCGTGGGATGCACCCTGGAAGCATCGGCGAATTCACATTTCTCGTCTCTGTTCTTCTTTCCCCTTTCGTTGCGTCTCTTTCCTCCCGTCTCAGCCCCCCTTCCCACGCCCACGCTACCTGCCGGCGAGGCCCGACCCTTCCAGATCTCTGCCGCATGCGCCCGGAGCGCCTCTCCGGCTGTATGTATGTATACCTATGCGGGCGTGTGTACCTAGCATGTAGGTAGGTATGAAGAGTTCAGCGCGCATGGATGGGTGCTACGAAGGTTAGGGAGGTAGGTAGGTGGCTATTGATCCAGATTTTCTCGAGCGTACGGTACCCCTTGCGTTACACTCGTGCGCGCGCTATTATCTACAGGGACAGGGACTGCAGACGCAGGCGCAGGCGCAGAGGAAGGTTTTTCTTCTTGTGCTGGATGTACATACTTGCCTGCTTTTTCTCCCGCATGCGCAGGTAGATATGTGCCTACCTAGGTAGGTAGATGTAGGCAGATGTGGGTGGATAGATACTATCGTATTACATCGCATTGGCCTCCTCACCTCACCTTCGGAAATAAGCGAGAAGCTCACCGCAGGTTTGGTGGTGGTGGTCTGCCAGGGCAAGGGACGGGAATTGCATATCTAGGTACCTACCTAGCGATCCATTTGCTGTGGATGGGACAAGTCTACCTGGGTAGGTAGGTATGTACGCAGACGAGCTGATAAATACACCCATGGGCCAGAGAAAACAGATACGCGATCAGGCCAAAGAGGTGCCAGCATCCCGCGCACGTGTCGGGGCCGGCGAATGCTGTAGGTAGATCGGACGGGCAGACACATCACATATATACTTCAATTGATACATACCGGTCGAAGAAAAAAAAGAGATCAATTGCGATGGGATCGATCTGAAACTGGCAAGCAAGCAAGCAAGCAAGCATGACTGCTTGCTTGCGTACATACATACTTACCTACATACACCGCTAATCAGCAGACCGACGGGTGTTGCGGCCACTGTTTCATAGGCGAGAAGGTTGTTCTCCCCCGGCGGATCGTGATCGCGATGATGATGGTGGTGGTGGTGGTGAATTCGGCCAACTCACCTACATAGGACCCGGGATTTGTCCACATCTTACAAACCCGCTCGGTGGCTTACAAACTTACAACACTGTGGAGTGTTTTGGTGGAGGAAATTAGGAAAACACGTTTCCCCTATCCTCCCCTTTTTTCTTGGATATTCCTTCTCCGCCATGGCCCGAATGGAAGAATCGACAACTCACCCGCCTACCTACCTACCCACCAAGGTACGTATCTAGATCCCGCGAAACCCCCCAAAGCAACCTAAATCTAACCCCAGATTTAATTCCCCCTCTCGGGGCCTGCTGCACAACACACCAGAGAAAAGGGGGGGCTGGTTTGTTAAGCGAGACCGATCTAGAACTCGATTCGGTCTGGGCTCCTCTTCTGGCACATTCGGCCGACAGACGGGACGCCGAGAGAAGACAGGCCGGGATGGAAAGATAGAGAGGGAAAGAGGGTTAAAAAAAAAAGAAGCCTTGGCGCTTTCATGATTTTCTTTTCTCTTCGGCGAGCGAAACCTTGATTTTGTGTATGTCTTGGCTTCGGCAATTGAAAGTCTTGGGAGAAGGGAGAGAGGAGCAAGGGGGAGGGGGACGGCCCGTTGTCGAGAGCGAGGCTTCGGTCGATCTAGTGACGAGCGAACATTGTGGCACCAGCCTATCTGCCTATCCGCGGATCCAGATAGGCTGTAGCATCAACATTAACTTCGAATTGGGTGGGCATGCTACGTTGGAGGCGTAGAAGAGCTCCAATCTTTGCCAGCAACTTTTGCTGCTAACCGCGAACCACGGCAGAAAGGGGGGGCGTTCTCATTGATAAGAACAACGGGCAAACACATCCACCTTTTCATGCTTGTGTCCCCGAGTACCCGACTATGCGACCGGCAACAATGGGCCTGGCCGACGCATTCGACACTCGGGGGATAGCTGACCTGAAACATTGACATCCCACGTTTCTACAGAGTATGTCGTGCCGCTAACAATTTCACGTCTAGCCCCCGTGGCAGGGAAGAGACGAGGGATTTAATGAACAACAGCCGCAACCCACATGCGCGGCGTAGCCGATGATTGGGTACAGCTTTCCAAAAGAAATGAAAGTAGAACATCTATTGATCGAAATCAAAACCACCAAATGCCTACTTACCTAGGTAGGTAGCTGTCTATAGCAAGCGTGAATATGCAGATAGCGCCATCGCATATGACGCCACCAAAGCGACCGTAGGACTAGCAAGGGGGGAAAGATCACAGACCCCTATCGACTCCCCTAACCTATTGTTCAACAACTCTCCCCCCAAAAGAGGAGGATGTGGTTGCACGCCCCCCAGGTTTTCCGGTTTCCTCATGTACGTGCGAGGCATGGAATGTCACGCTGCCGTCGATGTGACGGCCGAGGCGAGTGGAAAGATCCCTAGGGGATCTAGAACTGCCCGATAATTTTCCCGGGAGCCTTGTCTGCGTGAAATGCGCGGTGTAAGTGTACAACGAGGGTCGGTTGTTTTCTCTGTAATCTCCTGCCGTTGGAGTGGCTGGTTAGGCTCAAGAAGGAAATCCTATCCGACGTTTGCTCTGCGTTGGCCTTTGCAGCCATCACGAGGCATCGATTTATAACGAGGCAGTGTCTTCTGACTACATGCTACGAGTTAGAGCACCAGGTGTATCACTCCAAGTTGAAGCGGCTGTTGATGAAGGAGAGCTGCCAATCGGCCGAAAATAGCATGTTGCAGGAGAGCTATAGCCCCTAGGGTGGATGCCTTCGTGGAGTAGGTAATACTAGATGTCAGACCCCTCAACTCCCGTAGTAATCCCCAGTAACTCTTTTGGCGGTGGGGTTTTCGGAGCCACACAATCCTCCCGCAATGCTCCGGAGAGGAGGAAAGATTGACTAGGAAAAGCTGTTTTGGCGTAAGCGGTGTAGTGCCAGAAGGCGAGTTCGGAGAACTTCTTACTTAACCGCAGGTATCCAGGTACTACGTAGCATATGGATACTAGGCAGTTGGGTACTACGATTGACATATAATAGAGCCCTAGGCTGTTGGGAGAGACCTCGTAGTAGCGGCTTTTAGATCGGGAAGGGGAAAAGAAAAGAAAAGAAAAGGCAGATACTGTAGATGGCTTTGAGGCCACTGTTAGACCAACTACGTTAGCATCCAATACGGCGTACATGATCGGCAAAGTCTATCGTGAGACATGTGGTTATCGGACTAGAAGGTCTCTGATCTTCATTGCATAACGGCCAAACGGCTTGGCAATGATATCTATCCGCTTCGGGTTGTCGATGGCGCACAGGTATTTTGTTGTCACTCTGCTTGTATCTGCGGGTGCATAGGCGCAGGCGCAGGCGCGGATGCGGGATGCGCAGGATGGCTGCAGATGGGGAGCGCGCCACTTGGCAGGAACATGCTTCTATAGCCAGTTGTAGCGAATGGGATGATCAGATAAAGCGTGGTTCGAAAACGTTATACGTCCGCATGTATAAACTCACAGGGGTAAACGGACAGTGTTGGTCGAGGATCGAATCCTACCATAGGAATTGTATCAAGAGCTCAGCTTCAATCACAAGCTTGTGAGAGGAGAAGGATTGATGACGTCAACCCCCGAGTATACGTGGGAACGCATTCGGTTGAAATATCGAGATGCCGAGTCTAGGTTTGTTTGGTTAGAATTTGGACGTTGGTCGTAGTAAACGCCTAGGAGTCTAGGGGCGATCAATTGACTGTACACAAGTCATGGTTGAGGCTGGATGGCCCCCTCAAGATGGATTGGTAGATCAGAATAGATTCTGTCACAAATTCGCAAAACCTCGCCCAAACTGCTGGGTCCAATCGCGATCTCGTCTAACTAAGAGCCAAGCCTGCCGTAGCCTTATGGTATCAATAGATATATCCGTGCCACACGTAGGGGAGGCCACGGCAGGCCAGAGCCGATTCGGAGCGGAGAACCACCTGCCCCTTTATATTCGTATACGCCGCCTATGCAGAAATAAGCCGCTGTGGAGTCCGCCTGGAGGCCTCCAGTGCAATAAACCAAACGAAAAGAAAAGAGGGAACAAAAGAAAGTGAGAGCATCTTGGCACATGGTGGAACCACTCTAGCCCGCATATGAGAAAGCTGTCGTGCTTCAACACGACATGCACGTAGCTGTAGCTACAGCGGTAGCTATGGAAACTTTTGACATCGCAACTGGTCGGCTTCAGCAGGGATAGGAGCATAGATAGGTGCTTACCTACTAGGTACCTAGTACCTAGTAGTGTCCATAGGAAGAATACCTCCAGGGGTGTCCTAGTACTTACTAGGTACCTACCTACATACCCTCTATAGCTCGTGTAAGCAACGGGAATGACCCTCCATGTGAAAAAGGATCTTTTTGCCAGATCGTCGACGCGGGCTTGTGCTTCCTAGCTCGCATCTGTTTGGGCTGATATCTGACATAGAAAGTATAAGGTAGGTTGTAGCACATCCATGGATTTGCATAGTACTGGAGGTGGTCAATTTCTGGCGGTGAGCATGTCCGCACTTGCTATATTGTGTGTCTAGAGTAGCGGCGAGAGTCGAGACGACTGCTAACGTCGCGTTCTCGCAGCATGCGGCCTCGGTACCCGGTAGCCGAGATGGATCGTAGCACTGAGGGTCCAGATTAAGTTGTTTTAGCCCCAGTCCCGTTTTGTTCCATGTTATTATTAGCTGTCAATGTCAAGTGGGAAATGCCTCATTGACCACCACCAGGTGGCTAGTGGTCAGCAAGAGGCCTGAATGAACTTGCAACGTTCAGATGGCGGCTTGTGATGCTCCCGTAAGCTACTAGGCACTGCAATTAGCTAGATAGGATGTCGTTGTTCCGAGGTAGGTATGGTGCCATTGTTGAGAGCATCGTTTGAGGGTATCCATATGCGCATGTATATGCACGTAGTTTATAGGTACATGGTATGTAGGCGAGCACTAATTAGATCGGTAGGTACCTGGTCAAAAAATATCATTGATCCTTTCGGTTGATATTAATGGCTTGTGAATACCTTAGTAGGTAGTCATGGGGGTGAGAATGGAAGGGAACAGAGACCTCAATGACACAGCAGTATCGTCATAAGAGGAGACGAGGCGAGAAACTCATTGTGGAAGAAGTGCCGGAGACGAAGAGCCAATTCTCTTTAATTGTGCGAAAATGATGGCAATTGATGCTAATATTAGAGACTGATCTGGAATTGACCAGACACAGCAGGGTTTAATCAGAGAGATCGGTACAAAAGGAATTGTCGGGAATAAATGGTGTTAATCTAACATGAGGCTCTTTGATGGTGACCTCGTGGCATCTGAATACAACACAACTTGAACGCAACGCAGATAGATCCAACCTTTAGCTACTAGGTAAATTAAATGAGGGTGGGAGGGTTGTGTTTCCGCCATATCATCGATCTATACATGTATTCTATTAGTTAAGATGGGGGGGGAGACCTCGGGAGGGGATCAATCGATGTGTGGGCGCGGGTGTGGGCTGTACAATGCCCACCTACGCATGAGGTTGAACGGTTCAAAGTTGACGATCGATTCGCAGAACAAAGACACAAAAGGATTGATTGATTCATCAGGCCTTGGGAGAGCCCTGGACGGCACCCCTAGCAGCACCGGAGGCTTGAGGCGCTATGCACAGAAACCTTGGTAACGCAGTCCCTAAAAAAATACCCATTAAGGAAGTAAAAAGCCCACCAATCATGATCTTCGTCATTCATGTTACTTGCAGCCACTTTTGTCGTGATGGCGTTCTTTATTTCTCCGATTACTGTATCTTTTTTTTTTTTTTTTTTTTTTTCGGATCAATAGAATTTTTTGCTTCAAGATTGTGTTACCTAAGCTGCCACGATGCCTGTGACACAGCACTAGTGCAACTTAAGTTTTTCTTCTTCCGCCACCGCGTCTGGGCAAAATGTCTAAGTGGTGCTTTTCTTTAGAGATAAACGATCAACGCAAGCCGGTAATTGGTCCCATCCCTTGGCAATATTCAACTACCAGATCTATATCAATGTACTACAAGTACTCTGCTACTAGGTACCTACTAGTAGTAGTAGTCTGTTAGGGAGTCTGCTAGTAGGTACATATGTACTTAGGTTAGATATATTGATGTGCATATCAATTGATGTAGGCATCAAAAGATCCAACTTTATATTACTCAAAGTGCACTCGGCACTAACCTACATGTACACCTACATATGTGACTAATACATAACCTAGATGGGTAACGTGCCAGGTATGGGAGGCATTGGTATTATTAATTATTACATACAGTACCGCACCTGGATAGAACGCCGGCCAGGCAGGCAGAGAGGCAGAGAGGCAGAGAGGAACCAGGTATGATACCTGGTAGACGCAGGCTCAGCTCGAATTAGCACTCATCCACTGCTGTAAGTACTAGGTACCCAGTATGTGTGTACATGTAAGTTCCTCAAGTCGGGATGCGGGATTGGGGGTTCATCCCACTTTGGCGCATCTGGTGCATCTGGTGCATTCATTGTTGAGAGTCGCATCTAATAGGTTCTACTTTGTTCAATGTTCCCAGAGAATGACCCAAAAAAACGTCGAAAAGGTCCATGCTTTTTTGTTTCTTACCTGCATAACATAATTCGACATACTACATTATTACATACCACTAGGTACAGCACTAAATAAGGCGTGCGTAGCAGAGGCAAAACGGACAGGGAACAGAAGGGAGAAAAGAGAAAAAAAAAAAAGAGATACAAATACGAATACAAAAACCCTGACATCACCTACACGCGGAACCATCCAATACCCTTTTTTTCGGCCCTCCTTTCTTGCTAGTGACAATTGATTCATTCATTCCTCAGCCCAGACGGCAGTGAAAAAAGTCCATTTCTATTCGCGGTATTGGTCATCTCCACTTGGATCGACTCAAACCTGGACTCCAGCGAATCTTAATTCTAGCTGCTTCCGTCTTGCCGTCCTACTCCCTCTGCCTCTGCCTCTGCCTCTGCCTCTCTGCCTCTCTGCCTCTCTACCTCCGTACTCTGTTTCCCTCTAACCCTACTACTGTGCACTCTCTATTTGGTTTTGGCTTCTTAACAATGACCGTCTTCACATCGTCAAACCGGAATAAAGTCAGACCTCATCTGCGTCGCCTCTAACATTAGTTGGAACCATTTCAAGGTTCCTACCGATTCCTTCTCTAGGTCCAGGTCCAGGCTCAGTTCCAGTTCCAGTTCTGAACCCCAGGTCCCAGGTCCTAGGTCCTAAGACCCCAAAGTCTCAAGAAGTCATACATTAATCGACCCATTCATCGTAATATAATATTAACTTGGCTCGTTGCCGGCCTACCTTTTTCCACACTACAAATATTCTCTGATTAAATCAGATCTTCTCCCCCCTTGACCTTGCCTATACCTTACCTCACCTGAGGTGGCCCATGCCTTATCGTTAGTGAAAGGAAGCAGAGAACCAGCACCAGCACCAGCACCAGTTACCAACTGTTGCCGAGATCGACATTATTCATTCGTACCCTCGCTCATTACTCACTACTCATCACCATTCACTCGATAATTACATAGTAGTGGGAAAAGACGAGGCAAAAGCTACCTTTTTTTTTTTCTCGAAGGGGAAAAAAATCTAATCATAGGTAACCTACCTACCTATTCGTACTATTCTCACCATTCACCTATTCACCTACGACAACGTACAACTATAGTTGTTAATTTTCATCCTACCGTCATTCTTATTGTTTAATATTCATCATTCCGATTTAACCCCTACTCTTTTTAAAGAAAACAACTTTGAACTCTGTTCATCTCTCGACTAAACTGGTCATACGTCTTGCAGGTGTCTTGCAGGTGTCTAGCATTCGCATCCCCCCCGCGCTCAAGCACTTCTAGCACCACCTACCTCCACCAAACGTCGAAACATCATTTTCGTCAATCCACCCCCAAAAAGTTGGGACGACCCAGACCAAAAAAAACAGCACTAGAGGCATACAAGCCCGACAGCAGCAGCTAAACAGCACTGAGCACTGAGCACTAAAGCACCGGGCACTGGGTACTGGGTACTGGGTACTGAGCAGCTAAACTCGGGCATGCGTAGCAGCTAGACTAGACTACTATCATAGTAGCCCAGTTTTGCCCTCCCCACACTCGCGGACGCTCTTGCCCTACTTTGATTATTAACTTAACTTATCACGGGGAAACTACAAATTCCCATCGTCCCGCTTCCGTTTAATTTTCCCTCACCTTATTTTCCCTTTTTCCTCCTTCTAAATTTCCAAATACCAAATCCCCATACGCCTCCCGTCGATACGCCGTTTTGCAATTCATCATTAGTGTCGCCAACCTCTGGGCGTAGCCCACCAAGGCGACCTCGAGCCCGCCAACCATTTTTCTCGATTCGCCGAACTAAGCCTTCTACCTCACCCCCGCCGGTACCCCCCCGTCACCCCCCCGTTCCCCGTTCCCCGTCGCCAAGTGACATTTTTCCTATTCGAGACTTGATACCCATCGTCGCAATTCGCAATTCGTAATCCCACGCTTTAGCTTGTCGCTTTACGCTTCACCCTCGAGTTCGATCTCGTTCGCTTTACGCTCCTCCATCTACCGGAAATGTCGAGCGCATCAGAGAAGACGGTCTCACCCAGCGCCTCTAAGCAGTCTTCGATAAAGTCCGTCGAACTTGCCACGAGATCCCCGAGACTACGGCCGCAAAATGGTCACATCAATGCCGACAATCACCATGCCGAGGGTCAGCCGAAGCAACCCGAGAAGGCTTCGATCAAGGACAGGTTAACTCGAATGTTCTCCAATAAGGATGATATCCCCAAAGCTGGTGTCATCGATGTCTCCCAGCCCTCCAAGCGCGCTGTTCCAAGCCCTGCTCCAAGTCAGACTGGCCTCGGTGCGCCAGTAAAACCTGGCGCCGTTGCGCGCAAGCCCTCATCCACCGACCCCGCCGCCGCCGCCACCAAATCATTGCAACAACATCGATTTGTGCTCAACCCGGATGTCCAAGGCGGACACGAACACCACCTAAAAGGCAGCAAGCGACAAGAGAAGCTATCGGACTTATGGAAGTCTCTGCTTGGCAGAAAGCAGGACCAGTTACCGGATACAGATCTGTCTTTAGTCTCTAGCTGGGTGGATACCCTAAAGCAAGAGCAGGAATCGCTAGCGGGTGACAAGAAAGGTGGTCCCAACCAGAGCATCACGCTCATCGAGAAGTACGGCAAATGCCAAGAGGTGGTAGGTCGTGGCGCCTTCGGTATTGTCAGAATATCACACAAGAAGATGGAGCACGGAGAAAAACTCTTCGCCGTTAAAGAATTCCGCCGCAGACCCGAAGAGCCAGAGAAGAAGTACAGCAAACGTCTGACATCCGAGTTTTGCATCTCGTCGTCCCTGCGCCACCCGAATATCATCCGCACGCTGGATTTACTCAAGGACCAAAAAGGCGATTATTGTGAGGTAATGGAGTATTGCTCCGGTGGCGATCTCTACACCCTAGTCCTGTCCGCTGGTAAGCTGGAGGTGGTGGAAGCCGACTGCTACTTCAAGCAGATGATGCGTGGTGTTGAGTACCTGCACGAGATGGGAGTCGCACACCGCGATCTGAAGCCCGAGAACCTACTTCTGACAAGCCACGGCGCCCTGAAGATTACGGACTTTGGCAATGGTGAATGCTTCCGAATGGCGTGGGAGAATGATGCCCACATGGTCTCGGGTCTTTGCGGATCGGCTCCGTACATCGCTCCCGAGGAGTACACTGATAAGGAATTTGATGCTCGCGCTGTCGATGTCTGGGCTTGCGGTGTGATTTACATGGCCATGCGGACTGGACGACATCTGTGGCGAGTCGCTAAGAGAGACGAAGACGAGTTTTACGAGCGATACCTCGAAGGACGTCGTGACGAGGAAGGTTACGGCCCAATCGAGTCATTGCACCGTGTGAGTTTATCCCATTGACTGACAACACAAACATGATCAGCTAGGCTAACGAATCGTGCGCAGGCTCGTTGCCGCAATGTCATCTATTCCATCCTGGACCCCAACCCTACGCGACGTATCACAGCATCGCAGGTGCTGAAATCTGAATGGGGCCGTGAGATCAAACTCTGCAAGGCCGGAGAAGAAGGCCTATGAGCATTCGCGCTCACGACCGACATGCTCCCTTAACCGAAGGACGGCCGTTGAATGGTCGAACCTGATGCCGAAACGTCGTGGAACACCGTCCTTCTGCTATCCTCCTCGTCTCTGTCGATAGCGACCCTAAATTCGCTGCTGCGCCACACCGCCTCGTTAGGAGGACATATATCACCAATCACTCACCACACACCACAAGTCCCAGGTATGAGTTATAAACTCTTTTCACGAACAAATTTCTCTGTTTTCATTCCGCATGGAGTTCCGGTAAATCATGGTTTTCTGCATCATTCTCTTCTCGAGTTCGTATTCCTCACTACACATTTTTAGTGTCTACTTTCGGCCATGGCACCAGAATTTCACCACGCGTCGCATCAAAACAGGATAGGCGATAGATGCGTCAGGCGCATCGCGAGTGAGCGCCAACCCAGGGGCAGCTCTCATCGATTGTACAAGACAAGAGGCATACTCGCATTCTACTGGACAGCAGCAGAGAAAAGGGAGATCTCAGTCTCCAGGCGAACAAGGGAGGGTGGTGGTTCTCATTTGTTCATTCGTTCGGTCGGTGGCACCTCCAAAGAACGAATAAGACCTCCAATTTCTACATTATTCGATCGACGAAGCCCCGTGGTCCAAAGCATACTACAACAGGCGGTTGCAATCCAAATTAGGGGACTCACCTTGATGTCTAACGTCCTTGCGTTCTCGAGTCTCGCTCCTTGTCAGATCCCAGGCAGAAACGATGTGACTCATTGTTTCTTGCCCTAGGTAGTAGACGAGGGCAGATTAGCAATAGCTTCAAAGTAATAGTACATATTTACACTTACTTCGTTCCAAAACCCTCGTGCTAAAGGGTATTCTATACCGAGTAGCCATGTATACTGCTTTCATCAGTTATTAAACCATCTAATTCGCCCTCCTACGTAGAACAGCCGAAACCCACACACTACTGTTGAGGTTTAAAGTGCTTAACCAACCGGATTAACTACTAGGTAAGTAGCAATCAGCACCCAATATGATGCTCATAAGGACCATCTTTCGGTTATATCTGAAATCTTAAATGAAGGTTGCATACCGATCACATAACGCGCCCGCTATGTAGCCTGGAACTGTAAGTTTTCTAATGATGCCTACCTTGTAGCCTGAGATAGGGTTTTGAATCATGAGTTATAGAAGAGCCTGTTGATTCCTGCTCGGACTAACGTCTTTCATTCTTCATACCAACATGATGCTTACTCTGTCCCTTCAACGCTGGTCCATTCCCCTTGTAAATATATATGCGTGTGGGTTCCTAAGTGCCATCCGTACAAGTATACAAGCAAGTCAAAAGCTATGAACAGGCGGGCCTATCATTGCCGCCCAGGTATGTTATGCAGGGTTACAAAAGATATAAGGGATAATTGTGGCAATCAAAAGAGGATAAGGTGACGTTGTAACTGTAGAGCTTTTAGCTGAGAGAGCCAGGCTCTAGCGGTTTCTAAATACTCTCCAGGTGGCCTGTTTACCGCGTCTTCCATCTATAAGGGTCTGAAATGGACTTCGTAGAAGGAGACGAGAAAAATAATCCCCGTTGGCGGGAAAGTAATGGTTTATGGTAGAAGAATGTGTATATGCCCAAAGTGCAACCAATTCCACAGTCAGCCGTAATACATCAGTAGCTAGTCTAACCCTGGACATACGCTACTAGAAAGTAGGAACCCTCTGAAGATTGAAGTCGTTCTCGTAGCGTATCAGGTCGATAAGTGAGCACCAGCGCCTCAGAAGTCTTACAGCCTCACGGAGGTTATTCCTCCCTCTGCAGAAGCCTCTGCCCTCCTTCTAACATATTCGTTCTCTCTGGGAACAACTACTACTGTCTCAACGAAAAAAAAATAGGGGGGGATGGAGGATGAACCCGTTAACAAAGCTGCCCAAGTGATAGTTGAGGACGAACGAGGTGGGCGGGTAGGGATCAGGAAACGAAGGGAGGCAACGGTATGCCTTCTGGACTGAGAACTCACTTTCCCTGATGATGAGCCCAGGGTTCCGAGATGGCTGGGGATATCCGTGAGACATGTAAGCAGCAATACATGACTGGCGGTGTTGACGATGGCTTACCGTGAAGTTCAGCGGGCCCTGGGGTCGAATATGTCTGGGTGGTATAACCCCGGCATCACCCCCTTTACCTTTTCGTGGATTTCCTTGCACCGCAGCCCCTTCCTGGGATAATAGGTCTACCATATTTCCAATTCTATTTTTCTACTCTTGTTGAACTCCACCCGTGCTTGGTTATTCTTTCAAGGTAAGTTGACATATCCAGTAGGCCTCCGCAGTATCGTCAAGGGCAGCAATCCGTTCAGGGGCCTATAATATCTACATCCATCTGGAAGCCAATACACTGGCCCCTTTCAAGACGCCCAGAAGTATTATATCAAGGAATCCATGGTCACTTAACATCTAGCTTGGCCCCATGACTTGAATTAGACTCTCAGAGCTATTGTGGCTTGATGTGTTAAGGGTAGGCATGGAACTAAACTTGAACGACTTGTGCCACCCGGGAGGATAAGTCACCTCCCCGGGTAGGTACTCACACAGGCTCAGTTTACGAAACTGGAGGCAAAGCGCGTAGGCATCGTGTATTAGCATAGACAGAGATGTCCTTACCAGATATGGCCTCTGACAATCTTGAGAGTAAGCGGATATTATAAAAAAGGGGGAAAAAAGCATAAAAGATATTAGCCAGCCGACGAATCGAACACCAAAGGTTGTTATGCTTTACAACTTATACCCCTAATGTCAAGAACGGTGGTCCCGCAATATGAGAGATCTCAAGTACCTACCTGGCGCGTCACGATCTGGTGTGAACGGGCCCGGTATCAGGGCACATCCAAGACACTACGGGCGCTTGATCTTCTCCTTTCGAGGCATTCGTCCTTCTTATACAGGTCTGCAGGTGGGTGTGCGCCCGAGCCTGCCTTCTGGGACTCCTTGAAGCCTCAACGTTCTCCTTTTCTACCCTCCAACTCTCTTCAACCCAGCGAGCCACGCGACGCCGTGTTCGACAGCCCGGCGGGAAACTACTAGGTGAGGTATTCTCAGCCTGTATGAAGTTGGTGGACCCAGAGGGGATGTGGTAGGCGGTATATACCTGGTAGCCTCGGCCGAGCCGCCCATTTCCCGGCGGATATCACCCCCATCACACCCCGGAACAGGCCGCGTTGTCCACCGCGTTGAGAAGGCTGGACGTGGAAAGTTGCCAGAAAAGCCCGTCCAGAGACCCCTATTTCTTCATCTGCCTACCTACCTACCTACCTAAGGTAGGTATGTTTACTACCATACCCCCAAAGTCCTAGCCGGCTCAACCCACACGACCCCGGAGCCCTTCGAACGAGTCGCAGGAATCGAACGTCTCTTAGGGTCTCCAGGGGACCGGACTTACCTTCCCCCAACGTCACAACGCCATTGCTGGTATGAAGCGTCGAACCCATCGTAGCTCCAGGTGTAAGAGCCTTGAGGTAAGCCGGGCTAATAGGTACTACCCAAATTATCTTACGGAGGTTAGACAACCCCTTTCCTCCACCCCTCTTAAGAAAAAGGGGTTCGATGGCGGAGGTCGTGCTATGGAGGGCATCAAATTCTGAGCCTGTACGGATCTACTAGACTTTCTCTCTTCCATGTAAGATGAATAGGTAGGTACCTAGATGAAGCCAGCGAGGGATGGTGGACATAGGCAAGCAGTGCCGGTGAGCAAACCAGAATCAGGTATCCAGGTGTCCACGTAATCACATTTGCCTCGGGTCGTTCCTCATGGCGTCACGGAAGCCCGGCAAAGCCAGTCATCACGACACCAACAAAACCGCCACGATTCCGCTCGAGGTGACATATCACAAGATCCAGCGCATTCACATTACAAGCTTAACCTCACCGTAAGCACATAACGCAGCCGTACGTGTAAAAGTGTTGAAAAGAGCCATATTATGTATTTACCGGAGCCCCGATCCCCTCCTAAATAATTCCGGACTCCATTTTTTTCGAGTGAGAAAGAACCGAACCCTCTACTCCCCACGAAAGCCCATTGTGTCTTGGCTGCCTACCTAGTAGGTAGTTTGTCCACCGGGTTGAATAAATACACACACACAAGAGACAGACGGACACAGACACAGACACAGACACAGACCCCCTTTCCCTTGGCCTGCCTCTTATGGCCGTGGCATCTGTTTGCATCCCAGCCGCCCCATCCCTTCTCCCACAGATATAACCACCGGTTTCGTATTTCATGTCTTCCTCCGCGTCAAGAGAAGAAAATTCGGTGAAGCGGATAATAATTCACTTCCCAGAAAAGACAGAAGGACCACATACACCTTTGAAAATTACAAAAGGAAACAATCCCCAGCATCTCCGTTCTCCTACTAACACTGGTGTTAGATTCGCAGACCAGGAGATAGCGCCCTCACGTGGCTCCCGGGAGTCCGACCGCCTGATAGCAGCCGGAACATCCGCCGTAGCTCTCGTGTCTAGAGGCCTCTATTCCCGGGCGATGTAGTTAGCACTAAGACATTATATCCTCCATTCGTTGCCCGCATCCTGCGAGCCAACGACCCACGTCAGGAAGATAGGATCATATGCGTGTCATCAATAGCGAGCATAGGCCGTTATGTCCTAAGCTCGAGCATTGCCTGCCAACAAAAGCATATTCGCCTCCCAAAAATATCTTGGATGGAGCTTGTATACGAGAGTAGGGTCGTATGTGTTTCGTAACATGGCATAAAAGTCATGAAGCTACAATGGAAATCAATTCAACCCGCCCTGGTCAGGTATTCGAGAGGGGCATTCATGAGTGAAATAGGTCCCAGGCTCTCTCGCATAACCTCAGGAACTCTTCGCGCTTCTGTCGCTGCGTCTCGGGACTGTCTCGACCGGCTCCAAACGGCCCCCTCCGCGTAGGTGGGGGGCCGTGACCTAGAGGTGGACTGCTTCCCTCCTCGTACTCAGCCCTAGTTCTTCGCTTACTCGTGCTTCGGCCAGCATCTAGGATGTTAGGACCATTGCGAGGCGATGGGGGCGTAGGGGGTTGATGGCCCGTATAGTGCACAAGCTTGGGTAACAGCTCCGGTCGACCTCCGGCCATTTCTTGCTGTACCTCTTCCGCAGACTTGTAGTCTCGAGGCCGGCCTGACATGGGTGCCTGAGATGGGGCTGGCGGCGGATGACCCGGCGAAGCTAGCGGTCCATGGCTAGAGCCCGGATATAAGGGTCTGCCGCCTGGTTCCGCGTGAGATGGGAGTCCCTGGCTACCGAAAACATCCGAGATAGGAGGTAGACGATTGGCCGTCTGGTTAGCAGGAATGTGATGAATATGGGACGTGCTCGACAGGTTCGAGGGCTGGTTCGCTAAGTGTCGCGTCAAGGGCTGAGGGTTGTGACGACCAGTGAAGGTCTGGCCTAACGGCGCGGACTGGATGACTCGCTCATTGGCGAATTGCTCGTGGGAGGGTGCTACGATGCTCAGCCCCGGAGGGGCCTTGTTTCGTCGGGACATGCCTGGAGTCTTTGCGGCGAAATGAGAAACGGGGTCCTTGTCTCTTCCCGCATCAGGACCGTCCCCCTTGGCGGATTGCTGCTGTAACCTAGCCTCGATAATACGACGTTGCTGCTCCCTAACGTTCATGCTCTGCTGCAAATGTTCCTTCATCACCGGGTCTTGGGTGACGAAGCCGGGCGACAAACACGCGATGCCAACCTCTTGAATTCCGAGTCCTTCCCTTCCTAGTGCTGGGCGTGCCGTCGCAGCGCCCGACCCAGTGAGGGTATTCTTGGAGAGATCCAGCTTTCGGGGACGATGCCGGGTGGATGGGATGTCAGGCGAACCTGGCTCCTTCTTTACGATAATCTTGGGTCCGGAGCTGCCCGAAACATTTCGAGTTCTGTAACAGAAACAAGTTAATACAAGCCAATGTCGACGTGGTAAATGTACAGATAGAAAAGACGTGGGATGACTATGTTCGGATTTCGTCCGATTTGGGAAAGGGTTGAAAGTGTGTGATGGATTGAGGGATCAAGCAAAACTTAGAAATAAAAAATTGTACTTACGCGCTTGGAGGGGAAGACTTTGCGGCAGGCTGGGCAGCCGACCTAGTGGGACTTCGGCTGGCAGGACGTTGCGATGCAGCAAAAGAAGCATTGGTACTCGGGGTACCCGAAACCGCAGCCAGAGTGCGTGGGACGGAAGGTGATGAGACCGGCGCAGCGGCAGCGGCAGTTCCTGTCGCAGTCGCAAGGGAAGAGGTAGCACCCGCAGAGCTGGTCGCAGGCGCCAACTCAGCATAAGCCGGTCTGTCGTGGGGAGCCGGGGAAGGGGCCATAGCGATCGCCGCGCTCATGGTGCAAAATTTTCGTAGGTAGATTATGTACGTATGTACAAAAAGGAAAAAAATAAAAAAAGCTCAAGCTTTTTTTTCTTATTATGGAAATTCCAGGTACGATGATGTTAGTTTGGGATTGAGTTTTTTCCCCCCTTTTCCCTACTGTGTAGGTACTTTGGCTTTTTCTTGGTCGCTTGTCGCTGATCCTCTCTTATTTTATTCCCGGCTGAAATGGCTGATGCGCCACGCGGGAGTTGGCAGCAGGTGAGATAAATGAAAGCAAGGTATTAGAGCAGAAAAAGAACGGTTGCAATGATGGGACAAGACGCTCCAGACGTCAGGCGAATAGATTGATCAACGATGAGGCGCACTTCGAACCCTCCTTCACGCTCTCGCGCAAGACCGGAGTTGCAGAAATATTGATGTTGGGCCCCGATTATTGTTGCAAGTCGCCTGTGGCCAATAATTATGACCTTCTCCTTTTTCTTAATCTGCCCGACTCCCGTATTGGTAGGTTGGTGTGCTTGTTCCAAACGCGCCAATGATCAATTACTGGATTGATTTAACCTATTAATTCCTCTGGATGAGCTTTCTTAGCTTGCCAATCGCCGAGAGTACGAGGAACGAATAGGCAGTGCGCGTCAGTTCCCGAGTAAGCAATCACTTCTCCGTAACGCGCCTATATTCCTCGTCGGGCCTTGAACCGGGCGGATCAGATCTGGATCGAAGCCAAAGGGATGGTAATGCGGCCGACTGCAACGAAGTTTGTCGAGGGAGTTAAGAATCCGGAGAGCCCAAGTCGTCGGATGTGATCAATATTTCGCTTATCGGTTCGAGGGACGTTCCTGAAGATCGGATCCGAAATAGTTCGTTTGCACCGTTCTTTGTCTAGAAAGGAAACGTTTTCTGGGGTGGCTCTACTAATTGTTGCTCTTTCTTGTTTGTTCTTGAATCTGGTTTCAAGTCTTGGCTTTTGGTTATGTCTCTCAATTCTCTTCCTGCCTCTTTCTCAGATTGACTATGCTTATTAATGAATGCGCCTCAACTCGTCTTCTCTCAATTCTTCTGCTCGATGCCGACACACCGGGTGAAAACTGCAGGCGATGCTCGGGAACTCTTGCTGCTCTAGAAGGGGGCGCTCGTCACACAGGTAGGTAGGTTTGAGTCTCTGGGACGAGGACTACCGGTCGATGTAAATCGGTGTATTACTACGGTATAAACAAATACCAAAATGTGGCTTGAATATGGGGGAATACGAGGCGGGACAACGTTGAACGAAACAAGCGCTGGGACTTGAGGCAAGCAGATATTTGGAGACGGTGGATTTTGTATATACGGACCGCACCGAAACTGTTCCTCGTAAAGAGAAAATATGACAAGGAAAGGAGAAAAAAGAGAGAGAGATTATACGTCGCGAGGGAAAGAAGTCGTAGCGAAAGGGACTCGACGAATGTGTAAGGGAGGAGGGGGGGGAGTTTAGGAAGGAAGAAAAGGAAGTATGGATAGAATAGATGGGATGAGGATGAAGAATTAAGGTATCAAAATGTAAAGGTATGTAGGGTTTAATGGGTGAGATAATAGGTAAGATAATAGGTAAGGGTAACTAGGCAAGTATGGGTAAGTGGGTTAGCGAATAGTAGTAAAAAAAGGTCGAAGGAAGGGAAGGGTTTAGGTGATTTTAGTTGGGATAGGGATCTATCAACGTAGTACCTCTATGGCTCTATGGCTCTATGACTCTAGGGTTCTAGGGTTCTAGGGTTCTAGGGCTCTAGGGCTCTAGGGCTAGTGGGAAAGGAAAGGAAAGGAAAGGTTCGAGTTTCGAAGCAGAAAGGAGGGGCAAAAGTTCAGTTTCTGATGGGCCGACCTCCCCATCCATGGATGTTATTACATTACATAGTACCTCCATCCATCCCATCCATCCCATCCAGACAATTCAGACAATTCAGACCATACATGTACCCATACAGATTGATCCATGAAATTGTATTGACGTTGATGGATTGGTATCAAAATATTATTAGCGGGGTTTCTCTTCAGGGACAAGAGAGGCGCTGGGGCGCTGGGGCGTTTCCAGAAGCACAGACTTGCCCTGCCCTGCAGCTCCCTGGCTCCCTGGCAAGTCCTGAAGAGCCCTGACCACTTAATTCTCTTACCATTCTGTAACTTGCTGCCATTCTCCATTCTCCATTCTCCATTCTCCACAACTCGCTGCCGCTCTACGAACGACGGACGACAGACGATAATAATTCCCGTATATTACTTACCGCATTAGGCACTCTGAGTCATTAGCGTGCTTGAGCTACATGCGCTACAGGTGCTGCTACAGGTGATGCCACAGGTAGAGCGAGCACAGACCCAGAGGGCGGAGGGCGGAGGGCGGGTCTGGTAGCCCTGGGCGCTAGTGTGCCAGGTAGACACTAGAGATTCAAATCGCGATTTTACTACGTAGTATGTATGAAAGGGGTAGAGACCAGTGGAGAGGGTTTGAAGAGAAAAGAGGGTGGGAGTTGGAGGGCGGAGGGGCGGCAGAGCGGGATAAGGAATGACACAGTTCTGTGTGTCAGTGTGTCAGTGTGTCAGTGTGTCAGTTCATGAGAAAAAGTTGTGGACTTGACGATAGAAACCCCTGTCGGCGAGGAATAAAGACATGCACAATTTGATTGTCTGCCGTAGAAGCACAGAAGCACAGCCCATGCCAATTTTCAATTGCCATCAATATTCCATATATTCCATGTATTCCATATATTTCTCGTGTCATGACGAAATCATTCAATACGAACTGGAAACTAGAAAACCGATGAACGTACATCCAACAGCATCAATATTTTGCTTGTCCTACAAGCTACCCTCTCTCTCCTCTTTTCTACTCCTACTTCCTAATTCCTAATTGATCAAGTCTAGATGCAGAGAAGAAACCACCTGCATCCACCAGTGCAAGCTGCATGTGAATGTGAAACCCAAGCTGCCAACCGAGTGGGAATACGCTAAGTTAGGTGTTTTCCCTCTCTGTCTCTCTCTCCCTCTCTCTTTTTTTCTTCTTTCCTTTCCTTGCCACGCAAAGAATTACCAACCGAAGAAACAAAAGACCCAACCGTAGGTACTGGGTACTGACCTACTACTAGCGTACCTAGTAGCTATGTAGGTATGTATCTACATAATACCATGCTACCATGCTATGTAATCTGCTAGTTTTAGCTTATCCCCCAGTTTAACTAGGGGTCAGGTACCTGGCAGAAAGAAAGACATACAGGTGGATACCAGTCTACTAGGTACGCACTATGGACGCTAGGTATGTGGTGTACTATATGTACTATCAAGTGATATGTATTATAT
This sequence comes from Hypoxylon rickii, assembly GCA_902806535.1. Lineage (NCBI taxonomy): Eukaryota > Fungi > Ascomycota > Sordariomycetes > Xylariales > Hypoxylaceae > Hypoxylon > Hypoxylon rickii. The sequence continues at coordinate 3,360,310 of CADCWY010000004.1, read as the reverse complement.
GTAGGTGCTATAGTACTTCTCGTGAACGGTCAAGGAAAACAGAAGGTGTTTATGGGACTGTTTACCCTTTTGGGAGCAGTTGAGGTCGAATGGTGGCAACTAGCAGAAGTACAGAAGATTAACAGGTGGTAAAAAGGCTGGCCTCGGGCTGGTAAAGCTGCTGATGAAGCTGGCAGGCTGGCAGGCTGGCAGGCTGGCAGGCTGGCTAGTGGTAGGCTCGGCAGGATAATTCAAGCCAAGGAATAGAACCCCTGGTTGCTCTGCCTCCGTAGGTTGTTTTACATTGATGCTCACCAACCTGGTCCAACCCGCCCAGCCCGTCTAAGCCATCGACATTTTAACGCAGTAATCAGTAATAGTTCAAGGGATGAGATAGGATGGGATGGGATGGGATGGGATGGCATAGCATGGCATGGCATGGCATTCGTCTCGACCGTCATTGGATCACACGCCACCGATTCCAATCTGGAATTCCGGCTTTTTTTTTTTTTTTCTCTCTCTATCTGTCCGTGTTTTATTTTCATATTCCCAATTCGCCATCAACATCATCATGAATGCAAGAAAAAGGGTTTCAAGGGAGGTAGCAGGTATAGCCGAAGAAACCCAATCGGTTCGGCCCTGCAAGATGAAAGATAAAAAAGATTTACACAGACTATTGAAATGTCGAAACGCAAGATGCTTAGAACGGCTCTCGGCTCGGACGGTGCAGCAGCATCATTCGTCCAATCACGTCACACAAGTCGCCGATGTTCTCGTTTTTCTCCTTAGCTTTTTTACATCCCACTACAGCCACTACGGCCACCACCACAGTCACCACCACAGTAACGCAGCAGGATACCGGTAGGATAATACATAGTACCAGGCATAGGTACGGATAACGCTACCAAAAGTTTTGTCCATAGAGCCAGTTGCCCAGGTCTTGGCAGCTGGTCCAAGCTGGTCCAAGCTGGTCCAAGCTGGGGATGCCAAGATCCTTCACGGCTGTTGTCAGCCGTAAGCTGGTAAGGTCAGCTGTGTACCCGCTGGTTTGAAGGTAGCTGACAGTGCCGGATGCTCTCATTACGTAAAGCCAGATAGTCGTTGACAGGTGGTTCTTCGATCTGCAGCTGTTCCTATGGACAAAACTTTTGGTAGCGTTATCCGTACATAATACCTACATAGTAGTAGGGAAGGGAAAGGTTCTACGTTGAATGAGGATGGGATGTGGGATGCAACTGTGTGCCTCCATTCGTCCATCGAGTTACCCACTCGTCCCAAGTGTTGCCGCAAGGTCCACCCTAAGTCGTATACCACTGCAACATCAATTTTCAGGTGAATTCAGGTGAAGCTACTATCCCCAGCGGACTACCAGTCAACTTCCCAGTCCACGGAGCCTATACTGGCGAGAACTGGGTAATACTAATTACCTATACCAGTGCTAGCGCAGTTTAAACTGACCGAATCGACTGTTGTTTGTGTGTGTCTTGTGCCTTGTCTGTCAGTTTAATCTGTCCGTTCCTATCCAAGAACCTCGGGATCCAAGCTCGTCAGATCAGATGAAAGATTGCCTTGACCCTGACGCTAGGTCGGGTATACGTAGGTAGGTAGTATAGGTACCTAACTGCAACTCCAAAGCCCTACTTTGTATCGATGTATTCAACCGAAAAGGACACCGTCCGTTTGGAACCTTGGAACCTTAGAGGCTTTCCTCCTGCCTTAGCGCTACCACCTACTTACCTTGCATATGCTAGTACTCTCGCTGTACATCTCTGCTCAGATACGCCGCATACAGCATTGGTATGTCCAAACATCCCAGATATGTAGGAGATATGTATTGGAAATGCGAGTGTTCCCTATCGAGTAACCTCCTTTTCCGTTGCTTTACCGTTGAGCCCGTCCCTACAAGCTACCCAAGCAGGCTAAGCTACCGTACCTACTAGGCATTATAATAGTTGCATCAAATATACTATCCTATTTATCAAGAGTTATATATAGATGTCTATAGCTTTATCATGACGGCAGGTAGATGAGCAATGCTCGACTTTCTCATAGACCACCGCCCTTTCATCTTGTTTCAGGCGTAGCCTCCGTTCGGTCCGGGGAGGAAGAAGAAGAGAAAGAATAAACGGCGGGATTGCGGCTTGGAGTGCCGCGTCGAAGGAGTGAACAAGCTCTTTTGTGGCGGTGGCCCGTGAACAAATCATCGTTGGACTAGCTGGCTAATCTACCTAGGTTGGTACATGCCCAGCAGCGGATCGCCGTCAAGGGTTATTTTTTTATTATTTTTTTTCCCTCTACTTTGGCGGGATGGGGAAAGTTCTTCTCGTATCGACAAGACACGTACTTACGTATGAGGGGCCGAGGGGCTTGTTTGAAAGTTACCCCCTGTTGATCGCGTGGTGAATCGTGATGTGTATGTGCCGTACATCAGCGTAATAAAACTGCTATGTAATAAAAGGCGGGAGCCTCTCCCCCTTGTCTACCCCGTCCTGCCCGTCTACGAAAGAAGGCAAGCCGCTCCCATGAGTCATGGATCATCGACGTAGAAATGATGAGAAGCAAACACGTTCGTTCATACCGCATGCCGTACCGAGCGAGCTCGCAGATTGATACAGCAGCAGAGCAGCAGAGTAGGCAGCAATTCGTTCGAAAGCAGCGAATTGCCGACGATCGGGACAATCGGGCTTCAGGTGTGTAAGCGCCTTTGCAAAGTTGAAACGCGAACTCTTGGCTCGTGTCCAATCCCCAAGCCCAATCCCAATTCCAATCCCCAGAACAGGGAACCTGGCGCGGTGACGACAAGGAAGATCTCGTTACCTTTTAGTGCTCTAGCGGGCATGGTGCATCATACTATGGGTGGTACTACGGTAGTACGGAATACCCAGGCAATATTATTCTTATTAATTGGCCCTTCCCGTACCGTCCCAAGTTGCATTACGAGACTCGCTGTCTCAGATTCTCGACTCAGCAAAAGTGAGATCTTATCTTCCGAATGCCATTGGTAACAGATAGCAGTGCGATGTGAGAGATGCATTATGAAGGGTCGAAAGGGGGTTCTTTGCGGTTGCATACCTGTTGTAGAATCCTAATCGCATAGTAGGTGTTCACATCAACCTATGTCAAGTACTAGGTAACTACTCGGACACCAGATAGAAATGAAAATAAATGATCCCTTCTCTTCCCGTCCATGCGCTCCCGCGAGATCTCATCGGACGACCTAGCCTGGGAAGGCTTAGAAATCCATAGTACCCATAAACAGAGATCCGTGGGAGGAGAAGCCTTACCAAAGACATCCCACATCACGAAAGAGCAACGAGTCACGCCTGTTAATACATATACATTTAAATTAAGTAAACTAATCGACCCCACCAGGTTTTACAATAGACTGCTTTTGCAATATCTTTAATTAAGTTATCTTTTATATAATAAATTTAATTAAAATTATAAAATATATTTAATAAATTTGAAAAAATTATTTAAGGTTTAATTTTAATTTTTTATTAATATAATTATTATATTTTATATATAAATTAATATTTAATTAAATTAACGTTTATATAAATGGTAATTTTTTATTTTTTCGATTAAATATTTTTAATTTTTAATAAGTTTAAAAATTTTATTATAATTAAATTTAATATATTAATATATATTAAAACGTATTTATTAAATTTTAATTATAAATGTTTAATTTAAATAATTAATTTATTATATTTATTAATATATTAAACGATAATTTTATTAATTTTATTAATTAAATATTTAATATTATAATAAATAAATTTTTAATGTTTTTTAATTTTATGTAATTATTTTATTACGTTATTAATTTTTATTAATATATTAATATATGTTTTAAATAATTAATAAAACGGTATAATTATATATAAAAGTAAATTTTTTTAAGAAAAATATATAATCGATTATTTAATATTATATTAAAGTTTAAAAATTATAATTTAATTTTTATTAATTTAATTATATATTATATAATGTAAACGTTTTATTACCGGTTTTTAATATATATTAAACATACGTTATTTATATATTAAAACGGTTATTAAATATATTTTATATTACCGTATTTTTAACGATAATAATTTTTATCGATAAAAATTATTAAGGTTTTTACTAGTTTTTATAAAATAAATCTTTTAATATATTTAAGAAATTTTTAATTTAAAACATATTTTATAAAATATATATTTATTATTTAATTTATTATATTTTAATATAAATTTTTATATTTTTATAACGTTTTTTAATTTTAAATCGTAAGTTTATTTAAAAATTATACTTTAATTAATAATTATAATTTTTAAATATTTTAAAAGTTTTTAAACCGTAATATTTAATATTTAATATATAAATTAAACTAGTTTTTATCGTATAAAAAGTAATATTATATAAAAATTTTAAGTTTATAAATAATAAAATAACCCTTTTTTAGCCGTAAATAAAAATTCGAAATTAATAATTTTAATTTTAAAAGTAATAAAAATAGCCTTTTTTTAACGTTTAAAATAATTAATATTTTAAAATTAACAATTTTATCGATTTTAAAACTTAATTATACATTTTTAAAATAAAATAAATTAATATAAGTTAAAAATATCATAAATACGCTTAAATTAACATATATATACGGCTTCGAAAATTACTAATAAAATAAAAGCTTAAAAAGCCGTAAAAACATTAAATTTATCGTTAAATTTTTATTTAAAAAATATTATTCGGTTATAAAAATCTTTAAATATTAATAAATATTTTAAAAATTAAAAACCGATACGAACGCTTTTATTATCATTTATCGTAAAACTTAAATAATTTTAAAAGAATTTTATAACACTTAAATTAAAAATACGAAAATATTTAAAATACGAAAAACCTTAAAATTTATTAATAAAATTCCCTTTTTAATATAAAATATTAAATAATTTAAAAAAATATTAAAAAAAATAATAAAACGGTAAAAACAATTTTAAAAATAATAATAATAAAGTAAAAATCCCTTAAAATTTTATATAATATAACGTTAATAAGTTAAATTATAACATTTAATAATTTTAAAAAAATAATTTCGTTAATTTTAAATTTAAAAATTAAATTTTAAAATTAATAAATTTAATATAATTATTAATATATTAAATAAACTAAGTTATACCTTAATTAATTTTACGTAAATAATAAAAAATCTAATAATTTTAACGATAAATTACTTAATTTTTAAAATAATTTTATAACCGTTTTAATTCGTTTTATTTCGGAAATTAAAATTATTAAAGTTAGTTTTTTAACTTAATTTAAATAACTTTAAAAATTATAACCTTAATATATAAATTAAAAATAAAAATATTTATTATTTAAATACCCATTTATAAAAAATCGGATAAATAAATAATTAAATAAAAATTTTAATTATTAATACATATTTTTAATAATTATTATCGTTTATTTTAAAAAAACCTTAATATAATAAAACATAAAATTATTTTTATACGAAAAATAATTTTAAAATCAAAATTAACAACTTAATTAATACGGTTATTAAAAATTTAAAATTAAACCACTTAAAATTAAAAATGGCTTAAAAAATGATTATATCGTAAAAATATTAAAAAATAAACTTATTAAACGTTATATATATAAAATTTTTAAATATAAAAAATTTAAGATAATACTTTTAATTTTTAATTATTAAAACATTTTTATAAAATATTATATTTATTTTTAAATCCTTAATTAATAAATTTAATAAAAACATAATTATTTTTAAATATTTAAATTTTATTATTTAAAAGTAAAAATATTATATAAAAGTTATACGATTTTATTTTATAAATAATTTAACATTTTTATTTAAAAATTTTAATTTAAAAAACGGTTTTAAGGAAAAAATAAATTAAATAAATCTATAATTTTAAAAATAATTTTTACGTTTTATAAATAAATTTAATTTTAAAATAAGTTTTAAAATTTTAAAAACGAGGTTTTTAAAATAATAATTTTCATTTTAAAAGATAAAAATACTTTTAAAATCAAAAATTTTCCAGTTTAAAAATAACCGAAATAATCGGAATAATTATAACAATTTTTAGTTTAAAATTACCGTTTTAATTATTAAAATAAATTTAATAAATAAATACATTTTAAAGGATTTAATAATTTCCGAAAAAATTTAATTAACGTTTTAATTATTATTAACGGTATAATTAAAAATAAATTAAATTAAATAACATTTAATTATATTATAATAATATTATAATTTAAAATCATAAAATTATAACGACATAAAATATAATAAATTATTATAAAATGATTATATTTATTATAATAAAAACGATAATAAAATTAATTTTAATTTTAACATTAAATAAAAACTAAAAAAATTATATTTATATAAAAAAATATAATAAATTACAACTTTTTATTTATTTTAAAAATTAATAAAAACTAACCTTATAAAATTTACTTTATAAAATAAAAATTTCCCACATTTTAAAATAAGATAATATTAACAAAAAAATATTAAATTTTCTATTCCTAAAAATATAAAAATTATTTTTAAAATAACATTTTTAATTTCTATAATAATTAATTTCGTAAAATTATTAAAGTAAATTTTTACTAAAATAAACCTTTTAAAATAAACCCCTAACTTTTTAAATAATAATTAAATTATCGAAATTAATTTAAATCTTTTTAAATTAATATATTTAAAGGTTAAAATGTTTTATTTTAAAATATAAATTAAAGTTAATATTAAAAATCTTAAAATATTAATTTATTTAAATATAAATAATTTTAATATATTAATTAATTAAAATTAAATAATATAATAAATTAAAAACTTATAATTAAAAAATTAATTTAATATTAATTAAAAAATTAAATTTTAAATTATTATTAATATTAAAATAAAATTTAATTTTTATATGTTAAATTTTATTAAAAATATTTTAATTAATGGTTATTTTATAATTATTATTAACGTTATTAATAATTTACTTCTTAAAATATTTATTAAAATTAATTTTATAATAAAATATAAAATTAAGATTAATTTTACGAAATTAATTTATATAATTAACTTAATTTTCGGTATAAAAATTAAAAAAAGTAATTTAACGGCTAAAAATAAAATTAATTATATAAAAGTTATTATTATAAAATATATTATTATACCTTTTATATTAAAAATAATAATTAACATATATTACATTAATTTTTAACGTTAATCGATAAAAAATTAAAGTGTATAATTTTATTATTTTAAAACCGTTTATAAAATTATAATTAATATAACCGTAAATTAATTTTTAATTAAATAATTAATAATTTAAAACGATAAAACTTAATTAATTACTTTTTAAAAAACGAAAAGCTTAAAATTATTCGTAAATATTAAAAAATAAAAAGCTTAATTAATAAATTAAACTAATATTTCTATTTATTAAACCGTAAATATAATACGAAAATAATAGAAAAAATAATTAATTATTTAAAAGTTAAAACATAACGTAAAATTAAAAATTATTTTAATTTTAAAATAAAAACTGTAAAAAATAAAAATAAATTTTTAAATTATTTTAAATTAAATTTTTATACGTTATTATATAAAATCATTAAATTAAATAACATTTTTAATATAAGTTTTAAAATTAAAATTATAATAATTAACATTAAAAATAACATATTTTTAAAATAAAAAATTATTTAATAAATATAATATATTTTAAAATTAAAGTATAATATTTATACTTAAAAATAAAAAATACGCATTAATTTTATTAACGGTTAATAAAAGCAACTTAAACTAATATAAGTATATTTTATAAAAATAAAAACCGTAAATTTTTAATAAAATTTATAATAAATTTTATAATTAAAAAATTAATTTTTAAAAATGGTTTTATATTAATAACTTATTTAACGTTTATAATATAAAAATAAATTAATAATAAAAAAAACACTTTATAATTAATTTTAACCTTTAAATAAATTAATAATTTTAAATATTTACTTATTTTTAAATTAAAATAACATTATAAACGTAATAAAAATAAATAATAATTTACTTTTTTAATATTATAATATTTTTTATTAATTTTTAATATATATAAAACACCGTAATCGTATAATTATTATTAATTATAAAAGTTTAAAATATTTTAATATTACGTTAATAAATTTTAAAATTTATTAATATACGGTTAACGATTTATAAACCGCTTATTTTTTAATATAAAAATTTATAAAAGTATATATTAATAATATTATTATTTTTAATTTTAATGTAAAAAATATTTTAAATATATTAAAATTATATTAGAAATTTTAAATAAAATTAAAATATATATTAATTTTAAGAAATTTTTACGGCATATTTATTAATATAATTATTAAAATATATGGTAAATAATACTAGTATTTTTAAAATAAATAATCGTATTAAAATATTTAAAAACTTTAATTTTTTATATTTTAAAAAGCTTAAAATTTATATAAATATAATTAAGTAACTTTAAAAAAGATAATATGATTTAAATTAAAAATTTAATCGTTTTAATAAAAAAATTATTTTATTAATTAAAATATAAAATAAAAAACTTTATTTATAAAAATATTAAAATAAGTTTATTAAATATATACGTTTAAAGTAATTTTATTTTTATAAAAAAAGCTATAAATGTTTAAAAAGCTTTAAAATATTTATATTATTAATATATAACGTATTATTATAATAAATATAAGCCTTTTTTTAAAATAAATATATATTTTAAAACTTAAAATTAATAATGTTTTAATTAATTAAAAATTAAAATAAAACTAGTATTTTAAAAAAATATTTTAATTTTAAAAGTATTATTAATATTATTTATATTTAAAATTATTATTATAATAAAAAAAATATAAATTAACGAAAATAAAAATAACAACGTTAATTTAAATATATCGGAAATTTTAAAATTAATTTAATCGAATAAATATTTAATAACGGTGTTTATAAATTATATAATAATTAAAAAATTGTTATTTATATTTTATTAAAAACTTTAAATTTAAATAAAGTTAATTTATATTTAATAAATACGGTAAATTATTTATTTTAATTTTAATTATAAATTATGTATATTTTAAATATGTTTAATATAATTTTAAATATATTATTAAAATTTTTAATAAAATTATTAAATTTAAAAATAAAGCCATTAATTTTAGTAAATAAATTAAATAATATTTAAAAAATAATTACATATAATATTATTTATCAGATTTTTATCTTTAAATTAATTAATAATTATTTTAATTTTTAATGAAAAATTTAAGGATTAAATTAATTATAATTATAAATTTAACGTTAAATATAGAAAGATATATAAAACTTTTAAAATTAGAAAATTTTAAAAAGTTAAATTAAAAAGTTAAAAAACTTAAAAATAAATAATTTAAATAATTTTAAAAATATTAATAACCTTAAAATTTTAAATAAAATATTTTTAAAGTTTAATAAAAACTTATTTTTAAAAATTTATATTATATTAAAAATAAATTGTTTTATTATATAAATATAAAAAGTAATAAAAATTATATTTTTAAAAATATATATTCGATTAATATTAAAACTAATATATAATAATAAATATTACTTTAATAAAAATAAAATAATAAAAATTTATAAAGCATTTATTTTTTTAAAAATATTAGTTAATATAAAAATTTATTTAATATTACTTAATATATTAAAAAATTAAATAAATTATTAATAATTATTAAGGTAATTAATATTAATATAATTATTAATAATTTTATATTATATAATAATAATAAATATTATTATAAATATACCATTAATAAACTTTAAAAATATTTTTAAGTTATTAATAAGTTTAATATATTAAATGCGATAATAATTATAATTTATTATAAAAATAAAAAAAATTTTTAATATAAAAGTTTAAAATTATAATTTTCCTTAATAAATAATTATAATATTAAAAATATTATTTATTATAAATTAAAATTACTTTATAAAATTATTAATAATTATAATTTAAGGTTTATAATTAAGCTTTAATAAAAATTTATAAATTATTAAAAATATTACTTTTATTTTTAATAATATATTATATATAAATAAATAAATAATTAAAATGTAAAAATTAAATTGTTAAAATTATAATATAATTTTATATAACATTAAATTTAAATATATTATAAATTAAAATCTTTTAATATTTTAATATTATTTAAATAATTTATATATAATAATTATTAAAAAGTTTTTAAACGAATTAATTTTAAAATTTTAATTAAAATTAATAGTTAATATACTTAAAAATAAAAATAAAAGCCTTATATTTAAAAAGTAAAAATTATTATATAAAAGTTTAATTATAAAAAATAGTTTAATTAATAAATATAGCTAATATTTTCGTAAAAAACGGTATAATAATCGTTATATATCATTAAAATTTTAAGTTAAAAATAAAATTTATTTATGTTTATATAAAAGTTATTATTTGTTAAAAAAGCTTAAAACGAAATAATTATTACTTAAAATAAAACCGTTTAAAATTATTAAAAAATTTCATTTATAACGTATAAATTAAATTTTTAAATTATTAAAAATTTATTTTATAATATTAATGATTTATTTATATAAACTAGTTTAAAAGATTAATTTTTTAAATAAAGCTTTTAAAATTTTAATCCGTCCTTATAAATAATGATAAAAAAAGTAAGAAATAAAACGCTTAATTATAAAACGAATTAAATAATACCGTAAAACCTTAAAATTTAATATTTAATTTATTAAAAAGTTTTATAATTAAAGATAATAAATAAAAAATTATAAAAATTAAAGCTTATCGTTTTAAATTTAATATTAAACTATAAAAATAATAATTTTATTAATTAATTTAAAAATATAAAAAAAAACTTTTTATTTTTTAAATTATAAAGATACATTAATTTAATTTTTATAAAATACGTAATAAAATATTACCTTTTATTAAAATAAACTTAACATTAAAAAATAAGATATAATAAGTTTAAATATTATAAACGGTAATAAGATTTAATTTATAATAAAATAATAATTTATAATATAATTTATAATAAAAACTTTGAAAAATTATAAAAAAAAAGGTAAACCATATTTTAATATTTTTACATCGAAATAATTAATAAAATTTAATATATTAGTTATTTTACGATAAATTTATTTAATTTAATTTATCTTATAACTTTTTTTAAATACTTTAAATAAATTTAAACGTACGTTTTAATGTTTGAAATAAAGATAAAAAAGGTATAATTATATACGGAAATAAACCGTTATTTAAAAACTTAAAAATGCATTACGAAAATAAAAAACTAAAAATGTTAAAAAATATACACGTAAAAATTAAAAGATTTAACATTAAAAATAATAAATAAAATAATTAAAACTAAAAAAGCTAAAATAATTATAAATTAAATAATTTATAAAATAAATTAAATAAATTAAAAATATTTTAAACTTAATTTATAAGTGTTAAAAATAATTTAAATAATTATTAACATAAAATAATTAAATTTATATAATATTAATTTTATATTTAAAAAAATATATTAATTAATAATAATAAATAAACTACGGATAATTTACCGTAAATAAAATTTAATAATAAAATTAAAAAATTTTAAATATAAAAATCAATTTTAAAACTTATTAAAAAAAATAAAACGTTTTTAAAAATAAATTACCGTTCCGAAAAAATAATAAACGCTTTTAAAATAAAAGTTAATATAATTTAAAAGGTTTTAATGTTTAAATTAATTAACGATCCATATTTATTAAAATTAAAATTATTAGCATTAATGTAACTTAAAATTTAATAATTTATAAAAATTATAATATTTTTAAATATATTATTAATAATTATAACGTTTATAAAATTAACATTTTAATTTTTAAATAATTAATAACTTTAATACTTATAAAAATTATAACTTTAATATTTATAAAACTAATAATTTTAATTTTTAAAATTTATAATTAATAATATTTATATTTATAAAGTTATTATTTTTAATATTTTTAAAAATATCTTTAATATTTTTAATATTTTTAATTTTATAACTAATAAATTTAACATATATAAAATTAATATTTTAATCGTTTTTAAATATATAACTTTTAAATTAATAATAATAATATTTATAAAAACAGTCCGAAAAAACGTTATTATAATCATTAAAATTAATAATATTTAAAAATATATTAATTCTTAACTTAAAAATAACATATCATATAATAATTATAAAAAAATGGTTTAAATTAAAAGGAAATAATTTTCTTAAAAAAGAATTTAAATTTTTAAAAATCTAATATAAAATAAAAAAAAGATAATATTAAAAATAAAAATTTCCCATTAAAAATAAAAACCTTATAAATAAAAAAGAAAATAAAGTTAATATCTTTAAATCACCGTTAAAAACATATAAAATAAATAATTAAAAAATATCGATATTATATATAAGCCTAAATTTTATATATAATTATAAAAAATAAAAATACCGTTTCAATTAAAAATTTTATAAAAACTTAAAATTAAATTTTTTCATTTAAAACATTTTACTAATTAAAAAAAAAAATTTTTAAAAAACTATAATAATAAAAGTAATAATAAAAATTAAATATTATAATTTAATATTATTATAAAAATATTTAATAAATTAAATTAAATATATAATATAACTTTAAAAATTTATATATTAATTATTTTTATATTAAAAACATATAAATTATAATAAAAAAACATTAAAAACTTTTTATTAAAAATGCCATTTAATTAATTTTTTCTTAAAAAGCCTGATTTTTAATTATATAATATATAAAAGCTTCGATTAATTTAAATATTATTATAATTAATAAATTAATTTAATTATTATATTTATATCTTATTAATATTTTAATAACCGTAAATAATAAACTTTATAATTTTAAGAATATAATTTATAAAAAAAAAATATTAAAAACTTTAATAAAAATTTTAAATTAAAATTAATAAATTAAAAACCATGTTTAATAAACTTAATAATAACTTTAAAAAGCTATAAATTATTATTAAAACTTTAAAACTTAAAATAAAAACATGTTTTTAAATTATTAAACTTATTAAAAAACTAATAAATTTATTAAAACTAAAAAACATTTAACTACTTTAAAAACGAAAAAAATAAAACAATTTTAAAAAACTTTTAAATTAAAACAATTATTTTTAAACTACTTTAAAAACAATTAAAAAAAAAGAAAAAAGTTAAAAAAACTATAAAACTTAACATATATAAATTAAATACGATAATAAAAAACTTATAACTTAAGTTTAAAAATTAAATAAAAAACCATAATAATAATTTTTCGTAAATTAAATTATAAACTTTATAAATAAAATTAATATATAAAATTAATATATAATTAAAATAAATTAAAATTAAAAATCTAATAATTTAAAACATTAAATAATAACATTTTTTTTTAATAAAAAAGGAAAATATTAAAGTTTTTTATTAGTTTTTATAAAATAAATCTTTTAATATATTTAAAAATTTTTAATTTAAAACATATTTTATAAAATACACATTTATTATTTAACTTATTATATTTTAATATAAATTTCTTATATTTTTTATAACGTTTCCTAATTTTAAATCGTAAGTTTACTTAAAAATTACACTTTAATTAATAATTATAATTTTCTAAATACTTTAAAAGCCTTTTTAAATTATAATAAAAATATATTTATATTTAAAAATTAAAATTATTATTAATATAAAAAGTAAATAAATTAATGCGATTTTATTTTTATATATAAATTATATAAATTTTAAATATATATAAATAATATAATTATTAAAAATTAATAATTATTAATTTTTTTAAAATTTAATTTTTAATAAAAAACGTTTTTAATTATCGGTTTATAATAATATAATTCGTTTAATTTTTTTAATAATAATATACTTTTATTTAAATATTAATTTATTATTAAATTATTATATTTAAAATTTTAATTTATTAAAAACATATATTAATATATTTTTTAACTTTTTAAATTAATATATTTAAAAAAATAATTTACGATAAAACTTTTAATTTAAAAATATATATATAATTAAAATAAAAGTTATTAATTATTATATTATAATTGTTTTTTTTTATATGTTAATTTTATTTATATTATATTTATTTACCGGTATAATTAAATATTATTTTTATATGGCGTTTAAATAAAAATAAAAGATTTAACTTTTTTATATTATTTATTTTTAAACGTATATTATTTATAATTTTTTAATTTTAATTTTAATTTTAAATAATAATTTATAAATTAATTAATTTAATTTATATCGATAATTTATAAATTATATTAAACTTTAAATATTTTTAAATAAAATTAATTATATATTATTTAATAAAAATTTTACCGTAAAATTTTTATATAATATTTAATTTATTAATTTTATTTTTATTTTAAGTATAATTTTTATAAAGGTTTAACGCTGGCGTAGTAATTTTTAATACGTTTTAATTATTTAAATATCGTAAATAATATAACGTTATATTTAATAATAACTTTATTAATTAATATGTTTTTTCGTATATTTTTAATAACGCGAAATAAGCGTATTTTATATTTATTAAATTAATATATTTTTAGAATTATTTTAATTTTTTAGGTGGTGTTTTAAAAAGATTATTTTAAAAAGTGTTTTAAAAAGTGTTGTAAAAGGCGGTTTGTTGTAAAATCTGGTGGGGTCGGTTAAGATAAGACACACCTCATATAGCTCTCCTAATATTCTTTATCGGGTATGGCCCCATGCAATTTGCCGCGCGGTAGTGAAGAACGCATGAAAACAGCACCTCATCTCGTGGGCCGCCCACGGGGTAGGCCATCCCCCATCTTATGCTTCTAAAATTCCGGTATACTACTTATATAGGTATACAAATGACAATAATCACGTTAGGCCTTCTAGACCTTGGTGCTGACGCTGGTTTACTACTGGGAAGCATCACCGTGCCAAGGACTCTCCCACCGTAATAGGGGTTCTAGACATCGCTCAAAACTTGCCTACATGTAGGGAGGACATGTGATGCCGCGCTTAGAGTCCCATTCTCCGGAAGCGAGGCAAATAGGCGCTTTTTTCACCCGCGAACCAGATAGATAGATCCATCTCCAGATAGACAGACACATATGCCCATGCTGTCGCAGCTTGTCATCGGCTAAACTGCTCGACACCTCGTCGATATTGGACGAACCAAGCGAATCCATCCGCCGTCCACGGATCCTTTCCATCCCCCCTTCTAGAAGGCCTCCCCTCCTCTGCTCGACCCAACGGCAGACCGAGAGCAACGTGTTTGTCTAGTAGGTAGTGTCTAGCGTACCAGTGTTCAGTGACCCCTCAGCTGAAGACACCGTATGCACGTCGATGAGGCGAGCGGGCCACAACCCTATGGCCGACCCCGTCCCATCGCCCAACCTGTATATTATCTAAGTGAACAACATCCATCTCCCTCCGCGGAGACCGCCGAAACACTCGCATATCTGTGCCCTTTCTTTTCCTTTTTCCTTTCTTTTTCCCTTCTGCACAGCTTCCTTCGATCCTTTTCTCCTCACGTTCTTTTTTTTTTTTTTTCTTTCATCAGCCACCGAGTGCCGTGCCGACCCGCTGAAACGTGCTCAAACACGAATCCGCATCCTACCGGGTTCTGGCTGGGGCCCCCCCTTACGGGAAGAGGAAGGCCGCTGCGCTCCTCCTTACTAACCCAACCCAAAGCGAAACCCGGCAAGACATATCATATGTAAGAAGAAGAAGAAAAAAGATATTGGAGGAAGGAAGGGAAAACGCCACCGGCCTGCAGCGTAATCTGTGTATTTATGCCGCAGCGGTGGACGCTGTTGCGGTGCGAGGGCGAGGATGACTTTTTGTTGTTGCTGTTATTATTAATGTTCTTGTTGCTGATGCTGTCGCTCGCCCACCGCCCCAGCCCCTGGATTACTCATTACTCATAGCCTCGGCGTGCGACGGCGGAACGGGGAAAATGCGAACACCTGTTTCCGCGGGCATGAACACCTAGACAGGTGAGTAAGCCGGGATGCCTACGCTCCGTTAACCAAACGCGTGGCTGGGTCCTTTGATCTCGGGAGCTGGTGGTTGGGTACCTACCTAGGTAGGAACCTAGGTAGGAAAGTTTGCGAGCACTCGCGCCTCACAGCCGGCGAGGCAGGCAGGCCGTTGTCCAATGGTTCGGATGTACGTCTCGTCCGCCCGGTGTAGTAAGGGAGGGTGGATAGGTTTAGGCTCGTGTTGTCGCGAACGCGCGGGGGAAATGCAAGGAAATCCTTCCACCGGACTAGAGGAGACCGTGAATATGCCCGAGGATGAATGACTCGAGCGATGCCTAGGTTCCTGGTTTGACGTAGAGTGCCCAGTAGCGTGAATGCTAGCGAGCCAAACATAACGGTGCTTCCAAGATCGACTTTGATGTCGTGGGTGCCGTCTGACGCCTTCAACGCAAGCAACTTTTGATATTGCGTCCAGCTTAGAACGCATACACCTGGCCTGCATATGTGTAGGTAGGTAGATACTTGTAGACTCTACCAACTGTCAAGCTATCAGCATAGCGTAAAACACCAACGACGAGGTATCATTTCTATAAACTCTTCTACCCAGCCGGAACCAATCTACAAACCCCACGAGGGGCCAAACAGTAATAGCCAGTAACGACGATGCTACCTATGCGAAGACTCCTGTCCGAATCCCAGCCGTTCCCAAGTCCAAACCCCAGGGCGCAGAACGCCCGTTGCTAGTATCAATTGATGCAATGTAGCTGTCTATGCAATGCGCCTTTTCGTGCATCTTCTCCTTTCCTCTATCGTAGCCGCGGTTGCCCGACTCCAATCTCTTCTCTTCTCTTCTCTTCCAATCTTCCTACTCAACACCCCCCTTCCACCCCCCTTCCACCTCACCGTGAACGACCCACACATCACGCTGCGCCCAACCCAATACCCTTCCTCCTCCCCTTCACAACCGCCAGCAGCGCCCTACCCACAGCCTCCAGGTCGCCGAGCATAGTAATATGCCCACGGTCGGTGCTCACGCGACCGTCCTTGACGAGCTCGTACCCGGAGGGCAGCATGGCCTCGCGCGCGAGGACCACGCCGTCGCCGCTGCGGAACACGAGGTCGTCGTACGCGTCCGCGCACGCGATCGCCTCGCGCGACGCCACGTGCGCCGCCCACACCGTCGGGATCTCCTTGCCGTACATCACCGCCAGCGGCGGGTACGCGTTGGCCCGCGTGTGCTCCGCGCGGTGCTGCGTCTCCGTGCGGAACTGCTTCACCTCGGCCAGCGTCCGGGTCAGGTACGCCAGGTTGCGGCCGCGCGTTCCCGTGTCCTGCTCTTGACGGGCCTGGGCGTTCGAAGCCGCGGCGCTGGAGTCGCCCTGTAGAGTGCCCATCTGCGGCGCCAGGGTGCGGTCGGTGGAGACCTCGACCTTGCGGGCGGCCTCGACGATAGTGTTGCGTGTTGGCGACCGGGACTCGCTTGCCGCGCTGTTTCCTCGGCTCCGGAGGGGTGTTGGGAGCCTCTCGGAGAATTCGCGTAGCGAACTAAGCGCGCCGGAGCGGGTCTTGTAGGCCGGCAACGGCGGCTCGATACACGGGCTCCAGCAATATTTGACCCATTCCTGGGGATCGTAGAAATCGACGGGGTACTGCTCTCCAGTATGCTTGTTTATGAAGCAGAACCCGTCGTCTGGGAGGAGCGCAAAAGAAGTCCGTAGTGAGAAGTTGACTTGTGCCGTCAGGACCTTTTCGTTGAAAAGCACAGCGTCGCCATTTCTCATTGGGCCCAGGATATTCACGCATCGTTGCGGAGTTCCGGCGAAGACCACGCCCGAGAACAGCTCGGGTCTCTGGTTTACGGCATGGCGAGTGATGAGACCCCCGAGACTATGCGCGATAACCAACGCCCCCTTGTCCTCGGGTCGACCTAGCCCCTGATTTGATGGTAGCTGTTCAAGGAACTCAATAAGCTTGCGTGAGAGAAGATGAGGGCTTAGTCGCCAATCGTAGCCGTAATCATATATCCTGAGCTTTCCCGTCCTGGCGTTTTCGCATTCTCTCAGCCTTTTGAACAAGCGTTTCGAAATGTCAACTGGCCCTATGTTTTTGAGCATTCCAGAAGCGTATATTGTCTCTTCCATCCTTTCCTCGTCCTCAGGGTCCAGTCCGACTTCTAAGTTGACCTTGCGAATGTTCAACCCAACCTTCACCGGCACCCATACCTGACGATTGGTCCTCGTAGATCTCAATACGGAACCACGATACCCACCCATGATAACAATATCGCCTGTTAGCAGCTCTAGGGCGCGGTCAAAATCTGACAAATTGTCGTCCCTCGGTGTGGACGGTCTAACCTTGAGGGTGGCTGAGCTGCGCGTAGGGTCTGATAGAGAGGTAGTCGACTGGTCAAAGCCCAAGAGCGAATTTCTCTTGAGCGGAGCAGGAATGATGTCAGGTAACTGAGGTAGTTTGAAAGTTGGTCTGTCCCAGCTGTCTGTGATGGCCTTGAGCCTACTGTTCTTTTGTTCTCGGATGTCATTCCATCTGTCGTCATCACCAAGGGATGACACGCGGGATAGCGAATGATAAAGCATGGACTCGTCAGAGGTCGACCTTCGTATTGTCCGTGGCCGGTTCAGCGACGCTCGAGGGGGGGTAGTACCATCAGTCACGCGAATTGGTAAGGCTATTACTGATTGTCTATTTGCTGGTGGAGCTATCGTCCTCGAGCTTGGGCTCCTTGGACTCGATACCTCGGTGACGAAGGACGGATACCGCCCTACCTCCGGGCCGCTGCCGTTCGAGAGGACTGTTCGTTTGGTATCCAGCCCTGTGCTCTTCCCAGAGGAAGGTCCGAAAAACGACTGGAGAGAAATAGATGGTATGGTCGGCATAGTTGGCATCGACGGCAGGGCATCTCGTATCCTCTTGATTGCATCGTTTCCTCCGGACGAAGACCGGCGGTGTCTATTCTGCCCGAACACGGTAGAGAGCGCGGGTTTAGAGTTGGTCTCATTCTGAACGACCATCTGCTTCGGCCCTGACTGCCAAGGCGACGGGAATCTATACATCGGGGATTGGCTTGAGGATAATTGACCAACGGAGAAGCCCCTGTTCTGACGTGTTGAGGTTTTGGTCGCCCTCGTCTGATACCCCGTGTCGGCCGACGGGCCTATCGCCGGCGAGGGCAACGCGCTTTCTAGCTCCGGGGTTCCCGTGCCTTCAATGACACTAAACAGACCTCCGCCTGGCAGACGCTCTAAAGCAGCGGCCTTCTCCGCCGCCGGGGTCTTCGGCAAGGTGAGCCGCGTCGCCACCGGACTTAGGGCGGGCTGAATCATGGACTGGGCATCATCTTGATCGATGAACAGCGGCTCTTCATCTGCTGCGCCGTCGGAGGTCGGCGACGCCTCTTCATCCGAGATCACCAGGCTTGGCGGTTCCAGCATTCCGGGTAGAGGTGAAACCTGGGGTTGGCATGTTGGTGTGCTCGCCATATTGGCCAATCAAGCCGATGTCACCGAGGATTGGACTCTACAAATTTGTCTAAGACGGTGAACCGGATATAATTGACAAAAAGAAATCGTCGGAGGGGCATTGGATAAGCAGCTAGGTAAGTATCTATCATCCATAGAGCTATTTATTAGGTCGCATGGCCGGAAGCGCCGGGGAGGCGATTGTCTAACGCTTTCGATAATTTATAATTTTCAATGGATAGTCAAGCTCGTGACTCGGGAATGAACGGCCGGAGACGCGGTAGCTCGAGTAGTCCGCGCTAATCCGTTGACGGGCCAGAACGAGTTACCGAATAAAAATGCATTAAAATTAGCAACGTTACCGAAGCTATTTGCTGCTATATTGGAATACTACTACTGCGTAGTAGGTACTAGGTAGGTGGTAGGTAGGAAGGTTGTCGAGAACAACTTCAACTTTGACGAGTTGGGTTTGGGTCTTTGTCTTGAGTTTTTGTAAAGTGGACAATTATTAAGACTTTCCTTGTATTAGGCATAGGCAGCATGATACGTAAGGTTGATTAACGATTAACCTTGAAAGTTTCCACAAGTGATCAATCTTGTATTTTGTATTTAAAAAAAGAATAAACCGAAAAAGTGACAAGGTTGAAAAGGAAGAAAGTATGGGGTTCGACAACACGGGGCTCAACCAACCAATTTACATAGATCAACGATTATTCCATCCTACAACCATGGATACTATCATGTACCTTCGCAGCACAGGTACCCAATGCTATAATACTATGTATAAATACTTCCTTACTACCTACCTAGGTACCTAGTAGTAATAAACTGTAGCACGGTATTAGTGGTATTTGCGGTATTTGCTGGTTTGCTGTACAGCGTACATACTATGTAGTATACTATTAGCCACGTACGATACTGCAAGCAATGATGAACTTTATGACACGTTCATTCTTCCTCCAGGGCTCCAGGGCTTTCTTACGTTGCCCTAAAACCAAAGCTGTCAGGGGTGCAGCTGGGACAGCCTCCTCTACTCCGTTCCGGGGCCTCTCGCAGTCCGGGCGTGAATGCCCCGCAGCCAGAGCAAGGCACCGAGCGGGTAGTTGCAGCGAAGAAAAAGAAAAAGAAAGGGAACATTGAAATGAACCGACGGGATGAGGCGGTGTAAGCCTGGGGGGTTTGAGCAAGGTACCAGGTACCTACATATGTCCTAGGCACATGCAGGCAGGCAGGGCGTATTGTTCTTTTGGATAATTGACGTCATTCATAGATGTGACTGTGTTTGCATCTGCAGATTGTTGAATATTTCATGACTCTTCCTACATATTTGACATGTACCAAGATGCGGAGAGCGGGTGGAATATAACGCCACCAACGTATTCCGCCAATACGTAACGTGCGTATAGAACCAGGGGATTTAAAAAAATATCTCAAAATGTTAGATTGACCGCTAGTGCTGCCACATTCATTCAGCCCCAACCCTCAACCCTCAAACCCCAAACCTTGTCCCTCATCCTTCGCTCTTCGCTCTTCGCTCTTCACTCCTAATTTCGTTCGCCTATACGAAAATCTCAATGAATACGCGGATACGGAAGTACTCCGGGAGGAGGGGCCGCCATGCTGCATCGGGATCCCTTAAATGCAAATTACGCCGGGAACTCAGTGCCTAGGCTCGCATCGATCTGCTGGATCTTCTCAACCGACTTCTTGTGTCCGGGAAGCGCGCCAAGCCTGTCAATGTACGCGAAGACTTTGGGGAACTGTTTCCTAGGACCTCCTTCGCCCCATGCCCCAAATGTCTCGAACTTGTCCTTGGCCGTGATCAGCCCGAAGCTGATCAGCACGTCTGCGGCTGTGAGCTCCGGGCCACATAGGTAATCTCCCCCGGACGTTTCCAGCTGTTGCTCCAGGAAACCGAGCTGTGCTTTGCAGTTCGGAAGCACAAGCTGGCTGAAGAGCTGGTTGACGACCAAAGATGTGATGGGGCGGATGAAGAACGGAACCTTGGGTCCTTTAAGTTGTCCCAGGATCATGGCCATGACAAGCATCGACATGAGGGAGCCCTCGACGTAGTGAAGGAGGTACTGCCACCGGAGCCACTGCTCGGTCTCGCCGCCAACCTTTCCTTCCTGGCCGTCCTTCCAGTGCTTTGGCATCATCGTCGTCCCCTCAGCAAAATGCTCGCAGAGGTACTGCGTGATGAACCCGCTCTCGGCCAAGACTGTCGGCTCCGTAGACCCTGGCGGCGTGACGGAGATAACCGGCGATTTGCCGAGCGGATGAATCTTCTTTAGTTCCGGCGGCGCAAGCATGTTGACTCGTCGGAACGTCTCAATCTCGTAGGGCACCTTGAGCTCCTCCAGGAGCCATAGGATATTTTGAGCGCGAGACTGCTCTAGCCTACCTTGACGTTAGCGCCGAGCGGTTACACGGATGGGGGCACGAATACACACCAGTAAAGCTTGATTTTGGGCTGTTCGGCGGCCATATTGAGCAACGCGTAACCGAAATATTATTACAGCAGGTAGGTATTCGGTATGTAGATCGGGTTTACGTAGTTGTGAAGACGGGTTTCTTTCAGGGTTTAGCTTGGTCTATAGATGAGCTGGTTCTTAAAACTTGTTCGCTAGCATGAGAGCAGGGGGCTGGGTGAGAAGAGATGCGTCCAGGTAGCCAGGTGATCCTAAATTAATTGACACACACGCGGCGACTTGCATGCTTGACTGACTCTCAGCATAGAAAGTATTATCCCAAGAATAAATGATCAAGACTAGAGCACTTTTGGATTAAGAATATAGATATCCTCGGCTTTGATTATATGTCCCATATACTCTTGCTTTATCCTCGAGCATGTTTTCAAGTTGCCGAGGCATCGTCACACCAGACTACATCATAGACTTTTCTAAACTCGAGAGGAGCTTGTGAAGAGAAAACAGCTGATTACTACTAGGTAGGTACTAGGTACCTAGTAGCATTGCATCGATTCAACTACTACTAGCACATGATTGCGGACCTAGGAATATCCTTCCCGTGCAGAAAGTAAGAGTAATTACCTACTGAATTTCGTTACGTCAGCGGTACCTTTGGCGTAACCCCAGGCTAATTACGTAAGAGCTGGGAAAGCCACAGTGAGGCTAAACAGCCTCCACTAACATCGACAAGCCTCAAGGCACTCAGGAACGTCTTGAGTGAATTGAAGCTTCAATCCATTCGAGATTCGAACCCTTTCAAGACACTTTACCTATCCAACACACCAACCCACCAAGTTTGCGGCACCTGCCTAACCGTCAAGATGGCTGGCCTCGAACACTACCGTATGTCCACCATTATCACAGTATCAAGTCCGCAATCGCGACAATGAACGAACAAGATAGCTAACCTTGGTATCAGGCATGGCGTTGGACCCGGCCATCCAGAAGCTGGGAAGTACGTCCACCCACCCGCCCCGGTCTCCCTCCCCCATGGCGCTGTTCCTGTACCAGGAAGCGCTTGACACGAGCGCAGGCACCATGATAGGCCCCTCGGCCGCTGACCCGACGCTGCAGACATGACCACGAACCGCCACACGTACTTCCGCTGGACGCCGCGCACCGCGCGCCTGACCTTCGCATACATCATCGTTATGCCCGCCATCCTCGGCGTCATTGCCTACAAGACCGACGTGAGTAGCCCATTTCCGCTCGCAAAGGAGGAGGGCTGGTACTAATCCGATGTGAACCGCATGTAGGGCAAGTGGAACACCCGAGCTAAGAGAAAGGGAGACTTGGTCAGCGAGTTCTAAATGCAACGCCGATGAGGAAGGTCGAAGGCACGGGTACGGGGGGAATAGCACTGTTGTACATAGAACTAGGTGCTTCGCAACAAGACAGCAAGGCATTTGGCCAACGATACTTTTCTAGTCTACTTTGGGGTTTACGTTTCCGAGACTATCGTACTTGTGTATTTGGACGTGAACAGTGGTCATCCTATGGCTGAGTACCTACATAGGTGTTCTGCTATAGATTCCCAACACAACAGGGGAATGTTTATGAAAGGGGTATATCCCTTCTAAGAGCATTATTGCAGTGCCCGGAGGGCATCACAGGAACTTCATACCGTGGCTGAATACCTCCCTAGCATTCTGCCAGAAGGTCACACCTTTATCAACATCTCCAGGCAATTTCAAGACGCTCAGGAACCAGTAAGGCTTCACAAGTTATCAAGTTATCAGAATGGGTTGGTCGATGATTGAAGACAGGTACCTAAGTGAATTGCCCACTAGACGAAGCCATCCAACAACATCGAAACCTCAGTAATTCGAAAACAGCTCCCTATGACCGACCACCTGATTCCCATGCACAAAACACCGACAAATGCATTTTTTTGGTTGAAAAGAAAACAGAACGGAAGTATGAACAATGCTGGGGGTATCTGATTTCATGCTGAGCAAGAGGGTACAAAGAACGGCATCTGGATATCGACTTGCCCGGACGAGACGACCTGCTTGGAGTATCTTGTTAGTAGATTCTATAGTGCGAATTCGGTACGGCCATTGGAAGAGCCAAAGATACCTACTCACTTTACTACTTTTTCCACGTGTTGCAACATTTGATACCATTCCTTATTTTTTGTTCTTTTGTTACCATCAAGTCACTTGGTTTCGTCTCAGGGTGCCCTCATTAGAGGACATTGTCGTTTACACCAGCGCCACAGTTTAATACCGTCTTGCTCTTCCTCGTCCAGGGGTGGACGGGTCAGGCACACGTTCCCCTCTCCTCCACTCGCCCGTTGGTATGTTGCTACGATTTCCGAACCTGTCGTATCCTCTTCCATTGTTTCTGTCTCTCATAGGTCGCGAGTGACCATTCTCCCTCTCTCTCGACCCAAAGGAGCCACTGGGTGTTCGTCCCATCAGAGCTCTGGACTCGCCAGGACCAGCAGCACGTCCCATACGCGCGCTTGACACTGGTGCGACGGATCCATCGGGTAGCGGTGGGAGGATGGCGCAGGATATGAAGTCACCAACGACGAATCTCGCGTCTTCTAGAGTTCTTTCGCCTTCATTCTCGAGTTTCTTCTCCTCTTCTATGTCATCGGGGTCAAGCCCTCGGCCCCCATCACCGACAATCACGCTGCCTAGGTCCTTGACCGAGTACTTTGGGGTAGACTGGTCAGCGGAGCTGTTTCGAGTGTCGGGAAAGATGAGTCGGAAAGCCACGCGAGTACCGATTGCTGGGTCGGGGAGCAGAGAAGGTTTCGCGGCAGCGATGATGTACGTGAGCTCGGTGAGTGACGAGTCGGGCCAGGCGTGTATGCCTATGTGAGGTGGGAGGCGCGACGTGGTGAACTCTTCAGGTCTAGAATTGCATGAGCGACATATCCAAGCCTGATTCGGTGCTGGTGTTTTGGTATTGTCTGGAGAGGATAGGTCTTCGCCGGGACCAAGAACTGCACATACCTATGAAAGGCGCCACTTCGATAGAACAACTGTAGCATGAATGGTGGTGTAGTATGACGCTCGGCAAGACGATCCATGACTTCCCCAAATAGCACCTTTGGGAATACTCGGTTGGGGCTCAATTCATGGCTATAGCATAAAGTACACAGAACAGAAAGCACTACCAGGTAGTAGAAGAAGGCGAGCGACGAAAGGCGAAAGACGAAAGACGAGGTGAAGGAGCGACAAAGTGATGAGATCTATATGTAGTGAGAAGTAGAAGTAGAAGTAGAAGTAGAAGTACCGGAGTACCAAAACACAACACCAGGTAGTGGAAATTGAAGGTGTGAACTACAGTAACTCGGAGAATAGAAACCGCCCAGGTGGCTTGAACTGGGGTTGTTCGAGGAAGCACAGGTGTAAGAGCAGCAGGGTTACCAAACAGCTTGAGGGCAAGAAATTCAAGACCCGACAGAAATGGAAGTTGAAAGTGGGAGTGGTGGTTGTGGTGGGAAAGGGAAAGGGAATGGGAATGGAAATGGAAATGGAAATGGAGATAGAAGCGGGAGCGGGAGCTTCCAGCAAGCTTCACCGATAAGATCAATAGATCAATGAAAATCGACGGGAAGGTGTTTCCAATTGTTCCAATGTTACCTACCGCAACCACCCATGTTAAATAAGGTTAAGAAGCCCCACCTCCCATACCAATGCCCATACCCCTGAGCCCTGGACTTTTTACCTGGACTTTACCTGGAGCAATCCAAGGCTAAAAAGATTAGCGGCTCCAGGGCTGTAAAAGATCTATTGCATCGACTGACGCATGGCCAGCGTTGCCAGCGCAGGTTGCGTTGCTGCAGTTGCTGCAGTTGCTGCGTAGCTCGCTTCCTGCTTCGGTGATGTAACAGCGCGTCGGTACTTCTGTCACATATTCGCCGACATTGTTCCAACGCTGTTGTGTATCTATTTTTCTTTGTTCCGCAACTGGGCACCTATCATCGTAGTACTAATCATACTTGCCTACGTAAATCTCATCACCTGGACACCCAAATAAATTTGATGAATCGAGCTACGGCACATCCCGTCACCTACCAATCTATCTACCTTTGCACAGTAACAATTGTTACCACATCCAATCATCCACCAATCTATTCTCCCTAGTAGTTGTCTGGCTTGGCTAGGACTTTTGCCTCAAGCCTCTATCTAGCCTTTCCAAATCCTACCCCCAACATTCAACCTCCCTACCGAGCCAATTCATCCCACAGCAAAGCTCACAACCCCAATCCGCCAAGATGGATTTCGCATCCCTCATGTCGAAAGAAATCGCCAAAGCGAAGCCGACCTCCGACGCCACAACCCCGTCCACCGCCGCCTCCAACAGCCAAAAATACATCCGCCGCTCCGAAGCCGAAGCCCAGCGCGAAGCCGCCTACCGCGCAGAGCAGCAGGCGCTCGAGGAAAAACGCGCCGCCCGAGCCGCCGAGAAGCGGAAGCGCGAGGAGGAAGAAGCGGACGCGAAGCGCGCGCGCGAGGACAAGCGGCGACGGCTGGAAGAAGAGACGCGGCGGCGGCGCGAGCAGCAAGCGGCGGAGGAAGAGCGGGCGCGGCGGAAGCGGCTGGGGCTGCCGGAGCTGCCGCGGGAGGAAGAGGGCCGGCGAAGCAGCAGTCGGGAGGGCAGCTACGACGCCGACGCGGAGGACATCCCGGAGGACCAGCTGGTGGCGAAGCTGCGCGGGCTGGGGCAGCCGGCGACGCTGTTCGGGGAGACGCACCGCGGCAAGCTGCGGCGGTACCGGCGGCTGACGACGGTGGTGACGGCGGGGCCGATCCCGACGACGCTGCAGCTGGTGGACGAGAAGGACATGAAGGTGTCCGCGGACGCAATCCCACAGGACGCGAGCGGGCGGCGGTACCTGTTCCGGCAGCTAGCGTCGTACTTCACGATGGTGCTGCGGGAGTGGGAGGCGGCGCTAGCGCGGGAGGAGAAGCGCGACACGTTTGCGAGCAAGGCGGCGGTGAGCGCCATGGTGTCGAGCCGGGACAACATGGTGCCGCTGTTCCGACGCTTCGAGAAGGGCGACCTCGAGGATGACATTCTCAAACCTGTTGTCGAGATCGTCCAGGCCGCCCAGGAGCGCCGCTACGTCGACGCCAACGACGGCTACCTGCGCCTGAGCATCGGCAAGGCCGCCTGGCCCATCGGCGTGACCATGGTGGGCATTCACGAGCGTAGCGCGCGCGAGAAGCTTCATGATGGAGAGCGGGGACATATCATGAGTGACGAGGTCACGAGGAAGTATCTACAAAGCATCAAGCGATGTCTGACGTTTGCGCAAGTCCGCTGGCCACCCGAAGATATCAGGCAATTGATGGGATGAGTAATGAAATTGTGTGAATAGAAACGCCTTTAGCAAGCCTAGCAATAGGGTATTGTAATGAATTCCGAGTTCCATGAATGCCATCATCATCATCATCATCATCAGGAAAAGTAAAGAAGCAATGCAAACTACCTATTTACCTATCGTGTAGGTAGCCATTCAGACGTAACCTCGTGAGCCCTCCTTTAGGGACCTTTTAATGCAAACGTCCATGACGCCTTTCTCCTAGCAACTCCTTCATTTTTTAGGCGTTATCCATCCATGCAGCACGTTACCTACTGGCTGACCTATCCCTTTTTAATGGAGAGCTCTACCTGCCCTTGTCCCGGAATGACAGTCCCTTACCTACTAATATTCGTCTATGGTGGCGTCTTTGCTCCATTCTGCATCTAGCCCAAACGTTCATCGATGAGACGCTGCCTTGAATCATCTGACCATATCTCGCCCAGGCCGGGCAGAGTGCCGGCGCCAGGTCCTTTTCGACCACCCTTGACATCAAGATCGGCCGCTGTGATGCCCATTCGACGAATTCGTTCAATAACTTCCTGCTCGTATTTCCTCACCGAATTCAAGGCCTTCTGTTGCATTTCGACCCGATCGTTGCTGGAGACGGCGATAAGGAGCTAATATAGTAGTTAGTGATATGCTGATGGTCAATAAGGGCTGCTTCGGCCTACCTTGTCGATGGTGTTGATGCGAGCATTAAGAACGCCGCTTTTAATCATAGTGATAAGTTCCTGCTCGAGGGACTCTCCGGGCTTAGCGAACGTCGCGTTCATGCTTTCTAAAGTGACGACTGAGAAGGGCAAGACGTATTGAACAATGCATTTGCTGCGGATCTGCGAATAAAGTGCGGAGACGTGCTTCTGTAAGTAGATGTCGAGAAGGTAATCGTTGCGGTATGACTCGAGAATAGTCAGGCATGAAGAGTATCGTCCGTTCGCGAACATCGAAACGGCCTTGCGGATATGCGGCTCGAGTTCTAGGTAGTTTCGGAAGCCCGAGTTGTCCAAGACTCGAGATTGCAATTCAGACCGGTCCATCGAAGCGAGTGCGAGCAGTCCACCATACGTGGCAATGTCGTTAGGACTAGCGATGTCGTTGTGGCGCTGGCAAATAGTAGGATCCCCAACCTCGAGAAAGAATCTGGCAGCTTCATAATAATTGCCGGATCCGAGATGAGCCAGACCGGAGACCATCTTCTGGTAGGGTTGCTCTGTGCTCTGCTCATCCTGGTTTACATTAATGGCCAAAACCTTGTTAACATTCGCCAACACTCCCGTCCAGTCTCGTCGTTGGATGAGGATGCTGATGATGTGCTTGCCAACATCTTGAACGTGGGCCTGCGTGCTAGCATCGGGTCGCATTTTGATATAGGTCTCAGAGGCGGAACCGAGGTCTCCGATGGATTCTAGGTGCTCACCTAGGTCGCGGTGGCCAATCTGATGTACGTGGTCAGTATAACATACCACGCAATATCCTGAAAGGTGATTCTCATACTCTAATACTCTCCTTGACCAGATTATTCTTATAACCCTTCAGTTCAGCCTCAAGTCGATGGGTTTCCGCCTTGTTGGCCTTATCCGTTGAGGCTACCCAGGCCTCGTCCCATTTCGCCTCGGGCTCGTTCGGCGCGGCGACACGAATACACTCCCAAGCGTCGCGATATCGTTGGGTATCCTTTCCGCGCTTGGCTTCTGCCACAGCTGCCTTCAGGGCATCGACACATAGGGGAACAGAACATTGGCCGATTAGAAGGAGTCTCTCGAAACGAGTGCGGCCTATCGTAACATGTGAGACAAGAGTGTCCAACGAGTTGGAGCCGAGACATGTATAAGGAATAAACAAGATGGCATATGTGGATGAACCGACCTTTGTAGTTGGAGATGTATAGATCTAGATCTAGCTTTGGGGCGTCTGGTTAATAACCGTCACTGTTAGTATTGAAGATTCAGATTGACCAGATAAGAAGGTCAGTTGAAGCTATTCCTACCTCGAACGATGACTCCGCCTTGGTTATCCATGGCAGTAAAATACGCCAGGAGATGCTGGTCGGTCGCCATGATGCTGGCGCGGGATTTGTGGTAATGCAACACGCGAATTGCTGTTGATGTTGACGCCTATGTTCAGAGGAGGAGTTCAAGGTTCTATGAGGTGTAAGGAGTATTTGCTTGTAATGCGATGACGATGTTTCTTGCATCTACGTGTAGGCGCTGTCTGCTGTTTGGTAGATGTTAATGGCAATGGTTAATGGTCTGGTCTACTAAGGTTAGAAGCGGATTGGACAGTGAAGCTACAAAGGTGATTGGAGTTTCTAAGGTGGGTTGGCGGGGTAGCTTGCCTGAATGTAGGTACCTACAGTTAGGGTACTAGGTATCAAGATATACTGGCTTAGGTTCGATTCCTATCAGCACTATCTGGTGATCTACCTAGTAGTTTTTACCTTTTCTCCTACCTGCTAGGTACTAAGGTACCTAGTATAAGTAGTGTGCCTTAAGGTTGGTAGTACTTGGTCTTATCGGGTTCTTGGTTCCTTATCTCACACCCCGCGCCGGCCTGTCCAGGATCCCGAAGATATCCTACCTTAGGTGCCGAGCCTTGGAGGTTACGAATGGGTTCACGGCGTATTGAGATGACTAATTTCATAGAAATGACAAACTTAGGTGACTACTAGGTACATGTATGTACCTAGTATGTAGGTGTGTACACATTGATGTACATATCATGATGTATCACCGTGTACATACATGTACTGGAGTATGTATGTACGTAGAGGTATCGTCAAAATGGATTGCTACATGGACTTACATAAGACATTATGCAGGTATGAAAGGCTAAGGCTCACGTGGAAGGGCTGAGAGGCTCTTAGTGATTCAAAGTTGCTGTGGTTTGCGGCACGACAGGCGGCGACACCGAACTCACACCCACTCTCAGCGGTCGAGCTGCAGCGAACTTGACCGTTACGTATAGCCGCATAGCCGGTGCAAGGCCTTAGGTTCCATATTGGGCAGCTAGCTCAATGATCTATGATCTATGTCACCAGTATGAGTTGCTTACAGATATATTGATGCGTCAATTGATTCTGTATGTCGACTGAGTCCTACATATTTCAAAGGCGTACTTGACTGGATGGACCTGAGCGAATCCACTTGGTGCCTGGCGTTCTTGGTGGGTGAACCGTGCAACCTTGAGTCGTTCCTCCGTGTATAATTTTATCCCATGTTCGGCCTAGCATCCCCAGAAGTCAACGTACATAGTATTAATAACACTTGCTACTGATCTTATCTAAAGGCTTTTGATTAATGATCTCCAAGACTTCGGATATAAGAATTAAGAATTGCGATTCAAAGGCTTGGTACGCTCATTCAACTAGACGAGGAGGAACAGGCTTGGCAGCGATGGGTGGTAGTAGATCACGAAAAAAACAGCTTTGTCATTGGTGGCATGAGATCAGATTCAGCTCGACAAGGATTCTTCTTTCAACCCACACCTGTGGACGCATGCATATGGAGTTGCGCAAACTGTGTTGTGCAAGGAGATATCACTGAGCGTACCTAGCGCCTGGCGGTTGATGACTATGAATGTA
The DNA here is from genome assembly GCA_902806535.1 of Hypoxylon rickii. NCBI lineage: Eukaryota > Fungi > Ascomycota > Sordariomycetes > Xylariales > Hypoxylaceae > Hypoxylon > Hypoxylon rickii. The sequence continues at coordinate 3,329,363 of CADCWY010000004.1, read as the reverse complement.
CAGCTGATGCTACTATATACATAGATGCTCAGGCAGCTGGCAGGTATGCATATGGATATAGTACTGTTTATACAGTTGCATCGATATGCTGGATGTTGGTATAAATGATGCATGGAAGTGTTCATGACTGTTCTAAACGTGGACAGGATATGAATACCAACCCAAGTGCATGCTCGGCGTGCAAAATTAGCAAGTCAGGTATTTTGCATATCCTTGTAATCCGATGCTCCGTCTCGGAGTCTAGAATCTAGCGTACCTAAGTTGTGGGAAATATTGACCAGACCGGCCCCCGAAGGCTCCTCCGTACTAAGGAATTCCCCGTCGACTGAGAAACACTGGGCATGTTGATATCGGTGAATACCTACCACCAAATTACGATTTATAGTACAGGTAAGCAAAGACTATAAACCGCTTAGATACCTAGGTACCTAGTAGTTGGCTGTTCAAGCCAAGTTGATACTCCTATATGAGTACTATAGAACTACTATATACCTACCTACCTAGGTGTCTATATGTTTACACGCACTGTATATACATCCCCTTCCTCTCCCTCTTCAAGGCCCAAATGAAGATCATGTCGCGAATAGTGCCAAGAGTTCAGTTCAAGCTTTACGTTGCGATGTAAGCTCCAATCATGGCGCGTTCCGATTCATGGGAGCCTTGGACGGTGGAGTTAGCCAAGAACTACTGAGTGCCGGTTTTCCGAGATCTAAGCTCGACAGTAACTGGCACTTCCGATTGCTTGGAAACGGCGTGGAAGTGGAAGAAAAAAAGGGTGAAAAGGCAGTAAATTTTGGATAGGATCAGGAACAGATATCAACCACTGCTGCGGTATAATGAGCCTCTCCCTCGCCGCAGTTACCTCGAACGTCTTTACTGGCACAGGAAACTTTCACGCAGAGCTCGCATATCCTTACCCGAAACCCAACCACAAGCGGGAAAAGGCTTCAGAGGTCTGAGGCATGCCAAGACCACATAGCTCCCCGCGTCGGTGATGTGACCTGCAATGGCACGCTGTGTTCCTGGCCAGCATCTACCTAGCTTCGGACCTTGATGTTGTCGATGCATTAGAAGGGCCGCCAGGATACAGGTCCACAGCTACTGATTAGTCCGGCACAATATCGAAATGTATAATTCTGTAGATTCATCCCCAAAATTGGTTTGATTAACAGGTACGCTATTATGGTCGTTCTGAAATTTACTCAAGTATCAGTGATTGTACGAATAATTCCTTAAGTTTGCAGAAAACCAATGAAAAATGGTTTTGGGAAGGCCACCTAATACCTATGTAGGTAAGTAATACATACGTCGATAGTCCCAAGACTAACCTTGGCAATCAGGGAAGAAGACTGCGTAGACTCATAGGCCTACTATACATAGGTACCTATCTAAACATTGATATATTAATTATTATAATACCTGTGAATATATGAAGTTATATCAATTGGATTGGGTGGAATATACAAGCATAACTTCTAGGTACCTAGGTAGGTACTGGGTAATTTATACCTGATAAGTCTACAGCAAGGCACGTAGGAAGCCAAAATTTAATATATAATGCTTATGACGTTAGGAAATTTTGACGAATGCCTAAGCTTTGCGGGATGATGGTGCTTCTGTTCCCCTCGGTAGAAGAGCCTATCACTGCTTTCTCTGTTATGACCTAGAGGCCTCCGAGGAGAACTTCCAATCAGGAGTGGGAGTTCTCAGGAACGAAGTAGGATGCCGCTTTAGTTTGCAAGTCGAAGCGTATGTGTGACGCTCCAAGCTAACAATTCAGTTATTGTTCAACGTGATAACGGAGCGCTGGAAATTTAAGTTACCCACGTACCTAGACTGTGTACCTAGGTACCTAGTAATATCTAAGAGGCTACGTGCTCAGTAGGGGTAAACAGATCCTACGCTTTATTCTACAGGTTACTACTGGTTATATGTAGTCTCAGACAGATTATATGCTAACCTAGGATACAAGGCTGGTGGATTGTTAGTTTTTGATAAGTTGAGCACCTTGAAAACCCGGCACCGGGTACATTGACGTACAGATATGGAGGTGTCAATGATACTTGAACTGCCCTATAGAAATGGTGTACTAGGTATGCACTACGCCTGAGGTCCTTGGGTCGGGCTGATCCGTCCCTGCCGTTTCTCTCGTCCATGGTAGCTCGTGGCACCGTGCTTCTCATCGGATTTATTAGCTGTATGGACGTCAACAGGTATTTGCATGTAGTATTCCGTACCATGCATCTGCATACACAGGCACAGGCACAGGCACAAGTACCTAGCAGAACCATCAGGACTATTAGGTATTAGGACCTATGGTGGTGGACATCAAAATGGCTGCATGGGTATTAGGTATGTACATAGTAGGTACAGAAGCTCAAGGGTTAAAGGTTTGGCTGCCCCGCCTTGCCCTGCAGGAAGATACCTATCCCAGGTCGATCCCATGTCCAAAACAGCCTTGGACTCTTCTATTCTTCACTATTCTTTCCCTACCTAATCTTTCTCCCCACTTGAGCCACCATGTCTTCTTCCTAAACGTTCCATTGTTCATTGTTCTCAACCCCCCCTTGACATCCATGGATGTTCCTAAAAGAGCCGGTCGTCAACTCCCAACTCAACTCTCACGCGTCCTGTCCTCTGGCATAGGAAGGGGATGATATTCTGCGCACTACACACAGGTAGTAATTACGCATCAGATATCCAAGCAGCAATCTTAACTGCTATCCTTAAAGCAGTATCGGGGCTATCATCCCAACCTTCAACCTTCAACGTTTAACAGATCGGATTCTTCCGACTGCCATCCTACTTTTGATTCCTTCTTTTCTCTTATTCATATCAATTCATCTGATTGACCTGTGTGCCCCGTGGATTAACCACACGTTTAACCACAAGATATCAAACACGAATAACCCTCGTCCTGTAGGTACAACCTACTTACTTACTTACCTACCTATACCCTATAACACCACATTGAGCCTCCGGTGTACGTTCTTGTTGCCGTAGCCCTACAGTCCCTCCCCAATCCCAATCCCAATCCCAATCCCAGTCCCCCGTTCCCCGTCCCAATCCCATGTATCTGCCTCGTCAAGACCCTCAATAAAAGAACATATCTACGACCTACCTACGTAATAACGAGATATTACCCCTGCCTGCTTGCCTATCTGGTGCCTACGTACTTGATATCTGAATATTAACTGGATATGTGCATAGCAGGTTAGGTATTTTCACCATCATTATCCACCTTGTTTTAGGTATCTGAACTACCTGCGTACCACCTAAGTCTTAGGCGGACCCCTTGGACGCCGGGTGCTCAAGTCCTTATCCATCCACCCATTACCTGCCTCCATTACCTATAGGTACCTAGAGACCTCCAGTCATTACTTGTTACCTGCGCTACTGCGTCAAAGCATCCACTCCATCTTACCTTCGTCTACCTTTTTTTTTTTCTTTTTCTCAATTGGCAGCCTTTTCCTGGTCCCCAGGTTATTAATGCATGCCTAATAGATAAGAACTACCTACCATCTTTTGCTCTTCTTTTATATCTCGTCTTATTATTGCTTATTTCCAATTTTGTGGTTGATGGTGGGACTTCTACCTCGCGTTTTACCTTGCCGTCGCCCATCGTGTTCATTCGCAAAAACTCAATCGAATCGGATCTCGCTCACGAAACTAACTTTTTATCTTCCGCGTATAGCTTAATTTCGGACTTCTGCATCTTAGCGTTCGTTATCTCAAACAGTTCGTCTCGGAGCTGCCAGCCTTCTCAAAATGCGCTTGGAATACGTCCGTTATTTACCGAATAAGTGAAGACTCCGAGCAAGCGACAGAGAGGGAGAGAGGAAGAACACGACATCCGGACTGTTCTTCATTTCTTCGAGAAAGGTGCCGTCCCTGGCGCCAACAATCAGCCGGACATGACACCTTTCTCTCGCAACTCACAACCCCCTGCGAACCGCGCAGCATCCGTCAAACCTGAAGCCTCGGGAAGTCAGGCGTCTGACGATGAAGGTTCTACGCTGCAGACACTAGCAACAGAGTCGCCGGCGGGGGATACCCCATCGTCCGCCCCACGAGGCAACCACGTTGAGAGTTCTAGCGAAACCCCTTCTGTTCCTCTGCAGAAGCGCCGAAGAGTCACACGTGCTTGCGAGTATGCAATTCCTAGAGTTCTTTTCATTCCCCCCTCTTCAAGATCTACCCCAGGGCCATCGTGCGCCTAGAGAGAGAAAAAAAAGAAATTCATATCTCAACACTCGTAACTTAGTAGTTCTCAGGACACATCATTGCTAACTTACGTCCAGCGAGTGTCGTAGGAAAAAGATTAAGTGCGACGGGAAGCAGCCCTGTACTCATTGTCAGGTGTATAGCTACGGTAACCCTTACTTTCCCACATGCTCGATATATTAGCCTGACTGATTCTTTGATAGAATGTACCTATGATAAACCCTCTAACAGGCGCAGAAACCCAGCACCACAGTATATAGAGGCTTTAGAGAACAAGCTGTCGAGAGCAGAAGCGCTGCTTCGCAAGTTTATGCCCGATGTTGATCTTAATGATCCAAGCTTGGACCCCGCTGTCCAACAGGAGTTTCGTATTCGGGAACAAGCTAGGCTTCGGGCTGCCGCGGCTAAAGGGAAGCAGACAGGCTCGTCGTCATCCTTAGATGCCCAATTGCATTCTATGATCGAGACCGTCGGCCAACTCGACCTCGACGAGAAAGGAGATTATGATTTCCATGGAACTTCGTCTGGTTCAGTCTTCTTCAAGAGGATGAAGGAGCATTTCCGTAGCCTGCTTGGCAGGGATTATCAAATCCCATTTCTACCTCGTCCACCTCGACCAGCCGGTGTTGCTCTTGATTCCCCTAGGTCGTCATCCGGTTCGCGGGTGCCACCAAGTCATACCCCAAGCGTATATGATCTACCCCCGAAGGGGAGGGCGCTGGCTCTATGTTCCGAGTCACTCAATAACGCGACCTGCCTCCTACGAATTGTCCACATACCTTCCTTTTACAAAATGCTGGACGTCTTGTACGAAAAGCCGGCGGACGCGCTTGCGAAAGACAAGAGGAGCTTGGCTTTGGCCTACTCTGTCATGGCTCTAGGCTGCATGTATAACATTCCCGAAGATAATGGCACGGACACGCCGCCATATAAAATATCGATGGATGAAGCGTAATTATATACTTCCCCTACTCAACTTCCGGAACTCATTTCGACTGACTTACGCGCTCCCAGTGTGAAATACTACAGCGCCGCAAGGGTGCTTCTGCAAGATATAACCGAGTGTCGAGATCTCACATCACTCCAAGCTTTACTCTTCATGATACTATTCATCCAATCCGTGTCTAATCTAAGCACATGTTACGGGTTTGTAGGAATCGCTCTCCGGTCTGCGCTGAGAATGGGACTGCATCGACATTTACCTCACATTAAATTAAACCCTATCGAATCAGAAACAAGGCGAAGAGTATTTTACATATGCCGGCAGATGGATACATATGTATCTGCGTTGTTAGGGTTTCCATTGCTTCTCAATGACGAGGATATCGACCAGCCTTTGCCAACACCTGTCGACGATCAGTACATTACCAGGGACGAGATACGGATGCCGCCTCCGGGGACCCCATCGTTCTTCGAAGCCTTCAATGCGCATGTAAAGTTGATGGATATCCTGGGCAAGGTGGTGAAACAAGTCTACCCTCTGAAAGGCATTGAGCAGAATGAAGCTGAAGGGAAGGCGAGTAACAGGGAACCTTATGCGCCGTATATAATAAGCTACGGGAAGATCAAGGAAATGGAGAAAGAACTGCAACGATGGAACGAGGAATTGCCGGTTGCCTGGCGCCCCGACCCCGAAGGCCCGGTTGAAGTAGTCCGGTAATTTTCAAGTATGACAGTTGCTGGTGGACTCTGCTAATTATCACTTCAGGGTTCGCAATCTCCTGAGGTTTACGTTTGCTCACGTCCAGATGGTGTTATACAGACCATTTTTGCATTACGTTTCACCACGAATTTCGGCTGGCAAGGATGTAAACGAGCGCGCTTACGCCTGCGCAGCCGCGGGTATCAGCGTTGCGCGAAACATTGTTCACATCGGAACAGAGATGCGAAAGCAAGTTTCCCTCGTCGGACCGTACTGGTTTACCTTCTTCACCGAATTCTTCGCCGTTATAACGTTAGTCTTCTTCGTTTTAGAAAACCAGGACAAGCCAGGGGCCACGGAGATCCTTGCCGATGCGGTTGCGGGTAAAGAGATGATTTGTGAGCTTGCGAGGAAGAGCTTGGTCGCGGATCGTATATCTGGCTCGCTAGTTGTAAGTTGGACTTTGAGGTTGCGCCAATGAGGGATGCTAATGTTAGTAAGATGCTCTTCGATCAACTACCAGAGAATCTTAAGGAGGTTAAGGCACGAACTGCCTCCTCACGCAAGCGCCCTGCGTCAGGGGCGCGTGATAGCAACACATCCCTACCACTACCTTCGCTATACACGACCGAATCGACTCCTTCCCAGCCCGACGGAACCGATCGATCGCAAGGCACGTCATCAAAACAGGCCGGCAAAGCCCCAGCCGTACCTGTAAGCCAAGGTATGCCGGTAGAGGAATCCCCCCTCCCACAGCCGGAGCTCGGCGGATCGTTCAGTACCAGCTTCCAATTCTCGCCGTTAGACTTGTCAATACCCTCGCCGGACTCTGTGACCGCGGCGGCCTTACACGAGCCAAGCCCCATGGATTTGCAGCACCAGACGTTTGGTGGAAGCAACCCGATCCACGAGCTTGACGCCGTGATGTTCCCATCCGACGATCCCTTAGCGTACCCGAACCAACCCCAGGTTGATTTCGGAGCTCATCCGGCCGGCATCGCCAGCGCCAGCCCCGCAGACATCTCTCACCACGATGCCTCGCAGTTCTACATGCCCGACTTCTACGAGGGCATCGAAGGACAACTCATGGGGCCGCTGCCGCCGTATTTATTGCAATCACAAGCACAGCCAGGCTTCAACTTTCCGGCCGAGATGTATTCGGACCCAATGCTGCAGCAGCTGCACTCTATAGAACACCCTACATCACAGCCGCAATCCCAGCTCCACTCAGACCAATCACGCCCAGTGCGGCGACGGGGTCAGCAGCCGAGAGACATGGAGGAGTTACTAGCTAATGCGTCGTGGCACGGATCATTTCCCCACCGCGAAGGTTAGGTTTATGAATAGAAAAGGATACCCCCTTGCATGATTGCAACATCAGGTTTTTGCCGCGAATGTTTGCTTGGTAGACGACTGTACGGGGTTGGAGTTTAGGGTAATCAAAAAGCATTGAGGTTTGACGTCGAATACGGGTCGCCTCACATTCGGTATGATGATTTTTGCCATGGTATAGATGTCCAATGTAAGGCATATAGGACTCGCGAATTGTGTCGGATTTCGTCGGGGGCGATCGTTTTGGCAGCGATCCCGAGAATCGCGGGATTCTCAATAGGATGATAGCTCACCACGGAGTCGTGATTTTAGGGATGTACATAGGAGTAAATCCAACACATCACTTGGCATGTATGTGGGATGATGGAACAGTGGCGTAGAAAGGTCCAACGTTGCGTGCATCCCACCCGTATTGGCGATGTCGGGAGTTGACGGACTGTACCGTGCGTGCCCAATCCTTGGTGAGAATGGATATCCGAGGCGAACGAGCTGGCACGCAGACTGGATGGAACAACGAAGAGAGGCTCGTGGCAAGGGGTAAATTCAAATAGATTTGGCATAGTGAGTGGGGACAAGGTGGACACGCCGTCATGTCATATTCAACTCGGAGAACATAGTCCAGAGAGTCCGGATAGTCAGTCTAGAAGGTGGCAGGGTGGGTGAGCGAGGTGGGATCTCCAAGCTCATCAGACGAGCGTCCCCAGAAGACCCAAAGGACCCAAAGGACCCAGACAAACCGAGACAACCCCTGCTTGCTAAGGTTACTAAAGGATGCACAACGGCCTTACTGCAGGTCGGTTGACCTTAGCGGGCTTGAATATTCTGGCTCGTACGCGTGTAAATCGATTATAGGCATCGCCCTGAAACGCGAACAGCACTCCGCCACGTGAGGTTGTTCCAACCAGGCTGAACCAGCTCAGCGAGCATGAGTCCAGTTTACCAAATGAGATCAACATCCAATACTATTCCATACAATCACACCCCGGGGGGTCTGGTCAGAACGTGTACAACAATTACAACAATCGCAACTCACCCCCACTGTTGATGCACTGTTGACGCTGTCACTGCTCTACTCGTCGGAACAAGACAACTTGATAATCGGAAATGTCTGTCGGTATGGAGGCTATAGATATCGATCACAGCCTGGTGGTTGACGACGAGTTTGATGCTCTGTACGTGCAACTGCCCAATTTTCCTACTCCTCCTTCTCCGGTAGCAGAAGCAGCTTCAACTTCAGCTCCGGCTACGGGTACGGGTCCAGCTTCGGCTTCAGCTTCTCGTGCTTCTGGTTGTCTTTCTTCGAAGCCGTGTGTCTGCCGGTCAGCAGCAGCAGCAGCCGCCGCCAATTCCGACATGTCCACCACCATGGACCACCACACATTTCGCTGCAAGACGCGAGGGCTGCTGCATAGCGCCGTCTCGGCCGCCGTCGCCGTCGTCTTTAGCATTCCGTTTATGTCGAGATTACCACTAACTGATGTTATCGGCCGTAGATCCGTCGAGGTCAATGTTGCGGAATTGGACGCCAGGACTGACGAGAACGTGAAGAGATACCCAGGTAAGTCGCAACACAAATTCCACCAGCCCCCTTTTTTTCTTAAGTCACGCCGATGTCAATTCTATTGTCGGTAAAGAGATTGTCAATTCACCAAGCCATTGCGGTTCTGTGTTACGCATTCATCTTGCACCAATCTACCCACTTAACCGTGATAATGTACCGTACCGTCAAACGGCCCGTCTCAATTATCGCATCCGCCTCCTCATCTTCACCCTCGGCCGTATTCATTTCAAACAGACCAATTCAGGAACGTTCTCTAATCAGGCACAGCTAAATTACACGCAAGAAAAGTCGCCAAGGAACTCGGAACTGACAATGGTCTCATCTTTTTACCGGGCCAGCTGGAATCAACTTGGGAAGACTCAGACCAGGGACCACCGTTTCGACAGCGCCGATAGTATGTGCATTAATCTGCTCTATAGAATTCTCCTTTCACTAACACGATTATTTAGCTTCTACTATCTCACCGGCGCGGACTTTCCTGGGTGCAGCGTAACCTACGACATCGCCGCTGACAAGCTTACATTATGGATCCCGTTTACACCGCCTGCCACGGTGCTCTGGTTCGGTAATACCCCCTCTCCGGAAGATTGCCTCGCGAGGTCGGATGTGCATGATGTAAAGTATGTGGGCGAGCTTCCGGCGTATCTGAGCGCACGTCTCGCGACTGTAAAGACATTGTACGCTCTCCGGCCATCCCAGCTACCCAAGTTCGACGGCTTCGACCAAATGCGCTCATCTCTGCGGATTGATGTTTCGTCGCTGCAATCCGCGATGGATGAAGCTAGACTCATCAAGTCCGACTACGAGATCGCCATGATTCGCCGCGCTAACGAGATCTCGTCGGCCGCGCACAAGAAGGTCGCCACCCTCATGTACGGCATGAAGAACGAGTGCGAGGTCGAGGCCGCCTTCATCGCAGCTTGCACGTCCGCCAACGCCCACGCCCAGGCATACCCCGTCATTGTCGGTTCCGGTGCCAACGCATCAACTCTGCACTACAGCGCCAACAACGAATCGCTCGCGGGCCGCCAGCTTCTGGTCCTGGACGCAGGTACCGAATGGTCCTGCTACGCCAGCGAGATGACGCGCACGCTGCCCATCGGCCCACGCTGGAAGCTCTCGTCCGAGGCCAGGGCTATCTACGAACTGGTTCATCGCATGCAGGATGAATGCATCCAGCGCATCAAGCCCGGTGTTGTCTTCCGCGACCTGCAGCTGCACGCTACGCTTGTTGCTGTCCAGGGCCTGCTCGATCTCGGTATCCTGCGCGGCGGCACTGCCGAGGAGATCTTCAAGAATGGGACTGGCGCCGCTTTCTTCCCGCACGGTCTGGGTCACCATGTTGGGCTCGACGTTCATGAGTAAGTCTCCTCCCTAATATTTGTCCTTTTTCATCCTACTTCCCTAAACCCCTTTCTTTCCCACGCCCACAATCACAACTCCTTATATTCGTACAGCATCCCTTCCTTATACCACCCCCGACAACAGCAGTACTAACCATAGATTCTATAGCGTTCTAAGCAGAGATCTTCTCCGGCCTGCGGGTGAGGGCATGTGGGGAAAGCGACGACCGATTGGCCCTCAGTCCGTTCGCGCCATGATCAAACAAGCCACCCGCGATGCTGCCAACAATGCCAATGTTACCACTAGGACGACCACAAACACCTCTGATTCCAGCAGCAACAGCAACAGCCCTAGTAGCAATAGCAGCAATGCATCACAACAGGCTTCTACCCCGTCCAACGCTTCTCCTACGACGCAAACCATACCTCCCCCTCCCCCTCCGCGCTCTTCGCCTCCTACCTCCCTAAATCCAAGCCCCCAACCCCTCCTCGCTCCTCCACGCCCCCAAGTCCGCCTCGCCCCCCTCTCAGGATCATCGCCGCCTCGCCTCCCCCGCAAATCCACCAGCAGTACCAGCGAAACGGCAACGCGCACCCCGGGCTAAAGAAGAAGCCCACCAACGGCGGCAACGGCACCAGCAGCAGCAGCGCCAAGCGCGCGCACCACAACACGCTGCAGCCCAACATGATCGTGACGGTGGAGCCGGGCATCTACTTCTGCCGGCCGTACATCGAGGCGTACTTCCTGCGACGCGAGGAACACGCGCGCTACATCGACGCCGAGGCGCTCGAGCGCTTCTGGGCTGTTGGCGGCGTGCGCGTCGAGGACTGCGTGCTCGTCACCGAGGCTGGTGCGGAGAATTTGACGACTGCGCCTAAGGGCGCTGAGCTGCTCAAGCTCATGGGGTACTAGGTTCGACTGGACTGGACTGGACTGAAAAGGACCGGACTGGGCTAGGTAGACTACCTTGTAAGGACCTAGTGTCTGTCTGCGGCGCTGAAAAGTGCTGGATCGGATGGACGGGTTCTGAGGTGTTCGAGTGCCTATCTAGTACCTACACACCTATGAATCTCCCTACTCACGTAGGGACGTACATGTCAATATGATACCACATACCACACGCCACCCACAGGAGGGACTCCAGGGGCAAAAAAGAAGCAAGCAGGACAGGCGAAGTCGGACACGGGAGAACGGGCCGGATACACAAATACCTACTAGGCACATACACGCATCTATACATCACGATACATGGCAAGCATACCATAGCATAGCATAGCACGGCACGGCATTTCATACCAGGAGTCGGAGGACACAAGGAACCATTTGGGCTGCGCGATTGGATACCTACCTACACATACATACCTACATACATACATACCGCGTATTTACATTCTGCCGCCTGCGTTGGGAGTTTTGTTTTTTTTGATTTTTGAAAAAAGGGGCGAAGCCAGAAAGGAAAGAAGGCAAGAAGTTACGGAAAAAAAAGCCATATCACATCATGTCACATAACCCGCCCCCTGTCTCCTTCGTTCTCGTCGCTTCTTACCTAGTAGGCATTCGTTTGGAGTTCTAGTTCTATATACCAACGTCCTTTTTTTACGTCGGGTTGTTCGCCGGCTTGGGGGATCGCCCCCTTTTTACTTTGCATTCCCTACTACGTAGGTACTTACCGTTTCAATGCTTGGATTGGTGATTTTGAATATAGCAATGTGAATGTAGACGTCTTACGAAGTAGGTAGGTACGAAGTCCGTTTTCACGTAAATCTCACAGCTTGGGGGATAGGTACGATACGCTAGACTCGAGATAGGATATCATTGATGCATCTACGCTCCCGAAAAATAAAACCATGCAAAATTCATTCCGCATCCAGGTAGGTAGGTATTTTATACAAAGGCCCGGGTGTCCTCTCCTCGCACGCGGCGCCACCAGTCCACTCATCAATCGCCTCCCCCCAATCCCACTCACAGGTACTTCTTGGGCATGATCTTCTTGCGCTCGTAGAAGATGTAGGCAGCTACGATGAGGACCTGGCTAGCGATAATAACGAAGATGAGCTTGCCGTGCTTGGGGGCGGCCTGGACGGCCACGTGCTCGAGCATGGTGCCGTGGTTGGAGCCGATGAAGCTCTTGACGGCGTGCTCCGAGTCCTTGACCTTGACGTTGATGTCGCTGCGCATGTCACGCAGGTCCCGCTGCAGCCGCGTGATCTCGTTCTGCAGCGCGTCCAGCTTGTCCAGTCGCGACAGCACCTGCCTCATCTCGCCCACGTTCTGCTGCACTTCGTTGATGGCTTTCGATACTTCCTCGTGTCGCCTCTCGCCGATGTTGCCCATGCTCGCTACCTGCCGGAAGATGGTGGATAGGTGGTGGTTGGTGCTTTGCAGACGGTTGTGGAGGTCGGCGAATTGCGCTTTGGAGCTCGTGATGGATTCGGCAGAAGCATCGGGGATGGTGTCGTCGAAGGGTTCGTTAGTGTTTTGGTTGTTTTGGTAGTTTTGATCGTTATTTCGGCGGCCGTAGCTCGTTTGCGCCTGGGCCTGATTTTGGTTTTGGTTTTGATTCTGGTTCTGGTTCTGGTTCTGGTTCTGGTTCGGCTGCCCTTGTTGCGACGCATCTTGCTTGGCATCGAGATTCTCCGTCATGGTTACCAGCTTGAATATCTCGGCAGAATCCGGGTTGTCACCCGCGGCGGCCGTGATGCCGAAGTAGTAACCTGGAGGAATGGAAATCTTGTCGCTCTCGAAGCATAGTCGACCGTCGACCTCAACCTTGAACACCTGGGGCGTCTGCCTCAGCTTAATCTGGGAGGGCCGACCTAGGTTGCGGTAGGGGTAGTTGCAGTGGCCAAACGCTAAGCTATCGACGTTGTGGTGTGTCTTGAAGTCGACGGTGCCGTCATTCAGGAAACCCCTAACCATGCCACCGGAGCCACCATGTTGGTCAATGACGAGAGCCAAACCATCGAATCTGTTAACGGTGTAGATGCTGGAAGAGCCGATCTCCTGGTTTCCTTGCCTCGCGAGCCATATGTTGAGATTACCAGTTCCCCTTTCAGGACCATTCACCCTGAAGTCGACGTCAGCCACCCATTGCGCATATCTGTTTGGTTGGTCGGCCCATACGGCGCCTCGCGTGTTGCCTGGAGCTGGGGGCGTGAGGATGACTTTGTTGGAAAGAACTTCGGGAGGGTTGGGGGTGCCCTGTATGGAGAAGAGTGGTACGCTCGCCTGGCCACGATCGTTTATCCTGGGATACGTAAATCAGCATCGTAGCACGAGAACCATGGCTTTTACAAGCAACTCACCTCCCGGTGTAACCAAAGCTAAGCTCATTGACAAGGAATTGTGCCTGTGCTGCAGCAAGATTTACAGCGGTAGCCAGCCCAATGGCTAGGGTTGAAGATGACAAGAGACGCATTCTTCAAGTTCTTTAGTTTAGGGGAAGATTAAGGTGAAAGTATGGATTTGAGAGAGGATGCGATTGATGTGATTGTGTAAATTGGGTCTTTTGATAGTATTGGGGCTGGACTAGATGCACAAAATCAAAAGCGCGTCCGATTTGAGCTCAATGACCCTCCAGATCATCCAACATGAGAGGACAGTTGGCAACGAAAGCTATTGATCCCAGCTGTTCCTAGTTTTTTCTAGTCTCCAGCTTCTGGTCTCTCAAGGCCCGAAGCTTAAAGGAATGTGGGGGAGCTTGGCTGGGAGATATCATAGATGCCCATGAACAAGAGAAAAAGAAGAAAAGACTGAGGAGATAATACGTCTCCCCGAGTATAGATTAAGGGGGGAAGTACCGAGCAAGCAGAACCTACTCAGATGAATAGAATAGAAGGGAGGCGATCCGTGGAGTGGATTTGGATTTGGCGAGTGAATAAAAAATATCAATAATATAATACGATAAAAATAAAAATAAAAATAAAAAGTAAAAAAAGTAAAGACAGGTTGTTCACTGTGTGATCTTCTCTCCATGTACAGCCTTCTTCCCAAAACGGCGCAGGTGTAACTTTACTATGTACATACATACGATCCCAGTGGTACATCCGTATGCGCTGAGCTAACAGTGAAGCTTGAAATGACAGGTACTATGTACTATGTAGTATGTACTTCGATACCTTCTGCTTTCGCGCTAATGCCAGGATGGCATGTAACTTGTACTTGACCCCTGGTTTCACGAACAACGATGAGCGGATGGGATGTGTGGGTGGCGGATGAGGCGGCGGGCGCCAGGTGTGCGGGAGGTTTGCCCAGGTGGTCGTGTCGGATCGACTCGATGGGAAATCATCATCATAATGGATCGACCATCGACCATCGACCATCGACTAAAAAAGGGACGCACGGGCCCTAGACGGCTCCTGGGCTCCTGGGCTCCTGGGCTCCTGGGCTCCTAGATTTAGCAACTCCCCCTGCTTCCCATCTAATTCCCATCTGCCATCTGCCATCTGCCATCTGCCATCTGCCATCTGCTTCCCATCTATGTACTTCCTATGATAGTTTAGGTCAAGTTACATACATACGTGGTTAGTTCCGGTACCTACATATCTATAGATGCCTACGTAAAGTCCCCTCATAGTCCCTGTTACCGGGGGGGGTTTGGTTTACGCACAGTAACCTGTCTTGTACCGAGTAGTAGGCAATGCCGGCAATGCCAGGTAACAACCTGAGATTTTCTGAGGCATGTCGCACATCGGTAAAAATACGTACCGATCCTGTGGAGCTTAAACTCCTAGCCTCAATTGACTTCAATTCTTCAACGAGCTAAGCCGCCTATCCTCACTGCCTATCTTCGCTGCCTCTAGCTATCTTCAGGGCCACCTACATACAAACCTGCTATACGCTGCAGCAACTTCTGTGCTGTTACCGTCACCACCTATTCCTTTCGTTACGTTCATGATACACTTCTATACCTCATAGCCTACTTCATCATCGTTGTGCAATGACTTCTTCTAGGTCCAAATGACTGAGATATACCCGACTATTGCGCAGTGCGCAATAGTTGCGACTGCTTTTAAAATCCTTCTCTTCCCAGCCTAGTAGGTCACTCTCACTCTCACTCTCACTCTCATCTCTTCTTTCAAGATGACCAATAACTAAATCAACTCAAGCAAATCTACTGACTTTGAAGTACATCGGAACTGGCTGGCTATCACCAATAGCTTGTCCATATGGGAATGGTACTACGAAAAAACCTCAGAGTGGACGCTGGATTACCCCCCATTCTTCGCCTACTTCGAATGGACCCTCTCTCAAGTAGCGAAGCTGGCCGACCCAGCTATGCTCCGGGTCTACAACCTGGACTATGATAGCTGGCAGACGGTATATTTCCAGAGACTTACGGTGATCGTCACCGAATTGATGCTGGTTTATGCTTTGCAACTGTACGCGTTACTACTTGTTTTAGCGCTTGCTTTTTTTTCGTGCTAACGTGAAGCCGCAGGTTCGTCGAGTCTTCCCATGGAGTGACCAAGCGTGCCGCGCAGGCTGCTGCCATCTCTGTCCTTCTTTCACCCGGTCTTCTTATCATAGATCATATCCATTTTCAGTATAATGGGGCTATGTATGGCGTCCTGATCTTGTCGTTGGTTCTGGCTCGCCACAGATCAGGTCTCCTGCTTAGCGGCTTTGTCTTTGCGGCGCTGTTATGCATGAAGCATATATACCTTTACCTCGCGCCGGCGTACTTTGTCTATCTGCTTCGGACCTATTGCCTCTCGCCAAAGTCTATTTTTCGAATTCAGTTCCTCAACTGCTTAAAACTAGGAACCGGCATCATCGGCATATTCGGTTTGGCATTTGGCCCCTTCGCGATCAAGAAGCAGATCCCACAGATTCTGAGCAGGCTATTCCCATTCTCCCGTGGACTTTGCCATGCTTATTGGGCGCCAAATGTGTGGGCTATGTATTCTTTCGTGGACCGACTGTTGATATTCGGTGAGTAGTATCTACCTATAGAACGATGTCAAGTGGCTTATTGAAACAGTTGCACCCAGGCTGGGCCTTTCCGTCAAGGCCGAGGCCGTGAACAGCGTTACGAGAGGCTTAGTTGGCGATACAGCCTTTGCAGTGCTCCCCGAGGTTACTCCTAGGATTTGTTTTGCACTCACTCTCCTGTTCCAAGTCATACCCCTTGTGAAACTCTTCCTGCGCCCCAATTGGGATGCTTTCATCGGGGCCGTGACCCTCTGCGGCTACTCATCTTTCCTTTTTGGATGGCATGTTCACGAAAAGGCCATCCTTCTTGTGATCATCCCCTTCAGCTTGATCGCTCTCAAGGACCGACGGCATCTTAGTGCGTTCCGTCCCTTGGCAGTGTCCGGTCACGTCTCGCTATTTCCTCTACTCTTCACCCCTGCCGAGTTCCCGGTGAAGACGGTCTATACCGTATTCTGGTTAATCCTCTTCCTCATGGTATTTGATCGTATGGCCCCTGCCTCGAGCCGACCGCGGTTCTTCCTCTTCGACCGCTTCACAATTCTCTATATAACAGTCAGCATACCGCTGATATTATACTGCTCCTTGCTGCACCAGATTATATTTGGCAAGAGCTACGAATTCCTCCCGTTGATGTTCACCAGCTCGTATTCCGCCATAGGGGTAGTTGGTAGTTGGATAGGGTTTATGGTTGTATACTTTACGTCGTAAATGAGCTGACGAGGAGAAGGGGTTCCATAGTCCCTGGTGCTGGGTATACGGTGATTATATACTAGGTAGTTTAGTAAATTGACCCATTCGCGGCATCCTTTTTGTGAACTGGATACGAACGAAGGTGATTGACAATGCCGATGATATAAACGGGGTGGCCGGGAATTCCGGCTTTGATTTTCTAATTTCATGCAAGGCAAGGTAACTGATTTTCACTACGTAGGTACGTACGTAGGGGGGGTTGTGGGCTGCTTGGTGCCAACCAGAGGTGGTGACTAAAAATTCCCTGACAGGCTTGCTAAGGCCCAGTCTCACCAGCGGCCTGTCGGTCTCAACAAACTACCTAGCACCTATTCATTCACGCAAACAAAGACATCGTGGTCTACAGAAGGTCTACAATGCGAACGATGGGACGATACTGCGCAGGGAAGAACTGGGATTCTTTGAAGAATTGCCACAGGGGTTGCATCGGTGGGCTTACGGGACTTACACGGAATCGGTCGTATAACGGCATAGGATTGATATACAGCTGCACTTCGATCGGCCGTGGCTGGAAAAAGTCGTAATTTGCTAGGAACATAGAAGGAAAGTTGGGATTTAATTTGATGTATTCATGTTCACTGTCCGACACGTGGTTGGCTCGAAATACGTCTTGTGAGGTCACCGTCAAGATCGAGGGAATTCCGCATAGGCAAGGTCTAGGTTGGACTGGGAATTACTAGGTATTCTTATATCGGGGATAGTAGGGTAGCAATAAGGGAATAGCTAACGATCAAGTACTCGTTAGAACCAGGCGAAGTTGGCGATCCGAACGAGTATAAGAATGTGGTGGTTTGTGATAAAATTGATATGATATTTTGAAGACAATGGACAATGGGGTAGTAGGAGTGGTTATTCAAGGTGGACACGCCTTTTTGAGGCCCATCCCAAATAAGCGAAGGGGGACCCGCTAGCGGAGACGTCCAGGACAAGTTTGAACCAATAAGAAAACAAAGTTAAGTGGCATTAACCCCCGTCATCCCGGGGTCTGGTTCTACTTTCCTATATGTACCTTTTTCCTTCCTTCCTACCGTACCTTTTTTTCCTACTTTCATTTTCCCTACCTACCTAGTAGTACTTTCCCTACAAAATACTTCCAGTCTGGCCATACATAAAGAAAAAGGTATATGTTAGGTACCTTAGTAGTAAGGTACTACCTAGTAATTACATACAGCTCTGAGCTAAGGGTACTAGAGGTAGCATAGGTAGCAAAGGTAGTAGTTCTTCTTCCTCCTTTGCACTGGGCTTCCCGCTTCCGCCTTATTAGTTTTTAGTCCTCCCTCTTTTTTTCTCCTCCTCTCCAGTACTTCTATTTCTACTTCTACTTGCACTTCTACAAAAAAAAAAAAAACTTTCACAAAACAACAACCTTAGACCTCGTCGCGTCTTCCCTTTGCTTCGCCCTTTTCAATCTGCAACCACCATCGATTCAACGAAAAGATACCATCGATCACTGAGCAGCATCCTTGACGCGTCTCCTACAATTCCTACCGCGTTCCTTAGCTTAGTATAAAATTCACTTTCACTTTCTCACATTTACTTCACCTCACATGTAAGTTCAGGTTCTGCCGCACCACACCCACTACCCTTCTAATGTTACCTGATCTTTCCACCTACGCCTACACCTCCGCCTCCGCCTCCGCCTCCCGCCTCCAGCTACCTCTACCACCCTAACCTACCCTACCTTACCTACCCTCCCTACCTACCCTTGACCTTGAACATTAACCTACCCGCACGGCCAACCTACACCGTGAATTTTTGCACACTTGCCCAATTCCACAACACCACCTCATCCAAATCATCGTTACTCTTGATACATCATTCTATTCATTCCTACTTTCTCGCATTACACATTTACGTACGTCACTCGGACGAGAAGGCTGACATTCAGCCTTGCAGGGTTCATTGTGCGGCGAGCTGGCAACCCTTGGCTATCCCATAGCCAGCAGTCACAATGGTAAGTTGCGATCGCCAAGGTTGCGTACGAAGGGAAGAGATAGCTGATTGCTCTTGTCATAGGTCCTTTTCAAAAGAAAACCAGTGCAGTTTCTGCAAACCCCACCGGTTGACGATGAGTCCACAGAGGTACAGCACATGTCCTTTTAGCATAACCTTGGATGCCCATCTATTGATACGTTACACAATCTTGCACCCCCACTAACACCTCATTCACAGGTCTGGCATATCGCCCAGACTGGCGAGATATTCGTCACGTATGAGGATTATCTAAATCGGTAAGCTTCTAAACCTGAAAAACTCCCAAAGGTTATCGTATGCTAACTGCTTTGTTATCAGCATGGACTTTTATAACCAGGTTGGTATCTCGATTATATAGTCCCCCCTCGCCCCTCCTCGCCTCATAACCCTGGATTGTAAGCTGACTTAAAATTTAGCGACGCTTTATCTGTCAGATTACTGGCCACTCTAACTTGACATTCTGGGACGCCTTGAGAAGTGAGGTAAGTTTTTTATCAGACGAGTTACCAACACCAACCTCGTTGCCTGTGTCTTATCTCGACTCGTCCGCTAATTAAGTACCCTAGCTGGCTGGTGCCCAAGAGGTTGACCAGGCATTCCCTGAAGCTCTCAAGGGTCCTATCTTGCGCCGTGTCCAGTTCCAGACCATTTCCCGCATTGATACTCTCGTTGATATGATCTTCGACGAATTCAAAGCGGACTACTACCCCGGAGAAACCGTGACCATCCACGCTCCAACTGGGGAACGCCTTACGGGAATAGTTCGAGACAAGGCTCGCTTAGGAAGTAAGGTGCTACCCGATGGCACCCTGACGCAGCCTTTCTCACGCTACTTTACTGCTATTGACGGTAGAGAGGAGGAGGTGGTCGTCGATAGTGACCACATTTACCGCGACAGAAGGGTGTTCACAAAGTCCGTCCTTAGGTCTTTCATCAAGAAGACCGTAACTAGGGAGTCTTGGACCGGAGCGCCTTGGCTGGTAAAGCATGACGTCGCGGCACAGTATCACATCGATGTACGAATCCCCCCGCACTTGCGATACGACAACAAACTACTTGAACGCAAGCAGCACCAGGCGCAGAAGAAGGCCGTCCAGCCCACCAACGGAGCGCAGGATATGAATGGTACCGCTAATAATTTCCAGAATTTTGGACCAGCGCGATTACCAGAGCTTAAGCCTGCGCCGAAGAGCCACCACAAGGTCGTGAAGACGCATCACCACCAGGCATCGCATCAACACGACTTAGACGCCCAAGGCGATACCCATATGTTCCTCCCCCAGAACCAAGGCCCAGTTCCATCCGCACCAGGGAATCATCCCTTCCATTTCCCTGTACCTTTTCGAAATAGCATGCCGCCACCGCCTCCCGTTGCCCCTCAGCCACAACCAGAACCACCGCCTCCCCCCCCGAAATATCCTATCGAGGACCTGCAGCTTGAGCCTGGCTTAGACCTTGTTCGCCCCGCTCTGAAGTTCATGTGCAATGACCCGCCGGAGGGTGTTGTCGATAACGTCGCACGAAACGACAAGATTCTCATGAAGTCAATTGGGCCCTTGCTAGAGACGTGGGACACTCTTAATGTCTATTGCGAGGTCTTCAAGTTGGATTCGTTCACCTTTGACGACTTCGTCCAGGCCATGGAGATCGCCAAGGAAGACAGTCCTTGTGAGCTATTTACCGAGATCCACTGTGCACTGCTTAAACAGATAGTAAGCTCCGAAGTAGATGGCGGCAAGCTTCTCGTAGACTTGCCAGAGCTGGATGAAGAGGACGACGAGGATGAAGACAGTAACTCTCCGAGCCCTGAACCGGAGCCGAAGCCGAAGCCGGCTACACGAGCTACTAGAAGTAGTCTAGCTAAGCTTGAGGCTGAGAGATTGAAGGCTGAAGCCGAAGCCGCGGAGAAAAGCCTTGAGCCGCAGGTCAAGCACCGCGCTCCTGAAGTCTTGGCGAACTTCAATTGGATTGAGCAATTGAAGAATCGTAAGTTTCAGGATGGTGGCTGGGAACTGATCATGGTCGGACTTTTGCATCAGCTGTCCAAAAAGCCGCGATATACTGATGCTTGCGAGGAGCTGTTATCTCAACTTGTGCCTCCCGAGATTGAACCGAGTCAGGAAACGGTCCGCCAACAATACAGCCGGCTCGATCTGAATTTTCGTGTCTCCGCTCTCCAGATCGTCTGTCTGCTTACCATTGATACCAAAGCCGTCCGGGGATATATGGATGAGTGTTCCGAGACCATGACGGGTTACCGGAAGGAGAAGATTGAGTGGCAGAGGAAACGGAAACAGAGGTAAGTCCATCATCCCGACGACACTGTAAGGCGGTATGCTGACTTCTTGATAGTATTGAGGATCTTAAGGCACTTCATGAGCAGCGCAAGATTCTTCTCCCGGAGAATATGCCCCCATCACCACCGGCCGAGGAAACCGAGGCCGCAAAAACCAACGGTGACGTGAAGATGACCGACGCTGACGACTCGCCTGAGGAGCCGAGTGAGGAGGCTGGAGATAGTGACGCAGACACTAGCATTCGGCGTAATACTCGACGAGGCGGCAACCGCGCGGCCGAACGTCAACGCAAGCGCGAGGAGCAGGAACGTAAGAAGGAGGCCGAGTTGGCTGCTAAGACGCCCAAGCAGTCGAAGCAATTCATCAAGGTGCTAAAGGATATCAAGAAAAAGGAAGAGTACATCAAGAAGTGCGAGGCAGAAATTGCGACGATCGACAACGACCTTCGAGAGGCGGATTGTGCACGAACTCGTATTCTTGGCAAAGATCGATTCTGGAATCGTTACTACTGGTTCGAACGCAACGGAATGCCATACGGCGGACTACCGACCAGCTCTACGGCTGACGCAGGATACGCAAACGGTTGCATCTGGGTTCAAGGACCTGACGATATGGAGCGAGAGGGATACATCGATATGATCCCGGAGCATCAGGACGAGTATAAAGCCAAGTTCAAGATGACGGTCCCTCAACGCAAGAAGATGGAGGAAGGTCGTACCAGTGTTTTCAACGCACGCCAATGGGGCTATTATTCAGAACCAAGCGAGGTTGAGTCTTTACTGAAATGGCTTGATGGGCGAGGCACCAACGAGGTCAAGCTACGAAAGGAAATCTTGGCCTACAAAGAGAAGATAGTCCAGCACATGGAAAACCGTCGCAAATATCTCGGCTCAGCGGACGAAGAGGAGGAGAAGGAGCCAGAGAAAGGGAACGGCAAGAAAGAAGAGCCCAAGCGTATGAGCACTCGCACCAAGGCGCAGACCACTCCAGAGCCTGCGCCCTATCGTTGCTTGAGCTGGTCCAATCATGTTGCTATCGATGAACTTGGACACCTGCACAGCGAACCGCCCCCTCCACCAAAGCCAAAGGGTCGCAAAGCGGCAAAGAAGAATCGCCACTGAGCAGACCTCAGTACTCTGGTCGTCACCATACATGATGTATCACGACCAAGTTACACCCGATTTATGAACTGCTATATTGCCCTTGGCATATAGACAGACGAAGAGGGCAAGAATTATGAATGAAACAGGCGTCGGCATATTTTCGTCTCATTTCCATTAGAAGGCGGTCAACGCGTAGAGAAAAAGGTCTCGAGGCTGGCGTGGCGTTATGAGGATAGGAGGCTTAAGCATCAGAAGGGGATTCTGCAATTTTCCTGCCTTCTGGTTTTTCTTTCTCAGGATGAATATCACGATCCTAACGGAGAACGTCTCCAACATAGGCTCAAAGGGAGTCTTACAAAATTGGTTGTCGTTTGAATTGCGCTTCTGGATTTTCCCCCAGGAGAGCAAAGGGAAAAAACGCTACCGTTGGTGGTTCAGAGGTGGTGCGAAAGGAGAGAAAGGAAGACGTCATGGGAAACTGCGCATACCTTGTAAATACAGCAGACGAAGGATATCCCAGGAAAGGGACTGGTGTTCCTCAGAACATGCACTCTATGGTAGTATCGTGAACGAGAGCTACCACAAAAGAAAGAATTGCAGACGATACATTAACTTGACTGTCTTTTGAAACCGTGCTGTGTGATGATACTAATCGACTCTTTTCTACTATCTTCCCTTGTGCGACTTTGCTAATCGCAGTAGTCATATTCTCCTTACATGCAAGCATACGGTCATAGAACCCCTTGCTCCGGCAACCAAGTTATGACTCTAGCTACCTAGGTAGATACTTAAGCACCCGGATATTCAAGCGTGTGGTATGGATTCATACCATCATGACTGGTATTTATGAATCAGATCCATCAATCCACCGCCTAGAAAAAAGGAAGCCGGTACAGGTCATATCTACTCATCAGCTAGCAAAACACAGCATCACGACTCACCACGGTAGCACAAGCCTCAAAAGAGTCACCAGGGCTGTTGTTTGTTTGTTTGTTTGTTCGGGGCACTTGTGCCCCTAAACCGAGCTTTTATTTATCTGCAAACGCGTCTCTAGATACACAGCTTTGGGGGTGCAAGATGGGAAGAAGAAAAAAAGCAACATGCGCGCATCTGTCTTTTTCTCTTTCCATGTTTTGATTTGATGGCTTTGGATGGTAAAAACCCCCCTCTCCTCCCTCTCTCATGCCAGATTGATCAATGGATGCTCATGCTCATGCTAAGGTGCTCGACGAAGGTGACATAAGAAAAAAAAATAAAGACGAGCGGTGCGGGTGCTGTGTCACGACAAGGAGGGGTCGGATAGATATACCTCGGTGATCTTCTCTCCAGATCACCGCAGCCCTTTTTCATCGTGGTAGGCCATGCCAATGGCGAGGCAGGTGGTTCAGTGTGTACATGCTTGCGAGATATGCTGGGGGAATGAGTGTTGCGGGCTTCTTCGTGGACTGGAGTCGCGACTACTGACCATCTGTCTTGAGCTCTAGTTTCTGTTCCTTTCTCTTTGGGTTACTCATCGGCTGATATAACTATTAGGACGGGGAACCTTGCCCCTTGATAAAGTATGCCGAAAAAAATCAACAGAGCATTCACGTAATGTGGCGGAATGGCGTTTTCCGATGCTATTATGTTAGTATTAATACAAGGCTGGTGTGAACCATAGACCATAGTGGGTAGGTCAATTGCCATGCAAGCAATCAGGAGCGAAGTAAATAATGCGGCATTTCAAGTGGTGTCTGGCCTATGGTTGCTGGGTGGTGGTATCGCTCGACACTCAGCCTGCGGCGGTAGCAGATGCCTGCTGCTGGGAAGGTTGCGGTCTCTTCGCCGGTGGAGGGTTGGCCTGAGGTGTAGGTCAGTAAGCTACCAAAAGGTATAAGGGGAACCCTAGGATATCTAGGAGATAGTCGCAACGTCAGCCATCCACCGTTTATATCTACATACTTCGGACGGAGCGGTTCGCTTCTTAGGAGCACTTCTAACGGGCCTCGTAGGCTTGAGCTCGCCTGGCTCGAAGACGTCGTCGGGGAGATTCGTACTACAATAATTTTAGGTCAGTGGTAGCGAATATATACGTTGGTTGGTGGTGATGCTTACTTCTTGACGTTCTGGATGCTCAAGTAGTTGGAATCCGGATCGTACTTCTCCCACTGACTACATAGATTCTTAAACATGTTGACTTGGTAGGATAAGTCTAATGATTTTGCACCTATCATATCATCAAGCCCAGGTTAGGATTCGCAACAAAGTGCTCGCCGGCCTTCAAGCCGTATGAAATCTGCGGGAACCATGTAAACAGGCAGGGGATAGGAGGACACTCACCTTCAGCAAGCTCGAGGCCTACGTAGTGTGTCGTCGTATAGACCTTGGTTCCGTTCGGATGTGCGTCTGGAGTATTCTCCGTCGTGGGCTTCTGAGTCTCGGGTTCGGACTTAACATCTCCGTTTGTTGATTCGCCATTCTCAACCTCGGGGGCTGGGCTCGCTTCTGTCTTGACCTCAGTTTTGATCTCAGTCTTAGCTGTGATACCGTTTTCCTCTTTGCCTTTGGAGTCTTCTTCTTCTTCTTCACCTTGAACACGGTAAGCCAAGCTTCCGTTCTGCACCTCTAGGCTTTCTTCCTCATTTTTAACTCGATGGACTCTCTCGTATCCTTTGTTGAAAGGGCGTGCAATGGCGATTGATGGAAGACGTTCTAGATCACCCACGAGCACTCGAACCTTGGACTCTACGAATCCGGACCATACTTTATGTGCCTCTTTCGTAGTGCTAGTAGAAATGACGGCTAGGTAGTATTTGTGGTCTTGGGTAAAGAACGAATGCTTCACAAATAGGTCCTTCCAGGTGAGCTTCCCGGCGCGTATCTGGTCTGTGAGCTGAGCACCACGCACGATCTCGCGTTGTATGATAGCCATGGTAGAGTGTGTGATGTTGAAGGTCGCACACATCTGTGGATACGCCGGGGTAATTACAGGCATCAGGTGGTAGCTGTCACTCTTATAGATCTGCAGCGGGTTAGCGAAACGGCCGTCAAACGAGATAACCTTTGAGACATGAATAGACTAACCTTCGGGTTCCAAACTCGAACATTGAGAGGACCATCTTCCATGAGCTTCAATTGCACGGGCATAGGCCATTGCCAATTCTTCATAATCTGGTAGAACTTGGTGACGATGGTAGCACTGGTGGCCTTGGGGTAGAGTTGGCAGACTCGCGCCACCAGCATAGCCCAGACAACACCACCGGGAAAGCCAATGATGTTGGCGTAAATGGCTCGTCGTTGAGCCCAGAGCTTGATGGCCCGCAGGGCAAGACGAAATGTGCTCTGCTCTGGAACTAGATTGAGGATCTCCTTAGTAACTCTCGTTCCGTTCAAGGAACGAAGCTCGCGATCATCCAAGCCGCGCAGGTACTCATTGTTGGTCAGATTCAATTGACCATGAGGGGGGAACTGCTTTAAAGTAGCAATTCTCGAGAAGATTAAGTCAATGCTGATACCCCAGTATTCAAACTTGATGATAGGGACGAACGCGTCCTCGACGGCAGTGAGGTCGGTGATAGCGCCCTCGGGGGCCATCTCCTTTAACAAGGAGGGGAAGTACTTGAAATAATCATCGCGAGTAACGTATCGAGGCGCCGTAACGAGAGTGTCGATATCAGAACCGGGGCCGTAGACTCCCAGACAGTAACTACCGTATGTGAAGACTTCGCCTCTGGCGTCGCGAATGAGGACTTCGTTCTGGGGTTCCTTCTCCTTGGCCACTCGTCGGACAAACTCATCGGCAATGCGTTGAAGATCGGCCAGCACCCGCTCCCTATTCGAGGATTGGTTAGCGATTTGGAAGAGGGTAGGGAAGGGGAAAGTAGCGAATGCGTAAGTGGTTCTCAACTTCTCACTCACCTTTTCTTAGTTTCGGCAGCAGACTCGAAAGTGTTTTGGCGTCTCAACTCCTCCAAAAGCAGATGCGTTGATTGCGTCTCAGCCGGCGTGGGGAGGTTCAAGGATATCGGAGCGGTAATACCCCATCTCTGATCGGGTTTCGCCATGACTGCGACCGAGTAGGATATCGAAGTTGTAAGATGCGACGTAGTGCGTAAAAGAAGAGTAGGAAGATGCTACCGAAAGGATCGGGCGATGGGCGGCGTCCACCAAAATTAAAAGGAGGTAAAATCAGCAACGTGCCAAGGCAGAAGATAAAAATGTTGAGATTTGACCGCGTCGTTAACACAACACGAATAGCCGCCGTCAAACAACACACGAATGACGAGCGACGAGTGACGTTGTCTACCTATCAAACCATTC